>BLKR01000220.1:0-597500 GCA_011170035.1 Teleogryllus occipitalis | reverse complement strand
GGTAATGGAAATTTTACTCGCATTAGCAGTTCTACTGCTGTCGAGGTTGGACTTGTTGAAGATATTTTATACAAGTAACATTAATGTCTAGAATCAAAGATAAAAGATTAAAGGTTTCAATTGATTTTGTAATAAAAATCATAGTTGTGAAGTGAATAGACTTTTCCCGCGGAATTCATACTCTAACTGAGAATTCGCTTTGAGTCCTCTTTCATGAAAACTAGTATTTTTCATGCATGATTTATTCATAGCCAAGTAATTGGCACAGTACCAAATACGTATCTCAAAGAACCTACGTCTTTAAAGACAGTGATCGTATAAATCAATTGACTGATACAAAACTTCTGCTTAATCTTCATCCTCTCCTTCTGCTTTCTCTGTTTTTGCTTCCACTGTTTGTTTTTTTTCTTCTGACACTTTCGTTTTATTCTGTTCCTTTTCTTCTTCTTCTTCATTGCCTTGCCTTTTTCTTCTTTATCTTTCTAATCTTTCTCTTCCTTTCTCCCTGTCAATCCTCTACCTCGTTTTGCGTGTTTTCTCTTCCTCGTTTTCTTTCCAATTACTTGCCTTAAATGTAAAATACGTAACGTAAGAACGATTAATCATTCTAAAACGTGATCTCAGTGATTCAGACATCTCTGTGATTCAGTAGTTCACATTTCGAACGTAGTCTCAGATTTGATCGAGGTCACACTTATAAGCATTTCAGTCGTGTTCACTTTCCATACTAGTAACATAAATAAGATTTTAAAATAATTAAAATAATATTAATTAAGTCCTCTCGGTTTGAACGTCAAAATAAAATATATTTTGATTAATATGTGGGGAAAATGTAGCGACAAACAGAGAAAAGTGCGTTGTAGTTGCAGCATCTCACATTATTATTTCTTTAATCTCATTCTCTGAAATATTGTTCATTCTCCGTGACGCAAAGAGTAGTCAAAGTTTCTTCCAACTGTTTTTGAGGACAACATTTGTAGTTTTCATTTTCATGTTTGTTTCTAACTGCTGGGATTTTCACATCGCTTGTCATCGTCTCTGACAAAAGGATCACTGCCACGATATCTTTGACGCCGCGTCAGCTGGCATTCGCACTATCCTTGTAGGGTTTTGCTGTTACAAGGACCCTTAATATCTGATTATACAATTGATATTTAGTGTGTTTTTTGACAACTGGGTCTTAGCAAAGTGAATGAAACATCCATTTGCACCTCTTGTGGAAACGTTTAGCTTAATACATTCGTATAATTCGTAAGTCATTCACAGCAGCAAAAAAGAGGAAGTGAATTTTGAGAAAGACTATTCTGCCAGGATATTAGTCGGTGACAAAATTTAAAAGTAGGATACGATGAGTTGTCGTGAAGCTCAGGCTGATAATTGTGTCTTTATTTTTAATCTAAGGAATATTTAAAAACTTCATTGTTTCACGTACATATTACAGTATCAATAACTTTAGATGAAATTATTTACAAATCCGTTAGACACCCCTGACATTTGTTTTTTAAGGAAAACCCCATTAAAAGAAGCAACAGTCTCGTCCGTAAATTTTGCACGTCCAATTGTGCTTGAGCACACGCTTTTGTCCTTCTCCGTAACAAAGCCATTCTTGGAAACCTTGTGTTGCCTTCTGGCGGATATATCGGCGCATCGAGTTTGCAATGTCATGACGGAAATTGCACCGTTTGAGGCCGAGATCCTATAATCCGCTCCTCAGTGGCTGTCGCTCACCAGGCACCGCTGTCTACTGGCATTTCCATTATCTACCCCGCAAAATCGCTACCTCGTCACGAAGCGACTATACCCGGATGATGGCTGTCACTCGGCGGTGCTTCTACTAGTGTTGCTGGTGGCACTACTGATGGGTTATCAGAGATAATGGCCAGAACTAAAAGGGCGGTTTTATGAAAAGTCCGCAGTTGCCTGTCAAAGTCCAAAGACATGGCTTAAGAACTTTTTCCACACCATCCAACACGCTTCCGAGGACAGAATTCTACCTTCACCAATAACACTAATGGATTACCAAAAAAAGATAACACGAAGATGTTTCTTCAACAAATGAATTGATTCATTTTATTTTCAAACAACACAAATTTATTTAGTTCTCTTTAGAGATGTCTTCAATACACGCAAATAGTGTTCAGTATTCTCGAATTAATTGTTATCTGCGCTCACCAATTTTGAATGTAAACCACTTGTGCGCACTCTTTGTATCCACAATTACACAACACATTCTCCGCTAGTAACATTTTTTAAGTTATAATTGTATTAATTACTGCCCCTATCCACAACCTTTAAATAAATACGCCTTACTTCTCGCAACATTGAAACTTTTCAGTACATGTCAAAGTATTTTCAACTATACAATGAGTATAAATTGATTAATTTACTATCAGCTATACATTTTTTTAAATTATAAACAGTGAGTATCCCAACATGAAAATAGTCTTGTGAGTAGAGTTTGTGAACACTGCCTTTAAAAATGCTGCCATACAAAAGATATTCACATAAAATGTCCAAAGTCAAAATATTGCCAAAATTGTAAAATATCCATCCAATAGTCAGAAATATAAAATATCCAGGATTATAATCTATTTAGTAGAATTACTGTACCCAAATTACCACAAACTGTTAGTAAAATTCAAGGAATGTTTAAGAAATGATGCAACTGTTTCTGATAACGATTCGGATAACTGATCCTTGCAAAGACACTGTTCTTGGACACCAAATATTAATATTCCTCTATCTCACATTATTCTGTAGAGTTGTATTGCATTGATATTTTAAATGTTGCGATATTTTCTTTAAATTACACAGGATGTAATTTTCGTCCTTATAGTGTTGCTATTAGGAATTCAGTTCGTAGATTCTATTCGTTCAAAAAAATCTTTCTTAACGGTTGTTTTAGATTGATTATTGTCAAATTCCAAGCCCTTGAAGATAATTAAAAGTAAATGCTCATAGTAAAATAAAGTGGGATGACACGGAAGCACATGAAACCAAACTCAAGAAACACAACGCCTTTGCTCAGTTGTAAACACAACGGCGAACAAATGAACGTCCAGAGTAGCTCAACAAGGAATGCATTGGTTTTGCCAGATGTTTTATCAAGTTGTTTTGCCGCTTATTATTTCGTAGCGCGATTTTTTTCTCCATTTGCGTTTATTGCGAAGCGAACGAATTTTCCGTTCGTGTTAGCGAGGACGCTTTCGCGTTGCGGTTCGCGTTCGTTGGCAATTGTGGAGCGGCCTTAAGTGTTGCGCCTGGGCTGCCTGTTGGCCAAGCCTGTCAGCGCGGCGGGGGCGGGCCTCGCAATGAAGCCCTCGTGATGAACACATTAGACTCGAGTCACACTTCCCGCCCGCAGCCGTCTGCCCGCCCATCCGTCCAACCGTCCGCCTGCGTGATTAACACGGTTGCTCCGCCCCGCCACGCCCCTACGCTGGGTCTCCACGCCCTGCCCCCACCCGCCTTCTGCTTCCATCTCCTGCATCGGGACGGGCGATTTGGAACTGCACTCGGCTTCGTCTGCGCTCGCACCCGCGCTCGCGCCCCTGCCCGCGCCCCCGCCCGCGCTCCCGCCCGTGCCCCCCCCCCCCGCTCGCGGCCTCGCCCTCGCCCCCGCCCTCGCCCCCGCCCTCGCCCCCGCTCTAGCCCCCGCTCGCGTTCCCGCCCCCTGACAGCGACCCCCGCCCCTTGCCAGCGGCCCCGCCCGCGCCCCCGCCGTCGCTCCCGCACGCGCTCCCGCACGCGCTCCCGCACGCGCTCCCGCCCGCGGCCCCGCCGGTGGCCTCGCTCGCGGCCACGCCCGCGGCCCTGGCCGCGCTCCCGCCCATTCAATCGCCTTTCTCGTCTCCGCCTCGCTTTCTTGCACATCCCCTTGCCACCTCGCTCACCACTTATCATTCCTTTCCATTAGAGGAAGTCATTCAAGAAATTAAATATTTCTACTAGTTGACAGAGTAGAAACATTTCTCACTATTTTAAGAAGTGATTTATGTAAAATTGATAATTGCTTCACAGTGAATCCCATCTTCAATTGTTTCTGAAATTTTGTAAGGAGAGAAATACCCTTCAAAAGGGAAATTTTATGTTTAAAAATGTTTCATTTCACATAATATAACATTGGAAACAACTCAACGCTTTCCCACGGAGAACACGTAAATCTGGTTTCAAGAGTGTAGGATGCATCGTCTCCGAGATATACACGTGTTGCAGCGACCGTGTGTTGTGGGTTGCTTTTGCATCTGCTGTTTTCCGTAAATCCTAATTTGCCAACTACTGCCATTTGACGATGTAGGACTGAAGGTAAATACGTATCCATTAATAGTCCACTTACAAGGTTTTGTGGCGATGGTTTCTTGTAAATGTTAAAAAATCGTAATGTTTTCTTAGTGCATTACATGTTTAGGGAGTTTTTATTCACTTACAAGGTTTTTTAAGGTCAGAAATCTGTCCAAACAAAACAAATGTGAAAATATTCATGAATTGAGAAATATTAGGGTGATTTTATTGGCGTCAGTATTACAGACGAACAATTCAAGTGGTAATACGAATTGCATTTTCTTTTAAATGAGTAATAATGGACGTAATAACTACAATTAAATCAATTCTGTCCCGATATTATGATGAAGTCTAACTTAAGAGCATTTTTTAGGAAGCGTTTGAGAATGGAATTCACTTGAATGAAAAGAGGACGTTGGACGTAATCTTGAAAGTACTGTGGCGAGAAAATATTGTGCAATCGAAGTCTTACAAGCGACGATAGGTGGACCTGTAAAAATATATACTAGTAAAACCTGCCCGACCTTGACTGGTGCCAATTTGAAACAATCTCGTCTTTCTATTTAAAAACAAGCCTCACTTGGAGGGACATTTTGAAACATAATTATGGCTGATACATGTAATTTGAAAGATAATTTCACGGAGACGCAACGAATTGCACTTTGACTTCAAAACTATGAATTATTATTTGTTATTGTTTAAAAAACACATCTAAATATTCGTGACATATGCAACCTGCAACACTCTGCCGCATGTTTGAATCTGTGTCGTTAAATAACTCCTAAACGATGCGTTTTAGGGCCTTATAAACGAAAATATTTAGGCCAAAGGCGGTGAAGGTAGAGATGGCGGCGATGGCGGCAATGACGGTTGCGACGGCGGTGGCGGCGACGGCGGCGGTGGCGGCGGTGGCAGCGACGGCGATGTTAGCGGTGACGGCGGTGACAGGAACGCGAGGAACAGCAAAGGCGTATGCGAAAGCAAATGTGTCCACGGTGGAGGTGGCGGGGATGGTGGGTGCAACTGGATCGGCCTGAGCGATAGAGACCAACCTGTGGGGCGGCGGGGGCCGAAGGCCGGGGTCGGGGGCAGGCCCGGGGCTCAGGGGAGGGTGAGTCACGGATTGGCGTGGGTCGAGGGGTGCACGGCTGGGCCGGGTAGGGCATGGAGCAGGGGCGGTAATGGTGTTCGTGGTGGAGGTGGCAACAACAGCAAAGGTGGAATGTAGAGCGGCTGTGTTATAGATGACAGTGATGAAAATGGTGGAGAGGGCATGGGAGCGGTGCCGGCGGTCGACAAACGTCTGCAGCGAGCGTTGGGAATGGCCAAATGAGAGGGGGTCCTTGGACAGGGCTGGGAGACAGGTGGAGAGTACGAGCTGGGTGGACCGAGGAGGGAAGAGATGCGGACGGGCCGAGGTGGGGAAGGCAGAGCAACGGGGCAAGTAGCGGCGGGGGTAGCATAGGTGGCTGGGGCTGAAATGTCGATGGTGGTGGTGGTGGTGGTGGTGGTGGCGGCTATGCCAACAACAGCAAAACTGGAGGGGGAGCAATGGAAGCAGAAGTGCCCGCGATGTGGGCAGAGGCGGATACAGTGACAGCGGAAGGAACGGTAGGGTTGGCAAAGAGGCTAACGTTTCAGGGCAAGAGAGCGGAGCATTGGGTGGTGTGGGGTGGAGTGGTAGAGCTAGAGTGAACAAGTTGTCGTGGCAGCAGCGGGGTGCCAAAGGTAGAGGGGGTGGACAGACTTGGAAATGAGGACGGCGGGAGCACGTGGCGGCGGATTGGGAGGAAGAGCGATTCGTTCCGGGGTTTTAACGCGGACGTGGTGGCTCTTGAGACACGTCATCGCGTATTCTGAAAAGGGAATAAATACGGAGCCGTGGAAACACACGGCAAGAAGAGATGTATCATCTGACTTACAGACAAGAATATCCGGATATTATGTTTTTTACGATTCTTTTTCTTTTGCAAGGTCTTCTTGTTCATTTTTCAGCGAGGAGGGTAACATTAAATGTAATAAATTTTGAACTTCAATTCACATTTCACATTGATACTTGTTGTGTTGACCGTAGATAAATACACACACTATATATATATATATATATATATATATATATATATATATATATATATATATATATTGCGTGTTCTTTAAAATGAATGACAACCGTCCCGCCACCAAACCCAATGGTTGTCGTCATCCGGCCCCATAGTTTAGTGTGATGACGCCGTGTTTTCGGAATCGCGAGCGGCGGCGGCGGCCTCCTTGAAAATCCGGGGAAGAATCCCGGCGGGGACGGCGGCGAGGAAGCCTCGGGAAACAAAAGTCCGGGCGGAGCGTCGCGTAAGCCGTCGTCGAACAAATGACTGGCCCGCGCGCATTGCCGCCTCCCCCGCCGCCATCCTTCTCCCCTCGGGGGCGTGTAGTGGATGGAGGCTTGGAAGCTGACAACGCACTTTGCACCATCATTATTAGTTTCTCAGTCATTCAACTGAGATGCCAACTGAATATGATATATATCTCTAGAATTTTTTAGGGGTTTCTTAGGAGAGGAGTTTATTGACGGTTAACTAAAAGAAAATAGTATGATGCGGTATGCGTCTTCCGTTCGCCTTCAGTAAGTTAATTGGATATGATGGATTTAAAAATAAATGAATGATTGTTGAAGTAATGGGAATGATTGTGTGAATAAACAAACAAACAAACAAACAAATGTATGAATTACCTTATTCGCCATTATTTACTAATTATTAAATTAAAAAATATAATATACTAATTTGTTAATTCAGAAGCAGCGAACTGTGATCAGATCTCTTTCAGTGTCACTTTAATAGACACAGACACAGAATAGGCATTTTTAAACGTCTCTGCGAAAGTTTCAAGAACTTTTTCATCACACTATGTATCGTACCGTGTTTGAAAATAATGTTTGTTTTAAATTCAAATTTAGTCCACTTCTCAATCCCTGGTTACAGATGTTCTATTTTCCTACACATTTCAACCAAATTTCAACTCTTTTAACCGTAAGGGTTTTGAGGATTTTTTTCTTCACATGAAGGGTGTATAGAATTAAGAAATCGATTTATTCTAATTTCATTTCCAAAATTCAAATTTAAGTTTTGAAAATTCGAATTGAGTATGTGTCTCCACTGTCACTGCGGCATCGGGCCAGCTTCTCTAGTTCGGGTTGACTCTTCGGGCTGTCACCAGTACTTGCCTTGCCTCCCCTCCCCCTCCCCCTCCCCCTTCCCCGCCACGAAGAACACATGAAACAGTTTCATTCTTCCATTGTGGCACTCTTATAATAACGTACGAATTGAAAAATTTCGATTTCACGGACAGAATTGAAATGGTTTCAAACGACATTGGTCATAGTTTGAACACTAACCATACCTGGAATCTTTTGGTTCTTCGTGTCAAATCTGGAGTTTTTTGAACTCCAGGTTTGTCATTTATTTGTTTATATTTTTCAGAATATTCTCAGTTTACGAGTATTCATTGTTGCATTTATCACGCCGGTATCTAATAATTTCCACAAACGAGGGCTTGCAAACTAAAGGAGATAAGTGAATTTTTTTAGGGGAGGGCGGGAGAAAGAAAACCGTTTTGAAGCATCACTAGGTATATTTACTACTTTGAAAGTGTTTGGACATCTCTTAACAGTCTATTGGCACTTTTAACTGTGTATTTGTATAATATTCGTATGTCAAACCTACGTTTCAAACATTTTGATACTTATCTCCTTTGGATTTGCAAGACCTCAAATGGTTCCCTTTTATTATCGAGTTATTATTATTATTATGTGGATATATGACTAAATAACGAGTTAACGAAACTTCGACTCGAAGCGACTGAAATGCTAGTTGGTACCATCTCATTTCAAAGGGTCAAAAGAATAGATGGAATCTTGTTATTTATAAAGGTCGAATAATCATATTCATTCATATATACCACTTGGATCTGACATTCAAGATTTCAGTTTGAAAAGGCCCTAGGTTTACTACATAATGGAAACAAAATTCAGTATGGTTCGAGGGTTCAACACAACCAGCTGCATGTCTCACTGCCCTTGTCGCTGCCTCAGCCCAGCTCCTCTCTCCCTTGGAGCCGACACTCGAGACTGTCACCAACGTCCACCTTGTCTCCTCCCCCCAGCGGTCGCTGCACCGCCGCCTGTTGCATAAGCCGCACTCTTTCTTCATTCCTCTCTCCGCTCCTTTTGTCCGCCGCCGGCTTGTAAGCCGCTTACCTTCCGACATCCCGGACCCCGGCGCCGCCGCAGTCTGACCTCTCACACGGCATCATTTGCTAATGCCGTAATCACAGCGAGACCTGCCTGCGCGCGCCGTTTTTCAAGTGCCGCTGTCGCCGTCGCCGCCTTCTCCGCTGCTTCTCCACAGTCGCCGCCACCGCTACCGCTTGTCGTCCTACAGGGAGAGAAAAAGTATGAAACTACTTCGTCATGATAGACTGCTGTTTGGGCTTATATGTTTTCACAACCAAAGTAACTGAACTCTCGTTTCTGTACCTATCGCCACTCGTCTACAATGGTTGCCTAATTTACTCCAAAATCTTACATAGAGACTATCATGATAAGTCACTGAAAATGAAAAATGATGATGAAATGTTTACGATGGAACTATCATGAAATGAGTGCCCAGGTAAATTGGTTTACTCTGAGAAAACCTGATCGTACCTGCTTTGGCACACAACATATTGTGTTGTTTTCTGGAATTTGAATCTCTGTATTCAGAAGTGGAAAAGCGGGAGCTTGAGCTGTTTTCATCCTCTCATATTATTACTATCAACTTTTTACTTCGACTTCATCATCATGAAATTTTCAGATCTTATTGCCATCGTAGTCGACAGTCTCTTTTCGTCGCTTTCATTCGGTAATAATCATAGGTGTATTTTACAACTGATTTTACCTTTCAGAATGCTGTCACCTACATCCGTATATGATGTCGCCTTCGTCTGGCCACCGTCCCCGTTGGCTTTCCTGACATTTCGCTTGGACATAAATGGCCGATTTCGTTGTTCTTCATATTTATCGACTTCGGAAAAAGCTATTGCCGTAGCCCGTTTCTATATTTTACTTTGATGTCGTCTTCGACACTATTACTTGTCTTCGAATTTCATGCTGTGTTGACGTCCGTCCCCTTCGTTTGACAGCGTTTTGTCGCATGCTGCCGTCGCTATTACCCACATTTAACGCAAACTTCCTCACATTTCCTCTCAAAAGTCGCGATGAATGTCCACCTCCACGTTTGATGTTGCTAAGGTGAAATGTTACCGTATTTCATGACGTTGTTGCTATCTCTGTCGATTGAGCATCGTCCCTTTTCGACTGTTCACGCATTTGAGTCGCCGACAACTGTCAGGTCTGATGTCCTCCCTCGCTTTTGACGTCACTGCGGTATAAATATTATCTTCCTCGGATTTCGGAATCAGTCATCGTCGTCACCGTCGATTGCTCATTGTCTCTGCTTTTGACGTCGCTGCTTCAGAGCTACTTGAATTACCGTTCCTTTGTCCCTGTATTAGTCTTCGTCGTCGCCTTACTCGTTGACATTGCGTCGATTGTTCATCTTCCCTTTTCGACAGTCCCCATATTCGGCCTTTCCGTCGTCGACGGCCTGCGTCGTCCTTTCTCCCTTTTAACGTCCCTGCGTAAGATAATGACCGTCGTCCGTTCCCCACATTTGACGGATTAGTCCTTGTGGTTGCGTCGCTCGCCCATCCTCTTTTTTCGTCAGTTCCCACATTTCCCATCGTCGTTGTCGAACGTTTGCGTCGTCGTCCCTCACTTTTGACGTCCCTGCCGTAAGATATTGGCGTCGTCCGTTCCTCGCATTTGACGCATTACGCGACGTTGCGTCGATCGTCCATCCTCCCTTTTCGTCAGTCCCCACATTTGCCACCGTCGTTGTCGAAAGCCTGTGTCGTCCTCTCTTACTTTTGATGTCCGTGCCGTAAGATAATGGCGTCGTCCGTTCCTTGCATTTGACGCATTACTCGTCGTTGCGTCGTCGATCGTCCATCCTCCCTTCTCGTCAGTCCCCACATTCGGCATCGCCGAGGTCTAAAGCTGGCGCCGTCCGCCCTCGCTTTTGACGCCGCTGCCGTGAGATATTGCAGTCCCCCGCCTCCGCATTTGGCGCCACCCCCTGGCTTAGAGCTGCTTTTGCACTCCTCACACGAGGGCTTTCCGAGCAGCCAGCCTCCGCGTCGTAAAACGTGCATTCGTCGCGTCTACGCTGTATGTTGTGCCATAACTTCCGCATCTCTCACTGAGTACCTTCATTTGCTCGCGTCACTGCTTGCTTGTTCATTTTCTTCGTTGCAATCTCGTGAACAAGAATATTATTCACGTAGCACGTTTCGTGAATGCGGTTGTATATGAGTGCAGCACGGAAGAAGACGTTAAAAACGTGTACACATGGCAATCATGAATTTCGACCTCACGCAGCTTTTAATACAAGTTAGGTTTTATTTCATTGTCCTCTCATTTATTAATATTTGTTTATACTGTACATAAAATAATCATTTAACTGCATTGCTTGCTATTTCCCATTACATAATATTTACTTTCTGTAAAGATGGTTCCCTAGAAATGCTCATTTTGAAATATTGCCTGAATTTTCCGGTCATTAAAATATGCATTCTAGATCAAGTAAATATGAGTTTATATTAAATTCCAAATAATAGAAAGTTCGTAGTAACGTATGTAAGTAATTCTGTGCCAGGCATAGAAGAAATTTTAAGGGTAAAATGAATATGTCAAGGTTCCAGATTTTACTTAGTGTAATGACTTAGTACCGATGAAGTTATTTAATATTTCAATTACTTAATTATATACTTCAAAATTATCAGGTAATTATATTTTCTCTTTACGTTCTCGTGTAAGTTAGGTACACGTATGTATAACAAATCAACCAGTAGATTAATCATACTTCAAAAATTCATTTTCTATTAGTTCATCGCTTCCTTATTGGAAAGGGCACTATGAAACTACTTTAATTGCGTAGAAAAATCAACTCGGGTACAGCGCAGTGCATCTCTCTCATTCTTCAAGATGATGACTGTCCCTCGTGATGTCTTTCTCAGCGAATTCACTCGCGCTCAGCGCGTGCTTTGCAGTTACTGCCCCTGTAACACCCGCGACCCGGCATCCCAGCCGTCCACCGATGGCTGCAGTCGGAATTCCGGTGGGAGTGCAGTGGACCTGTTGGCGGCTGGGAGGTTCAGTGCAGGCCTAACATCACAAAGGGCATTGTGACCTAATGGATATTGCGTATGCCTTCCACATCTGGGGCTCTGGTTTGATCCCCGTCCAATCCAAGTGAAGTTTGAGGTGGACAAACCCACCTCTCGGCGTTTGTCTTCGCGTTCTCCCGCCTGTCCTTGCCTTTTTGCCTGTCATTCCACCTGTGTTTCATCATCATTGACCGGCTTAGATGGCATCAATTGACGTCAATGTAGTGCCTCTAATCGAGAGGTCGTACGGTTGGAGTCCCGACGGTGGCAGGATTTTCGACACCAACTACATAGCTAGGCCAAATTCAGTTGCCGTCTGGAGGGGAATTCTAGCGGCCGGATGATCTCATCGGTAGTTTTCCGTGGTTTCTCCTGTCATTACCAGGCGAATGCCGGAGCAGTTCCCTCACAAATGAGTCACAGACCGCGCGATCTATCCTTCCCCTTCCTTGTCCTATCCTCACCCCTTACTTACAAAAACTTACACTTGTGTACAACCACTCACGTCGGGAGACAAGAGCTTGTCCCGCCTGTTGCGGTGCCTCGCTGGTGCGAGAACACCCAGCAACCTGACGTGCAGGTCGGCGCCAGATCCCACCTTGCCGCGGGGAAGAACACTGCCTCCTCACGCGATAAATAAAAACAATACACTTACGGTACAAGTTTAGCGTCCACTAATAACCAATCAATCCATCCATCCACATTGACTAGCTCATTATCGCTGACATCTACTTATTAAATCAGCAATAAGATGGCCAAATAACTTAAGCAGTTGAAAGGTTCCTCATCCCAAACAGATAAAATACGTAATTCAATGACAAGTTTGCCAGTGCGTCTTCTTCCACCTAATGCATCTAATTCGCAATTAAGAATCACAAGACACATGTAGGAATGTTGACATAGCAGTTACAATTCGATATTTGGGAAGCAAATGTGGAGAAATGCTCGCACTCCATATTACATTGTTTAAACCTGCAACCCATCTAGAAATAGCAGGAAATTAGAGCAGTATCTCTTGAAGTCACTTTTAGTCATCGCAGCGTGTATTATTACTTCTTTTGTGACAAAAAATCGTTATTCTTATCTAGAACATGCCGTTCAACAAAATTCAATTGCAGACCTTCTATTTATGAAGTACTTCTGTGAAATATTAGTACTTTTCGTTCGGAAAGACCCTTTGTAAAAAGGGATTGATAATTAATTGTATGTAAAACTTACTACTGTTTAATTAAATACACTTTTCTAAATGGAAACGATGACAATGGTATCACTGGTAGTATGGTCACGATACTGATGGCAGAGGAGGAGACGGCAGTGACAGTGGTAGGAGCGGTTGCGGTGAGACGAGGTGAAGGCGGTTGTAGCGATGCCATTGTCATTCATAGTGGTAGTGGAAGCAGCGACGTAGCTAGGGGGGGGGGCAGGGGGAAGGCGGTGCGCTCCGGGTGACACCATTCTAGAGCTGACTCCAATTGAAATATATTATAACTGGAATTATGTAATTTAAATCATTTACTTAAAAATTATATAATGTTTGTGTGTTAGTTTTAGTGTGTTTAAACATTTTATTGCTGGAATTATATACTTTTTATGGTTAAGTTAAAAATTATTTATATTATTTTCATATGTTTACATTTAAATCATAAATACTAAAAAAGCAAAGAAAAGAAATAATGTAAACTGAAATGTGAAACTATAAACGGTAAGCACTTATTTTTCAATATTCAAAGACTCTCAATTTAAACGAAATTTTTATATTTAATTTGTGTGTATGTGGGGGGGGGGAAGGGTTATGTGGTGATGCCATTAGTTTTGCCCAGGGTGACACCACCTACAGCTCCGCCACTGACTGGAAGCAGTGACAGAGGTAGCTGTGGCGGTGTCGACAGTGGCAGTAGCGACAATGGCAGTCACTTAGAGATACTACGTACACTATCGTTTCTCTATGCCAGTGACACTGTTAGCAGAGACGGAGACAGCGATGGTGGAAGTAGTGGTGGTGGCAGTAGCGTGGCGCAGGCTGGCAGTGGATTGATTGATTGATTGCTTTTTTCGTGTTTCCGGGCGCGTCAACTGCTTTGGTCATTATTCCCGTTAGTGTAGTGCCTGATTTTCCTCGGGAGATGGCGGTGATCTTCCCCCGCTGGATGGCGAGATCCGGCGCCAACTTACCGTCGGCTCCGTCGGCTAGTGGGATTTTCCCCCTAACCAGGACACTCCCATCAGCGGGGCACCGCCCCAACCGGGACAGGCTCTAAGCTCCCAACCGGTCTCCCGGAATATGTGGTAGTGTAGTGCATGATAGTGTAAGTGTGTGAGTAAGGGGAGAGCATAGGACAAGGAAGAGGAATGACGGTCCGTGGCCCGTTTGGTAGGGTACTGCTCCGGCATTCGCCTGGTGTTGATCGGAGAAACCACGGAAACTACCGATCAGAGCAGCCGGCCACTAGAATTCTCCTCCAGACAGCGATTGAATTCGACCTAGCTGAAAAGCTAGTGTCGAAAATCCTGCCGCCGTCAGGACTCGAACCTAGGACCTCCCGGTCAGAGGCGCTGCAGTGACATCAGTTGATGCACTGAGCTACCGCTCCCGGACTGGCAGCGGAGGCGACGGGGTGCGACGGAGGCGGCTTTTGTGCGTGTGGGAGGGCGGAGGCGCCGCTGACTCAGTGCGAGAGGATGAGGTGCGTCGGAGCGGCTGGGTCCGGGGCGTTTCCGGGAAATCCCTTGCAATTGGCCGCAAAGGCTTCGCGAGTCCCCTGAATTCACACAGTGCGGTCTCTCCTCTCTCGACCTCGCCCCTCGTTGCCTGGCTGCACGGTGCTCGAACCCACTTGCCACCCTCTCAATGCAAGTACAGTCTCACTCAAAGCTGCAAGAGATTCTCCTCCGGGAAGAGGGAATAGAGACATTCATTTGAATTTCGTGGTTTTCTAGAAAAAAAGGATATATAAAATTAAAAATTGCCAAAGTTTACTCAGTATTATGCAATAAGTGTTCACCAATTGAATGACTTAACTTCATGGAAACGGAATCGGTTAAATGTACAACTTGAATTTAATCTTTCATTTAACCCTTAACCAATTTTTGTCAAGTTTTCCGACCATCTTTTTACTGTCGTATTTCAAAGTTTAGTAGCATCTATCAACCTTAACTACGAAAGGTTTTTATCGAAGGTGCGCGAAAGGAATAATATATTTTAAATGCCATATACGCGATATTTCCATGAATATTGAATATTGATTTTCGTGGTGTATGAAGTTTTCTTCATTTGATTAGACTGAAAGAAATTTTATTAATAATAACTGAAAATTATAGAACGTGGTCTGTACGTTTTAGAATTAAAAGTTCCTTATTCACGTTTAAGGTATTCAGCAAAAATGCCGGGTATCTATCGCTTTTCTACATCTACTCTACATAATAGATCGTACTGGTGAATACGATGATCAAATATTACGTGGAAAAATTACTATGCGATATCAATATATCGTTCAAAACTTAAGATAAACCACGTTTTAAAAATGAGGTTTTGTCGTGTAACTCAAGAGGGATCTAGTTCACAATATTTTTGTGGTTTATTAAATGGTTTAAACGATTTCTTTTGTGGTTAAAAATGTAAATGCGTATGCAAATCGTCGAGAAAAACATTGCTCATGTGCAATAAATCATTCCTTACATGAAGGCTATTAATCAGAAAGTATTATACAACTGTCTTGTATCATTACTTAATCATCAATCAGCACGCCAGGCTAAAAATTAAAATATCAAATATGTCTTACTCTATAACGTCATATTTAAATACAGTTTTGCCGTGTTATTGTTCTTTTTTAAAGTCCTCGACGGATACTAAAAATGTACAAATGATGTCATTGCGAAATTGGAAGAAATTAATATTGATTTATAACTTAAGCTGTTAAATTTTTTTTAAAGATAACATAATTTTGGGAATTGTGACTCATGAGTATTCTCATCTAAATTCATTAAAACGTTTTAACAGGGACAATTACATAATGCTGATTCTTGCATTAGAGATGACGAAATTGGTTCCAAATATCCACTAATAAAGATTTTTTCTGACACAATGTCATCGTCGCACAAACGAAATATTTTTTAAACAAATCAAGAGAATTAACGTGGGCAATACTTTTGTTATTCCACTGAACATTCAATTAAATTTACATATTGGTACAAGAATGAGTGAAGAATTTAAACACTATGCAAATAAACATTTTTCTAAATGGAATAATGAAATATAATACCATTAGCCATATCCAAATGAGTATTTGTTCTCGCACTTGTGTTTGTGTGACCGAGGAGGCGAAGAAAAACTTATACGTAAACACTGACTGTGCTTGAAAACATAATTATACTGCTGAGATATTCTATGCAAGTTAATTAAGACGCAAGTTCAGAGGACCTGGCACCGAATCACCGCCACACCGCTGCTCCAATGAAATGTTTCCACACCTGCTAGCACGATTTCGTCTACTCATCGCCGCCGCGCAGCTTCCCCCTCTCCCTACCCTTCCCGCCACCACTGCCACCCCACTTCCCCACACAACCTCTCCCTCCCCACCGTTTCCAACCCGCTACTCCCTCCCCGCTGCCCTCTCTCCCCCGCCCTCCCCGCCGCCTCCTCCCCCGATCCCTTCCAGCCGTCTTCTCCTTTCCGCTTCCTCCCCTGCGCTTCCTCCCCTCCGTTTCCTCCCCTCGGCCTCCTCCCCTCCGCTTCCTACCCCCGCTTCCTCCCCTCCGCTTCCTCCCCACCGTTTCCTCCCCACCGCTTCCTCCCCCCGCTTCCTCCCCTCGGCCTCCTTCCCTCCGTTTCCTCCCCTCCGTTTCCTCCCCTCAGCTTCCTCCCCTCGGCCTCCTTCCCTCCACTTCCTCCCCTCAACTTCCTCCCCTCCGCTTCCTCCCTTTCGCATCATCCCCTCCGCTTCCTCCTCGCCGCCCCCACCTCGCTAACCTCCCGCTCTTTACACTCAGCTGGCACTCGCCTTTACTCCCACCATCCTGCTGGTTCTCCCATTGTCCATCCTGTCATCGGCCTCTGCCGCCACCTCTCCCTGCCACCCCTACTCCTGCTACGCCCAATACGTCTACTCTGCTTAGTTCCGCTGTTACCCCTCCCAAATCTCCAGGTCCTATCCCCCCCGCCTGCGCCGCTCCTATTTTTGGCACTGTTTCCACGCCACCGTTCCCCGCCTCCACCTCCCCTCCCCCACTCAGCCTCCTTACCCTCGTCCCCGCGGCTGCGCCTCGCCACGCCACGTCTCGTCCCACCCCTCCCCTCCCCTCCCCACCCCACCCCGCCCCGCCCGGCACCGCTTCGGTACTCCACGCAACGCCACGTCCCACCGCTACCCGTCGCCTTGCCTTCCCATCCCCTACGCTTACCCCTCCCCTTCCCCAGAAAGCTCTTGCTGTCCACTTCTTCCCGCTCATCAATCCTCCCACTCGCCTGGCTCTCCGCTGCCTACCGTCCATCGTTGGCACCCCATCGCCCGCACTAACCCTCGTCCGCCCGCCTAGGAGTTCACGAGCTAATCTCAGGTTCGAATCTCGAGCGGCGACTCCAACCGCGGTATCGGGCGGCACGATCCGTCGGAGCCGCCGCGCCGCCTCCCGCCGGCACGCTTAATTGAGTTAACGAGCGACCCAGATCCACCTGTCGCCCGCGTAATTAATGTAAAAAGTTGCCGTGCCGGCGCCTGCCTCAGAGGCTCTCCGACCTGCCGCCGCCACCCGGCCGATACCTCCGGGCTTGTCGACCGGCCCCGCTGTCAACCATTCGCTCACAGCCACCGTTTCCAGTCACTTGATTTCAATCCCTTTCTTCTTACTTACTAGCGTCGAATCACCGGATTCCACCTAGATTCTTTCTACACACTTCTTTGTGTTACCGCTGCTCGGAGGAGAATTCTAGCGGTTGGATGTCCTGATAGGTAGTTGTTCGAGGTTTCTTCGATCAACACCAGGTGAATGCTGGAGCAGTACTCATACAAAGGGTTCACGAACTACGCGCTATCTTTTCTTCCTCTTTCTTATCCTATCTTCGCCTCTTACACACACACACTTAAATGCACTACACTACCATACATGTCGGGAGACCGGTCGGGAGCTTAGAACTTGTCCCGACAGGGCCGGTGCCCTGTTGGTGGGAGATACCTGGTTGGAAAAATCCTCGCCAGCCAACGGTAGGTTCGCTCCGGATTTCACCATCCGGTGGGGCAAGATTACCACCACTTCCCGAGGAAAAAGTATGTACTACACGTATGGGACTAACTTAGCAGTTGATGCGCCCGGAGTCACTAGTAATCAACCAATCATTTTGTTTTCGCTCTCGCGCTTTTCAATCAAAATCTGTTCTTCCAATCACTCATTCGCACGTTCCGTCCCACACTCGTTTGTAAACACGAATTGGGAACTTTTTCGTCTTTCAACCTAAACCTAAGTTAAGACAGCATCTTGCACCCATTCGCGTCCATTCACCAGCTTCTGACCGCGTCTTCCTCGAACTCGGTTGCTAGCATGTGTTGTTTCCATAATACTCCCAGCTACCCGCTGCCACACATTCGCTGTTTACCAGGCTCGAGGAAAAAAACATTAATCCGCGTTTCAGCTTTACTCTCTTTCAGTCATCTGCCTACTGACACAAGCTACCTTCCGCTTGATATTCACTTTTTTTCTATCATTCACTCTCCAATTAATACTATCTTCACTCTATCATATTATTGGGCGTATACTAATTCAGTCACAGGAACAGTGTTTCATTTCAAATGTTCCACCGGTCCCGAAAAGATCGGCCAGTAGCATCACGCGTTGTGTGCCCCAGCTACCCCCTACTCCTAATTGTGCATTTACCAAAACAAAAAATCTTTTGTCGCTTTATTGTTCGACTAATGTTTCCGTCTACTTGGCAGTTAACGAGAAGACTGGGAAGAGAGGGTTCCGTTATCCAATCAAAGAGTTCCAATTATACTGACGACACTGAAGAGTTGTCGATACTTATTAATAAAATATTAAATCTTACAGCGCGAAGCAACGGTAAATTGAAGAGCGCCATTACTTGTTTGGTTATGCATCGAGTACACAGTTCTGTGTTGTCTAACTCTTGCGTGCTCTTATTGCGATGTGATTCTTGCTACTGTTGTAATCTGATGCAATAACGACCACACGACCAAGTGTGTGGCCACATCGTCCTACCTCCATCCCAGCTGTCAAGTAGACACAAATACCATTCGGAAAATACACTTGTTCCTTTTAGAATATATTTATTATTAGAGCCAGCACAAAAGCGCAAGATATTTTTACGCCTCCTTCAGGCCGAACTAAGAAACGGAAACGTGTGCTGCACTTATTGCAAATGACGAAGCGAGAATCAAAACAAGCTTGATCGTTGAACAATCCTTCCAAATCTTCCGACAAACTCTGAAGAAACGCAATGAGCGCATAGAAACTGCAATGGAACATGTAGACTTTTTAATAAAGATGTGAATATGGAAGAAGGAGAGGTTAGGAAGGAAAATGATTTTCAAATGTTCTCAAGTAAATTTCCCGTTTCTTCCGGGACTGATATTGTAAACTGCCCTTCACAATCCACACACTCATTAAGATTTAAATGTGAACCCTAACCGTCAACTCTCGTATTCTTTGGCATCGGTTCACTATTTTTTTCTAAGTACAATATTTGAATCATGACTCAGTAACTAAACCACTCGCCTTCCTCTTCGGCTATTCTTTTTGTCCATACATTTAATATATCGTAGTATCTGAATATTTTTTCTGAAATTACATCAGCAAAAAAACTCGTTTATTTTTGTGGACAGTATTTATGGAAAGACTTGAAGATATGATGATGGAATTCATCTTTAGACCAACTTTCATACGCCTAATTATTCTCTAAGCACAAAAAATGGTATAATCTTTCTCCACATCCCTTTTCATATGGGGAACAAATTTTGTGTATCTTCTCGTCAGCTGCACCAATCTCACCAACTTTAGAACAGCACTGATGTAACCCAATCCTAACCTTTATTTGAAGGTTTTGCCCGTAAGAATCTTAAACGACCGACAATTCGACATCATATTCTTGATGTGACTCCCTACAGGGAAGAAAAGTAAAAACTAAAAGTTGAAGTGAGATTTCTCTGGTCAACAAAACAACTACTTGCCTACCCATGATAATATGTCTCTCAAAAGTGCTTGAAACCGTTTATATTAATCAGAAAGAAAATAAATATGTTAAAATTGCCTTCCATGTTGCTCCTCGGTTGACAGCCTAAGCCTCAAATTCCTCTTTTCTCTCGCGCGGTTGGAATTCTTCTGTTCCACATTCTTTTCTTATCTCTGCTGAATTCGATGCTTTAATTCTACGAGTTAGTTAGACCTACTTCTTACCCACAACATACAGGAGCCAACAAATAAATGCCTTCTCTGGAATTTACCCTTTTTTGAAAATGTATTATTTATTCAGGGGATATAATCACCTGAATGCATTAATTATTCAGGTGTAATTCTGCGTTTGCACTGTCCGCCAATGCATGGTGCACATGTAGCACCTTTACTTCAGGTTTGAGATTCACGTGCGTATGAGAAAAGAAGTGTCAAAGAAGCATTCTTCTGGTGTATACATAATGAACACAACAAATCCACCTAATTACCACACCCATATAATCCACAAGTTTAACAGAAAAGGTTATAATTTCAAAATGTTAAGAAGTTGCAAGAAGTTGTTTCTACATTTTCATTGCTATTTTCGTTCTCCAGAATATCAAAAATACCCTTCGCGTGGATCGCTTTCGAAAGAAGAAACCGAGGAAGATCGAGAAAATGTTGGAAGGTCGTTATAGATTCCACAAATAAGATTAGAATGTTCTTGGCGGAAGAAAAAACAGTGGCATGTAGATAGCGAGAATCGGTCCGTAGAACTGTAAAAACATCGCTTGAGATTAATTATATTTATTTTGTGGTCTCTTCCTGCATTAAGAGTTCGGAGCCTTTCAGGTTAAAATTGCGATGCCGATTAAACCAGAATAAACCATCAAATCCTTAGCTGCATATTGCATGTAGTGGGATAAGTTATAAATCAAATTAAGTATTGACAGTACCCGATTAAGTTGTTAAGTGTTTGGGATACTGTATCAATCTGTTACACGTTCCCATGCAGCATCAAATCTCACAACCTCTCCCAACATGTAAACTACTACTCAGGCAATTGCGAGATTGGTGGCTCGAATTTATGAACGTGTGTGTAAACAACTCCTCAGACAATGGAGAGATTGGTGGCGTAAATTTATGAATATTATGACACGAATGATATTATAATTTGCGGATACCTTTTACACCTTTCTCACTAGACAAAGGCATTCACTGTTTGCACCGCTAAAGATAGTGTCAAAACAGCTTAGGTATTGTCCGAATAATATTTTTGTCTACTTGACAGCTGGGGATGGGGTAGAGATTGCCACATTCACGAGCGGCAGATACGCGGTCGTTCATGCATCAGGTCGCAAAAACATAAGCAAGAAACGAATCGCAATGAGAGATCACAACACTAGACGACACAAAACCGCACACATAACTCAAAACCAAACAAATAATGTCGCCAAGTGATGCTCTTCAACTTTCGGCTACTTCGCGCTGTAAAATGTATTTTCTTTTCTAACTAAGCATCAAAAACTCTGCAGTGACATCATAATAATTTGAAGCCTCTGATTTGCTAACGGAACCCCTTCTCCCTTGTCAGCCACTAGTTGTCAAGTAGACAGAAATATTATTCGGACAATAGCTCAGGGCATCAACTCATGTCACATCAGAGCCTTTGTCCGAGAGGTTCTAGGGTTCGATTCCCGACGGTGACAGTATTATGGACACCAGCTAGATATTTCCCAAATTTACAAAAAACAAAGTAGAGCAACTAGAGAGCAACGAGAATTTCCAATTGAATTCAGCCGCAGACAAGAATTTTAGCGGCTGGCAGATTTCATGGATAATTTTCTGTTGTTTCTCCGTGGATCAATATCAGGCGAATGCCAGAGTATCATAACAAACGGGCCGCACCCTATCGTACCTTTCTTTTCCTTAAAATATACCCACCCCTTACTTACACAAACCTATACTTAAATGCTCAAAAGTACGCTTATTGGGAGACCAGGGAATAGAGAGTTTGTCCCGGGTGGGACTGTATCTCGCTGGTAGGAGATACCTGGATTAAGGAAAAACCGCTAGCCGACGTATAGGTCGGCGCCGAATCTCACCATCCAGTGGGGAAAATATTACTGCCACCTCACGTAATAAAACATACACTACACTTACGGAATGTATATAGCAGTTGACGGTGCTGGAAGCACGAAATAAGCAATCAATGAATAACATAAAAATTGTCGAACTCTGGATGTCACAAATCAAGGTTTCTTTAGAAATATTAGTACAGGTGTTTTAATTTATTGCAATTTTGAAACAAATAATTTGCCCACTTTAAAATTATGCCTTGTGTATTATAGAGCGCAAACAAAACCATTTTTCAGAAACGTTAAGTATTAGGAAATTAAGTTTTCCGCAACGGAATATACACTTGCTGTTATTACCAAGGGTATGAATACAATGTAATTGTTAGTAGAACAACTCAGAAAATGTATTTAAATTTGCGTTTTATTTTGTCTCTCAATCCTATCCCAAAGCGAATTTTTCCAATTTCCCTTATTCTTCCCCACACGTCCCCCCCCTATGAACGTGAGGAGTCCCTTGTTAGGACTCGTCACGTACTTCATATTCCTGCTCTCTTACCATTTACTCCTTGTTTGTTTAACAGAATGTTTGTATTGTTTTTAATTCACTTTTTCTTAAAAATTGAAAACTTCATGGATATATCACCGGGAGAGCAGGATGAGGGCATCAATTAATGTCACTCTAGTCCCTCTGACTGGGAGGAATTCAGTCGCTGTCTAGAGGAGAATTCCAACGGCCGGCTGCTCGGATCGACAGTTTTCCGTGGTTTCTCCGATCAACACCAGGCGAATGTTGGAGCAGTACCCTAACAAACGGGCGAATCACGCGCGATCTCTCCTACCTCTTCCTTGTCCTTTCCTCACCCCTTACACACACACACATACACTAACATGCACTACACTATCACACATGCCGGGAGACCGGTCGGAAGCTTATCCCAGTTGGGGAGGTGCCTCGTTGGTAGAGTTTGGATAGATGCCTGGTTGAGGGATACTCCGCTAGCCGACGTTAGATCGTCGTCGAATCTCGCCATCCAATGGTGGAAAACCACCGCCACCGCCAGAGTAAAACATGCACTACACTTACGGAACTAATGACCCGCTCGAAATCTCTAAAAATCAATCACGATATATCAAGTGGATGTAATAATTAAGATGTACTACCTTCCTGCGGTAACTTTAGAAACTCACCTGTAGTTTTAATAAATATGCGGTTTAGAATCTTGAAAAGCAAGAGTATTGGACAAGAAATAAATTAATTTTAAAAAATCTGTTATGCCAATATTCCTTTATTTATTCCTATTTTGTTTTCTTTCTTTTCGGTGTCTGCAGTCGTCTCGTTCCTGGCAAAAACTGTTTCTTCTGGGAGCAGCCATGATGGTATGTACCAATCTTTTCATCTATTGCGTCGGCCCTCGAACCCACATCGATCATGTCACATACATTTTTGTCTAAGTGTAGCTCATGAGATAGTTGCAATAAGTTGTGTATTAGAGGAAGGGCATGGGAACACACCATGACGCTGCGACCCGAATATTGTACACCTTGCCCTCACACTCGCACAACTTATAGGGGAAGGGAAAAGATCCAAGTGGAGGATTTCGGACAAAAGTCGTACATTATGTGCAAGCAATGCACTCCATGCCACAACACACAACGTACATACTTTAGGAGGGACTCTTAACTCACAGCCAGAATGCAATGCTTGTTTGTATTTGTATTTAGCCTTTATATGCTCCGAAAAGGGCAATGGGCTTCGGCACGTTTGATCCCGGGGTACCTAGTCGGTCACCCAACCAGGATCCCACGATGACTCGAATTCGCTTCACTTAGTGAAGTTAAATGATTTAACGTGGTTAACGATTTTGGCTAGCGACGCCGGTTTCGCGGTCGTGACCTTTCAGTATAATCATCACAGCATTCGCCTGGATGACAGAGGGAATCCACGAAAATCCCGGTCAGGATGGCCGATACAGGTATTGAACCCGGGCCTCCCGAATGTGGAGTCAGCGCGCTACGCCCTGAGACACTTCCCTGGGTAATGCGTACTTGAATCAAACAACCCAACCCCATCGGCACGGCAAAAAATTGTTTTTTTAAACATCGATATTTTCGGGCAGAAACATCGATATTATAACATCGATGTTCTGCTTTCGATTTTCTTCAGATCGATATCTTTGTTCAGAAACATCAATGTTAAAAAAAGTTCTTATGATATAAGTAATATTTTACAGTATATAATTTTTTTGTGGATTGCTCGCAATCAACAGCTAAAGTTGTTAAAGTTGTCGATCCCCAGACGGCGCAAAACCGTTTACTATTAGCAACCTTTCTTCAGTGTGTTACTACCTTTTTTAATTACTTTTTAGATGGTAATATCGTTAAACATAATTTTGAACATTAACTACATGGAATATTGATTATAAAGTTAAGATGACAGTCAATTTTAAGGCAGAATATACATTAAATTAATATTTAAGTATTATATATCATATTAGAAACAGGACATTTGACTTCGATATGTTTCGTCGATGTTTTTGTTGAATATTTCATTGACATCGAAAATATTTTGTTGATATATCGAAGTATCGTTGTGTCGATGTTTTGCTGATATTTGCCATCACTACCTACGCCATCTAAGCCGACTCACATTCGTGGGCCAAAAATAACTCAAATACGTATTTGAGGAACACTTTATTGCTTTACGTGTAAATACACTAAGGTTCTAGTATTTTGCTAAAACCAGTTAATACCTATGCCAGAAGAAGTAGAAAAAACTTGTTAAATATCCTGTAATTATGTTCTTGTTATAAGAATTATTATCAGAATTCAATATTAACCTAATAGTCAATTCCTATCCAGTTCATCCAGTATCAGTTAACTATTTGATCATAAGATATACTTAGAACATCACATTAACCGGAATTCGAATGGAAGACGGGGAGAGAATTCCAGCTATTGTAACTTACCTCCATATTATCTCGTTTAGAATCAGAATAAATTAACTGACTTTGCAACGTTTTTGGAAATTATTGGAAAGGTTAAATAGTTTCTTTCTCGTGGGCTTTGTTTATTTCTACGGATTGTGATCTTTTAGCTAGATAACATTCCAATAAATTCCAATTCATCAATCCTGATAACCTTGAAAAGGTTTTAACTCCTTTTGGGAGGAAACTGAATCTAAGAAATGTGATCACCGCTTTCTGTTTCATCGTTTTTTTGGGTTTCCAGTAGTGGAAAGAGAAACGTATTATCTTTCCCAATATTAAGACGCCCAGGAAGTTGGAATAAATAATGGGGGGTGAAGAACTAAGAATCGAAAGGAATTTTTGGAGGAGACTGATTAGATAATTGATGATGTTTGTGAAGATTTTACCGATCATGTTTAAAATGTAATTCATGTCCATCGGGTGAAGTGTTTTGCTGAGCAGTATTTCATTGCAAAAAAGTGTGACATTTGCTGGGCTGCAGTTTCAATTGTTGGTTTGCGTGCTTAATCTCCT
Organism: Teleogryllus occipitalis; assembly: GCA_011170035.1. Taxonomy (NCBI): domain Eukaryota; kingdom Metazoa; phylum Arthropoda; class Insecta; order Orthoptera; family Gryllidae; genus Teleogryllus; species Teleogryllus occipitalis. Next base: position 572,227 of record BLKR01000220.1, on the reverse strand, counting down.
CATAGTTTTTCGTGTTGCACATAAAGGGCAATCAGACTACAATGTTACTATGGAAACGGAAACATTGTAATTGTTAACATTTGTTCAGGTGTAAATAAACCCAATTAATTCATTGTGATCCTTATTAATGATTGTGTCCTTAATTTCATTGTTTTAATTGTCCAACTGCAGTACATCTAAACCTCCCGTTAGGTTTATGATAATACTGAAAAGGAGGGTAACTTCCTCGAAATGGAGGAAAATCATGCTTCCTAAAATTACCTGTTTTTTACGACATGTGGAATTCTTTGTTTTCAAATGAGCTAGGATGCGCAGCTTTACGTGTTTTGGTTTTGACGCGCTTCCTAGCCTGTTTGCGTTGGTTTGTGCATGTATTTGTCGATGGTAGAGAAGGGTGGTGAGGATCAGGAAGGCGAGGAAAATCTGTTTCATAATCTGAAACACTAAATTTGTTTTGAGTTGTGACTGGATGCGGTGTCTGTGTCTTTTGTACAGTCACGGGTGTACGGTTGGTATAATTCGCAGTGTTGCCGACTTGTACCCAACCGTCTGTGTAGAGAACGACCTCTTCCAACCTTCGGATATGTTGATCTAAATTATTGTTTATGTGTGTGAAGGCTTTCAGAAGGTCAGCTTTGAGAGTGTAGAGAGTAAAGAGAGTAGAACGAACAGTAGCCATGTCACGAATGCGTTTTAATGTACGTGATAAAAATTGAAATAAATACAAGAAAACCCAGATAAGAGCAACAAAAACCTAGCTTTGTATTTTAAAAGTGTTAAATTGATGTGTATTAAATAAGTTAAAATCAAGATTCAATGCAAAAACTAGAAGGTATGCTACGCACAATTCTAATGGAGCTAGTACTTACGAAATTTGGCAATGTGGCTACGTAGAATTTCGTCAACTTAAGCTGCAACTGTTTAATACAATCAGTAGATTATACGTTACCGTAATTAGATAAAAGATGATATCTGAAAGTTTGTCTTCAATATATAGAATAAGATTTGAAACAAATTCACTTTGATACACTGTCCTCGTAACGTTCAAAAATTCGTTTAAAATTCGTAATGTTTGTCTTGGTTATAGCCAAAAAATCAGTTGAAATTATATTCTCAGATAACCTGCAACAAGTAATAAAAGCACTTAAAACACACTAGGCACTGTCAAATCGCTAAAAGTAGTAGATATTCAAAATGAAAGGCTGATTAAGTCAAGATAAGTAAGATGGCGTCATTATTTATAACTATAAACCCCAGAACTAAACAATGGTAAGCTACTCAACAATCAGAATTGAGATATTTATCTTTTTCGTTTGAGTTACCGGTTGGCAAGCAGTGGAAAAGTAGTATAATATAATACAGCAATATATGCAATATTTTGAATGCAATATTACGTATTTTATGTTAAAATATGCTGTACAGAATTCATTGATCTTTCAGTTGCATAGTCCGTGGCTTATCGTGCGTTGGTACTGTGGGGTTTGTCTAAGCGTCTCGTTTTTAACAATACGTTTGAATAAATTTTTGGGTTTGTATGCACATTTCTGAGTTGGATAAGAAACCAGATATAGTACCTGAAATACCAGGAAAAGTACTTTATGTGATTATTTATAACACCATATTGATCTTTTAAAACATTTTGAAATTTTTCCATTATATTGACTTCATTATTCAAGTTAAATATATTTGAATTGATGGTTTTAAAAAAGGACCCAGCTTGAGAAACAAATAAAAATTCCCGAAGAAATGACGTAAATTACTTCATCTCCTGGTTCTTGCATTTCCAAGGTAGAAGAATTCGTTTTTGATTCGCTTGCGACAGTTTCAATTTCTTTGTAATAAACGTAAATTCCTTTTTCTAAAAATACAATTTAGTCCAACGTGTTTCTGTTAGCAATACCACGCATTGCGAAAGTGTCCATCTTGCTATTCCACTCTGTCCTTTCAACGCGCTTCCTAAAACTGCAGCACTCGGCCATTTTCCTATGCAAAGTCGAATAAATAACGCAGTACAACTACAATCCGACCGTAAGTCCCCCAAAGATGATGTCTCGAGCCACGTTTTATACGACACGCATTTGCTCTTAGATAAATATTTCGCTTGCCGCTTTGAGCGTGTTCGCCGGCTGAGAGCGTCTAGCGAAGTGGGTGGGGTGGCGTGTGGCTGTCATTGGCTCCCACCGCCCTCGTCGCCTCCGCCGCCTACCCCGCCACTACAATCCCCGCTTCTGTCGCCGTCTCCGCTTCTGCTCCCCTGACCCTCCTCCGCGGACCCGCTTACCACTGCTCCTCTCTCCACGCCCAACGCCCTGGCCGCCTTCGACGCCCCCCATCGTTCTGCTGTCCCGGACACCTCCCTCCCTGCCAACCCCTGCTTTCCCCACTCCTGCGAACCCCTCTACCCTGACTGCCCTCGACGCCCCCGGTACCCCTGCCTCCCCTGCACCCTCAGCTCTCGCCACCTCCTCCCCCCCGGTACCCCTGCTCTCCCGCCGCCCCTGCACCCACAGCTCTCGCCACCTCCTCCAACCCCTACACCATGGCCTCCCTCAACGCCCTTGCTGTTCTCGCCATCCCCCCTCCAACCCTCTATCCTGACCGCCGTCAACGTCTCCAACACCCCTGTTGTCGTCGCCCTTCTTTGATATCGCCACCCCCATCACCCAGACCAGCCCCACTACCCTGGCCCCCTCAAAGCCCCATTGCGCCTGCCGTTCCCTCCACTCGCTGTCCGTGTCTGCCGCCCTGCCCGCCGCGCTCTCTTGCCTCCTCGTCGATTCGCCTCTCCTACCACCCACAGAGTCCCCGCAGACCCCCGCCGACCGCTGCTAGATCCTCTCTCTTACCCAACCTCTCACCCGTCAACCTCTCACCCCGTCGGGCGCGGCGTAATCCTAGAGAAATCTCTCGCGGATTGAGTGGGACAGCGTTGGTATCTACGACGAGTTTTTTCTTGGTATTGTGTGAAGCAAAGGCACATTGTCGATGTGTTGAGCGTGTTTTTTTTTTCTCTTCGGCTGGTTTCAATAGCTGGCGCAGTTTGTAGAAAGAGTAAATGACAATTAATACATTCTTGAATAATATATAAACGTGCAACTAGAAGTATTATGAAATCTGAAAATTATACTGGATGAAGGGGGTGAGTATTGTTGCATTTTGTAAAAGACTTCTCGTCATATACAATTCGGCCAATGTGAATTGCTTTTATAATCCGATTTTCTTTCAAAATTACTTTAAGATGGTGTTAGATATGGATATGTGTACAAGCCTAATACAAAGAAACGAATATATGCAGTGTAGATGTAGATATACTCAACATTTGTAGGGTTTCAGAAACCCTTGCTCAGTGTACTGATGGTATTGAAAATTGATTTGAAAACGATTGTAATAATGACGATGATAATAATAAATACAATTTCACAAAAGTTGGAATAAATAAGAACGAAATGCAATATGGTCGTTCCAAGAATATCAATTGTAAGGTGACAAAATAAAGATGGAGAGAGGAGGGGAGAAGAAAGCCAATGCGAGAACGCTGAAGGCCTAAAATGGGTAAAATAGCTGTGTAAATCTAGCTGGTCCTGACCAGTTGGTTTAGGTAGAAGATCATTGTGCGGACAGTTGAGAGAGAGTGTGTGTGTGTTTGTGTGTGTGACAGAGAGAGAGAGAGAGAGGGAGAGTAGTGAACTGGAAGAGATTGTCAAAGTTCAGTTTGTTGCCATGGATTGGAGTGAATCGGTGAAATGTTAGGGTGTAGCAGGTGGGTTAGTACTATGCAGAGCACGTTAGAGTGTGGAGTGATGAAGTGGGAGAAAGTGTGGTGGAGGTGATGTAGAAAGGGCGATCCGAGGCGGCGCATGGGGCAAGAAACGAGTGTAGGTTGGTGGATTGTATAGTAGGATGGAGTGACGGCGTAAAAGGTGTGAAAGAGATTTGGATTGCGGAAGCTGTGGGAGCTGTGTGGATCCGTGTTTGTTGTCTGGAGTTGGAGCGAATTCTACAAACTTGAAACGTGAAAGAGTTGTGGAGGCGCAGCGGGGCGAGAGGCCGCGGGGAAGACTGGAGCGAAGTGGGCGGGGCGCCCTACAGAGCATCGCTATTTGGGAGCCGCGGACAGTCAGGATTGGTGAGTCGACGTGGGGAGCCAGGAAGAACTGAACAAACGAGGCATCGGGGACGAGGATTGAGGGGGATGCGTGCGACGAGAAAGGGAGTAGCGGGATGGGACTGTGTGGAGCTGGATATGTTGGCATGGTTGGGAGTGAACCGCGGAAGGGAACAGCCGGGAGCGCGCGAGCGTCTGGGGGGGGGGGGCCTTCATTTCCATTTCAAATGGCCGCGCTCTGTTTTAACAAGCTGTCAAGCAGGCTACCCAAATACTGAATGCGGTTTAAGAAGCAACATGCGGAGGTTTTATGGGCGCCGGCGTCGGCGCGGCGGTGGCGCTGGTCTGGCGTCGCTTGACCCGGCCGACACGCGCAAGAGCGGAGGCGGCGCGGCGCCGCGGGGCGCTGGGCAGAGGCCGCTCAGCTGGGCTTGGCCTTGTTTACTAACGTAAGCGACAAGGGTGAAATTTCTTCCCTTTTCTTTTTCTTCTCCTCCTACTCTGCCTCTTCATACTTCACCTCCACTTCTTCCTCCTCCTCTTCCTAAGCCTCATCCTCATTATTCTCCTTCTCTTCCTTCTTTTCTTCCTACGCCTTTCTTTTTTCTCCTCCTCTTTCTCCTCTTATTCCTCATTACTCTCCTATACCCTTTCACCTCCTATTCCTCCCCATCTTCCTCTTTCTCCTCCCCCTCCCTCTTCTCTTCCTCCTCTTCCTCCCTCTTCTCTTCCTCCTCTTCCTCCCTCTTCTCTTCCTCCTCTTCCTCCCTCTTCTCTTCCTCCTCTTCCTCCCTCTTCTCTTCCTACTCTTCCTCCCTCTTCTCTTCCTCCTCATCTTCCTCTTTCTGTTCCTTCTCGCTCAAATCTTTCTCTTCCTTATCTTCTTCATTTCTTCCGTTTCGTCTTGCTCTTTGTAGTCTTCTTTAGCTGTAGGTCGCCCTCATTCCTGAAGCCTGGTTATGGTGTATACTAGAATCGATTTGTAGCGAACACAATTCCAATGACAATAGTCTTTTCACTCTTCGCTTGGGTCGCGAGATGCAAGAGTGAAGTTAAAGTCTTTTCATTAATAGCATTAAATTTCTCCAAAAATCATTTTTATTGGAATAAAAGTAATAATATAATCTACTCTATTATCATTTAATATGTGTAATTAAGAAAACACGGAACATATTTATTCCAAAAAAATATAAATGCACGGAAATATAGATTTCAGTTGTTCATAATTGCGGATAATCTTCTGTTATAGAGAGTTTACATATGCTTGTATGTGTCGCAAAACCTTAGAACAACTGGAGTAATTGCTATTAAATTTGACTCGAACACGTTTGAGCGGCGAAAAATAAAATACGAGCATAACGTAATAACAATTCTCTTTTGTTTCTTAGTGACAAGGAACATATCGTGAAGAATCGTCTCAAATTCGAGGGGACCGTTTCAAAACGGGGCCTGTTAAGAGGGTGTCCACTGCATAATATATCTATTGTAGTGAAGTTCCCTTTTACCACATTATGAATTTCAAATATAACTCTTCACAACTTCAATTTCTTGAATTGGACTTGGTATATCAAATCGCATTCACATTCGACAAGCCCTTTAGTGAACACGATTTATTCCAAAAAATATAAATGCACGGAAATATAGATTTCAGTTGTTCATAATTGCGGATAATCTTCTGAACTCTGAAACCTATGGCTCATGACTACGTTACTTACAGCAAGGTTACAGGGCAAATATTTAAGGATATACAGACTGTTCAAAGAACAACCTGTTTTTTGTACTAGAGTCGAAAACTATTTTGTAATTTGCTTAAAGCAAATTATGCCCTTTTGCACATGCATCACACGTGTAAAATCTACATTTAACATACTTTTATGATGATCTCTATTTTCTTCAGTGAACTTCTATTTTCTTCATTTATTGATTGGTTACTATTTTCTTCATTGAAGTATTCCCATACGTCCCTTCATGGAAGTAACCGTTTGCTGGGAAAGGATAGGAAAATCTTTCAATATGCAGTTCAGTGTCGCCATTGGGATCCTTTCACATAATTTTCAATACCTTTCAACTTTAACCCTCGTTTGCGCCTAAATTTATTTCAGCCACTTCAGTGCTAACTTTCAGAGCCTCAGTTATAGTTCGTCGATTTAAAGTTTTTATAAATCAGAGTGTGGGTAGAGCAAGATGTGCTGTGGCAAGGCACACATTTCTGTCAAGTACGAATCCGAGAGGACCCCTAATTTAAAGTAGAAATTCCCAGAACTAAAGCCTTCAGTAAATCCGGTTTTTTAGTGTTGCTTCCGGGTTTTGAGGAAACGCTTAGAATACTAAAAGAGGTGGTTATTTTACATTTTTTTGAATCATCATCCTATGATTTGTCCCAACTTCGAAATTCTTTCAGCTATCTGTTCTCCTTTTTTTAACGTGAACCGGTAACCATTTTCTCTTGTTATTTTATGGCAAGCAACTGGAAGTCGTTTTCCGAACTCTTACCAAGCCTGTTGCACTTAATTAATATATTTACCCTACAGACATTTGCTTTTATGGCACTTGTTTTTTTTTCTGCGCTAATGCGCTAAATACGATGTATTCATTATTATTATTATTATTATTATTATTATTATTATTATTATTATTATTATCTAAATAAGATATACAATCATTTTATATCTTGACTTTTTGTTATTTCTTAGGGCCGCTTGGTTACACGCCCCTAGGAGATCCGCCAGAACGTTAGGGGTTTTCTCGGTATACTGTCAGAACAGAAAAGAGAAAACAGATGTAGTTTCGACACGAAAAATTGCCATTGGCTACGAGTTGACGATCCTGATTTGCATGTTGGATTCGCGAATTTCGTCTTTTGGACCTTGCGTTTGCTCGCTCAGCTAGCACTGCTCGAAGTAAACCACCGCTCTCGCCCGTCCGACCGCCGTCAACTGCTATGCACCTCGCCCTGCCCTCTCCCTACCTTACGTTAGCAGTCCGCACGTCACTGACCCTTCTCCACCCCTTACTGCACCCTACTCCCCCATTCACTGCCTCGCCCCGTCCCGCCCTACCCCCCCTACCCCACCTTACTCCGCACCCCCACTTTCCGTCTACCCGATCGCCGCCCCCCTCTTCGTGCTACCCCGCGCCATCCCATAACTCGCAGCACCACAATGCGCCTCATCCCATCCCACCACACTCCTTACTGCCTGTTCCCGCTCTCCACCCACCCACTCGCCATCCACAGCACCCCACCTCCCACCCCACCCCACCGCAACCCACCACGTCTCTCTCCTCCCCACCGTGGCCCCCCACTCCCCACCCACTCTCCACATCCCATATCCCCACTCACTGCCTACTATCCTACGTGCCCATGCCACTCTCCACCTCACTGCCCACCCAGCCCGCTCGCCTTCCCGGCCCGGCTCGGCTCGCATCGCTCCCTGCCTATCTGCCCGTCCTCTCGCTGCCCGCCCCTCCCGCCACACCCCGCCCGCCTCGCTCCACTTCGCCGTCACTAGTCTCCGCCCACTCGCTCACCGTCCCCCGAGGCGACCAGATTCCTTCTTCACTCTCCCGCGTCCGAATCTCCACGTCCGGCATTCAACTCGTGAGGTAAAGCACCTCCGGGAGAACAACTCGCTGATCTCTTTATATTGTTACTGCTTAGGCAACAGCGCGCACAAACGGTTTGCCTCTACGGGTGGCGCAGCTGCGCCGTTTGTTGACCAAATGTAACAATGTACCGAATTTTTATAAGGTTTTTATAAGGGAGTGTTTATTTTGGCCCTTAAAATGCTTTTTGCGGAGAAAGCGCCGATATCGTACGTTCTACATGACATCGTGCTATGCCCTGCCAAAACGCTGCAAGTAATTTCTTATGTAGTAGATTCTAGGCGTGTGTCCCAACATAGTGAAGTTATTATGACAGATAGGTCGTAATTTAAAAAGGTGTTAAGCGTGACTCATACTTCGAGTTGCGGCTCAAGTAGATTTTTGTAATATCTGTTCAGGTATGTTCCTGGAGAGATATAGTTACAATTATAAAACATAGTTTCAATTATTTAAATACATTGCCTATCGAATCAATTTTTAAGAAAAGAAAGCAGTACGCCTTGGAAATGCAGTTAAATACTACGTAAGCGGGGAAAATGTTAATATGTCGATAGTCATATGTCGAATGAGTAAGTGCTGTGAAGTGCGGTGAAGTGTTGTGAAGTGCTGGTCAGTTCTGATACTCTGTAAAAGTGTTACGATTCTTTTAGGAGTCACTGGCTGATATGGCTCATAAGGATTAAGTCCGGCCGGTGGGGATTTTCGACACCGGCTGGCTAGATCGATAGCAAGGTCGATTTCAGCCACTGTCATAAGGAGAATTCTCGTGACCGGCAGCTTTGATCGGTAGTTTTCTGTTGTTTAGCCAGTCAATACCAGGTGAATGTCGGAGCGGTACCATAACAAACGGTCCACGGGCTGTGAGCGATCTCTCCTTCTGCATCATTGTTCTCTACTCTCCCTTGCTCACACACTCGTTCATAAACTTCCCTACCATACATGACAGTAGATCAATCGTCAGTTTAGAGTTATCCGCAGCTGGGGCGGTTTTCTGCTTGGAAATACACCTGCAGGAGAAATTCCCAAAGCCAACATGTAGGTTCGGAGTGTGATCTCACGTTGCAGTGGGAGAAGGACAAAAACATATTTTTACGTCGCACCTTTCTAAAGAAGAAATGTTGCCTATTTTCTATTTTTCTACCTTTGAGATTTAATAGTAAAGAAAACCGATGTATTTGTAGAATTGTAGGTGTATATGTGTGTTTCTGACACATAATATGAATTAAAGCACTGAAATTGACAAAACCTTTTTGTTCGATAAATATTTTTTAACCTAAAAAGCTGTGTTTTTTGGCACGAAGCCACTTCGTAAACTTAGCAAATCAAATTTAATATCATAAATGGAAGATTTTGAAGAAGTGAAAAAACTGGTCGTAGCACATTCGCTGATACAGTTCCTCATGAACGTCGAGGTATGCGGCCGCCTACGTCGTTGCCCGGCCCACCCACCTCCATCCGCGTGCACCTGTAGGGGCCGAGTGCGCGTTCCTTTCATCACCCGGAGGCCGCCGGGCCGCCCCCACCCACCTCGTCCATCACCTCCGCGCGCCGCCCGCCGCGCGGCCCTCGGCGCGCCGGATGCAGCGACGCGCGCCCACCCGCGCACAGGCCCCGCCCGCGCCAGCACTCCCCGACTCCTCCGCCGCCGATTCTCCGCCTCGTTCTAGTAGTTCCCTTACCCACCGTGCCAAGACCCACTGACAACTACCCCGCCGAACACTCCTCGGCGTCGCCAGTCCCATTGTCCCCACCCCCGCCGTCTCCATCCTCTCTGTCGCCCCCCGCTGTGTCTGCTCAACCGTTTTCAATCCCACTGTCCTTAACCCCGCTGTTCCCATCACCGCCGTCTCCACCATTGCCGTCCCCACCCTCACCGTCCCCAGCATCGCCGTCCCCAGCATCGCCGTCCCCAGCATCGCCGTCCCCAACATCGCCGTTCCCAACATTGCCGTCCCCACCACCAACGTCCCCACCACCAACGTCCCCACCACCGCCGTCCCCACCATCGCCGTCCCCACCATCGCCGTCCCCACCATCGCCGTCCCCACCATCGCCGTCCCCACCACCGTCGTCCCCACCACCGTCGTCCCCACCATCGCCGCCCCCACCACTGCCTTTCCATCATTGCCGTCCTCGTCGTCCTCGTTCCTCTTTCCATTCCGCCATCGCCCCCACCGTAACAATCCCCATCCAACCCCGCCGAGTCTCACTATTGCACACGACTCCGTCCCACCACCTTCAGAGCTGCCCCCCACAACACACATACCGCCCAGGACGCCTGTCAGCGCCCACATTCACAATGCTCACTTTCCAAAACGTCCTTTCCGTGCATTCGTCTCATCGACTTCTCCATCGCCCTCGACATTACTCTAGCCACTCCTGACATCTCTGCTACTGTCTCCATCGCTTCTATCATCCATGTTGCCACCACTTCGCAGATATCTTCTCGTCTCCTTCTTTCGTCCATATCCTGAATTCTCCTCCTTCTTTCCTCCACCTTCTAAAATTCCTAAACTTACTTAACTTTCTTCACTACTGTCACCACCTCAGCATCTGCATCTCAAACTCATTCTCTTACCTCATTCACTTCCTCCACCTCCTCCACTTCTTTCGCCATCTCCTGTTTCTTCCTCCACTTCACCCGCTTTCTTTAACTCCACTACCCCTACATCCTCCACAACCGTCTCCCGGCACCTACCACCGCGGCCTCATCAATGGGCCTTTGTACTTGCATCCGAGTTACGTTAGCACTTGGAAGACTTCATCAGGGCGAGGTGTTCGTCGCTTTGAAAGCTGGTCGTTGAGTGAATGCCGTCGATTCGTGCTCAGGAGGATACTCATTGATACACGATGAAGTGGGGATATTGGTTTGGTTTGTCTTGATGACTGGTGGAAGTGGATTTTATTTAAACGTTTTTGAGATGGCGACCTACATGGGTGGCGCAATCCATTAAGGCAGAAATTGAGCTCTGCGAAAAAATGAGTGTTCGATTTCACATTGTTTGGCATTGGTGGGACGTGATGTGGAGTTCGTTGGCTAGAATGGAAACCATTCTCATCGGTTACGAGTACTATGAAAATATGTTTATTTGGAATTTCAAATATATTTATCAATTTATGATATTTTAGAGATGAATAGCAATATAATAGATAATTGTGGTACTGCGCCCAATTTACAGATCTTGAGGTGAAGGAATTTTGAATTATTTTGGTTCAAACCACTTTAAACTAGCTCTAAAAACCTATAATCGGAAATAATAGTCGTTTGATTATCTACTACACACCCTTTTGTTTTAATAAACAATAAACGCAATCATGAAAATACTCTCCTAAACTCACTATAACAGCGTTTTTGTAACCACTTTTGATGGGGTCATTTGGGTCTCCCACACTGACGGCTAAGTTTCAATATCACGCTTGGCCATATGAGGGATAAGAGTATAGTAATTTAGATTTCTTTCTGCAATAGATACTTAAAAATGTATTTTAATTTTCTCGACATACTAGATACTTACCTAGTCGAGATAAATTATTGTCCAACTGCGGTTGTTTTTCTACAGAAGAAACTCGTATTTAGAGGCAGGGGTATCAAAAAAGTTGATAAATCTTGTTCCAATAAATGGAATAAATTACTTCCTCAAACAATTATGTACTCAGAATCCAAATTTTGTGCGTTCTTAATACCGAAAAATTGGCTGTCGGCAAAACGTCTGTCCGTTTGACTATCCGTCCGTGTTCACTGATAGCCCTTACACACTTCAAACAATTTTCTGCTAAATTTATATTCCTCGATCGCTCAGCCTGAATTAGCGTGCCTGTGAGTTTGAAACAGATATTTTTATTTAGGGGAGGGTACTTGACGTTAAGCCCTAACATTTTCAATTTTTTTTCAAAAGTGGCACCATTTTTTAAATTAAACTATTTTCTCGTGTAGGGCAGAGAACGCTTAAAAACACAGATCACATTTTCGTTGATCTCTTAATTTTCGAAAAACGTAGAAATAATGAAAAGGTAGAAAGTATGTGTTATTGTTGTTGAACAAGTAGTTTCATGTGTATCTTGTTCTCTCTTCTTTTGTAATCTTTCAACTGTTTGGTAAATTAATACAGAATGGAATAGAATTGTATGTATCTGCAGGTCTTTCTCATCATACGTATGATCCATCCAATATGGAGGTGCAATTTTACGAAAATAAGCACGAAAAATAAAAATAATATAAAAATAAGATTACCTGCTCTCTTCCTTTAGAGGGTTTGATGTTCCTGCTGAAATACGTATTAATTTCTCCTTGTCAGGGTCGCAATAAAATCATGTTTCTTATTTACGATTTTGACTCCGTAAAATATTTTCAAATAAAGGAAATTTGAACAAAAAACATTCCTTGAAACATTCTTGATATGAAGAATATATATGAATTCATTCAGTACGTGTCACCTAAGCGAAGGTGGCTATCATTTCCCTCCTCAAATTCATCCCCTCCTGGAATTTTGAATGTCTCTCGCTGCCGTAAATTGGCGATTAGCACCCTGCCTTGCATCCTTTTCCTCCCGTTATCATGCATTCTTCCTAATGTAATTTAAAAATATTTGCACTATCGTGTTTCGTACATTTCATACATTTCATACATTTCATACATTCATACATTCACTGGTATTTCATACCGCAGAAATTCCTCATTTCTATTTCGGCCTATGGGCGCTCCGTCCACACATGGATTCGGCCCGCCGGCGCGTGACCTCGCCTCCGCGACCGGATCGCACCCTCCTGGGCCCCGCCCCCCGCCCCGCCCTCGGTGCGCGGCCCTCGGCGCCACCGCCGCAGTCGGCCCTTACGATACGCGACCCGCGTGCGCCAGATTTGGCGTAATCCCATCTCATGGAGTTCTGCGCGGGAATGGAGTCCCTTGCGAGCGCGCCCGCGGTCTCCCGAGCCCGCTCAGGCCGCCCCGCCCCCTTCCCCTCCTCCTCCCACTCCCTCACCCCGCCATGCTAGCGCTATTTCGGTTGCACCCTGAGCGGGTCCCCTGTGAGCCCGGAACTATGAGCTGTCCTCTCCACATCACCCCCGCCCTCACCCCTCCATCCCATCCCTCCCCATGCCCTCCCCTTCTCCCTCCCATCCCTCCCCATGCCCTTCCCTTCTCTCCCATCACCCTTCCCCTTCGCTTCCCCCTTCACTCTCTCTATTCCCTTCTCCTCCCCATCCCTCTACCCTCCGCTTCCCCTCCCTTCCCCTCCCTGGTTGCACTGCCATTCCTTTTCCCTTCCACATGCTCTTTCTTAATTTCCCCATTCCCTCCTCCTTCCCACTTCCTCCTCCCCCTCTTCGTCATTCACCATCCCTTATACTGCCAGTCCCTTTGCGTATCTCTTCCCACCCTGAGACAGCTTCACGCGTTTGGCTATGTACAATTTCTTGGCGCTGTCTGCATTGGGCAGTCAATTAATGAATTGAATTAATTTGCTCACAATCTTCATTTATGTTCTGGTATATATTTTCTATTTTCTATACAAATGAGTAGTCCGTCTACCAACGATTGTATTTACTCGCGACGAGTAGGTTCAATTCCAATTGCAGCCCGCGTGAGCTCAACTAGGAGACCAGCTGCTGCGGTGCTAATGGTGCCCCACCCCCGCCCCGCTTGTACCCCTTCCTCCTATGTCCCCCGTTTACTCTCCCGTGCTCGCTCAATTTCATGACGTCATTTCCTCATTAAATTGGATTTTCTTTCTTTCTTTCCTCTTATATGCATTTAATAAACAGGAACTAGATTAATACGAAAAAAATCTTGTTTCATCTTTCGAATAATGGCAAAGGAGAGGTTTTTGTACAGAAATAATTGAAATTAATTGAACTATCGACTAATTTTCTACATATGGGCTTCAAATTTTTAAAATATCAAAGAAAAAATTGTTTTAATTTACTAATATAATTCAGGATTTTTGTTGATTATTAGGAAAGGCTTGACTACGTTGTAGGATGAAATGGACCTCCAGAACACACGAAGTCATTAGTGGGTAAGCAAGTTATAATCGTATCCTCTATCAAAAATATTTATGTAAAATAAATTTCTATCGATTGAAATAAGAAAACAGATTAGATGTGTAATAAAATACTAGAGTTTTGAAAGCATTTCCGAAATTTTTGAAAAAAATTCTGAAATGTTTTAAAATTTTGTTTTCAGGAGGATTTTTTAAGGATTCAAATGGGTAATAAATTAATTCAACCTGAAACCAAATTCATTTCTTTGTGTTGCATACTATCTAAAACCCAATATCCAAGACACGTACTATATGCTAAAAATAAGTCCGAAAGTATCCACCCATACAAATGTGTGGAAAAACGCGCAAGCACAAACACCCCGCCCCCGCCACCGCCACCACCACCACCACCACCACCACCACCACCACCACACAAAACACACACACACACACACACACACACACACACACACTACATTTACCACACGTACGTGTGAGTACATTCGAATCACTTTGTGTTGATAGAGAATTCCTGGGACGTCTTCTTTCTGGAAATTATTCCAACTGCATTCCTCGACAGAATCCTCGTAACACTTCCGAAATTTTGCGGATTCTTGATGTCCTCTATCACGGTATCCCCGATATTCTAAGCGTCTTCACAGGACCGAATAAAACCCCATTCCTTTCCACCAATTTTTAGCCTATCTTCTCTTTCCATTCAGAAAAATCTTCGGCCTCTATCTATGGTTATACTTCTATATGTGCTTCTTTCGCGGTTCCAACCCCATCTTGCCACCCCTCCGCCCCCAAATCATAATCGGCCCTCTGCAGATAAGCAGCTGTGCTCCAGTCGCCCACCACACAGTGGGACAGAGGATCCAAGACACAGCGATAGTTAAATAGGATGGCGACGTAGGTACTTTTAATGCAAAGTAAAATCATATTTGTCTCAAAATATCACACTTCAGTATTTAAAATAAGGGATAATTTTTCAACCTTTTATTTTTCCTTTTTAAATGTTTTAATAAATTAGCAAGTAATACACGCAAATAACGTAACACGCGCAAATATTTTCTACAAAATTATGAAAATATAATATGACTCAACTGTCAATTTATGGTATTATGATATCAGGAGACTATAGGTAGCTTTCGTATTTTGACTTCAACTAAAACATTACAAATAACTGATCAAATAATTTGTTGGATATTTTCCGAACGACTTCAACTCGAGGTTGTCTTCTGCCTTTCCGCTGCGTTGCCCTCCCCTCATTCTTGTTTTGAGTCATCCCGTTTCCAGCGACACCTCTCCCCTGGCTGGTTAATCACGTCACTCACTCTCCGGCCACCGCGCCGTCTTACCACTCCGGTGTGTTGTGTTGCCATCATGTCACCTCGCTCTAACGTCGTTTTACTAGCTTGCTGTCCGCTGCATCTCCACCCGGTCACTTGGCCCATCACCCCGCCGCCCTCAACCCCATTACGTCGTCGTCGTGTCATCCCGTCGTCAGTTAGCCGCTCCATTGTCAAGACTTTCAGCTACCCGCTTCAAAGTCCCGTTGCCCAGTCATTCGGCCATGGCCCTTTTCGCCATTCCCTGCTACCCGCCACCCTAAACGCCACCTGAAATCCCGCCATCTGATATCCTGTCACTATCCCGCCATCTGAAATTCCGCCCTCTCGCAACCTAACCTCCTCGCTGCCCACCCCCACCACCTCACCATCCTGTCATGCCATCACTTGCTATCCACCACCGTCAGCACAATCACCATCTGCCACACCGCAACCCTGCCTCCTGCCACCCCGTCATCCCCGTCACCCCGTTAACCGAACCGAACATTTACCCTCCAATCCCCTCACCCACTATCCCACTGGCACATTATTCATGTTCGGTTTAAAAAGTCTCAATCACGCAGTGTCTTTAGAATATTATTTCTCATTACACATACTTCACCTACTTCTTTATCCTGGGCTGCGTTTCTCTACTCCACTGTGCCGCGCCGCCTCCATCTCGCGCTTGCCGTCGGCCCGAAGTGCCGCTCGGGGCAGCGGCGGGAGAGGGGGTGGAGGCGCGGGGCCCCCGCAACCTCAACCGCGGGGAAGACGCTCCCGCAACCGCCGCCCCGCGCCAGGAATATTCCTTTTTTAAGCTCGACGCGGCGCTCGGGCCGAGGGCCTCCGGAGACCTCGCGGGCTAATCAGGGCACTTGAATAGACCAGCGCGGCGCGGCGCGGCGCGGCGCAGCGCGGCGCGGCGCGGCACGGCGAAGCGGGCCGCCCCGCGCCGGCCCCGGAGAGGCTCAACCCAAATGGCCACTCGAGCCGTTATGAAATACTTCTGGCCATCAACTCCGCATCGTTTGATGGCCCCCGCAGCCCTTTACGGCACACGCCTGATGAAATTTTGGGTCCTTCGTCAAGATTGCCACTCGCACGGTGGGGGTGGGGGAGACGGCCGCGGCGGCGGCGGGGGTAGATGTGGAGCGGGGGCGGAGTGGGCAGGAGAGAGTGTGTTTGACCTTTCTGGGGAAGTGAGCTAATAGCGTCTTCCATCCGTTATGGTGGCAATAAAGTGACTGGTTAAAAGAAGGATGACTATCATCCATCAGAAGTATGGATTGGTGTTAAAATTAACACAAAATAACTTTTGTGTGATTCTGTACTGTCGTATAAACTTAATGCAACCAAACTAAGGAACAGGAAGCTATTCTCTGGTGCCTTCGGTGTTTGTAACTGTTAAGTTCTTAGGTACAAATTTGATCGAAGCTGTAATTTTTAAGGGTGAAAAAATCGTTCATACGGCTTCCTATGGTACAACCGGCTGCCAGACGTTGTAAATGTACTGCATCTAAAAGATCCTGAAGCCTAAAAGAACCCTCTGACCTAAATTGTAATCGCCTGTTTCGTCACACGCGATACCTTATTTTGCTGCTAAATGGCGAAAGTAGGGACAGGTAATGGAAAGGTATACGAGTTGTTTATTTCAAATCAATTATTTTAACACGAAAAAATGTTTTTGAAATTTGAGAAACGATGTGCACGTTTGGGTGTCTGATTTCAGATGTCAAAGTCTGATTGGAGAATCATTAATCGAGTTGTAAGAACGAAATTATCATTATTTTGTGTTTTCTTTAGGAGACTGACATGTTGAGGATATAAGTAGTTTTCCAATTGCAACAAATAGTCTATTTTATACCAAACTCTTTTACCAAACTGTCGGCAATTTTAAGTCCCTGTATAGATCTTAAACTCAATAGAGTTTTGCATGAATCATAATTTGTAAAGTTAAAAGAAAGTAATTCAGCATAATTTTACATCGAAGACTGAATATCTGAACCAAACTTTTGTCGAACAGTTCAATCAGTTTTGGAATTAGAAATG
Source organism: Teleogryllus occipitalis (assembly GCA_011170035.1). NCBI lineage: Eukaryota > Metazoa > Arthropoda > Insecta > Orthoptera > Gryllidae > Teleogryllus > Teleogryllus occipitalis. The sequence goes on along the minus strand of BLKR01000220.1, from coordinate 555,158 downwards.
AAAATAAAACTTTTAGAATATTATTTTTGTAAATTGTAAGAAAGAACAAATGTGAGACATAATTGAATAGATAAACTGAAAATGATTTGGGAAAAAATTAATATTCGAAATTGTATAAAATGTAATTGTTGAATAATTTTGTCCAATAAATTATTTTAAGAAGGTCAATGTTTATAAATACAGTAAACCCTCATTAACGCGAATCCCAAGGGACCGAAATTATCGGAGTTCGTGTTATAAAAATTCGTGTTATCCGATTATTATAATAATCGATCGTGTTATCCGAATGACCGTATTACAGTAATCCCTTGCCGGGACCCAAGTTGTGTTCGTATTACGACGATATTCGTGTTAAGCGAATTTGTGCAAACGAGGGTTTACTATATTAACAGAGTTTGTTGTCGTTTTGAGCATTTTAATGCGCTCATCTATAGGATATCTATAAAGTTATAGTTTTTACTGCACGTGTACAGTTTTCACAAAGAATATATTGAATAAAATGGAAATGGTTTCATTTTAAATTTAAGAAATGACTCATTTTAAAAACTAAAAAGTACACAGAAGAGAATCGTCTTTTCTTTAAAATGTTTGCTTTTAAGATTTACTACTACTACTATCGTTAATGTGATGTTCACCTAAGCTGGTGCATGCCAGTAATCATATTGTTATACACCTAAATTCTTGCCAACGTCTCCCAATCCTTCTCAGTTTCTCTCCGCTGCCTTATCACTGCATAATATGTATTATATGCAGCTCTTCACAATCTCTTCTGACACAATGTATTAATTTTGTGTCATACACATGACGCTAGAGACTTAGTTATTCTATACCTCTCTTTAATTTCTACCCTTAAAATATTGTTTTTGTACTATATCAAATCCAATCACCCACTGATGCCACATCCAGAATGTACATTTTTAACATTAGAGAATTTCAAGCCTAAACCGATGGAGACTTTAAAACGTTTCACAAACTTAGTTACGACAATTTGTTGTTTTTCTTCTCATCAAAATGTGTGATGTTAATAAAAAAAAATATTTTAGAACTGTAACTATATAGTAACATAATTTTTTTACTCAGCTATAGCCTTCTAATCTAAATATCTGCTCGCGCCCCACCATATTTGCCATAATATTTTGCACCCCGCTGCTCTTAAAATATCCACAGCCATTCGACTCAGATCTCGTCTCCTTTTGTGAGCTTTTGGTTCCGCACATTCTTACATTTCCACTTCACTCGGTATCCTCCTTCTACGTTTATCTTCACGGTTCTTACCTCGCTGCACATCCACGTGCCAGCACACGTCTCCCTTCTTCGCTCCTCAGCAACGCTGACTCCCGCCCCCTCACGGCAGGCACACCCCACGCCCTTTCCTCATTACACGTTTTAATATTCAGCCAGTCAGCAGAAGCAACAGCTGCTGTTTGAACAAGGCAGAGGCCTCGGAACTGATCAGTTAACCGGCGCTCTTTTCAACGGCCGCCAACGGGGTTCGTCCGTCGCCGCCGTCACCACCACAGCCGCCGCCGCCGAAACCGCCGCCGTCGCCGCCATCAGCACGGGTACCAGTACCGGCACCGCCACCGCCACCGCCACCGCCATCGCCACCGCCACCGCCACCGCCACCCCCATCCCTACCCCGACCTCCACCGCCACCCCCACCCCCACCGCTGCCCCCCACCGCCACACCCACCGTCGCACCCCACCGCCACACCCACCGCCGGCCCCCACTGCCACCGCCCACCACCACCACCGAAACCGCTCCCCACCGCCTCCGCCCTCCGCCACCACCACGGGCTTCGCCGCCGCCGCCGCCTCAGCCATTTGCACTTACACTCATTCACACCACCCCACGTCCATTATCTTCACCACCTCCGCTTCCTCCCCCGCCCCCGATAACTTCAACGTCTCCGGCCTCACCCCGCCCCTCCCCCGACCCGGATAACATTTTCGCCCCCTTCCCCAGCCCCATACCGCCCACGCTCCCGATCCCTCTGTCGCTCCCATCTCCTCTGCACCCCATCCCGCTCCGTGCCATCTCGATTCACTTTTTCCTCCGCGGAGCTTTTGTAAAATATCAGCCCGTTCGCTCGCCCGGTGTGCATTCAGCGTTTCGGGGAAATTCTCTCCAGCGATCTTGTTTGTGTGTGCGTTACGCACTTCTCCCCCTCCCCCCCAGCGCCCCCGCTGCGTTCGAATGCTGCGTGTGGCTCGTGGCCACGCACGCCGATCAGCCCAATCTCGTACAAAACGCCCCCTCACTTTCTCCGGGATTCCATTCAAATTTTGTTAAAAGCCGGGGTAGCTGGCTTTTCTCTTGTGTACGCTTTTTGGACTGCAGGGGATGTTACGGGATACTGTATTGTAGGGAGTATGGCCCTCGATGACGATAAGCTGTCGAAACGGACTGAAAATGTTTTTAAATGTTTTGTGTTAAATGAGAAAAAAGTTGTTTTCGTAATGTAACCTTAAGAGCCCTGGAAATGAATCTATTTTAATTTTTTAATATTCTAATGACTGTGAAAAATACACTAAAGTAATGATTGTAGTAGAAAATATAATTTACTCAATGACAGAGAACTTCATAAAAATGCTCGTTTATATTAATTCACTTAATTGATACGTGAGTATACATAAGTCCACTCGCATATCATTTAAGAATCACCATAGACTGAAGAGGTATATTTCTTTTTTCCATGGTATAACTTCGTAAGTATAAACTAAGAAGGTGATTCTATTTTGTTGGAGAGAAGATATTGTTATATGAAGCGCGTTGAAATTATTGTTTCAAAAGTGCTGTTGACGTTTGTACTAACTCGACTTAATTTGATTAATATTTAAGTGGTATTTTAGAAACATGACATTTTATAACATTACATTATTATAAAGTTTGACTGAATTGGAATATATAACATGCAGATTTTTCAATGCATACATATTAGTGCTTTAAACTATTTTCATTGTAACAATACATTTTCTGAGTTGATGCAATTTGCAGTCATTATATGGAATTATGAAGTTTGAATCTAATTCATGCTTAGTTCGTAGGTATCTCATGTCACAATTACCGTTTAATAAGTAGGCGTTAATTCCTGCGATACTCTATCGTGCGCAGAGTATGATATATAATGAGCGGGTTCAACGCGTTGAAAGCAGTTTTAATTTGACTACTTGAGTTTTTCAACCTGCTAATTTAGTCTTCAGGTTGGGCCATGAAGTTTTTGTCCCGTAAAGGGTTTGCGGATATAATTATCAACTCCAAGTACAGTGACAAGATTGAAGTAGTTTCAACAAAGTAAGAATCCTAGGGACTAAATGCAGGCAAACAATAAGCGTATTTACATTGCGTTTTATGGCGAACTGCATTCAAGTATGCGATGTCTTTCCATACCAAATATTGTCAGCTTTACGTTTTTTAAGGTGTTCTAATTTCCCGAATGATAAAAATCTAAACGAAAGATTAGAAATAAAGTAGTACTGGTCAGTTAGTTCATTGTTACAACCATAGTTGACTCACTGCAGTAGGTTTTGAAAGGAAAATTTATTCCTCTGTACGTGTTTGAGGTCAAATTCCGAGATGAAGTGGTGCAATAAAGTAAAAGTCAGATTACTACCTAATATATCCCCGTAATATCTCTACAATATTCCATGATCTCGGGAGATGACGTAAGGTAGAAGTACGACAAAGACCTGCCCTCTGCCATAGCACACGACGACGATGATGATGATTACAACTACGATAATGACGATATCTTATCAATAAGTGAATACCAGAGTTTTAGTATACCTTTAGTATACCAAATATATCACGTCAACATGCCGCTTAAGTTGTATTGTGACATACCGATATGTCACATGAAAATAAACTAACATTTATTTGTAGACTATATGGTGGAACATGCATTAAGAGGTGGCTAGATGCCGAAAGTAGAAAATTTGGGATTGGGCGAAGAAGTTTAGACGATCGAAAGGTCAGCTACACCAAAATATAACGAACGCATGGATTGGCTGGGTGAGAGAAGGACGGTCAAATGTTATGAAAAAAGAGAAGGTAGTTTAATACGAAGTCTTCGAGGGGTGAATCATGGAGGAAGATTTTATTCTGACCGGCATCGCGTGTCTGAACTGATCGTAGGTTCGTGAGAGGAAGCGAGTGTAGTGCAGATAGTCAGAGTCGGGTTATCAGATTGTGAAATTTTAAGGTCAGTAAATGATATTGCAGATATTGCATGTGGAAGTAATATTGATGCATAAATTGGGACTTTGTCGGGAGTGGTAATCGAGTAATAGATTTCGGGACTATGTCATAGGACGTAATCGGGACTGATAATTTTGATAGTTTGAGACCAGCTTGGATAGGAGCAGAAGAGGATTTCTTGGGACTTTGAACTACGGCAAGCTCGCAAGATATTTCGACTGAGAAGTCTACGAGGGACATCAACGAAGAATAGATAAGTTAACCGCGGTATAAAACTGTAAATTCAAAGATATCTTGATCAAAGACATAACATCAAATCATTTATTAAATTCACTAGATTGTTTGCTAAAAAGGTAACAATAAACTTTGTTAAATTTTGTTCTTTAGAAAAGAAAGTGATCTTTCATTTAGTCAATCCAAACAGAAATGAACTAGAAATAGAATCATTCTATTTCAGATTCCCAGCTGCGCTGTATAGTCAGCGGATCCTATAATCCATTATAAAGGTAATAAGGATTATAATATATCGTGACCCATTGACCCAGCAAGCCGGACGCTAAGATCTTTGCAAGATATTAAAGTAGAGAAATTTTGTATATCTCAGTATATATAGATTCAAATAATATTGTGTGCTGGATTATGTGCAATTATGTTGTAAAAAGTTATATATTCTGAGTTTAATATGCAAGGAAATATGAAATAATCTTCGGGTGATCTTCCACCGCTGAACGGCTAGATCCGGCGCCGACCTACTTCGACTTGCAGGGATTTTCCTCAACCAGGTATCTCCCGCCATCGGGGCACCACCCGAGTTGGGCAAGTCCTAAGCTCTTGACTGGTCTTCAGACAAGTGTGGTAGGGTCGTGCATATGAGTGTGTGTGTGGAAAGGACAGGGAAGGGGAAAGAAAGTTCGCGCGCGGCCCATGACCCGTAAGGGCACTGTTCGCTTGGTGTTCGCATTCGCCTGGTATTAAACAGAGAAACCACGGAAAATTTCCGTTCAGAGAAGCTGACCGCTACAATTTTCCTTCCTACAACTTAGCTGACAAGTTAGTGTCGAAAACTCTTCCACCGTCGGGATTCAGTCATCAGTTGATGCCCTGAGCCACCTTTGCCTGTACCCTGATATGTATACAACAAATCTTCTGGTGTTTGACAGGAACATGAACACACAGGTGACCACCTAAACGCTGTCAGTGGCAATATTATGGTTTTGACTTTCTTGTTCAACAAACATTTCTGAATGTCACGATCGTTATATTCGTTACATGTACAGAACAGCAATATACGTTCTGATGCACAATAGGAGTAAGTAGTTCTCCATATTCACCATTTACCATCTATGGGATCTGTTCTAAAGATTAAATCAAAATAAATTTTTTTGAAACTAGTAACAGAAGGCTTACTGAAATTCTTTATTATTAAACAACAAACGTTGTTCTCATCCGATTTAAAATACTCATAGAGATATATTTCTACGACACGCTACTCGTTGCGAATTTGCTTAATGGAAGCAATAATGTTCTCGCTACTCGTCATGTATATCGCACAAAACCGAATTTTAGAAAAACTAGCTGTAGTCTATTTACCAACGCCCGTGTTAACAGCCTAATATGAAGTTAGCCCAACTTTTCCCCGAATTACGTGCTCAACAACGCATATTAAAGAGTCACAAAATATCTTCCTTTACACATCGGAAACGGACTTAACGACGAATTGTCCCGCAAAGCCGGGACGCAGTAATGATAGGTTATATGTCTGCACGTCTGCGTTCCGCGCTTAATACTCTATAAATTCGCCCCGCACGCTCGTTTATTGTCCACCAGACAGCGCTGATAGCAGCCGGCGTCGCTTGAAGCTAGGAGTTAAACTCCATCATTTTTATATGGCGAGTGGAAAAATTGATTTGTTGTTGCGGAGACGTCATCAAATTTCATTTGCGGTTGCCGGGATACGTCCGTCCGTTTCGGTCCAACGCTCACACGCTCACACGCTCGCGTGCATCAATAAGCTGTTAAATGGAATTTTGATACACGCTGCGAGTTATGGAGCAAGCGCGATTGTCCTCCAGTCGTAAAACTGCTTATTTTTGTGTGCGGGAAGGAGAAAGGGGTGCAGTCAGCGGCAAAAGGGGTAGATCGTTACAGGAAGCGGAGGCAAGGATGGGGAAAGTGTAGCGAGCGAATAGTTGAAGATAGAGTATATTGACGACTATCGATGTTTGTTCGATTCTGTGGGAATCGTGAAGGAACTCTCACAACTTGTAGATGGAGGTATTTGTGGAAGTGAAGGTTAGTGAAATGTTTGTTGAACGCCGCTTTCTTTGATTTGATGGTGTCGAAAGGGAATAAAGAAAATACAATGATTTATTGAAGTCTTCGCAATGCCTACGAGACAAACGTAAGTGCATCCAGTCTTTGCTTTAGTACACAATTTACTGAAGTCATTTGAATGTAGGTGTAGAAGAGTTTGTATAGGGAGGAAAAGGATTTCATTTCTATTTTCTACAAAAGAAGGTACTTTCGAATTAAATCTATTTTATTCTATCTCTTAGATTCCAACTACAATCGACTCCGGTCATAGTGAACCCTTGGTTATAGTGAACCCTCGGTTATAGTGAATTTAATTTACTGGCCCCATTTCACTTACAATACAAATGAACATAAGAATATTCGGTTATAGTGAACCTTAACCTCGGCTATAGTGAATGTAGGAAGTTCTGGAAATTAATTGGAGCTCGTGTGATATTAGGCGATTGAAAGGGCCTTCGGAGAGTGGGATGGTATTCTAAGAGTGCAAGAAGCATTGAAAGGTACCATGACTGCATTACCATACTTAGAGACAGAGGACCATGCAGAAATTCTGCAGCAGAATCAAGTATGGAGAGTGCAAGAACTCTGGAGAAGGATCTAATGAAAAATGAACGAAGCAATCACTTGAAAATTGTTTGCTATCCCAATTAATCAATGAATGTTTATAGATTTTGTGCACATTTTTTCATCGTTTCGTGATAATCGCAAAAAGTGAAATAGTGCACTCTTAATTTTTTCTTTCAAATTTAAAAAAGAGGAATACGATTTTTTTACGAAATCTCTCGAAGACATTAACTATTCTCTGGTTTTGTTGGATACAAAGTGTCTTTAGGGTTGGAATAAAAATGTGTATTTGTGATAAAAGAAAGCAAATAAACATTCTTCGTATTACGTTGTCAAAATTGCGTAAACCATTCCAGAAATTAGCCCGGAAAAATATAAAAAATAATTTAAAGTTTTTTATCAAGTAAATAACCATATATGGTTATAAAATTGCAGTTATTAGCATTGTGTACAAACATCTTAGGCAAATGCATAAGTTAGTGCATTGCATGCTAATTTGTTTCCAAAAATATAACTTTTAGTTGCTTTCATTAAAAGACAACTAAAGAATTATAAGGGAACCATTTTTATGCACTGCTTCTTCATCGAAAACGAAGAGAAAGAATGCGTTTTGCCCGGGCCGGTATATGAAATATTGTCTTGCATTAAAACACCACTGTTTGTTCTTCGGACGACACTGACATGCCGAGATCCATTTTGCACTGTCCGTACATTTCAAAAGTCCTTTCGCAACACCAACCAATCACAAGTGAGAGTAATCCTTCACAAGCCCAATGTCACATGAAGATGATTTTGACATTTTTGCCACGCTGCTGCAGGAATGACCCACAAAACAAAACTCGCTTCAGGACTCTCGGTAAAATGTTGTCAAAGCTGGATATTTTAAATACCCTAACTGACCTTTCGTGACAACCCATTATTAACTCAATCCCCCCGTTGACATGTTGAAAGATGGACGTTGGGAATTAATGCCTCTGCTTTCAGTAGTAAGAGGCGATGCGCGTCCTATAAGCTTCTGAAAAACACGTCCGGATGTACGGAGTGAGTTGTGGAATACACAAAAGATGCATTGCCGCGTTAGAAATAAACGAACAGAGCTGCATCGCTCCGGGATGTTTTTACATGTATCTTTTCCCATTTAGTTCTTGTGAAGGAGTACAGCAGAATCGGAATACATTGGATGTCGTCTCTCATGGATATTTATATCTTTATCGATGGCACATTCCCTTAAACTGCCTGTAGTATAAATGTAGCGCACCGTTATCCCTCGAGTTTCTACTATTATTCCTGTGTTCAAAGGGGTTCGGATTATGTTATCAGCTTAGTAGCTATTCATTTCAACACGATGCCACGTGTTGCTTTTGAAATCACCTTTTGTTGCATGGAATTTTCGCCACATCGCATTCACAGACAGGATCATATTGAAGTTAATGGAATACAGTTTTAATGAAATACGAGCTAGATCACGCATGTTGAATACGTGCATTTCGATATTAAAGGTTTTGAAAACATAAATTGTTTGAAATACACATTTAGGCTATTCTTATACTACCTGTCATACATCTGGCGTTGGAAATGTGTTAGAAATTTGCATCATGCGAAGAAATATTTGTGAAATAGTTACGTACGAGAGCGGAAATAAGTTATTTCACAGAAAAAAAGTATAAAATCCACATGCCTTTTTCTTTCCCTCATTTTTCGCTTTCTCTCCTATCTGCCGCTTTCCCTCTCTCTTTAATTCCTTCAGTTATTAATAAATAATATGTTATAATTAATTTTAATGAATTCAATTCAATACATGGTTACGTGGTTATATTTATTTCTGCACAATTTGCCGGTGTTAAAATTCTTTTTATTCAATTATGGAAGTATACATATAAATGATGACTTGCTACACTGAAGACAAATGTATATCAAATATATTATCCTCTGAAATATTGTGAAACGTTGTTGGCATTGTCTTAGTAACTGATATTCAACATTTATTAGTGTAGTTAAACACGGTAATGATGGTGATGATGATGATGATGATGAAGATGATGATAGTAGTAACCTTAGTTATTTGCTTCCTCTTCTAGGTAATATTACAATTTTCATCATCATCATCTTCTTCTATCTTGCCTATCTTGCAAACATGCTTCGACCAATTTGTCTTTGTCCACTTTTTTTATATTCTCAAATTTTAGAACTTTGTCTTCAATTTCGGGAGTAAGAATTCTCGTCTCAATAAATACCTTAGTGTGCATAAGTCCTAACACCCATCTGTAATATATTTCGGGAACTCGCTGCAATTCTTTCTTTTCGTCTCAAACCCCGGTATCCCCGGATAAGACGATAAAAGGCGATTTATTATATTATTTATTCGTGAATATAACTGATATCTGATTGAATATTTTATTGGAAAAAATAACACAATGTATACTATCAGAAAAACATTTTTTGATATTTTCCCGTGCCAAATTCAAAGGCAATTTTTAAAAAAACGTGTAAGTGCCTTAAAACCTTGGAACGGGGTTACATCTTACTCAAAAACATCCTAAAATTTCCTCTCAAAACTCTAATTGAATTTTTCAGGTACTTTTGATTACTACTCTGTGGCTAAAAAATAAAATTTTATAATTATATTTTTACCCTTTTTTTGTATTTACATCACTTCTGAGTTTAAATACACTTTCAAAATGACTGCAATAGTTCTGTTCATTTAGTTTAGTGTTTATTACACATTTGTATACATTGTTGAAGCACACAAAAATTTTTTGACTTTGGAGTTTAGTTACTAATTTTCATATTTTTGAAGCTTTAAAATGTATGTTTGTTTGGTATATCATATGCTAAGAAAATATTTTATTTTTGGGCAGTTAATGAGTAATCGTCCACACAAACCTTGTAATTGTGTTACTAGTCAGTAGAAAAATATACCCTAAATCTACATCTGCAATATTTCAGTAGAAATAATGGACGTTTGCAGATTGTTACATACAAAACAGCTGATTGCAACACACACTATAATCACGCATACTTCAGAAGCGATGCGTCCTAGACCATTTAAACCAAGTTTGGGTGTTCAGTTGGGACACGAATATTTTGAGAACAGGTGAGTTTTGACAGATCAGGAGTTTTGTGGGACAGATAGGTAACATGACGCAACATACTGGAAAATAATGAGGGACAGTTCGAGGACAGGTGAGGGAGTACATGTGTAGAAATGAAAGGGAACAGGTTGGATGGGAATTATGTTCTTAATCCGTATTTTATAAAATAATATCTTTTTGAACTTCCTTTCACAATATTGCAGATTATTTTGTGTGCCTCCACTCCATAGCATGGGTGTTCAGAAAAGTGCATAGGCCGAAATCCATGTAAAATTAAATTGAAGAAAAGTACCGAAATTATATTTTACGATAAAAGTAAAGGTATTATTTGATTTTCTGGGCATTTTAATTTTAACACGCAGCGTTAGTGGAATGTTTTTTCTCGCACAGTACTGGATCTATATTGCTGTAGCACACTTCGGGGAATGGCCGCGTGATGTTGGGTTCTACTTCAAATCAATTTTCAATTTCCACACACTTATTATTTACGGAGAGCAGAGATTTTCCATTGTCGATTTCAACATTGTATATCCTTTTTTACACGTATACAAAGATAAATACACAAGCAAGAGAAGAGGCAGCCCATGCTCTAGTCTGAAACAACTACAGATGTATTACTTTTTGTTTTTTAACTATGATCCAGCAAATAAAAATATCTGAAAAACAACGTACAACATCAGATGATTTGAGAGGATAATTTAAGACTTCTCGTGCCTGTACCGGTGTTCTAAGTCATAGTAATAGGATACAGTTTCTGTCTGGAGGAGAATGCTAGAGCCTGGCTGCTCTGATCGGTAGTTTTCCGTGGTTTCTCCGATCAACACCAGGCAAATGTTGGAGGAGAACACCAACAAACGGCCACCGACCGCGCACGATCTTTTCTTCCTTTCGCTTGACCAATCCTCACCCATAACTTACATACCCTTACACTTACAAGCACTACACTATCGCCCATGTCGGAAGACCAGTCGGAAGATTTGAGCTTGTCCCGACTGGGATGGTGTCCCTGTGTCCCGCTGCTGGGAGATATCTTTTCTAAAGGATACTGCTAATTGCCCTGTTTTATAAGACGTAAAGTTCGAAATGACGTAAAGAATATTGACATTTCCATCAATTTGTATGCATTATTACATTTGTGAGTAGAAGTGCTTCAATTGACTTCAAATTAACTTTTTCGAAAACTCATTAGATTTCCGAGGCAAAGAGCTTCAAATTTCGTATTTACAGTAAAGCTTAATTGCCATTTTCTCAAAAACGGTTACGAATTTCTCAATGAAAACTTCTATTTAGGACGAGTTTCTACTCTTCTTTAATATTCTTGAAGTAATAATTCGGTTGTACTACCGGAAAAGCAAAAAGTTGAGAAATTTAAAAAAATATAATTTGGGCGACAATGGATGGCAGCTGGCCAGAAAATGGAGCAAGACTTTATGCCAGGCCACACCAAAGAAATTAGAAAAATTTGGTGCGAGAAAGTCTGTGCTATTCTGTAGCACCTCACGTTTAAGTTAATGTGGATAGCAGGATATATTACAATTGTCTACTATATCTTACATTAACAAATCTTGGTAAATATAAAATAATTGAATTTCATTTCCCAAATGTGTTTATTCCTATGTTGAAAAAAAAGTGATTGTATCTTCCAGAATTTGTAAACTCACAGTTTATCAGTTTTGAAGAATAAATGACGAATGAAATGAAACAACATTTCTGAGGTTTTCGATTTTCCGTATTGTGCATATTGGCACTGTTGGTACTTTTCAAGAATGCTTCCTTTTTGCGATGTATACGCAAGGATTCAGTAGTGTTTTACAAAAAAATAATTTGTAAATATTGATAAAATATTATGAATTATTGAATCAAGTTGTGCATCATTCCTTTGAATTATAGGGATTGTCGTGCGTTTTAAGACACTTTACTTGTCGCTCTCATGGTGGGCCAGTTGTAAATAACTCAAGTGTAGAAACCTTTATAATACTCACTTGTACCACACATATCTATTACTTAAGCATATCAACGAGATAAATCATAAGAACCTTTGCAATCTTGTGAATTCTCATTTCTCACTTTATTTTCAAAATTCATAAATGGAACGTACAGGTATATTACTAGTTAAGATGATAGAAATATATAAAACAGCTTAGTACCACCAACGAAATATTTATTCCTTTTTGACAGATTGCTAAATGTATTTTTACTGGTAACGAACTTACTTTCCTTTTCAACTCATTTTTAATAGCGGTTTACATTTCTCTTTCCATACTTCATCTCATTCGAGAGAATGCATTACATTCACAGGCAAATTTAATTAAATCTGTACTTCATTTAAAACTGAAGAATTTGGAAAGCTTTTGCCATTATTCTGTTGCAAGTGCTTTCCTTTCAATAGTCTAGAGGATTTTCGCATAATCTTTTTGAAGGTAAATGAATTTTGTGGTAACGCCTGTCATGATGCGTGACATTAAATGGTTTCCTCTTGAAACTTTAATTTGGCGGTAATAATAATAATAATAAAAATAATAATAATAATAATAATAATAATAATAATAATAATAATAATAATGTAAAAAATATTTTTCGACGCGATAGAAATGTATTGAAGTATTTGCTAAACCCTTATAAAGCAATATTTTTATGTTTTGTCTATTAGGTGACTAGGAGTATTGCTTTTGAGATTAATATCTTTCTCAATTTGAATGGCGGCTCTCAAATAACCTCTGCGTTTGTGAATTTATTTAATCACTCTGAAACATTCGGAAACACCCCTGAAGCTGTATAACAGCAGGCACAATTGCGTCATCAAATCAATAAATGCATTATTTGGTATCATTAACATGCTTTTAAAAATAAATATTGTTCATGATATCCGATCTCTTAACATTAAAAAACATGGAGATATTTTCGTACAGAAATAATAAATTTTCTGAAAATGTTTATTAATGAAACATGAGTGATTCTGTTGTGTGTTAGCAACATTTAAAACACCGATGAAGAATATAATCCATACTCCCTTAATCCATAACTCACTTAATATGCAATTTTCAATTTAGAATAGTTTTGTTGAACCAAATGTTACTAGTTTCTTCAGAGAAAAAGATTGAAAAAGTATTTATATATCTTATTCTACCCAGAAAATCAGACGTTCCTTGAAATATTTAACGTATAAATAGACTTGGAGATGTGATCTAATAGATCGATAACTACCTTCCATGTGACTAGGGTATCTTTGGAACCTGTAGAAACAAACTTTTTGAGAACTTTTCTATTAATCAAATCCTTGATCGCAGGTTCAATGTTCTCAAATCCTTAAATAAAACCAAAACTATTACTAAACTTACTTGTACTACTTTCACCCAGAAACCACAGATACATACATCTCGTGTTTTTAAGAGATAATTCAACAATTATTGTCACACTAACCTGTAATGGCTCAAATATCTAAGCCTAGAATAATTAATAACACAAAAACCCTACAGAACCACTATATTTAAGATAGATTTTATGACAATTCTCAGATTTTTTGCCATGTCAAATCCTCCGATGTGTAACATCTCTTCGCGGCCATTGTCATTTCCATGAGCACACACGTCCAATGTTTATACTGTTGTAGCGTCACGTTGGCGGCCGTGGGTGGGAGGAGGAGCGGAAGTATCGCATACCTGCGGGCTGAATAGCCTTGGCGCCACGGCGTTGCGATATATTTAGACCAAGTGGACGTCAGCTTGACCTGGAAGGTCACGTGGTAGACGCGAGCCTCCCTCCTACACCAAGGATGATCACGTGACGGCTACACTCTAGGTATAAAATCGAGCCGACGAGCTCACACGGGGGTTTTGTTTTGGAAACCTCGCACGATGCGCAAAACTTTACGCCCAGGCTGGAGCGTGTCGTGCCTCTTGCACGGGTGACGAGGTCACGGTAGTGGCGCGGGAGAAGCGGCAGTGGAGGTGGGGCCTCCCTAGCTATGTGGGATATCCACAGGGAAATACTCAAAAGTGTGTAGTTTCGGAGCAGAATTTAGTTATTGTACATACATGTAAATAAACTTGTACATACTTGTAAATGTCTGTGTGTCTTTCTCCATGACGCCACACTGTGTAACAAGGGCAAGTAGGCCAACGAGTTTGGTTCAAGGCACGGTTGACCGGATAATGCACGGGCTTTCATCGTGATGACTTCTGTCCTCGACGCTCTTTGCTCCTTTCCGCCATCCCCTTATGAAATTTCCGAAATAACTAATGAAATGTTTATATTTTTATTTACTCATAAATTGATAATAAAGAAGTTTGCGTTATTTTATTAACATAGGCACACAAAAGAAGTTGTCAGACCCAAAGGCTTGACACATGTTTCTCAATGTTTTTTGACGCGCTGAATCCGAATCTGAAGCCAGAGTTGCGCCACCACCTTCCCCTTTTTTAAATCGCGAAAAACAACATGAAATTTTAGATTGAAAATTTGAGAGTGGTTATTTGCAATTTAAAAAGCAAACAGAGAAAAAGTTTTACAGAGATGTATTCTGTATAGTCATCGTCGGCAGTAAACTACAAGAAAAATATCAATAAAATATTTATTTCTGTAAAACACATTGGTGGTCAATTTTTAGTGTATTTTTAAAAGGAAATGTAGAATAGTGGCACAGCAGTGGTTGTCTGCCAGCGAGAAAAGGTTAATCTGACTGGGTAGACCCAGGGAAACAGATCCCATTCTGTTTACTCAGTCTTAATTTGCCGTAAGGGAAAGACCCACACATTGGAGAGTTTGCCTAACAATGAGACAAAATGGACATTTGCCGAAAAATAACCTTCACCAGAATTCGTGTATTAGAAATAGAAACCGGAAGGAATATTTTCAGATTCGTTAAAAGGTTTGCTCTTAAATTGTGTGAATAAATTCCATGAGAATTGGATTCTTTATGAGCAGAGGTAATTGTAATCGTAATTGTCATATAATAAAGTGAGAAGTAACACAGGCACTAAACATTTTATTACATTCTTTAGAAAAACATTTCTTTTGACGAACGTTTGGAGGCAATTTGACCGAAAAAACTAACGAACAGATGGTCGTGTCTTTATAAAGGTTTTCACCACGGGATAAATACTATTTTGTTTCACCCGTTCGAAAAATTCCACTCTTGTTGCTACTGTACGCATTAGATTTTGTCACGGCCCGCCTCTGATCACGTCAATATCGTCAGCAAAACCCCCTGCACCTGCAGTGTCTCCCACTCCCCGTTCCCCTCCGTGCGTTCACCCGCAGGACCATAAACAGCTGCGTCGATCGCACAGTAGTTCCCGGCCGGCCCATCTTGGCCCGCCCCCCTGAGAGGCCGAAAATCGGATTTGCGCCGCGGCGGGTCGGCCGGACGCACCAACGCTCCGCATTAACAGTTATGACGTCGCTCGTTAGCCACCGACATCACCGCTCACCCCGCCCCACTGCCGCCTCCCTCGCGCCCTAACACCGGCCGCTCACTCGTACGCTCTTGCGAGTGGGAGGGGGGGGGGGTACGCGAGTGGCACGGAGGGATGTACCAGAAGGGAGGGCGCGCAGGCGGAACGGTGCTTGTATTTGGCTTTGCTTGGCGGATTGCTGCCGGAAGGAGAATATGTGCTGGAATGGGAGTGTGCGTCTGTATGCGTGTTTGTGTGTCTGTATATGTGTGTGTGTGTCCGCATGTGTGTGCGTCTGTATATGTGTGTGTGAGTGTGCGTGCGTGTGTATGTATGTGTGTGTGTGTCTGTACATATGAGTGTGCGCGTGTGTGTTGCAATGACAATATGCGCTGTAATGAGAGCTTGAAGATCTCATATATTTAAGCAGAATGAATGCCTCAATGAGTAAATGGTGTGAATTATACCCCTAGTAGAAAAATAAAATAAAAGTGAAGACGGAAAAGAAGAAAAAGGATGATCAGTTAAAATGTGGAAGAGGTAAAACTGCCCAAGAATGACGACAAAGAAGAAGAAGAAGGAGGAGGAGGAAGTGGAGGAGGAAGAAGAAGAAGAGGAGGAAGAAGAAGAGGAGGAGGAAGAAGAAGAGGAGGAGGAAGAAGAAGAGGAGGAAGAAAAAGAGGAGGAGGAAGAAGAAGAAGAGGAGGAAGAAGAAGAAGAAGAGGAGGAAGAAGAAGAAGAGGTGGAAGAAGAAGAAGAAGAGGAGGAAGAAGAAGAAGAGGAGGAAGAAGAAGAGGAGGAGGAAGAAGAAGAGGAGGAGGAAGAAGAAGAAGAGGAAACTACTAGCCTGTAAAACATTTTCATAGTGGAGCACACTGTACGACTACATTGACAAGGGCAAGCTCCAGAAATAGCAACCCCATTTCTTAAGTCCTGTTTACATGGAATACGAACGACGGGACTGCAGGCTCCTGCTCATCTCCCTCCCTCTCCTCACCTCTTGTCCCCTCCTCGCCCTTCGGAGCCTCCACCAGAGCCAGCAGCTCGCGAATGGAAATCGCTATCGAACCGCGCCGATCGAGATTATAAAGTTACGTCCTGTGTATTCATGAAAAACTTTTTTCATTCCCGGGTTTTACCCCCAATCCAATTTTCTCTTTGAAGTAAGGACGGAATGATAGTCGAGATATTTTTTCAAAGGGTCCGTATCGAGCGATTTAAGTAGGCACCGAGGGGACGGATCCCAACGCGTGGGCTGCGATAGTAATTGCCAGGGGCCACGCAGGTCGGAGGACGAGCGGTGTGGCGCGTTGCTCGGCTGACAGACGCACCCGAGTTAATGAAATATTTTCATTCCCTTGAGACGCTCCGCTCGTGCACCGCAAACACTGCAGCGATCTCGCTCGCTCTCTTGCCTGCTCGTTTTGCCGTGTACACACTACCCACTGCACCACGTCCGTGAGCTAGAGGTTGCCTCGGACTCAGCAGCGACTGTGTTCGGGAGGTCCTAGGGTTCGACCGGGAGCGGTAGCTCAGTGCATCGACTGATGTCACTGCAGCGCCTCTGACTGGGAGGTCCTAGGTTCGAGTCCTGACGGCGGCAGGATTTTCGACACTAGCTTTTCAGCTAGGTCGAATTCAGTCGCTGTCTGGAGGAGAATTCTAGCGGCCGGCTGCTCTGATCGGTAGTTTTCCGTGGTTTCTCCGATCAGCACCAGGCGAATGCCGGAGCAGTACCCTACCAAACGGGCCACGGACCGCGCGCGATCTTTCCTTCATCTTTCTTGTCTTATCCTGTTCCCTTACACACACACACACACTCTAACATTCACTACACTAACACATATTCCGGGAGACCGTTTTGGAGCTTAGAGCTTGGAGCTTGTCCCGGCTGGGGCGGTGCCCGCCTGGGGCGATGCCCCTCTGGTGGGAGAGTCCTGGTTAGGGGGAAAACCCACTAGCCGACGGTAGGTCGGCGCCGGATCTCGCCATCCAGCGGGGGAAGATCACTGCCCTCTACCGAGAAAAAACATGCACTCCACTAATGGGACTAATGACCGAAGCAGTTGACGCTCCCGGAAACACGAAAAAATCAATCAATCAATCCTAGGGTTCGAATCCTCAGAGTGGACACAAGATTTTGACTCCAGCTAGATATTTCGGGCGAAGTCAACCGCTTTCTGGGGGAGATTTCTAGCAGTCAGCTGCTATGATCGGTAGTTTTCCGTTGACTGTCCGATCGATACCAGGTGAATGCTGGAGGAGTACCTTAACAAACGGGCAACGGACCGCAGATCACTCCTTCCTCTTTCTCGCCTTATCCCTTCCTATTACACACGTACACTCGCATGCATTACACATCCTGATCCTAGACGGAAACTTAGAGATAGGCTGGAGTTGTGCCGTCGGAGGAGATACGTCTTACATATTGAATTCCCTTTCAAAAATTATAGCTATCCTTTGATAAGGCGTCTCCCAACGCAAACTTTTCTACGTATTTTGTTGAAAGTAGGAAACTAGTTCATTTGCATTTAAAATACCTTTTATTCATATCTCACTTTTGACAGTCATTCAAAATGAAGAATGAAACATTTTTAGAGACAACACCGCAGGCGGAAGGAAGGATTCAACGATTTTCTGAAAAATTTCTTTCTGTGGCATTTGAGAAGGTGGACAGGACAATAACTAGATGTCGGACATAGCTTGAAAGAAAAATGTACTCTCGGCGTACGTTTTCTTGAGTTATTTTGCGAGATGAAGGGGACGCTGTAATTTCAAATCAAATCTTTCACCGATGCAAATGGTTTCTAATTCTGAGAAGTGACATTTTCTTGTTCTGAAAATTTTTCAGCAACGTGTTAAACTTAATCATAATTCAATTATAAGGAGAGGGAGAGAAAAAGAGTAAGAGAGTGAGGGAGAGGGTAGAGATTCCGGAATTCAGTTATCCTTGCGCAAAATATGCTTTTTGAACATGATTAGCGTTATACATTATATCATAAAGTATGTAAATAAGGTTGTCTCTTCAAATAAGTGTCTAAAAGAGAGGGTAGAAGAGAAATGGAACAGAACTAACAGCCATCTTGAGAATTGTTTTGAAAACCTTGACGTCATTGAAATGCTGAGCCATGACATGAAGCAACGCATGGTCAACAAATACTTTTGATATTCAATTTCGTATTTTCCAGTTTAATTAACTTACACATATGAAAAGCATAAATACTTATTAAGAAACATAAGGGAGTGATCATATCAAGCAAGCAAATGTGAACGAAGAAACATTGAGCGAAGAGGAGAAATGTTGGAAGGCAAAGGAATGAAAACAAAACAAATATTAAACATTAAGGGAAACAATCGTTTGGAGTTGGTCTTGTTCAATATGGTGTTCGTCGTTGAGCGCGTAGGGTCTGCAAGAAATAGGCTTTCGCTCTCAGCTGTCTTTGTCTTCGAAACCGCGGCTCACAGCATCAGTTCTCTCGAGGAGTGGATCGGCATTGCCTCTGTTCCTTGGATGGCTTGGTGACACGATTGAATGGATAGTACAGAGATGGCGCAACCATATACGAGTATTTCATAATGAGCAAAATTAGCACTACTTTTATTATTTTCCTTATAAATTTACTTCTATCCTGTCACACTTCAGTCCGAATCTCCACTTGTGTTCGCGTTCCTCGCAGCTGTACACTCCTTTCTCCACTTCGTTTCAATGCCTGCTCCTCATTCCGTCTCGTTCTCGTCCTTTCCCGCCCACGTCCCCTCTCACTATTTCCCCTACCATTATGACTCCTTCATTTCTTCGCTCTTTTCTGTGTATCTTCTTCCTCACCTCCTGTCTCTCGTATACTTAGTTTTCTCGACTCCTTTCGTGTCATCTTTCTTCCTTCTCTTTTTCTCGAATCCTCTTTCACTTATTTACACCTCTCCTTTCGTCTTGCCTTTCTGTCGTCTCCTTTCATCGTTTCCATTTATCGTTTCCTCTTATCTTCTCATCTTTCTCTCGTATTTCCTCGGCTTCTCTCGTTCACCGTCTCGTCTCTTCCTCTCTCGTCCCCTCCTTTCTAATCCCCTCCTCTCTCATGCCATCCTTTCTCAACACCACCTCGTTCGCCTCCTTGTCTCTCGGTGTCACCGTCCATCTGTCCTATTTTTCTCGTCTCTTCTTGTTGCCTCCTGCTCCTCCCCCTCCGCCTCTTATCACCTACTCCTCTTTGGTCTACCTCCTCTCGCCAATCGCTAAATGGAAGCTGGAAGGTAGGTAGGGGAGGACAGTAAAGAGACAGAGCGGAGGAGGTGCAGGGGCCGGAGACCGGCCAACGCAGTGTAGTGCAACGCAGTGCCGAGAGGGGCGTGCGGCGGTGTGGGCGTGGCGGGCATCGGAGCTGTCCGTCGCGGGTCGCCGGCGCTAATTGAGGTTTACGCGACACGCGGTGCTCGCGGGCGCGGCGCGTAATGCGAGGCTGCGGTGCCTCCTCCGCCCTTTCCCCTTCCCCCTTCCCCTTTCCCCTCCCTGTCACGGCCACTCGCTCCCCCGCACGCGTGACTACGCGCTGCCCGCCGCCCCGTGGACGCAAACCCTCACCCCCTCCCCACGGCACATGCACTGCAGGGTGATGGGGAACAGCTAGTGTTGTTTGCGTGGAGACTGCAACTGAGACTAACCTTCAAAAGGATCCATTTGGAAAAGGAATTTAATTTTGCCAAGATTTCAGTCTGTTCATTGGATCTAAAATTACTCGTTTCCAAAGTATATTTTACTAAGGATTAAATAGACTGGCAGAAGAAACAGATAACGGATATACGGTGAATTATTATTCATAGTAAAGAAATTCAGATGAAAGTTTAAAATTGTTTAGTGACAAAAACATGTTCATAAATGTTATCAAATACACTATTTATTTATTTTAGTACGTGGGTCGGTTGGAAAGTAATGACCCGAATTTTTTCTCCAGAAATATTTATTGGAAGAACCTGAAATTTGCGAACAATGTGAATACATGGTTTATGTACTTGCTCTATTTTTCCACAAAATTTCGATCGACTTGTGCAGCTTTGTGACAGCGGGAAACAAGGGAGAGCATGCCTTGCCGGTACCGAGACTTTCCTTGACGACGCAGCAATTTATTTTATTTATTTATTTATTTATTTATTTATTTATTTATTTATTTATTTATTTATTTATTTATTTATTTATTTATTTATTTATTTATTTATTGTTTATTGTTTATTGTTTATTGTTTATTGTTTATTGTTTATTGTTTATTGTTTATTGTTTATTGTTTATTGTTTATTATTTATTATTTATTATTTATTATTTATTATTTATTATTTATTATTTATTATTTATTATTTATTATTTATTATTTATTATTTATTATTTATTATTTATTATTTATTATTTATTTATTTATTTATTTATTTATTTATTTATTTATTTATTTATTTATTATTTATTTATTTATTATTTATTTATTTAATTATTTAATTTATTTATTTAATATACTACTTGAACTTTCAATACAGAAAGAAAAGATCGTTTTTCTAGAATTGTTAACAAAATGTTCGTACCGATGTAATAAAATCTATTTTCAAGGGTAAATCAGCAATAAATTTGGGCTTTTATTCCTTCATGACCTTCGTCAAGGAATAATACTTCTTGCCGCGACATGGAGAACGATAATTTGAATAAATATATTTCCCACTAAATTCTAAAAGACGTGCACAGATAATGAAGTTACATTTATGTCCGGAAGCAAAAGAAGGGGCTATCTCTACATTTGCTCAAAGGCGAATTTCCATTCCTTTTCTTCTCGGATCAGACTGGCGTCATCTTAAAATTTTATCCCGCGAATAGCATTTTTCAGTGCCTCAAAGAGATGGAAATCGAGGGGGCTGATTCCGGGTTATATGGTGGATGGGGAAGCCAGTCCAACCCATTTTTGTCAATGCTTCGCTTTGATGGACTGAGTGATTTGAGTGATGGCTGATGTGTTAGTAGTATGTTATTTTACGTCACTGTTACAAATAATTCATTTATATTCTGTTGAAATATCACTTTTTTACGTTTTCACAGTTTACTACTATAGCTATGTTCTGATTCTCGTCGTGCAAATATTTTTAAAATATACAGAATAGTACTTCTTTGTGTATTATGGAATCTAGAAAACTGGCACAGTTATTACAGAAGAGTGTTTCATTTTGCTGAGGGAACAAAAAAATGAAAGCAGGTATTTCAAAACCACGATCCGTTATTCATTACATTAAATCTCTTTTTCCTTGCAACCTCTTCATAATATTTAAACTTTCCCAAAAGAATAAAAAACAATCTGTTGAGCTTTCACACAATCACCAAGAACACAGAAATGTTAACATGACATTCTCTCTTCTAACCACCTGTATTTGGATACATGTAAACTCACCTCTGCTCAGCGTTTCTACGATTTCTCTTCAATAAATCACCAATCATGCCAAGTCTGCAATCCACTGCTTACCTACCACCAGAAATCGGAGGCGAATGTGAGAGAGCGCGCGTTCCGCCCGTGCCCGCTCCCGCGCTCGCGGCTGTCCCGCGACCAATGGAATTATATTCCGATGCGCTGCGATCGATGTGGCCGGCAACAATTTCCGATTCCGCGCGCGCTCGCGAGGGCGGCGAAAGCGCGCCATCCATCAGCCTTAGCGCTCGCGTAACTCCGTGCGTGACGCCCCTGCCCCGCCCCGCCCCGCTCCGCTCCGCCCCGCCCCACCCCGCGCCGACCCCGCTCCGCCCCGCTCCGCCCCGCTCCGCCCCACCCCGCTCCGCCCCACCCCGCTCCGCCCCACCCCGCTCCGCCCCACCCCGCTCCGCCCCACCCCGCTCCGCCCCACCCCGCTCCACCCCACCCCGCGCCTTCCCCGCCCCGCCCCGCTCCGCCCCGCCCCACCCCGCGCCGTCCCCGCCTGGCGCCGAAGCGAGGACCGGCGGGCGGCGGCGTCGCCGCACGCGCGCGCCCGCACCTGACCTCTGCTATGGAACTTCCTCGTCGTCCTCCCTCGTCCAAGCCGCTCTACCCCGCTGCCAACCGCTGCGCTCCGTTCCGCCCGGCTTCGATTCGCCTCGAAATGGGTTGTACTTAGCTTCACTCTGTCCCGCTATACCACCCCCGCACCATGACACATCTCACTTCGCTCTGCTCCACCACTCTACTCTCGGTTTCAGCTCGCCCAATGCCTTCCCGCTCACTTCGCCGTTCGTTACCGATTCGGCCCTCCCCGATCCACCGCTCCCAGCTCCACTCGTCCCCGCTACACCCTTCCCCGTGTAACGTTTCATATATACTTAAATGTTTCCCACACATGTTTATTAATGTTTGTAAACAATTAATGAACAACTGTTCCTCATAGTTCAGTGTTACGATGCAATGTTAAAGCTGATAACAACAAGAAACAGAAATTGGTGTATGAGAGAACGAATTGTAATGAAGTGTTTAAAAATAATCTACGTGAAGTGTTTCCTATCCTCCTTGCTTCGACTTTCCTATCATCAAATTTCTTCACTCCACATTCCTAGCTCCGTCCCTCTCCGCCCTGCCCCTCCCCGTTTTGACTCTCCCTGCTCCATCCCCCCAGTTCCCTCCCTCCCCAGTCCGCCTCTGTCCGCTCTGTCTGCTAACCCACCTTGCTTTCCCATTCAGCTCCACCTCGCTGGCCCGTCCCCACTGCATCCCTCACAGCTCTGAACATCTTCGTTCCAGCTCTCCTACTTTCGCCTTTCCCCACTTTGCTCATTCCTAATCAGCTCTCTTGCCCGTTTCGTTCCGCCGCGCTCCGCCAAGCTCTATTCCTCCCAGGTAGCGCCCCAACCCACCCTGTTCCGGCCTGCCGCGCCTCACCCGGACTGGCACCGCACCGCTACTCCTCTCCCCACTACTCCACATCCGTTATTCTCTTCCCTATGTCTTTCAGTATATTCTTGCCTCCTCCCTCTCTTGTCCCATATTCTCTCCCCTTCCCCTCCCTTTTCACTATCTATCTATCGTTATATCATTTCCATTCCTTCTTATCTTCACTTTCATCATCCTTCCATCACCTCGCAGCTCCCATTTCTTCCTGACCCACACCTCCCAATCCTTTCATCCCTTCCTCTCTCTCTAACACGTTTCGCCTGCCGTTGTGGAGTCACTGCTATCTGTCGACAGTCGGTGCGATTTACGCTTATTATGTGATACTGGGCGATACATCTCTATTCACCGGTGTAATGCGATGCTGATTACTAAAAATTTCGCTGGCTGATGCTGCCGTTGGAAGCATGACCTGTGTAATTTTGATGTGTTATCTTTAATAAATTATAATACAGTTAGCACTGTGCCTCCTTCAAGTATATTATATTTAACCAACGCCTCTTGTAATATTAAAATAATGCAAACATAGAGGAGTTGAAATTTTGAGCAGGATTACTTTTTTATAATAATTTTAAAATGGTAACGGGTTTAGTGTCGACTTTCTTTTCTACGTGCTTTCAATCCTAACACAACCAGTAAAAATGCAGAACTTAAAATGTTTTCAAATAGTTTTCATTTTATTCTCGTTGGTTTGTAGATAGAAATAATGAATGTTGACAAAAAAATAATAAAAAACGATACGGTTTGTGACTTGAGATGTCAATTGTGCCAAGCTTCTTTTACGTCTCGCGTCGACATGACAGTAATTCTGCAATTCTTCTATCACATTTCATCTAAGCTCATTTATGAGACTTCTTTTTTGCCCGCTCTATCATGTATGTCTTCTTGCCGTGATTTACTAAGATTTATTCTCCTTGGATTTTTCTCAATGTACATTTTGAGGAAGTTAAGAATATCACAAATATTTCATTAACGAGAAATATTCTTTCTCAATAATAGTCAATGTACTATTTTTATTACCTTCTCGACCTTCTATTTTGAATAAGTCATTGTTATATTTTAAGTAAATGTACATGGTTCATGAAAGTACGTTACGACCGTATTTACAACTTTGAGTGTCATCGTTTGCGATGGCTCAGTTGCAGTACTGTTCTCTCCAGCATCATTAACCGAATGGTCTCGAAGGACTCGTATCCTAGTACGAGTTCCGAACTTTGGAGATTTTCGGCACAACCCTCTGTATCCAGGTCGAATTCATCCACGCGGCCGGCTGTTCTAATCGGCGTTTTTCCGTGGCTTCTCCGATTAATACCAGGCGAATGTGGGAACAGTACACTTTCAAACGGGCCGTGAACAAGTGCGATATTTTCTTCATCACCTTCGTTGTCTCTTTTTCCCTTACGCACCCTCACATAGACACACACAGTTACATTCACTAACTACCATACATGTATGTCGGGAGACGAGTTGAGAGCTTACAGCTTGTTCCGACTGCTCTGTGATCCGACGTTTAGGTTAACGCTGTCTCGCGTTTTAGCGTTAGAGAAGCACGGATATCTCCTGCGATGTAACATGCACTTCACTTTTGTGATAAATAAATAAGTAGTTGTTGCGCCCGTAGCCAATACACACTCAATTACTTACTCCAAAATAGTCGATGTTCGAGCATTTTCTTAGGTAGTCAGGATTTCGACGCGAGCTGTTGTAACCCCTGGAGCTACTTCACACGGACACGTACTCCATTGACTAGCTGCCCCTCCCCCTTCGTCGTTTTTGCCTGGCGCCACACACGTTCGCCCTGATCGGAACCTGTTCGGAAAGTGGTTCTCCTCGTTCGATTGTCAGCCCTCCGATGCACACTTTTTACCTCGTTAGCACATCATGTAGGGGAGACGCACTACAGTGAATAATCTAATCTTACAGCGTACAAAACGGGACTCACAAAAGGTGCTTTTATCACACTGAAGGATGTAGAGATAAAAGCTATGGGGAAGACTATTAACTTTTTCTAAGAGTAGAACTGACGTATTCCAGGCACACTCTTCGAAATAACTTGCGGAGAAGAAGAATGAATAGTTTTATTGATCGTTTGTAGGGAGGAACATATGCAAACAATTGAGGAAGTCTTTGTATCTTCTTGCACGCATCAAAGCGCTACACAATAATACAGGACAATTCGAGGTAAACCAGTAAGTACCTGCAATGTTTATAATTGATTATAAACAATATACATTATACAAAATGTACAATAAGACCATTTTGTAACATGGACGCCATGCTTTTCAACGTTCTTAGACCATCGTAGCACCAACTTACCAATACTCCCAGAAAAAGGATATTTGAGCAGCCAGCCTTTAGTACCCTGCTTTCTTATCTGTAAAACAAAGGTAATTCTTCGACATACTTCACTAAAAGCATCTTAAAGTGGAATATACAGATGGTAGTTAGTTGTGACATGATCAGAATTGTATTTGGAACTCTTTGACCCTCAAAATAAAGATTTTGAAGAGATGGGGCGGCAAAATTTTGATGCACGTTGTCTTGAAACAAAAGAATATTGTTCGACAATCCGACTCGGTGTTCTCATATGCAGAACTTGGCTAAAATACTCATGGTTTGCCACTTCACCAATAGTCACGCATTGGTTATTCAAAATCAGAACACAAACTTGCTCAATAGTTGGATCAGTAGTGGATGAGGCTGGATACCTCGCTTTTTTAAACTTGCAAGCGTGTTTGACTGCTTTTCAATGATTTAGTGTACTAGTAAACTCTTCGGCAAAGAAAAACTTTGCACTCGTAATGTTTTGAAAGTCTCCTCAGGATTTCAGGTATTGGCACACATTCAGATCACGAAGCTTGTTCTGTTTTGCTGCAACCTGAGAGTGGTGTAGCCATGTTTACATCACAACTCAAACATCAGATTAAAACGTTGGAGCTTACGACAAGCAAAGTAAATGATGCCACCTTAAGGCTGGTATGTATATAAAGCTACACAATTAATATGCAGACGATTAGAACGAATGTGCTAATACTTGACTTACCCTTGTACAATGAAACCTGTCTTAAGGGGTCACTGTTGATCGATAGGAAAAATGGTAAATAAAATAATTTTAGTAGGTGTCGTGGTATACATAATTTTGGGTATAATAATGTAGGATTACGGTACTGTTTAATCACCACCTGTGTAAACGCAAAAATGCTGCTGAACAAAACTACACAAAAGGGTTTCTCGAAAAGCACCACACGGACTGATCAAGAATTACGAATAAAATAAAGCCGTTGATACTCTAATAATTAAATATTTTAATAACAGACTTCACAAATACTAAAATAACATAGTGTAGTATATATACACGATTCGCCAGTTCTGAAAATAAAAGAAGTTGCTGTTCCATAACACAAGACGTAAATAGCAAATATTTAATGACGGGTGACCTCCTCGTTCGAGCCTTCCTTTTACATGACGTCAGCTGTGTCTTAAGCAGTGACAAGATGACTAACAGAATTGTCACGAAGTTAGAGAAAAGGCGGAATAACACAATTGGTTTCTTCAGGAAAATTCGAAACTGCCTATTTGTTTTTTGATATTTTTCCGAGTTTCTTTGTATGTAACAAAACCGCAGATATATGTATGTAGTAGCATGCCCCGGGACTGCATTGCTTTCTTTCAAATTCTGCGTTCAATGAAAATTAGTAACATTGATATTTTTAATAGGTACAGGGTCTTACATATGGACTTCTGAGTCAATGACTCCCATCTTCATCTCATTTTTCGGCCAGTTTTGATGGATCCGTTCAGAAAATTCAGAGATGATCTCTTGATTTTTTTCTGGACATTAATGTAACTTCGCTGTGCGTATGTTTGCTGATAGTGCTAATTACAATAGGAGTGGAGCCGGGAGGTAGGTTGTTATTTCATTAGCAATACTATGAATTCGAATCTATAGTTCGTTTTCCGAAGAAAATTAGATTTTTCATTAATCATTATCGACAATTTTCTGGTTTTTAAATATTACTTCACCGCATTGTTTGTATCTTTATTCATCATTCAAATGTACGTGGTAAAATAATGAAGTAAGGATTCAAGAGCTCAAGAAAACGTCTGAGATTATACTTCCATCTCGTATGTCATGCTAGTTCGAATTCAGTCGCTGTCTGGAGGAGAATTCTAGCGGCCGGCTGCTCTGATCGGTAGTTTTCCGTGGTTTCTCCGATCAACACCAGGCGAATGCCGGAGCAGTACCCTAACAAACGGGCCACGGACCGCGCGCGATCTGTCCTTCCTCTTCCTTGTCCTATCGTCTCCCCTTACACACACACTCACACACTAACATGCACTACACTACCACATATTCCGGGAGACCGGTCGGGAGCTTAGAGCTTGTCCCGGCTGAGGCGGTGCCCCGCTGGTGGGAGAGTCCTGGTTAGGGGGAAACCCCACTGGCCGACGGTAGGTCGGCGCCGGATCTCGCCATCCAGCGGGGAACGATCACCCCGCATCTCGCGATAAAAAAACATGCACTACACTAACGGGACTAATGACCAAAGCAGTTGACGAGACCGGAAACACGAAAAAATCAAATCAAATCGTATGTCATATTTCAGTTTTTTCTGTTTTTTGTCCATAAATAAATGAAATCACCGCAATTCGCAAAATGGCGACTGAGGAGAGGGGACTCCGTTTGACGAGCTGTCTCTGCGCTGTGCACGTAGTAGGCAGCAGACTCCGGTAACGACCGCAGCCGCCGCCGTCCGTCGCCCGCTGTATTGTTCTTGTTCCTGGAAACCCCGCGCTGCCCCGCTGCCCCGCCGACCCGCGGCTCCTCACCCCGCACAACGTCGATCCGCGTTCCTCTTTTGTTCGCGCGACGCGACGCGACGAAAAACCTGCCGCCGCCGATGTGCGTGACCGTCGGAGTACGAGTTGTCCACAAGAGTGCAGCACTAATCGATTTTGACCCCTTGAAGTGAAAATCTGACTACGGAGAGGGTGCTTCTAGCCTGGTGAACACTTGATGCGGTTATTTTCGACGATGCGGACGTACAATTGCCGGTTTAATTCTAAGAGAGTGATATTCTATGAGAGAAATATTTATGAGTGTTCCATGAAAAATGTTTTGGGCCCGATTGTGTCAACTGTAATACTTTTTCTCAGATGAAGCAAACTCGTATGTTTTAGCTTTGTATTATAAAACCTGAAACTGGAGATAGATGTGTAGCATACATGGAATACGAAAATAGTAGCAATGCAAAGTGAACTAAATTGAGATACAGCAGTCTAGAAGTAGTAAAATTCAAATAGACTGAAACAATAAATAGTTGCGTGCAGTAGGAAGTATCGGAACGTATTCAACTTGTCGTATGTTTTACGCCCTTGCATATTATCAATGATTGACATTTCACATTGAACCACCCATAGATGGCCATGAGATCGTGCTCTTATCGCGGCTGCTTGCCAAATGTTGGCGTTGAGGACGTTTTGCGGATCATAATTGCTTGTGGATCTGTAGTGGCTGAGTTCTTAGAAGTTGTGTAAGGTTATAAGGTTATAAGGTTAGTAGCCTATACAAGCAGAAGCAGAAGTTTGTAAGCGGTGACCTCCTGGACTTCCGTGACCGTAACTAATCATTATAACGTAGCGCTCTGGATCTTGTGTATGGCTCCATAGTACTTTGAACCAGTGATTTCGGAAGATGATTGCCAGCTGACAGAAGTTCTGTAAGCCTTAGGGCTAGGAGATCGCAATATCCTTAGAAATCCTTGACATAAACCAACACTTACTTCTGAGGAGTAGTTGCATCCTCCACGACTCCAAACCTTCGTCTTCCTGTGCAAATATCAGAAGTCTGCAGAAGGAAGGACTTCGATAGGTAAGTCGACGCCATTCAACATCTTTTCATCTGCAAAGACAGGAGTGTTGTGTCAGGGAATCTAGAAGAACCTCCCAGTGGCTGCAAGTTGTCTTTTGAGACGAGTATAATTAGGCAAGAATTCACCATTTCTAACAGATATCAGGACTATAAAGGACTATAAAGGAGATACAAAAATAATTTCAGAAAATAATAATCGTAATAATAAGAGTACCTATTACTTACGGCAATACCTGGATGTATCAGTAATTTTTTCATTTATCATATGGGTTAGTTGCGGAGACACAGTCATTGGCCACAGTCTTGCACCCGTGTTTTCGACCCAGCCTTTCCTTGAAGCCTACTCCGGCACGAATCATTTTTTGTTAAAATTTGTTGTGTCGTTGTTGACGCAACGCGTCTCTTAGCCCTTTGTTGGGCGTTGAGCGCTTTCTCTGGAGTAATCCTCCGTTACTGAGTAATTACTGTCATTCCTGTTACTGCGTAATTACTATATTCGTCAAGTCTCGTCACGTCACGTCGCAGTCAGTCAGTGCCTTTTATCCCTTCTGCCACGGGCTCAACGCCTTTAGATTCCGGGGTTCCTAGCCGGTCACCCAACCAGGAACCCGCGAGTCTCGAATTCGCCTAACCTCCGTGACTTCACCGAGCGTAATAAACGAATTCGGCTGGCGGCGCAGGCTATTTTTTATTATCAGGGGCCATTCTTCCAGCCGACGTGCCCCGTCAGCGTTCCCTTACGCGCTTGGATGTGATTCTCACTTTCTACGGTATAGATATCGGCTCAGTTAATATATACAAGCTCCCAGGTTGGCAGAATGTGTGATCTCGTGTGGATGGGAAATTGCTGGATGGGATTTTCTGCCTGTAAAACTCCATGCGCATCAGCTGAAATCTAACCCGCGCACTAGGGGTTCAGAGGCCCGTAAACCAACCACTCGCTCACCGAAGCGCGTATGTTAATGGATAGATGAATATAACGGCAAGATGAGTAACAACGTGGACTGTGATGCGAAAACGGGAGATCCCCTAGAAAACTTCTGAGCTTAATCCACAAATACCACAGGGTTTGACCGACATTTAAGTCGTCGAATTCAGACGTGAAATTATTATCCTATTATTTGTAGCTGGACGGACGAATTTACTCACCGTCTGTAAATCATTGTACTGCAACGCGATCTAATTGTGCATTTTGTCATACAGGTCCAATTTTGTCAAGACATTTCTCATTTTGAAGATTACGTTTTAAGGATCATAATTCGTCGGACTTGCGTTGCCTCGAAAATCAGATTTCGGGGCTCTAGAACGCCCACTTTCCGAGGTACACATGATCGAAGTGTTAATACTGTAATTCGGTGTATTGTGTGTTGAATCGACACTATGTCCGACGTTTCAATTTATAATTTTAAATACGATTTTTACGAAATGAGAAGTTCTCAAGGAAAAATGTTCAATAGACATCAGAATGATATGGCATTTGGGTAAATTGCGTTACCTGTTACGATTATAAGAACCTCAAAACTCGGGTAGTTTGCGTAGACGTTTTGCGCATAATTGATCCAAGTAATAAATTTATATAGCTTTTAACGTAAATTTTCTTCATTCTCAAAGCAGTGGAGTTCGTGGCTTTTTCATTTCCTACGAGAATGAAAATATAGTTGTTCACGGATCCATTAATGTTCGCTGGCTCCGAAGCTCTGCAGTTCGTTGTTATCATGTAGCAGTAGGTCTAAAGATTTATTTGTTGCGCAATATGTTATATTATTGTTACATATTTCTATTTATAAATATATACTTTTAGGATGGTGAAATGAGAAAAAAAGCTATTAAAAGGGCTGTAAGCAGTTCTCAGCTTTCAAATGTCTCTTCGATCATACGAATCTATCCAGCGATGTTCCTTATCTCAGACTTACATTTTACAAAATATTCAATGTAGATCCCCTCTATGAATTGCTATACGATGAGTAAATGTATCGCATTTGCAACATATTTATGAAACCAAAGACTGAGTGGTTAGGTTATTCGGTTATCCAGAGTGGCACTGCTGGATGGAGAATTACACATCACATTTACTGAATAAAAAATAAATAAAAAAAAAAGACAATTATGGAAGTTCCCAGATAGAAAAAAAAACGCTTATGCAACCCGCAACACGACTTTGAAAACCGGTTGTTCGGGTTCACCAGTTAGTTTCTACGGCCATAATCTACAAAGTGAAACGTTTTTGAACTTCGGGTGCATTTTTGGATACCCGTACTACATAGCACAATTTTTTTCTGAAGCATTCGAAGTTTGGATTCAGAAAGAAGATGTTTACTTATCAAATAATTATATAGAAAGTATTAATGTTTTCTCGCGTTTCACTAGAATTATGTTTTTCGTAAAACTGTACGCTTATGTCAACTTAATGCAAACAGAAACAGCAATGAAACTCTACTCTGAACGGCCGGCATCCGTTAAATATTTACCAGTTCACCATCCATAATAAGCAATAGAAACTAAAGATTCTGTATGCGCACACTTACTTGAAAAAACAATATTTATTGCATATACGCCTATTACTTTCAAAAATAAAGCATTGCGATAATTATTGACCGGCACACGACCGATAACACACAAAAAAACTTTTTTGGTTTATGGGCCTAGTGACGTTAATGATTATTTCTACGATTGTTTTGCAGACAATAGCTTCACAACAAATAAATAAATAAAAATTTTAAAAAAGAGCAGATCAAAAAACGAGATCAGAGGGACCGCCGCGGTCGCCCCGTGTCGTTTCCGCCACCGCGCCGCCACCCGCGGTGATCCATCAAAGCGCGTAATAAGCGGCGTGGCAGCGCACGTGCGCATGCGCGCCCAGGTATTCCATTAGCGCCGTCATTTGTCACCCGCCGCGCTGCCTTCGCGTCGCCTTCCCCCCCCCCGTCCCCCTGTTCGTTCCACCGTCGCCGCCCCCTTTCTCCGCCACCGTCTTTCTTTTGTCTCGGATCTTCGTCTTAGACGGAATTATCTCGCGGCTGAGGGCGTCGTTATGCTTTCTTTGTTTGAGCTCCTTGTAAAAAGCACGTAAACGGCTCCAGCGATGTTTTTCCGCCGGTCCATTCGTACGTAATAACCCCGAAAGGAGAAAAATTTGAGGTGGAAAAAATTAGAAAAATGGCAATTTACCGCTGTGTGAAGTGCAAGTAGCGTGCTTTGTAGAGTTTGCTGTAATGTTCGTATTAGTATATCTTTCAGAATTCCACTATTGCGCTTTCGAAATTTATCCCCCAGTAAATATGAATTCAAGATGGAATTCTATATTTCGATTTGGTAATAATTTCTGACGATTTCTTAGAGATACTGAATTTTTTCCTATATAATTATAATTGTATTATTTGAGGAACAAATTGAAACTTCATACTTCAAAATGAAACTTTCAAACTTGACTTCAAAATGAAACTTCAATTTTCAGAAACTTCATATATTTTGGTTCTCTTGTGTTGTAAACCAAAACTTATGTTCTTGAAAAATTTATCACTCTAGGACAAAAACGGATTTCTAATTATATGTATTCTAGATATATTATTTACCAAAATTTTATTGGTATGTAGTGATGCTACATTTCACCATAAAACTAATATAATGAACACATTCATTACAATTAACTCATTTGGGGGGCACGGTCAGAGAGAAATGAAGCCTTTTCACCAGAGTAGTAGAAACGTGCTTCAAATCACTCATTGGTAAACAATGTCCCTTGCAAATTAAAATTATAATTTAGGAAAGTGATTTGTATATTACATTGTGTAACGTATGCTAGGCAAAATTCGTATGTAAAGTTTATACACGGTCTACTAAACATTATATCCTGCCACAGATATCACTAATTATTATATATGAGTGTCAATGATTTTATGATCTAATTCGATAATAGTATTATTATACTTCATCTGAGGCATCATTAAAACAGCAAGAAAGAAATATCCTGGAGACAACATCAAAAACGTTAAAGAGGCTTGCATAGAAGGAAACGTTGAATATAATGAATACCAAGAAGAAAAGGTAAGCGCGGCGTGGTTGGAATAGACCATTAAAAGCCAGCGGGTCCCACGTATTAGTGTAATCCTTGTCCTCATTCTGGGAGTTGGCGGTGGCCACAGCGTCTCTCTTTTTGCGTGTGTGGGTGAAGGGCGAGGAGCACTGAGTAAGGTAGGGCGGCCAGAGTTTTTGTCTGCGGTGTGCATGAAGTAATCAGCCGTTTCTGCTGTCGCCGCAATGCTCCTGCTGCCTCCGTCGCCTTCCCCTAACCACTCCACTTCCTCCACCGTCTTCCCCTCTGCCTCCCCCTCACCACACTTCTTACCCCTCCGCCACCCTCTCACCCCTCGACCTCACTCTCTTCCTTTCACCACCCTTTACCCCTTCGTTTCCTTCTCTCCCTCCTCTTCCCTTTCATCTCATTTCTTACCCCTCTACCACCCTCTCAATGGTCGGCCTCCTTCTCATCCCTTCACCATACTCTCCCCCTCCGCCTCCCTCTCATCTTACCTTTTACCCCTCCTCCGCCCTCTCATCCCTCGGTCTTCCTCTCATCCCTTCACCACCTTTTACTCCTCCGTTTCCTTCTCTCCCTCCTCTTCCCTTTCATCTCATTTCTTACCCCTCTACCACCCTCTCAATGGTCGGCCTCCTTCTCATCCCTTCACCATACTCTCCCCCTCCGCCTCCCTCTCATCTTACCTTTTACCCCTCCTCCGCCCTCTCATCCCTCGGTCTTCCTCTCATCCCTTCACCACCTTTTACTCCTCCGTTTCCTTCTCTCCCTCCTCTTCCCTTTCATCTCATTTCTTACCCCTCTACCATCCTCTCACTTCTCGGCCTTTCTCTTACCCTTTCACCATCCTTCCTCCCTCCGTTTCCCTCTCCGTCTCCCTATCCTCTTACCCCTCCCTTCGTTTCCCTCTCCCCCTCCTCTTCCCTCTCATATCATTTCTTACCCCTCTACCAACCTCTCATCCCTCGGCCTCCCTCTCATCCCTCCTCTATCTTTTGCACCTCCTTTTCCCTCTAAGCCTTTCGCCACCCTCGCACCTCAGCGCTTACTTCTTACCCCTCCATCGCCCACTCACCTCTTCGACCCCCTGTGATCCCACCGTCTCCACCTTTGCCACCGTCACTCTATCCAGCTTAATCACCATCACTGTCAGATCGCCGTTACCGTCCTGTTTCCCGTGACTATCACAGAGACTGTCAGTACATCCGTTACACTCATCACAATCGTCACTCTCACCGAGAGTGACATCGTCGTCGTCACCACCATTGTCAGTCATAATCACCATCTTTGTATCCACTTCTGTGACTGCCCGTAACGTTACGTTATCACCACCCGTACAATCAGGAACTTAGATTCCTTCGCTATCATCGCCGCCACCGCCACTTTTACTTCCAACGCCGATGCCAGGCCGCCGTATTTGACGATTCTCTCATTTCCCTGCATCCGACTTCAACTCTAGAGTTACTGGTGTCGTAGGTAGAGCTAAATCTAGATATCTAACAAAATTGTTAGATAAAGGTTAAATTAAGCATTACTATCTCAGTATGTTAAATAGCATTATTATATACTTTTTAGTAAACCATTTAAGATTCAAACTGCATTCGAACGAGTTGTATTGAAACTGTTTATGTAAGAAATTTACATTAAAACCGTTTTACGTAACGAACCTGCTGTTAAGGCTTTCTGTCACTCGCAACCATGAATGCCTTTCATGATCTGTTTTACACAGATAATTTCTATTTGTATTGTTTAATTCAAAATTTTAACACGTTGTTTTTTAATGAACTTGGTTTTGGCTTGTCTTATTACAATTCAGTTGCTTTCTTTGAGTGGTTACTTAATGCTGGATTTCTTTACAATGTTGATATTCATTCCAGCATCTGATGAGATGGGAAGTTAAGTTCCCACAAAAAGTTGAAATACAACAAATCAACTTTACAACCTGGAGTCGTAATTTATTCTACGGTTCAAAATTATATTTATAATGTTATTAATATTATTCATATTTCCATTTTTCCATTCATTTTTATTATTACAGCTAATATCATGGTTAGAACGATAAACAGAAGAGACGCTTTCTAATCCGAAAGTCGAATAGTGTTCCAAATCAGTTTATGACCGTATAGTTGTGATTATTTTCCTTGTAAAGGGTTGAGAATGCTTCAGGGGCTTTATTTACTTATTTATAACGTCACAAAACATTGAATAAAGTGAGGTACGTGATAAACAGAGAATATGTACAATTAGTGCAAGTTTCTTCAGATCCGGAACTTCTAATTACGCTCTTTTACTATACAAAGTTGAATTATTTTGAATAAATGTACCAATGAGCTTTTTGGCAATATTTGATAATAAGTATGAAGAAGTATGTATTCTTGCCTAATAGAAGCTATTTGCGAAAGCAAGCGAAAAAGTAAAAAGAGTATGATACGTACTCTTTTTACCTACTCTTTACTCTGTACATCGTTAAAGATACTAGAAGGCAATTAATGGAGAATATTTCATCTTGTGAATCAGTCGTGACAGCTGTATCTTTTATTTTCCTTCCTTGACGATATAATAGATAGTAGACCTCAAGTCGATTCATTGCCACAATCACCGTCACAGAAATTGTTACGATCAATAACCCCCAATGCAAACATTATCAAGGTACTGTCTCATTACCACCTACGTTACTGTTACTCAGATGTATTACGTTTATAGTTGGTGTTGTATTATCATCCTTATCATCAATTATCATCACCAATGTCACCCACATAACTGAGGAATCACTGGTAAAATTTTAAAATTATCTTTCAGCTTTGGTGTCACAACGTACGTAACCTGATGTGTGATGTGTCAAAATTTACAATATGTCCCTCTTTTAAATAGCTCACCATTAGCAAATAGATTTGGGCTATGGTACAAGTGTACGCTTCCAAATAAGATGTTTTCATTCAACCGGTTAATTGGTGTTCCTAATTAAAACTTTCACTTTTTCGATAATACTTACCTACATCTGGAATTTATAAATATGTTTTTAATTGACTAATGATAAAATATTGCTCATTTATTACGAATATTCAAGGACGTCTCCACGTTTATAGGTTTGTTTTTGTAAGCACCCGTTAAATAGTTCGTGTTGAAGGAAAAATCAGTACTTGTAGTACTTTACTTGCCATGGTTTAGCAAGCTTTTGACAAATTCTAAAAGTAGAGTTTTGTACTAATTATTCCTTTTTTTAAATTCAGACTCTTTCCGGAAACAGTGCTTTGTTCTCTGAACATTTGGTAGTAGGTCGTTTCTTCTTACGTGTTAGGTCAAGATGACTCTCTCAGTGGAATTTTCTTTTACATTATAACTTGTTGTGCTTTTATGTACGTTGATATTTGTTAAAATTTACTGCTTATTATTTGGTTCTGGGTTTAAGATTGTATTCACTTCACTAAAAATACGGAAATTCGAAGCAGACGAAAATATTACTGGGAGAGTAGCGAAGTCGGAAGATGAGTTACATTTGTGCGCCAATAAACGCCACACACCGCTTGTGCAGATGAATATATTCTAACAAGGAGATTTGCTCTCTCCACTTAGTGTGTAACGCTAAGATGTTATTAAATATTAATTTGTAGTGCTATGATAGCACATAATTTCTGGATTCTCGTGCACGTCAACTCATACAGTCATTAGTCTAAGTATAGTGCATGTTTTTATCGCGGGAGGTGGCGGTGTTCTTCTCCAATGGATGATCAGTTTCAGCCCCTATCTATACGTGGGCCTCTGGGGAATTAAATCTCCAGGTATCTCCCCCAATGGGGTACCGTCCCTGCCCGGACAAACTCTAAGCACCCGACTGGTCTCCCGAGATGTGTGGTTGAATGGGTGCGTGTATGTGTAGTGCATGTATGAGTATGTATGTGCGTTTATATGTGTATGTATGTATACTTCCTCGAATTATTGGTAGTGGTCACGTATATGTATGATAGAATAACAACTTCTCTCTTAACACTTGAGACATCAGTTGAAACATTTCTAACAAAGCAGCGCTTAGGTTAAAAATCACAAGTCTTTAATTTTTGAAAATTCTAAAATTTACTTGACAATGACTTTTCATAAATTTAAAACTGTTAAAGCATTCTACAAAATGCACATACTATTTAGATGTCTGCCAATTCCAGTATTATCAATTATTTTTAGTACTTATCTGTTTTGATATTATTGTACAATATTTGATGTCACGATTTTAATATTTTAGCTGCTTTACCTAACTCCTACCAAGAACGACTATTTTTCCTCAAGTACATACTAGGCGTTTTAATTAGAAAATAAACGTCAGAACTTATAAAGATTCATTTGAGTCATTCCTTATCCAATCGTACTAATTTAAAGAGAATGTGACCTTGATGCAGATTTTAAAAATTTTTCTGTGAAGATTATAGGTGGAAATATAAAACAGAGGTTTTTTTAATAATTTCTCTAAATTTGTTTTGAGACGATTTTAATTTTTAAGATTTTCGAAAAAATGCACTCTTCGCTGAAGTTAATCGTTAGTAACACATGTTATAATTGTGACAAGTTAATATTTTCCAATATTAAAGAAAAAATATGCTCTTTCATTTGATATTTTAAATTCATTAAGTTATTAAAATGCATTTTGGCTAAGTTTAATTCTATTTTTAAATTTCTTCCTAAACCCGACAATTTAAAAATTAAAAAAATCATTATATGTTTTGAAGTGTTCTTCATAAATCTGACAAATTTCAAAGTGAGAGTCTGAGAGGTTTCAGAGAAATTAAATTCAACATAAATTTCTTCTTGCTGTTCTGCTGCAGCGTCTACCAGAGCTTCACACAAAAATATGCCAATCAGCCGAAGATAAGTTTTCGTCCATCGTTTCACTTTCACAGAGAAATAAATATAAATTTCCCTTTACATCTTACAATGGGCCGGACTTGTACTTATGACTTTACTTGCCTTAAAAAGTATTAAACGGTTACAATTTTTTATTAAATGACCGAAAAATTACAGGAATAAGAGTATATGATTGGATAAATTGAATTGACTTTTTTGCTTCACTTTACAGAGAATATCGTTTATTAACTGCTTCATAAATAATGAAGCTGTATATTTCCTTAGTCCCTTCTACAGGATTTTTTATTTTCATATCGCTGTTGCAACAATTCCCTTGCCAAGTTATATTCAGCGTTACTAAAAATATTTACGTAATGTTCTTCACATTATCATCTAAACTCTGTATGAACTAAATTCTGTATAAATTAATATGTTCCTGCCAGGGTTGAAGGCTAATTGATAATCTTCTATTTGTTACCTTCACTCCGTTCCAAGGCCCTTTTATATTGAAAGAAGTGAAAGAAATGCATTCAACAAGTAAATTGAAATAATCTTTCTGGAAACGTACTTTAATATTTTTTTTTCGTTTTTTGTAATATTAGTCCCTGACCCCCATCCAAGAAATATGTTTGCTAACACTGTCGAAATTTTTTTCGAGAAGTACTATAAGTTCACACTGAAAAGGGAGAACTGAATTCGGATCGTGTTTCAAGTGAAGAAAAGGCAGATATTATTTTTGGGATAATTTCGTTGTTTTCTCTGAAGTGCACGACAATAGGACGTAGGTTAGCTTAATCATTAATTCACTACACTTCTTGAATTCACTACACTTTCTAATTTAAAAAAAATCACATTGGACAATGAAATATTCTGGCGTCAAATTGTATATTTGTCTTGAAAAGACAACAGACGACGGGTGAATATTGCAGAAGAAACAGAAGACAAACTAATTCAGTCCGTTTCTTTATTATTAAACAAAACTTCAGAGTGATCATACTCTATCAGGAGACGTTGTGCACGTTTATTCACCATTGTCACTGTCACTGATATATTTGCGGCATTAACAAGTTTGGACGATTTTTGCTTTCTTGTAAAAACGTCACTTCACTAGTCACGAGAAGGAAGTTTGGAAAGACGTTTTATCGATTAATAGAACATTTTTTGAAAATATGTTGCTGATAGTCATCTTTCACCTCCTCAAGAAAACTGGTCGTAAGCAATGTGCACTTATTCTTCTGCAACTTTAGGGTTTTTTTATTTTAAGATACTGGAAATAACAATAGTGTAGATATTTTTGAAGGATATCCGTAGACACTAACACAACAGAACAACTCATGAGTTTATCGGATACCCCTTTTCCTTAACTGACTCAGTATATCTGACAAAGAAGGTTGTCCCCTGTTTCAGGCTGACCCTATCAGTATCAATTGTTTATAAACCCAAGAGTAAGGTTTCGCTGGCATCATGTTTGGACGTCGTGTTTTTGAAACACGTGCGAGTGGTTGCATCGTGCGAACCGCCAGTCTGGCGAGCGAACGGCCTACGTGCTCCGGTAAACAATTTATTTAATTATATATTTATGACAATTAATTAAGGATTGAGGAGGTATCAACCACAAAGTACAAATATATTACAACTAGCTGACCCGGCGAACTCTGTTCCGCCTTAACAGCCGGTCCCATCTTTTTCTCACGTCGCACTCACTGTGAGAAACTGTACTATCCTTGTTGCACTCGTGATAATAAAGCTATTGCAGATTTGTGTTTTTCTCTCAAACAAAGAAGAATTTCAAAAAAACGCTCTGATATTAAATAGATAATAAAAAATCTATTACGTAGCAAAGCGTTTTTTTTTGGAATTGATTTTTGTTTAAGAGAGAAATACAAAGCTGTAATAATAGGGATCGGCTGTTAAAGGCAAAAACTAAGCAGATTTTGGAATTTATTAAGTTAAATTGTTTATTAGAAAATGCAAATAAAAAATTAAGTAGATTAATCATTCATTACTGTTCCTGTATTTTGGTGCATAGGTGAAGTATATATGGGTATAACGTAAGTATATAATAGGTGTAGTATATATAGATATAACGGCGAACGAAAAGCGGCTATCATTATCGCCTTCTGTTATCAGTGCGGCGTTACAACAATGGGTTACAACAGGCAACAATGACCGCTGACATGCGAAATCACGCGAAAACGTGCGAAAACGTGCAAAAACGTGCGTTCTCACACAGGAACACTGTCGAACGGGATAAACAGTATCCTATGTCCGTCTCCTGGCCCTACTCCTACCACCAACTTTCAGCCAAATCGGTACAGCCGTTCTTGAGTTATAAATAGTAACCAACACGACTTCTCTTTATATATATATGCATAACGGCGAACGAAAGGCGGCTATCATTATCGCCTCTGTTATCAGTGCGGCGTTACAACAATGGGTTACCACACAGGCAAATAATGGACTGCTAACATGCGAAAATCACGCGAAAACGCGTTCTCACACAGGAACGCTGTCGAACGGGTAAACAGTATCCTATGTCCGTCTCCTGGCCCTAAGCTTCCTGCTCACCAATCTTTCAGCCAAATCGGTACAGCTGTTCTTGAGTTATAAATAGTGTAACTAACACGACTTCTTCTTTATATATATAGATAACGGCGAACGAAAGGCGGCTATCATTATCGCCTTCTGTTATCAGTGCGGCGTTAAAACAATGGGTTACCACAGGCAACAATGACCGCTAACATGCGAAATCACGCGAAAACGTGCGTTCTCACACAGGAACGCTGTCGAACGGGATAAACAGTATCCTATGTCCGTCTCCTGGCCCTAAGCTTCATGCTCACCAACTTTCAACCAAATCGGTACTGCCGTTCTTGAGTTATAAATAGTGTAACTAACACGACTTTCTTTTATATATATAGATAACGGCGAACGAAAGGCGGCTATCATTATCGCCTTCTGTTATCAGTGCGGCGTTACAACAATGGGTTACAACAGCCAACAATGACCGCTAACATGCGAAATCACGTGAAAACGTGCGTTCTCACACAGGAACGCTGTCGAACGGGATAAACAGTATCCTATGTCCGTCTCCTGGCCCTAAGCTTCCTGCTCACCAACTTTCAGTCAAATCGGTACAGCCGTTCTTGAGTTATAAATAGTGTAACTAACACGACTTTCTTTTATATATATACTAGCTGACCCGGCGAACTCTGTTCCGCCTTAACAGCCGGTCTCATCTTTTTCTCGCGTCCCACTCACTGTGAGAAACTGTACTATCCTTGTTGCACTGCGTACGTGCAGAAACGTGCGTTCTCACACAGGAACGCTGTCGAACGGGATAAACAGTATCCTATGTCCGTCTCCTGGCTCTAAGCTTCCTGCTCACGAATTTTCAGCCAAATCGGTACAGCCGTTCTTGAGTTATAAATAGTGTAACTAACACGACTATATATAGATATAACGGCGAACGAAAGGCGGCTATCATTATCGCCTTCTGTTATCAGTGCGGCGTTACAACAATGGGTTAAAACAGGCAACAATGACCGCTATGGTGCGAAATCACGCGAAAACGTGCGAAAACGTTCAAAAACGTGCGTTCTCACACAGGAACGCTGTCGAACTGGATAAACAGTATCCTATGTCCGTCTCCTGGCTCTAAGCTTCCTGCTCACCAATTTTCAGCCAAATCGGTACAGCCGTTCTTGAGTTATAAATAGTGTAACTAACATGACTTTCTTTTATATATATAGACTAGCTGACCCGGCGAACTCTGTTCCGCCTTAACAGAGAACTCCGTTCCGCCCAAACATACGAAAACCCGCGAAATCACGCGAAAACGTGCGAAATCACGCGAAAACATGCGAAATCACGCGAAAACGTGCAGAAACGTGCGTTCTCACACAGGAACGCTGTCGAACGGGATAAACAGTATCCTATGTCCGTCTCCTGGCTCTAAGCTTCCTGTTCACCAAATCGGTACAGCCGTTCTTGAGTAATAAATAGTGTAACTAACACGACTATATATAGATATAACGGCGAACGAAAGGCGGCTATCATTATCGCCTTCTGTTATCAGTGCGGCGTTACAACAATGGGTTACAACAGGCAACAATGACTGCTAACATGCGAAATCACGCGAAAACGTGCGAAAACGTGCAAAAACGTGCAAAAACGTGCGTTCTCACACAGGAACACTGTCGAACGGGATAAACAGTATCCTATGTCCGTTTCCTGGCTCTAAGCTTCCTGCTCACCAATTTTCAGCCAAATCGGTACAGCCGTTCTTGAGTTATAAATAGTGTAACTAACACGGCTTTCTTTTATATATATATACTAGCTGACCCGGCGAACTCTGTTCCGCCTTAACAGCCGGTCCCATCTTTTTCTCGCGTCGCACTCACTGTGAGAAACTGTACTATCCTTGTTACACTGCGTACGTGCAAAAACGTGCGTTCTCACACAGGAACGCTGTCGAACGGGATAAACAATATCCTATGTCCGTCTCCTGGCTCTAAGCTTCCTGCTCACCAATTTTCAGCCAAATCGGTACAGCCGTTCTTGAGTTATAAATAGTGTAACTAACACGACTTTCTTTTATATATATAGATAACGGCGAACGAAAGCCGGCTATCATTATCGCCTTCTGTTATCAGTGCGGCGTTACAACAATGGGTTACAACTGGCAACAATGACCGCTAACATACGAAATCACGCGAAAACGTGCGAAAAAATGCAAAAACGTGCGTTCTCACACAGGAACGCTGTCGAACGGGATAAACAGTATCCTATGTCCGTCTCCTGGCTCTAAACTTCCTGCTCACCAATTTTCCGCCAAATCGGTACAGCCGTTCTTGAGTTATAAATAGTGTAACTAACACGACTTTCTTTTATATATATATATATATATATATATATATATATATATATATATATATATATAGATATATAGATATATAGATATAAATTGAATGTGAAGAATAAACAGACTTACACGTGTTTCGGGACTAATTTATTCCCATTTCAGTGGCTATACAAGGTTGTTTTGACCACGGAATTTATATTTTTATCTATTTATTTGTGTCCCGTTTTGAAATTTGGCAGATGGATAAAACATTAGCGTGGATATCCATGAGTAGTTTTAAAAACAATTTACGTGTCAGCCTAATGTGAATTAAAAAAAAATATTAAAATATATTTTAAATTCTTAAATAAGTTTACAAAATTATGTTTACATGGTATAAAAGTACATTTTCCTAGGGTTGGTTTAAGTATAACTGTATTTTTCGGGGAGAAAAGGTAGATGCGTGAAAACTATTAAAAACTAATTGGTAATATTTCTGAAAGGAGTCGGATTACAGAGAAAAGAAAAAAAATGCATGTCACATATTTTGAACAATAGACCTTTTAGAAATGTTTCAAGTCGCTAAAACAAGTGGTGTATGAGGGGTGTGCGATTTGACGTGGAATTACTCTCGCGCACCGGCCTAAACGCCACACAGGGCTTGTCCAGATGGCTAAATCCTAACGACGAGGATCGGCCGCGCGACCGCTTAGGGAGCAAAAAGCCGGGCGGGTCCACAGACAGCACCTGCCCGGGGCTGAAAACTCCCCGACCGGCCGCGACCCAAACGCTGCGGCGGCGCGAGAGGTGCCAACTGTGCACAGTGGTCCGAAATGGATCAATAAGCGCTTTTATTATATATATATATATATATATATATATATATATATATATATATATATATATATTAATTGCATCAACAAAATATTCGGATTTGAATTATAGTAGCTATGAGTCGTAATTTTTGTACCTAGTCACAATGAAGTTTTGTCCATTGAAGCGGTAAAGAGTTCTGACATTTCTCTTCATTTGTATCTCTTTTTGATTTTTTCTCAACAATTGTATTTAATTTGTCACAACTTGTTTTGAACTTTTCAGACACAAATTATTCTCCATGTTCCTTCATGGTTCATGTAGTGCATTTGAAGAGAGCGTGTTCGCATTTAAATAATTTAAATATTTATTCACAAAACTCATTATTCAGACATATTATAGTCTCATCTAGCAACGGAACTCAAGTAAAACGAAATACGAGGAACCGGTGTTCATGCACTTCCGTTCATTACCTCATTTTAATGAAAAGATTATAATTTAAAAATTGGTAA
The DNA here is from genome assembly GCA_011170035.1 of Teleogryllus occipitalis. Taxonomy (NCBI): domain Eukaryota; kingdom Metazoa; phylum Arthropoda; class Insecta; order Orthoptera; family Gryllidae; genus Teleogryllus; species Teleogryllus occipitalis. The sequence goes on along the minus strand of BLKR01000220.1, from coordinate 510,815 downwards.
GGAAGCTACCATAAAACGGTGAATTGTGAAATTGAAAATGTAATTTTGACCTCAATATATTGAAGACGAACCATTTTATAACTTACCTTGTGTTATCCTAGGAATATGTATTATGATTATACAAGTATTAACGTTATAAATGTGTTCTGTGGTTATTTTCCATTAGCCCGTGACAACGGTCCCTATCATTTTATGCTTTCTTGCATCCAGTGACATCGATAACAAAACATAGATGTTACTAAGTATCGATGATCACAATTGAAATATGGATGTTAATAAAACATGGACCAAAAACCATCTTTGTTTTTAAACATCGATGCAATGTTTTAAATCTGATTTAGTGATCTAAAATGAAATTCTTGGGCAAAGAAATTTTATTTTACAGTGACCGTGTTTATCAATATATAAAGAAGATTAAACTGAAAACAAATAAAAAACAATAACAAATAAAAATACTCAGCCTGAGCGCCTACAATAATCTCAGGAGGTTACAGCCTCCTGAGTTCGCTGAAGGGGGTACGGGAAGAAGGGGGAAAACCGTACGCCCACGGCGTTCCAAGTGCAAATCATCGTGCAACTCCACGTGCAAAACACAAGGAAAGACGTACGAAATACCGGTGCATGAATTACCGGGAATGAAGGGTATCGTCATCCTGAGTGAGATATAGTCTGCTCGATGAAGATAGTGCCAACAGTACACTCTATGGAACTACTGTGCCAGTTCCATTTTGGCACCATCTCATTCATAAGAGTATCACACAAACCAACACAGCGTTCTTTATGCAGCGTTAAATGGCAGAGACGAAGCCAATCCGCAGGTGGCTCATAGGTTTAGGAGGAGGCCCACAGATTACCCTGTTCCCTACGCATTTGAAAAGAGTATTGATAGAGTATCGAATGACTAAGCTTTCGTTCAAATGAATTACTATAAAGAAAAATATTTCGAGGAAACGCTATTTTATACGCGTAACTGTGAGGGGGGGATTTATTTTCCTTTTTTTTGTTGGTGGTGCCATGGCGCATCCGCTACTACCCTGCAAGCCGCCACTACTTTCCTTGTTCCTTGGATAAGCGAATCTTAAAATATCAATATAAAACGAATTGTGACGATTAAAACTTTCTAAATACAGTAAAGGCAAATATCATTTTCTTCTCTCTATTCCATGAGTCTATCTCCGACATTTTGACGGTAAGATATGATTCATCCTGTAGCTGAAAAGGGTAGGGAAGAACGCCATGGCCGATGTGCGTTATGGGTTTAAGTCCAGGGGACCACGTGTTCGAATCTCGCCACGAGCATAAGTAGATTGATTATTTTGTTTCCGGGAGCGTAAATTTCAGTGTTTTAGAGCCCCATAAGTGTAGTGAATGTTGTTTTCTGGGAAGTGGGGGTGCTTCTCCCCTACAAGAACATGTTTAAGTACTCTGACTGACCTAGAAGTCGGCTTGCGGGGAATTACGCCTCCACGTATCTCCGTCAATGGTGCTCTTCCCCAGGACAATCTCTAGGCTCCCAACTGGTCCCTCCACATTTGTAATAGTGTAGTTTATGTAAGTGAAAGTTCTTCTGAGTAAGGGAAGAGGATAGGACAAGTAAAAGAAAGGAAAGATCGCGCTCGGTCTGTTGCCCATTTGGTAGAGTACTACTCCGGCATTCACCTCTTGCAATTCGGAGAAACCACTGAAAACTATCAGAGTAACCGGCCTCTAAAATTCTCCTCTAAATAGCGGTTGAATTGAATTGCGCAACTTAGCCAGTGTAAAATATCCGCCATCGACAAGTCTCGAACCCCAGGATCTCTCGGGAAGAGACTGCAGGGTCAACAATTATTCCCTTGAACTATCTCAGCCGGTAAGGGCATAAATGTTTTCTTGTATGTTGTGACACGGATGGGAGTTTCTCAACCACCATGTATCTTGAGGCTTGCAACTTCTCGTGTTCCTTTTTTGTGCCCTAGTACGCTTTACATATGGGCGGAGGGTTGAATCCCGAAGATGGCATGTGAATTATGTGTTGTTGCATTGTGGGACAGTATGTCACCCTCTAAACCCAAATCCCTGCTCTCAGTTAACTTGGTTACCCTCCACCAAACCGATTATCCCTCGCCGGGACCATTCTACGAGCAACCTGATCAAAATTTCATTTCAAAATGCAGATTCAGCCTGTATTTTAACATTTTGGCCGCGCATTGTATTTGGTCGAACTGTGTGGCGGCGACAGGACCTGCAGAACGCAGCAGGTGCCGCCCGCAAACGGCGGTTTCGATTGCGCCTGGGGGCCTCGCGGCCGGCGCAAGAACAACTCATCACCGCGGGAGCGAGTGACACAGCGGGATGCGGGGAATGCACTTTGGTTTTTTGGGCGAAATTGCTGGTGATTGGTACTGGGTGTTTTTAGAGCTCGCTGAGCCGGCGATGGGGTTTTGAGTGTTCATTAAAATGTATTAACAAGATATTTCGGCTTGTGATAGCTCCCCACTAGCTTAAGAATGGTGGCTCAATTGTCGGCGATTCAGACCCGGTTAAACCCAGGGCGACAAAAAGTTCTGGAAAAGTGATGCTTTCTATTTTTCAAACGATGAATCGCTTCAACCGAAGGGTGCTGATCATGCATGCATGCATGCAGGCAAAACAGTAGGCTTGAACAGAACCTTTTGTAGTGGTCGCGAATCTCAGTGGCGATTTGCCGGAGTCTGCCCATTTTTTTTTTCAGGAAAAATGATTATTGATGGGCATGAGGAAGGATATTTTTACTTTCTCGAATACTTATTTGTTATTTTTTGTGGTATTTATTACAGCGACAAACACAATACTATGCGATTTGATCGAAGACTCTGAAGCCATCAAAAACTCTTCAGTAATGGCATTAATAAAGAGAAACAAATGATAATTCAAATAAAATTGTTACAAATTTAGTGAATGTTCAATGTTGCCGCAACAGCGTATGCACCCGTGAATCACAATCGTTTGAACTCCAATAAATTTAACTGCAGCTGTATTGCCACTCACCAAACGTCGCCTCCGTTGGCCTCTCTCTTAAGGTATTTTAAAATAAGAACACTTATCAGTCAAATAAAAATAGAATATATTATTCGTGACTTCGTGTAACCAGAATCAATCGGCAAATCTCACTGTCTCCACATCTGCGGATATCTTGCCCTTTACTTGAGAACCACCAATTAATTTTTGCTAGAGTACCTTCCCCAGTTGCTAGTAATAGGCGTTTATAACCAGAATATAATGTTAATATTCCTAGCCTCTCCTGTTCCCTCCTCCACAAATTCGCGTCCATGGTAACCGACATTCCTCATTGTCACTTTTCGCGGGTCCATTAAACTCCAACAAATATATATTTTAAATTTCTAAAAATATGAGAATGAGAAGCAACTTTTCCTACAAATACATAATGAATACGCTTTTGCCTTAGGGTGTAACTCGAAGATTTATCCTTTTGTTTTGCGACTTATTTGCAGTCAAGCACTGCACCATAAAGACAGATATATTCCTGAAACTGCTTCATAAAATATATTCCTTTAGTAGAGTCAGAAAGTGGAGGCTGCATGCTTTACAAAACAAAACTGAAAATCTCAGAGAAACTTATGATCTTATTTAGTGTCCATCCGCATATATTTTGGAAACTTTAAAGAACACACGACAATGTATGAACTCTATTTCATGTCGGATGTATGATAACATTCATCATACAAACACGTCGGAGCTAAATGTAACAGTGGAGAAATTCTAGGAATAAAATTACATTTTTACCAGGTTATTTTGTCATTCCGAATTTCAATACGAGTAAATAGGACTATGCATTGAAGACGAACATTTATTTTCAGCGAAATTACTGCATGTACAGTTACAAATTAAAATTATATTCGTGGCCATAGTTGGATGATAATGAGATAGTATTTATATTTACATAAACTAGTTGGCTTTGAGCTGCTCAGGGTAGCTCACTGGTCAGCGTGCTCATCTTCCATGACGCGATCCTGAGTTCGATTCCCGGTCGGTTCAGATTATAGTGTCTGCTTTCCTTGCAACGTCCCATTATATGTTGCTGTGTGAAGATAAACAAGCTCGCAATTAGTCACCAAATTAAACAAAAATTACTCATATTTTAAAAAAATTTAACATGACCTTTTTTGAAGATGTTTTTGGTGAACACATTTCAATTAGCAAAAAAAAATATCTTCATAATTGTAGTTGTAGGAAGCGTCCGAAACTTTTTTAAATATTTTTAACGTTTTTGAAAAATCAGGCATTTCAACGAACATTAGACCTCCCCCATTCTCTTAAGCCTTCTTTACGCTATCTAAGGTCTGAGTTCAATAAAAAACTTTGAGCCGTTTTAAAAAAATGTTTAAAGAAAATAAAAATTGACTATATTTGTCACAAAGTTTAGCAAAAAATACTCATATTTTTGAAAAATTGAACATGACATTAATTGTAAATCTGTTTTTCATGAAAAAATTTCATTAAGAAAAGATGTTACGTCATCTAGCTACAATTATCTTTATAATTGTAGTTGTAGGGAGATGCCGAAAAAAAGAATTTTTTCACTTTTCGAAAAATCAGGGTTTTCAACCAACATGAAACCTGCACTATTTCCTTCAGTCTATCCAACAACAAAATTTAATAAAAAGCGATGCTGCCGTTTTTGGAAAAAAATTGTTTAAACAAAATTCAAAATTGGCTTCATTTCACGCCAAATTACGCGAAAAATACTCAAAATTTAGAAAAATTGTACATACACTTATATCAAAATCTGTGTGTAAGGAACAGATTTCATTAAGGAAAAAATTTCTTACCTTTAATATTCTAGTTATAGGAAGATGCTGAAAAAAACTTGAAATTTTGCAATTTTGGAAAAATCAGAATTTTCAACGGAAATGATACCTGCACCATTTTCTTAAACGTCCATGACAGTACAACAACAAATATAATATAATGAAAACCGATGGAGCATTTTTTTATGATTTTGAAAATGTTCCAGGCGCTTAATATAATGTACCCCCAAAATTAAAACATCGGTTTTAAATTCAGAGTCGCGATATCTCCCAGATTGATTGAGGAATATGAGTTTTAGAGAAAATCGACAGAACGGTTTAGCCACTAGCGTTGTTGAGTCGGACGGGTAGACGGACGGACAAATATTTTGCTGTTATTCGATTTTTCCGAAACAAAGGCCCACAAAACATGGATTCTGGCTGTGATCGAGGATTTTTCTTAACTTAGCAACTGAATTTATCCACTTTTTTGTTACCAGAACCCTGTAATAACAGTTTTTGTGGCGAAAATTCGCCGTTTTCGCGCAGATTTACATAACTTTCTCTCAACTGCGTAAGCGATAGCGAAAAAGTAAAATGAGCCGAACATTCAAAATTTGTTTCGTAAATAAAATTTATCGAAATGTTATATACCCAAATGCATTTCTGAAACTAGCTAGAAAATGGGCGTAGTGGAATAAGGAAAGCTCCAGAGGAATAAACATTCTGTATTACGAGACAGTTCCTGAAGGCATGTTTTCTTTTTCGGATGTGAAAGTTAATTCATCAATGAGGCTTCATTCTGGCTAGTACAAGGTCTGTCTCTTTTGCTCATATTGGAGGAAGGAGATGATGAGCTAGTAGTAAGAGGTTAGGGTGAAACAAATTTGAATGACTGATGTTTCCGATCGATTGAGGCAAATATATCTACATTTTATGTGATAGACATTTATGTGAATAAAGCACATACAATTTTCTAAATTTTTTTTGTTTCAAAATTTAAGTAGTATATGACTTAGTGTAGGGATCACAGAATTTTGAAAATGTGCACACAATTCACTTTTCCCCATAGCACGTCATACGCAGTTTTAACTGTTTTTTGACGTAAAATAAATAAATAAATATTTCGTAAGTTCACACTTTTTGTTCTCAGTAACTTCATTTTTCTATGTGTCAGATTCTGTGTATCAGCAAAATAATTTCTTAACTCTGTAATTAGGAATATATTGTTCGCTGTTAACGGATATTTCAAAAATTTGCCGACCGTAGAAGCATTGCGGGAAACATTTTTCAATTTCTCGCATCGCTGAAGAAATTTAAGCGAAATTTAATTAGGTCCTTTTATCCATTGTTATGTCATGTCGATTACACTCTTTGTTCAATTGCGCCAAAACCTAATCAGTTTTTCATTACGGTTTGGAAGAATGGATATGAAAATCACGGTAAACAAAACAGAAATGAAACCATTTTCGCAAAATTAATCACAAATACGTCAGCTAATCTCTGCATTCATGTAACTTTTACGCCAGCATTTCTTTTACACGGAATTATTATTTCGCCGGGATTAACCCACTAATTCATACATGTTCTCTGTATAGAGTTCGTATTAGAAATCGGGTTTAAAATAGTAATTGAATAATCTGTGCACAGAATATGAACAGCTTAAAATCAAAACCCCTAAACAGAAAACAAAACGTGTGCAATGATAAACCTAGTTCCAGCATTGCTAAACTTTTTTCTGATTCTAGTCGTGTTACATTAGCGACAAAGGAAGAAATCATTGTTGCTATTGGTTGTATCTAAAGAATGGTGTATCTAAAGAATCCTACTAGAAACTTTGATTCTTAAGGAAATAAAAATTCTGAATGCTAAGTGATTCGAGTGATGACACATATATTTCCTTTTCAAAGAAATAAAAACTGGAAATTTTTTTTAGATAAGGCCGTATTGTGTTGTAAAACTAAAGGACTACAGAGAATATACAAACTAATAAAAATGAATTAATCGAACTTACGGCTTTCTGAATGGTTTCCTTAGTTATGACCCAACAACTTCATGACCCTATTTCGAAAATATTCCTCCAGAGGGGCATTTCAACAAGTTTTTCAGTGCGTACTGCGTAAATCTTCAACTCATCCGTATTTAACTCTGTGTAGTGGAAGTTAATTAAAAACAGCACTCATGACTGTGCATGTAAAAAAAATATAATCCCATCAATACCACTCCGTGAGCTGTGGAAGTGACTTGTACATCAAGTCTGGATTCCAAATACCGAGATTTCTTGTCTGTCGTGCTATAGCGTTCGCCTTGAGGGTATTTCATAAGTTGTCATGGTCATCATTATTATCAACACCGACACAACCCCCCAATCGCATTCAGTATCATCATAATTATCATGTCCTTAATAGTCTCCTTAAATTCGTAATCAAATTGTCACCCTAGGGAACGGCAATCTTTCTTCATAAACAAATTTTATCAAATTTCGGTTATGTCTTTCGACATTCCCTACAGTAGTTCACATTTCAGAGGGTGACTGGTTAGCCTATTGCCCTCTCAAGCCTCGGTGTGTAGTTTCATCAAGGTTGAAGTGCATTGATTTTCGAAATTCCACAGTAACCATGTCGAACTAATGAATGTAAAATAATGCTTGTTAAATGCTCGACAAAATTAAATTCTCCCAACAGTTTCCATTCCAATGACATACCATTCATTATCATATCTTCCATCCTCCCATTGGCCCCTTTCATTAGTAATTTTTTTCTTTTCCTTCCATTTTTAGTCTCAATTCGGATTACTTGTTTTAATGTTCCGTTTCAAGCCGTCATCCTGACCGACGTTTTTTCTGGGTTCACTCAATTTCTTAAGGCGAATGCAGGGATCGTCCCTTGTATTACATCCCAGGCGTAAAATACACCCTATTTTTTTGTTAATTGTTCACAGTTGAGGCACTTCTAGTTTAATTATGGCAATAGCCTGTGTGGGTGAAATCATAATTATTCACTTTAAGTGTAAAAAGTAGTAGATATCTCTCACATTATTTTTAAAAATGTTCCTTGCATCACATCTCCCTCTATTTTGCAAAAATTTTGAGAATAAACAAAAAATAACAATAAAATTCACTTGCATGTTATGTCTTGCATAGCTAATTTAATGATGGTAGTCTCGCCGTGATTACGCCGAAGAACTTTAACATTGAATTTATTATTATTATTATTATTATTATTATTATTATTATTATTATTAATTTCCCATAGCTTAGCCTGTTAGCGCTTCAAGTAACAGATAAAATAATATTACTGAGACAATTGTTGTGGAATTCTCTGGCGTCAAATATAAGAGACAAAATCTACTGACATCCCAGATGGCGATGAAACCGCCTGATATCTTTCCTTCCAATTCATTATCCTATCCTCTCATCTCAATTTTACACGCTTAGACTTGAATGCATTACACTATCACCCACGTCTTAAGATCAGTAGAGCTTGTCCGGGCTAGTGCTGTGCTCCTCCGGGGGATATACCTGGAGGAAGGAGTTCTCCTTGCAAACCGACTCTTAGGTAGGCTCCGAAGTAACCGTCCATAAGAAGAGAAATACCGCCACCTTCAGGCATAAAAATGACTACACAAACGTGATGAATGACAAGAGCAATTGACGTTCCCGGAAAAATCGACCAATTTTAGATGGAGCCAATAAAACATGCTCCAGCTCCTATCGAGGGTGAAACAAAGGATCAACCTCCAAGTATCTGGGCATTTTAAACTACCTGCCTTCCGTAAAATCTAGGGTTAGGATTAGTCGTGAACTTCGATTCTCCATCTTCCATGATCTACACACCTACGACAGTTGCAACTATGTGTATGTCAGAGCAACTCTCGACTCGTGCTGCGGGACTATTTTCTTCACAAAGGTGTTAGTGCTTAAGCCGTACCTAGAATGGATGTATTATTTGAAGGACATGTGATTACGAAAATATCACGTGAATGGTAGGATAATGGCGGAATATGAGGCAGGCAAAATAGAAGAACCCCGAGAAAATCTGCTGCGTACCCGCTTTGTCCATCACATGTTCACCCCACGGATCTCTGCGCCCCGGCTTCATAGGGTGAATAGCAAGAATATGGGGAGAGAGAAGTCATATGAAGAATATAAAGATGAAATATTTCTCCTATTTATTTTTGGCGACCTACGAGACAGCGAGAAGAATGCTCCTATGAGCACAGGAGTTAACAAGCAGGTCAATCCAAGTGGAATTTTTGAGGAATAATGAGGGTTCGTGAGAAATTTCCTCGGGGTTCTACCGATTTCTCAGCCTCCGATTCCACCAAGTCACCATCATTCATGATGTAGCATCAAAATAATTCATTTGTCCACTACAGATATGACCAAGTCTAAGAACGGGCACCATTATAAAGACATAATCTAGCTCTTTATTGGATTATTTCTTTCATTTTAATTAGTTCCGTAATAAAACAGAAAAAAGAAAACTGTCACAAATAGCTATAACAGTCCTTGCGTTTTGTAGTCGAAAATGTAAGCAGAAGACATTTTAAAGTATTGGAACTCCCTCTTCGAGCTGGTAGGTTGTCTCTGCACACACGACCGCCTCTCATCTCCACTTCGGTGCCGCGCTCGCGCTGTCGCTCCCGTGCGGCTCCGTGCGTCAACTTTTTGCAGCGATAAAGCGCGCCTCAGAGCTCGCTTCGATGGGCGATAATGAGCGTTATCGGCTGTGCTGGAAAAAGTGTTTGCGCTTCTTCAGAACGCCTTCTTCGACGCCAGTAGAGTCGGAGGTAGGACTTGGACAGGGACGAGGTAGAAGTGGGGCTGAGTTGGGAATGGGTGGGAAGCGTGGGTGTGGTGTTAATAGAGCCAGGACGGGGACAGCTGTGGGGCGTTGACGAGGAAGCGAAGAAGGCGGAGACAGGGCCGGGGTGGATACAGAGGTAGAATTGGGACAGAGATGGGGTGTTATCGGGGATGAGAGAGGTGGATACAAGGTGGGGGAAGAGAGTAAGCAGAGACATGGGCGAGGAGGGTCTGGGACATGATTTGAATGGAGACGGGGTAGCCCGAGTTTGGGGAAGTCTGGCACGAAGATGATGTGGGGGTGGGGTTATGACAAGGGTGGGTCGGAAGGATGGAGTAGTGACCAGGCGGAGCGGTGAGGAGGGTTGGAGGGGGACAGGGCTGAGAACATGTTAGGAAATACGCCGTTTTGGAGATGTGGATGCACCGAGAGAATGGGAGCAAGGGAGGCGAGGAATGTCCGAAGGCAGTGGACGGGTTAGAATGTAGGGTGGTGATGGGAGAGGCGGGGACAAGATACAAGTGGATGGAAATGGAGCTGTTAAAGTAACAGCTTTGATGAATATGACTTTTTGGCACTGAGAAGCTGCGACTTACAGAAAAGGGAAGCATAAGAAACTAGGGGGGGTGCTACATAATGGCACAATCTATCTTGCATTCGTTTTCTAATATCTTTAGTATAGGCTAGCATTTCGATATTGCCTCGGTTTTCTGAGCTGCATTCGGCGTCAATACATTTTTTTCACATTTTCTAATTTTTTCGTCCCATAATAGTAGAATTGTAATATGCCTTTTACAGAAGAGTAATACGTATTCATATGTACCAATTTTCATCGTTAAATATACAGCCGTTTTGAGAAAATGTCGTTTGAGTGTTTTTGAAAATACACAGATTTTAGTTCATTTTTACATAGACATTTTGACTTTTCGAATAACGTAATTAGGAATTATTTTAAGCTCTTGTGTTCACAAATGCAAAATGTCTAGAATGTAAATATTATTATAATATTTTTAAAATAATTTAATGAAATTTTTGAAAAATAAAAAGAATACATGAAATTGGCGTATATGTCATGTAATTCAGTATATTTAGACAATCCTTTCAAAAGGTTTTAGAAAAAAATTGGAGCCATTTCTGCAAAGGTGTTCTTTCTAGTATTCTGAAAATTCAAATTTTGACTTCATTTTCATTGAAAACTTTTAAGATTTTGAAAAAAAAGTCGTAAGAAACTATTTAAAACATTTGTATCAGAAATAAAGAAATGTATTAAAAGCGCATGTAATGTAAATGTTACCCCCGTGAGTGATATATAAAGAAAATTACATTTGTGTAATTTTTGAAAAATCTAAATACATCAACATAACATTTATGTCATGTTAAAAAGCGCTTATAGCACTATTTGCACACAAAGTTTAAGGATACATTTTGGGCCGCTTTTGAGAAAACCTTGCTTTTCAACTTTTTTAAAATTGCCCATACTGTGCTCAAAATTAAGCTAAAACTATTCATAATTTGAGAAAACGTATATTCTCTCATTTAAAGATTTAACTTTGAAAAACATTTAATTAAGAACGAATCTCGCTGACGGACGGACGGACGGACGGACGGACAGAATCAGACATTTATTTTGTCGTTAAACAGTTTTTCGGTATCAAGAACTTACAAATTCTTGAATTGGATTCTGCCTTCACAATGTGCTAGAAGAAGTACTTTACTACTTATGAGAACAAACATTATCCACTTTTACGTTATTGTGGATCTATAATGTAATTTTTCTGCCAAAAAGTCGCCATTTTTCGCTGCATTATATAACATGTTCTTTACTGCGAAGTAGTACGAGAGAAAATAATGTGAAAGCAATATCACCGTCTGAGTTTAGCTCAGACCGCTTATTGCCACTGTCTCTGCTGTGGCACTGACATAGAGGTGCTGGGGAGGAGACCTGACGATGGCGGATTTTCACGATGGCGGAGTTCTGTTGCTGTCTGGAGGAGAATTCTAGCAGGCGGCTGCTCTTATCGGTAGTTTTCCGTGGTTTCTCCGATCAACACTAGGTGAATGCCGGAGCAGTACCCTAATAAACGGGCCATGAACCTTGTGCGTTCTATTCTTCGTCTTCCTTGTCCTATCATCTCCCTTTACTTGCACACACACACTTATATGCACACTACCAAACATGGCGGGGACTTAGTCGAGAGTGTAGAGCTTGACCCGGTTGGGATGTTGCTCAGCAAGGGGGAGATACCTGGAAAGGGAAATCTCCTTCAAACCGACGTGTAGATCGGCGCCGGTCTAACTATCCAGCGGGGTGGAACACCTCCACCTCTCTATGTAATACACCGACTACGGGGACTAATGATCCGAGCAGTTGAAGTGCCCGGACACATCAGTGAATCAATCAATTTATTAATTATGTAGGTAGCATATATTTATTGTCTGTGGAAAAATACGGAGGTCGTAATGGGAATAAAGAATTGTATTGAAATATGAAGGTGACACGATCAGTCGGATTTTTGTATGACAGTAATACAGTTTTTAATACCGGCACTCCAAGATGGTCTGAATATCATCGTGATATTATCGATTCATCAGTATCGGTTCTGATTGTGAGATTCTGAATATCTTAAACAAAAGTATCAAACAAAACAGTATCTTAAACAAAAGTATTCAATAATATGTTATTCAATTCAATTTTTTCTCCGTCTATGAATTAAAAATTCTATCAAACAAAATTTGCAACATTTCTGTGTCTGTTTAACCATTTACATTATCGTTATATAAATTGCTTTTAAATTATACTTTTTCTTCCACTAACTACTTACAACTTAAATATACTTTCACATTTGAAATTGTTATTAAGACTTACTAACTAATATTACATTTTTGAACTCTTCGTATATACCTGACATGTGGTTAGGCGGAAGAGCGGGACTGATGGCCTTGCCATATCAATAAAGGAGTTTTTATTATTATTATTATTATTATTATTATTATTATTATTATTATTATTATTATTAAGAATCAATCTTGAATACTTCATGTGGAAGGATCACAACGTTCGCAGGAGTGATTGAAATACCATATTACCTATTGACAATTCTTATATTAACATTAATATTTTTGCAAATTATTCCCAAATTTAACTTATATGCCATCATGACAGGAGTGTCTCAGAGAAAATTTAAGTGTTAAGCATTAATATAAAACAATTTTTTAAACGGGAGGGTTGACAGACCTTCTGTGAACGACCGCCTCAAAACATTTTTATATAAACTTTTACAATAACTGGAGCGTGATTGTAGATAAGAAAACGACAGTTGTGCGATGAATGGCAGCGCATTAGTGATGTAACAGTTTTTTTTTTAATTTTTCAATTTATTGTTTTCCTTCATATTGTTTTACTTCCTAAACATAGCTCAGTTACATTAACTCTATATGTTTGTTGACTTACTAACTAAACTAAAATTAATCTTACAACTAGCATTGCGGTCGAGGAAACCTAATGGTTACCTCTATTCAGGGTCCATTTCGGAAAATTATTATAGGAATATATGTAGAGGGTACTTACTTTTTATTCTTGTGGAATAGATGGGGTTTTTGGCTTGGTTGAATCCGGTTAAATTTGGTATCTGCATTAGGTTGGAGTAGAATTCGGAGGACAGGTATAGAATGTGCGGGGTTATGGGTTGGAGATTGAATTCTTTATGGAGCTGTGCATTAGATATGAACCATGATGCGATGGTAATTGTCCTTAGGAACTGATTTTGGATAATTTGATTTTTTTAAAGATTGGTTCTAGCTGTATTTAGCCATATTGGGCATGCATACAGTAGGAGGGGTCTGACTATTGTTTTATATATTGCGAGTGCGACGGATGTATCCGTAGTGGAAGAAGAAAAGGACACAAGGTGGTAGAAAAATCTGCTAAGACAGCTGTGAATGTGAAACAGTAGACAAAGCGGTTCTGAGAAAAGGTCTATTTTGGGGCAGTGGAACTAGTAACGGGATTGTGTGCTTGGGGTAAGCATATAAGTGTGAAAATGGCGAAAGTTCCAGAGTCGTCTCCTGGAAACGAACTATTTGCATTAATGGAAAAAGGAAACATATTACAAAACTGGCTCGGAGGACGTAGAAAAAGGAAGAGGTAGAGAAACTTTTGAGATGAAGATTTTGAGTCTGAGTGACATTTCGTAAATTTAGTGATACTCTGATTATCTGTGATGATCTCATGTATGTTAGTGAATGACATGTCTAGACCATCTAGCAGTTTGAGGAGTTTGAGTGAGTAGTACTTGAGCATGCACAGTAGACTGGATTCTAGGATTGCTAAGATCTTTTTGACGCATTAAAGGAATTGGTGGCTGGTATATATTTCACTTCTGATTCCGAAAGTCAGTCGATTGATCGAAGCTCGAAAATGACGGACTTCTTTCAGAGAATGTTTGCAAACTGGAGTCACAATAAAACGAATGTGTTTACTAAACTCAATGTGTTGGCTACATTGAAAAGGAGTGTAAAAAAGTTCACTTATTTTGCGTATATTCTTGATGCATTAACTTACACTTTCTACTATAGTATATAAAATGATTGTGAGCTACTCATTGATCCTCCTCCGTACTTCAGAGACGCAGCAAAAGAAGCGGTATCAGTAACGGCCGGCGAGGGCGGGGCATGACGGCAGCGACTGAGAGATTCTAAGGCGGCTAAGGCGGCGGAGATGTGGATGGCGACAGCGGCGGTGGCGGTGGCGGCGGTGGCGGCGGTGCTGGCGGTGGCGGCGGTGGCGGCGGTGACGGCGGTGGCGGCGGTGCCGGTGGCGTTGGCGGTGGCGGTGGTGCCTGCGGCGGCGGCGGTGGCGGGGGCGGGGGCGGCGGAAGAAGACGCAACGTCTTTGCGATGGCATCGGCCGGCTTCGTGGGCGGCGGCGGCGACTGTAGCATCGGCGGTGTCGTGAGGCAATCGCAGGCGCATCAGCGCCTTTGACCGCGCCGCACAGGGACGCTGTTTCTGCGGGCTGGGCGCGTGGGCTGGGAGGTTGCGTCGGCATACGAATCGAAGCGCCAGGCGGTTCCCGCGTGAGCGGCGGCGGCCAGGCGAGATAGCGCGTGGGGCGCGCCTCTCCGCCCCCGCGCGATGGCGGGTGCTGAGGCGCGGGCGACGCGATGGGCGAATGTCTTGAGACTCCCCGTCTCCTTCGTTCCCACGACCTCGGTCTTCGAATAGATTATTTATTTATTTATTTCATCCTAAGGGCCTTGTCGCTACCGCCATGACATTCTGTCCTCCGCTGTACTTTTCTTCTCTGCGTAATTTTTGAATTATTATCCGAACTGATTTGTTCTAAAATATTCATTCTAGGTCTCTCTCTTTCTCGTTTTCCAACTATTTTTACGTTGGTTACTAGGTTTAAGAATTTGTTATGCTTAAAAATGTGTCCAAAGAATTTTGGTTTTGAATGTATTTATTTTTATTGTTGTATTTTTATAAGTGTGACTTCTTACGGGGAAGTGTATTGTTGCCCTACGCATGAACCTACGCATCAACGTGTAGTGATTTATTGTAATGAAATCAGCGTAACGGGTAAACAATATCTGCAAGCTTTGCAATAAAACAACATGACTTGCATCAATGGGTATTTATTTCGATTAACTTCATGAACGGACAAGGCATGACCTCCGCTAGTTATCTTCATTACCGAATGATTACTCCGCATCATCGCAAATATAATCACGCTGCCTCACTGCACATCCGTACGTTGCCCTCTCTGTGCACGAGTCTTCATGCTCCCTGGCAGCTGTTCCGCTTAGCTGATACTTGTTGACGAGAGCATTTCTTCGCGATTGTGTGACATGTTGCTGAGGAGCATCGGATGATACCCAGGCTATCGCATGTCTGCTATGGAAGAAGCTCAGTTATAGTACCGCTTTGTCGCGAGGCTTCACTGAATATTCAATAAATTGTCGCGGGAAGAAACACGAACATGCACCGTACAACGCAAGAAGTAGATTGTATTAATTGTCCTTGTATTAATTTGCGTTAAATCGATGCATTGTGTGTTCAACTGAATTTATAAAAATTCCCTTAGTAGTTTCAGAACACGCAGGTCATGTTTTAGTAGACAGTAAGTGAAAAAGGGCAACATGAATGCATCACAAAATTGTGTGAAAAAAAGTTGACAACCGACAATGATGGCTTTCGTGTGTGCTTGTGGTGAATTAACAAGTCGATTCTGTTGCAACGGTCAAGTGAAAAGTTGATCACTTCCAAACACGCACTCCTCAATAAAAATATCCCTGTCATGAGTCTCCTTCATGTTAAACTTTTTTAAACAACACATATGAAATACATTAACACCTTTTATTTCTTTCAATTGTAAATTTAACTCGAAAGTTTTTTTGTTCAAGACTTGAACATTCATTATAAATACGTCCTTCAAAAATGTCTTCGATGTCGCATCCGTTTATTCCCTCATATTCTACATAAACCTCCACAAATTCAAATCAATGTAAAAATACCACACAGTAAAGGTACGCATTCAAACAATGCATGCAGAAAAGTAAATATAACTTGGAAGAAAGCGTGTTCTAATGTAAGAGATTTAAAATTGAATACTTTTACAGAATATCCTTCTTCAGAAGTGTTAATTTTATTTCTGTAATTTAATTACTGGGTTCTATTTAATTTATTTTAAACTATTTTTTATTTATTTGTATAATTTCACTAGCATAATGTATATTTCAAATGTTTATTTCTGTAATTTAATGTCCAATTTGTGATGATCCTGGATAAAATGTATAACACTAAGAAAGACCCTAGAATAGTGCATAGTAGATTTTTATATTACTATACGTTATATGAATTAACATTTACTGCTGTCTGTTTACTTTCAGCTCTTATTCCCATGTCATCAGAATACTAGTTTCATAAATGTTATCTGGTGATTTGTAATTCCCAGTATTTCAAAACTTTTCCCCACCTTTTTCCTGGACATTAAGTCAAAAGCTTTTACTAATCTTACGAAGAAAAATTCAGGCAGAGAAATTGTATTTTCTGCGCTTTTATATCAGTTATTGTATTACAAAGACTCATTCATTACATGATACATTCATCACATTCATCACTCTCCCGAAGACATGTCGTTCTCCTTCCAGTAGAGCTTCTATGAAAGTCATTCATCCTTCGTGATAATATTTTTGCATTATATGATACAGACTGTATTTAAAAGACTTTTCCCCTGCGTTTTTTAATTGCCTCTTTTACCTGAATTAAACACGAGATTTGTTTAATAAGAATCCATTTTAATAAGAAACATTCCTCAAGTAGTAGCCTCGAGGATATTAACTATACAGAACACATTGAATCGTCACGCAACACGACATACTCGTAAATGAACACACAGCATACAGAAGCATAAGGCACACACAGAACCAGTTTAAATGAATTATTTATTTTTAATCATTTATTAAATTAATTAAATATATTGTGAGCGTTGAGGTTTTATTACCGAGTAAATGTGAAATCGCAAACTATTATTTCTGGCCTACAATTAAATTCACTGTATTTCTCAGAACACGTATTATACAACTTATCGAAGTATTTGGAGAGGTTCAGGTAAAAATGTGTATTTAAAAAATGTTTATTTAAGCGTCCGCTCTACACCAAGTTTTTATTCGAGGAAAATACCACTACACGCGTAACAAAATACCTACATGCAGACCCATATTCACACTCACACATGAAACCTTGTGTTAACGCGCGCATTTCGTTTTAAAATTCACGTGATGCGCATCCATTATTTTGCGTCGAATGGACGTGGGTTTTTTGGGAAATGTATTGGAAATTGCCGTTGAGCTGTGAAATTAGTTTTCACGAGCATTTCCTTTCCTGCGGCTTCGAAATGCAGTCGGAGTAGAGTTTATGCTGTTCGCAGAAAATCTTTGATGGCTTGGCTCCCTGTTGCTAGTTCGTATTATCTGACCGTGAATAAATACTCCGAACACGTCTGTTTGGGGAACTCACTACCACTTCTTTAAAGGTAACTCCGTAAAGCATTTTTTTGCTTTCAGAATGGGTTAATGTGTCCATAAGGCAATAGGCACACAGAAGCTTTCAAATTTACGTTGAGAAATTGAATATATATGCGTTTGATAAAAAAACTCAATCATTGTTATTATTATTTTTATTAGCAGCATCATCAAAAGTATTGTGATTGATCAGGTAGATAGTGGTTCTAGAGACATGAAATATTTAATATTACGTTGTTGTTTTTTTGAAAGCGAATTTACATCTGTGTGTTTAATGCAGCACATTCATTCTTGAAATTTAATTCTTTTGGCTCCGAACGTTGTTTTATTTGGATCTGCGTATTTTCCTTGTTAACAACATTTAATGTACTCACTCTTTAACCATAAATCACTTTAAAACATTTCCAAATTTTTTTAGAAAATTTACATACTACAAGACTAAAATATAAAATGTACCGATGAAAGAGAAGTTTTTCTTGACACATGTAATCCAAGGGCAAGGGATGGGGTCCTTTCATTTAGAAAAATGATCAGAACTGCATGTTCGACGGATATCACATTTCTTGAGTCTGAGGCGATCGTAGGATGAGATTAGCAGTGCTTACAACTACAGGCTGAAAAGTAACAAGGCGCAAGGTAACATGAAAAGTGTGCTCTGAAGTTTAAATATTGATATTTGGTACCATGAATAAAAAGTAGTCGAGTTTACAAGGATCTCGCAACCCGGGTGTGACCTGTGGCCTTAAGCGGTAGGAATTTATTTCAAAACATCGGAATTGATATGCATCAGTGATCACCGTCGTTATCATTGTCATTGTAATCGTCATCAACGCCATCATCTTCGATTGTACACGATTTAGCATGTTCTTGGCATCTTGAGTCACACATACTCTTAGCTTTGTTCTTTAGTTCCCTGTGTCTCTGCATCGTCAATTAATGTTTGAATTCTCTTCCTTGTTATTTTCTTATATAAAGTAACCTTCTATGACTTCATTTAAAACAATAAAATATGAAATAAATATTTTCACTTGCTTGTTTCTAATATCTCCCGTAAATAACTTTCCTCCCCTACTCTAGTTAATACTCTATCACTACTAAATCTTTGGAACTATTTTTGTACCTTTCATGATAGCTGAGTTGCTGGTTCGCACACTAAAACACTTCACAGAAAACAGTCATTCCTTTTCTATATTCTATATTATATTTTACGTATGGTAGCGTGTTGTTTAGAAGTGCCATCTTAACATGAGTGATAATTGTCACCAATGCAACCTTTTGACGGTTTCAATGCTCCACTTTACTAAGAACGTACGAATAAATTGGAAAGAGTACACCAATCATGGTCTCTATTGCAAACATAAGTGTTAACCGGGCTCCGTTTAGTGGCTTCATGATATGCACGAATCGGTTGTAGATTATACTTGTGTCAAGTTCTTCTTGTCGTAGAGAAGAAAGATTCATCATCGCCGACAAATGCCGGCTGCATTTTTCTGCAAAATATTATGTACGCCATTGAAGGAAGTGTTAACTTCCACTCTATATGAAGATGGAATGCCAGTGAGGAGGAATATTGACATTCTTGTGGTTCCGCAAACTGAGAAGCCCTTTAAAATACGACGCAATTCAAACTTTCAAATTTCACTGACTTTAAAATTCCAGGTCGATTTGGTTCTAAACTTTAGAGCAAAATTGCATTTTCTACATAGTCCGTATCATTATTCCCAAGTGCAAATTCTTCAATTAGTTCTTCCATGGCAGGGAACAACGTTGAGAACTACGTGCACTGTAAAGGACTCTTCGTAAACACTTGGCCTTCGTACATATCCAGAGAGTAAAAAGAAGTTAACACCTTACCTCACTTGGCAGTCGTTCCTCGGTGTTTTCCCGTAAGTAAATGATTTTGATGTAAATAATTGAAGTAGTACTATATCAAAGCCACAATGATGAAAATACTTCAACATAAAAACGGTGGTGAAAGGTCACCATGATGGAAATCACACTATACAAAATGGAAAAATCTATAAACAAAATCGGAAAGACGCCAAACTTTTGTGGAATTTATTATTGTTATTACCATAAGACAGTATCTTACAAGCATAGGTGTAAGCAAAAACTCTCTTTTTAGCTTCACACAAGATTCGACGGAATGTTATTTATAACCGTTAACGGTAGCCGTTTCGGTTAACTGCAAATACTGTTTAGTACGTGGTGGTTTGCCCTGCAAGCCCTGCAAGCTACAATAACTGCGTAAAAACGTCCATGCCTTTCGGGATTGGGAGCCACTACCTTCTATCTTTCATTCAGGGTAGAGCGGCACAACGTATATAGGCATTTGGTAATATAGGTGAAAATGGAGGTATATATCTGATTAAGTCTCATTTAGGGAGATCATGCTTTTGTATTCTCTACAATATCTTAATAAATTTTCGAAATTTTAATACAATTTCTGTACTTTCTCGCTACCGTAGAGAGAAAGTTATGTAATGTTGAGCGAAAAAACGGAGAATTTTCGGCAGAATAACTCTTATTACAGGGCCCTCGTGACGAAAAAGTGGATAAATTCAGGTACTAAATTTAGATAAATTAGTGGGGCTAAAACAGCGCGTACATTCTCGCTTTTAGTAATAGTTACGTAATACTATTTACACCAGAATTTCCCAATTAACACATCTCAGTCATTTTTTATAAAGTTCATTACAAGTTGTAGAACATTTGGAGCAAAATCTAAATATTTTCAAGAAAATATCAACACAAATTTGACAATTGTAACTTTTTCATTGATGTAAATCATGTCTCAACAATAAGATGTAATTCTTAGAAGTTAGCTCCCGAGTCATTATGACCGAGCCATTTTTGCATTCCAACCTGATATTTCTGAATGTTAGAAATTTTTATTTCATACATTTTAAATAGGTTTTAAATAATTTTTAAAAGATCAATTTGTAAATGAATAACAAAAGCTTGAATGTAAAAAACGAACAAAGAAATATGAAATAATACACAAATTCTAACTTACGAAGCATCCAAATATTTTGAATTACGTTCACGAAGCGCAGTAAATTAGGAATGGGTGACTATGTCGTAAAATTACACAAATAATATTCTCGTATACATAATAAATCAATTAATATTAATTTATTGAAAAACAAAATTAATCCCCAAAATTATTATCTCGATCTCAAATTCAAGTATACGCGACATCAGCCAGATTGATGGAGGGACATAAATTTTAGAGAAAATCGTCTGAACGGTTTTATAACTAGCATTGTTCACAAGCAGACGGATGGACAAACGTTTTGCCATCAATTGATTTTTCGGTATCAAGGACCCACAAAACATGGATTTTAGTTACACCATGTGTTATAGAATTTTTTTTTAAATTCAGGAACTGGATTTATCAAATTTTCCTTTACCAGGGCCCTGCATAAGTGTTTTTCTGTGGAAAACTCGCCGCTTTTTCTCTGCAGCATTACATAACTTTCTTTTCTTAAGAAGTTCCCTTTAAAGAAGTCCCTTCTTAAGGGCGAGAAAGTAAAACAGGCAAGCCAATCATAATGATTTACAATTGTTGCAGAGTTGGATGTTTAAGAAGATATCCGTTAAAACTCAGGGGATGCTCCACAACTAATTCTTATGTGAAAGATCTTACAGCGAGATATTCTTCCGAACAATTCCGTTATTTGTGATATCACACGTGTGTCGTTCTATATTTACGTAATATTACCTTCTTGGAAGAAAAATCCTTAGGAATATATTTTCTTGAATAGAATCACTCACAGTTTCTCTTTTGGCGCAACTCACTTTGATTCCATTGTTCACAGCCAGTGGGATTCGAAAAACCTTAACGGACGCTGGCAATTAAAATTGGTGTTTCGTCACTTGGATTGGTTTTGTTATGGCAATAAAGCAGTACTGTATTACAAAAGCATTCCTTCCCAAAACTTACTTGCATTCCCATGTTTTCTAATTCTATGCTCCCACTATGCTGGTACAGCAGTACAGTGTTACCAAAATGTTCTTTTCCAAAAGTGAGATGTATACCTATGTTTTCGAAAAATAGACCCTTCTCCCATCACTTTTCGTTTCTCAGTTTGGTTGTATTATGGCGATAAAGCAGTACAGTATTACAAAAACATTCGTTTCCAAATATTTTTCTTCTATTTCCAGGTTTTTTAATATTATACTTCAACTACATTTCCTTCTGCTGCTTGGAGGCCCTGTGCCGAAATATCAGTACAGTAATACGAAAACTTTATTTTCCAAAAGTGGCCCGTATTCCCACGTTTTCGAAAACAAGACCTTCATTACTCACCATTCCTCTAATTGGTTGCGTTACGGCGATAAAGCATTACAGTGTAAACGAAAGACGTCTTTCTCCGAAGTGACTCATACTTTCGTATTTTCGAATTCAGGAGCCTCGTTGATTAGATGCTGCGTAGATTCTTGCCACGCCCTCGGCGTAATCCGAAAGCACTTCACCAAGCGCAGGGCGCCACACACACACATAGGAAGCCCCGTTCTGTACCGCCGCTGTCTCGTTTCGCCGACTTCAAGGGCCCTCTGCGCCCGAGAGCGCGAGGGTGTGTGGAGGAGTGAGTGGGAGGGCGTACGCACATTGTGAAGTGGAGGCGGAGCGTGTGATGCAATTCAACGGCGTTCGAACAAAAGAGCGCTAGTGACGCACGCGTGGCGGGCTTGTAAGGTAGATCCGTGCAAAACGCCTTCTATTATCGATCGTTCTCGCTGGCTTACTTTTGCACTCTGAGAGGGCGAGCGCGCTCTTTACGTGGCTCTTTTATCTGCACGTCTACTTCGATTTTTTTAACCTGACTGATGACGCGTCATCAGCTGTTACGGTCCAATCGAGAGCTGAAACTCCATACCGGGAGCGGTAGCTCAGCGCATCAACTGATGTCACCGCAGCGCCTCTGACCGGGAGGTCCTAGATTCGAGTCCTGACGGCGCACGGTGTGTAATTTCGGCCATCTAGGTGGACATAATTCAATTTTCCAAAGTACTCAAATGAATTATGTTGGGTACTTGTTTGATTTTAGAATGTCCATAGTGTATGAATTGGGTATTGTTTTTCTTCTGCATTGCTTGAGGTGGCAGTAGAACAAGTTCAAATTTGCACGATCTCGCGCTGACACCGCGCGGCTCTATCAGTCGCATTTCAGTACATCTCGTGTTGGAGACCAGTGCTCATCGCCTTGTACTCAAAGAGATGTAGTGATTAAATAATTGTGTTTTTGGATGTTTCTTCTTTTTATTAGTGCCTAAAAATAAGCAAAAAGTGTCTGCGATTGCTCGTGGGGGTCTTTTGAAAAAGTAAGTAATTTTAGTTCTACTTTCGCGCCATTTTACAAATGTATCTAGACTTTTAATACAGAGTTTACAGGAGTTGACGTTTGTGACCATGTAGGTATTAAACCTTATTCATTTGGCTATGTGAATCATGAAAGATCAGCTGCGCATACCTGCGCACTCACGAGTTTTTAATTTTTTTTCGCAGTGGAGCGCTTGATTTCACGGAGGACGCTATTTCATGTATGATGTGAAAGCTCCACGGAAGCAAGGTATGATGCCGTGCTATCGTATGTTTTACACGAATTAGGTGAGGAAACTATTACCGACACTTCAATCATGCCCATAAAAATTCAAATTAAAAATGTTTGTCAGTTTATCATCAGAAAATTGAAAAAATGTGCGAAACATAAACAGCGTTTTCTAGAAAATTACTCATCGTGGCTGCAGGAAGACATCAAATTTTCAATAAATTTATCGACAATTGCTCCAAGTACATCACAATTATATGATACTGCTAGAAGTGTTGGCCGTCCAGTTAAGCCATTTAGTTCGTGTGGCTTTAGAGCTAAAGGACGGAGAGTAAAACGGCTCTTATGTTTGTCAACAGAAGAAGTGGGAACAGCTACCGTAATAAAATTAAGGAATGAAGGAAAAAGAGATTCTTCGAACATAGTGAAGGAACTTGTACTTGCTTCTCCTAATAGAGGCACAAAAATTAAGAAAGTTCGAAGATCGTTGCATCAGGAACCATCTTTACTCTCTCCAGAACAAGCACTAGCACTAATGGTGAGTACGAATTTGTCTACTCGGCAATATTTACGAATACGAGAGCAAGCCAAAAAAACAAATTGTAAATTATATCCACCGTATTACAGAGTTAAGGAAGCAAAAGTCATGTGCTATCCAGAAGGAGTGAAAGTGACAGAAATATCGGCTGAGATTCCTCTACAGTCAATTATTGACCATACAATTCGTCGTTTGTGCGAAATCCAAGATATCAGAGAGAAATTTCAACTACAATATATGCTATTTTTGAAATTATTATAAAATGGGGTTGCGATGGTTCAGAGCAAAACAAATACAGACAAAAGTTCAGTGAAGAAAATTACACAGACGAAAATTTGTTTAGTGTGTCTATGGTGCCAATACAAATGCAGACTGTTGGTGGCGAATATGTAATTTGAAAAAATTCTATACCGTCTTCAACTAAGTATTGTCGCCCTATAAAATTTATTTTTGCAAAAGAAACGTCAAGTGTAATTAACACTGAAGTAAGCAAAGTAGAACAATAGATAGGGTTTTTAACTCCCACTACTATACAATTTCTCCATTCAGAAATTTCCATTTCACCAAGAATGATTTTTTGCATGGTGGATGGCAAAGTCTTCAATGCCGTTTCATCGTGTTCTTCCACACAGACTTGCTACTTGTGCGGAGCGAAACCGACTGAAATGAACAATTTTGAAGCTCTACGCACAAAAAAAGCGAAGAAAGAATATCTCTGCTTCGGAATATCTCCTCTTCATTCCTGGATAAGGCTATTTGAATGTCTCCTGCACATTTCGTATCGTCTGGAAATTCAAACAAGTCATGTAAGAGGAACTGAAAATAAAGAAAAAGTAGCTCAAAGAAAGAAAAAATCCAAGATAAATTTCAGCAGGAGTTAGGACTGTTGGTCGATATGCCTAAACCACAAAGTGGCAATACTAATGATGGAAATACTGCCCCAAAGTTCTCCAGAAATCCCGAGATATCTTCGGAAATAACGAATAAATCTGAACATAATAAAACGTTTTGGGATCATATTGGAATGCCTAAACAGTGGTGAAAACATCAACTTCAATACTTTTCAAAAATTTATTTATGACACACGAGACCTATATCTCCAACATTACCAGTGGTATCGCATGCCTGTAACTCTACATAAGATTCTCTTCCACGGAAGCGACATAGTTGATAGTTGCATTCTACCTATTGGACAGCTGTCTCAATAACTGAAGAAGACAACAGGAAGTTCAGGGAACTATTTACAAGGAAAACATCAAGAAAAGACACAAAAACTGATCTCATGAACAGGCTTCTCATTACATCGGATCCATACATTGCAAGTCTACAGGTATCTCCAAAACCAAAAAAGAAGAAATACAATCAAGAAATTCTTAATTTGCTAGACATTGATCAACAAGACCCTGAAGAAGTACATGGCATCACCTCATCCAAGGATTCATCGGATGGCGACTGAACATAGTACTAGCATGTAATAATTCTCTTTTACTCTAATTCTTTAATTTGTTTCCATTGTGGCTGATCTATATTTTTATTTTCTTCTTGAAAATTAAAAATTAATATTGAAAATAAGTAGTTACATTTATTTACTGTATATACATTATTTTAAGTTTTATTGGCGTTTTTCTGTGTCAAGTCGTGAAATGCGCAATTTTTTATTATTGCAAAAAAAATAGTTGTAGTCAAAATATTTTAACAAAACTTGCTCCATGTATGAGCATTATCATTTATTTTCAATATATGTTAGCTAGAACAGAAAACAATCCATACTTTTGTAGTTTCTGAATTAAGACCACCTAGATTGCCAAAATTACACACTGTGCGGCGGCAGGATTTTCGACAGTTTTTCAGCTACGTTGAATTCAGTCGCTGTCTGGAGGAAAATTCTAGCGGCCGGCTACTCTGATCGGTAGTCTTCCGTGGTTCCGTTCTCCGATCAACACCAGGCGAATGCCGGAGCAGTACCCTAACAAACGGGTCACGAACCTCGCGCGATCTTTCCTTCATCTTCCTTGTCTTTTCCTGTCCCCTTACACACACTTACACTAACATAGGACTACACTACTACACATCCCGGAAGACCGGTCGGGAGCGTAGAGCTTGTCCCGGCTGGAGCGGTGCCCCACTGGTGGGAGAGTCCTGGTTAGGGGGAAACCCGGCTAGCCGACGGTGGGTCGGCGCCGGATCTCGCCATCCAGAGGGGGAAGATCTCCACCTTCTCCCGAGGGAAAACATGCACTTACGGGACTAATGAGCAAAGCTGTTGAAGTGCCCGGAATCACTAACCAACCAACTAAAACTTCATAACGGTGACGTCACAGGGGTGACGTTTAAGCTCCCGATTGGACGAAACCGTAACAGCTGATCATCTGTCATCGGCCAGGTTACAGAAATTCAAGTGTAGGTCCCAGTTAAGTATCGTAACTATCGGTACCGCTTATTAGGGAGGTTTTGCCCGGCATAGCGTGCAGCAATCGACTGCAATCTCGATCTTCTGCGCAGATGGAAAAAAAATGATGCGAAATTTGAAGTATTCATGCGTACAATATCGATGTTGCTGTCACCAACTGTAACACTTTGCCATGCAAAAACTCCCAAGCTGTCTCGACGGAGACTGCTCTGTGTGAAGTTTGCTGGTAGTTTCCTTATCTTTCGCTTGTGAGAAGCACCATGAGTTACAATTATTTAATGCAGCGTAATAATTAATTTTAACAATAAAAAATAAAACATATTTTTCTAAATAATATCACTTCCGTATCCTCACAGTTTCAATTGCACAACTATGCACAGGTTTGCAATGTGCCTTGTGAGAATCGAATTCAGCTTAAATCAGTTTTCTTCGTAGAACATGCCACTAGTTGTACACATAATTCTGTTCTCTCTTGAGTGTAGAATAAATAAAGCGTTTAAGATGTTTAATAGAAACGCTTGAAGAAGTGTCTAATGACCTGGTGATCGTTAGTTCGCTGTCACGTCGCGGAGGGCGCACACTGATGACACGCCTAGCATGGGTATCGTTTATTTTCGTAATGCCACTGCTGAAACTAGCATTATTGGACACAGCGGTCTCGGCTCGGGTATTGAGAAGTTGTATATTTTGATTTCAACAATAATGTTGAGAACGAAATTGCATTATTAATATTGTTTCGTTGGATGAGAAGGAAAAATCGTAAATTATGTAATTATTTTTTGCCAAAACGATGTTCAAATGTTTCGTGTCCTTGATCGTGAAAGAGAAACCAATTGATGCTGATTGAAGAGACTTTGTTTCCTGAGTTTCAATTGTAGCGTAGATAGATCAATTTTTAAGACAGATTTTTAATGTATTATAATATTATTTTCGGTAAAATTAATAGTAGTTGTTTCTGTTCGATTTTGGAAATTAATCGTCATTTATATTTTATGAAGTTGGAATCGGAATTAACACAACGAACTCTGTGACATAAAGTTTAAAAAACCGAAATATTGAATAGAAACATTTCAAGAATACATTTAATGTTTTTTGAAATATTTGAATGAATTATATTACCAGAATAATTATGAGTAGTAATCGCGCTACAATTACCTGATTAAGCCAACAGTTTGTGAAAAACACTTCTTTTCTCTGAACGTCGATGGAATGCACCAATTAGTCACAAACTTCGGAGAAAAACAGTAATTACTCTATTACAAAGTTGAATTAATATGCAATTCACACCAGAGTTTTAGAGAGTAGATCCTATGTTTTATTCTCGAAGTTGAATAGTTTGTCATTCATTCATTCATGGGACATTAGGGCTAATTAGTGAATGATGCTTATAACATACATCCTCGGCTATTTGTTTCAGCTGACTCCAGGAACTAATTTGTGGTTAGTTACTGCTAGAAATTGAATGCTACGGAAACACACCTTCACGAATCTGAACAGCTGTTATTAAACGCGCACGTCTATTCCAGGTATTGCGTAGCGTTTGTGCCGAAGCATGTCATGCACACGTAATGGCTATTCTCATTCTGCCAGTCCTATTTATCGCTGCGAACGCAGTTTTTCGGGAAGCAGTCGTCACCGAGAAATGAGATTGAGGCACGAGTGCACAAAAACCGAAACGGTTTTTCGTATCATCTATCGCACAGCAAAGCAGCGTTGACACGAGCGAAAATGCGCTCTCCACGGCGTGCGTTGGTAGAAATTGGGTCGTTAGTTTTGCGATTCGGCATTTTTTGAATTCGTGCGTGACGGGCATATGGCGAGTCGGTTACGACCGGTCCTTTTTGTGCAATTGTTGTTCAAACTTGCTGTGAACTCTAATTAGTGCTTTTGGACGACAATCATGTGCCAATGAACAGCAGGATACGGCAGACGGGCGTGTAAAAGGCACGGAATTTGCAATGTTGCATACGTTTTGTTGACAGAATCATGTGTTTATTTTGTTAACATTTCCCAGATACGTATGCACTCTATAATGTGCAAATACGGGGGTTCGAGTCATAAGTAAATTCAGTAATTTACCGTTTTCACGCATCTATTATTTTTGTTCAAAAATTTAAATTAATTTCTTTTACGTACTTTATTTCTTTTCTTCCTCATTTTTGTTCTGAGAGCTTTACTTTGAAGAATATTTTTATTTCAACAGGAAAAAATTACAATCTCAATTTTTTTCTGTTTTTAATAACAATATTATTTATTTCCTTTCTCAAGGTAATTGTTTTGAAATTGTTTTCATTGAATTAATAGTTGTAGCTAGAAATGTAATAAATATTTGAAAACAAATGTATCCATCAGAATATCAAATCAGATAATACCACAACACATAATTGCACTAGTAACCTGCGGGCGTTTAACTTCCAATCAAAATCATTGTAACCATGAAGCAAGGTCGCTCGCGGCTGCAATCGCAGTTTTCGAAAGTCTAAGGTGTGGACAGGCGAGCGAATTAGCAAGCTAGCGGACGGAAAAAAGGCTTGACAAGAAAGGAGACAGTGAGGAGGAGGTCGAGCATGCATGGGACGAGCAAGAAGATGGACGGGCACACAAGCAAGCGAGGGAATGGTCTTTGCAACCAGCAGGGCGAGGGGACATGCAGGTGGATCGGCAACTAAGCGTGTACGCAAGTAGTAGATGGATGAGTAAGCGAGCATGCAGACGGCAACAGTGGAATGAGCGGTCAAGAGGCGAGTGGGTGGCCAAGAGGCGAGTGGGCGGTCAAGAGGCGAGTGGGCGGTCAAGAGGCGAGTGGGCGGTCGAGGGCGAGTGGGCGGTTGAGAGGCGAGTGGGCGGTCGAGAGGCGAGCGGGCGATCGAGCGGCAAGTGGGCGGTCAAGAGGTGAGTGGGTGGCCAAGAGGCGAGTGGGCGGTCGAGGCGAGTGGGCGGTCAAGAGGCGAGTGGGCGATCAAGAGGCGAGTGGGCGATCAAGAGGCGAGTGGGCGGTCACGAGGCGAGTGGGCGGTCACGAGGCGAGTGGGCGGTCACGAGGCGAGTGGGCGGTCACGAGGCGAGTGGGCGGTCACGAGGCGAGTGGGCGGTCAAGAGGCGAGTGGGCGGTCAAGAGGCGAGTGGGCGGTCAAGAGGCGAGTGGGCGGTTAAGAGGCGAGTGGGCGGTCAAGGGGCGAGTGGGCGGTCAAGAGGCGAGTGGGCGTCAAGAGGCGAGTGGGCGGTCAAGAGGCGAGTGGGCGATCAAGAGGCGAGTGGGCGGTCAAGAGGCGAGTGGGCGGTCAAGGGGCGAGTGGGCGATCGCGAGGCGAGTGGTCGATAAAGGAGGTGAGCGGCTAGGAAGCTGGAGGGTTCACGGCAGAGTGAGGAAGCGAACAAGCTGCCATAAGCTGCTGGGCGTATGAGAAGTAGGAGGATGCAGCAGGCGCACGAGAGGACGGAGAATCAAATGGGCTGGGGATGGGACGCTAAGGCGGATAAATGGAAGGCGGGTGGTCTGTGACGAGCAAGTAACCGGTTGGGCAAGCGGTCTAAGAAGCAGGTGAGAGGGCAGAAGTAGGCGGGCGGATGAACGAAACAGTGAGCTGGCGGGTAGTAGGCAGGGGGTAAGTAGGCGAACGGGAAGCAGCCAGGAAAGCGAGCAAGTGGCTAGTGGGCGGAAGACGAGGGAGCTCGCAGGCGGTCATGCGCGTGCAGGCTGCTGGCAAGGAAAACACGACGCTCCCAGGAATTTAATACAACAAATTAAATTACTTTACTGCGCTTTTACGGCGGTGGTGGCGTCGGCGTGGGCGATTGTGCAGCGAGCGATGGCAGTTGGGCGACGGTCGCACCAGAGGTAGCTGTGGTGGTGGAGGTGGTTTTCTATTAGGACAGGCTCAAGGGGTGGCGGAAACGCAGGTGAGGTCACGATGCGGTTGCAAGCATCAGCAATCGAAGGAATACATGTAGAAGACAAGGGACTCCGAAGTTAGACTTACGGTGGGCGTGGTGATACTGACAACATAATGAAGGAAATTAAGAAGCGGACTGAATTAAAGATTGTGAAGATGGAAGAGTAGGCGCTTGATAAGAACGAATGGTAGTAGTCGGGAAAAAGAGAACAAAAGGCAACGTCTAGGAAATAGTGATCGAAGACGGAAAGTTATGGCTGGTAATGAGCTGAACGCAAAGATATTTAATATAGATGCAGGCAAATTGACAAAGAGCGAGTGTCTTATTGCAGAGCTGAAGTACCAAAGGAAGCCCGAGTGTAGTAGAAATCGGTAATGATTTTAAACAGGAATGTAGGTAGGATTGAGATTTTCTGAAAAATGGTCGAAGCAAGTGAGGAGGCGAAGAGAGACATGGAACATCGATAATGTCGCGAGACCCCGACATATATGACAACGACTACGGAGTGTACTCGATTGGTTGGTTGATTTAGTAATATTTCCGCTCATGTCAACTGATTTAGCCATTAATTTCTTTAGTGTAGTGAATGTTTTGTCGACGTTTGGTGGTGGTGATTCCGTCCCCGCTGGATGGTGAGATGCGGCGCCGACCTAATGTTGACTTGCGAGGATATTCCTCTCCACATATATCTCCCTCAGCGGGCACCGCTCCAGCCGGAGCAAAGTTCCGACTAGTCTCCCGACCTGTGTGGTGCAAGTAATTGTGTGTGTGGAAGGGACGACTACTCAAGAACTACGTCTGAGAAGATCTGGGAGAGTGAGAGAGGGGGTGACGTGCAGTGTCTGTGTGAGGAGACGGCGAAGGTTGGGATGGGTAGAGCACTACCTGCCACTAGGAAACGAAAGGGTTGCCCGAGGGCAGTGAAACGTAAAAAGCAACGCGTCATACATACGCTAGTAGCGCAAGCGGCGGGAGCGGCTGGCTGGCTGGCTGGGAGAAGCGGGCGAGAGGGACGGCTGCTTCGGGTTAAAGGGGGAAGGCAGCTTCTCTGGCGAAGGAAGATTGAGAAACTGACGAAGTGGCGACGGGAAAACGAAACGCGAACGTAACGAACGGTGAGACTGCGGAGTGTTGAGATGTGGAGACGTCAAAGGAATTCGAATCGGATGAGCATCCGTATTCAAGGGGTGTATTAGAAGTTGAATCTTTGACGAAGGGAATGTGGCAGTCCTCTGTATTTCAGGAATAGTGGAAGAAAATGACAAAGTGTTTAGTACAAGAAAAAGACACAACACGAAAAAAGAAAAATGTAGATAAGTGTCAATGTCGAAGGTTCCCAATGAGTCAATCTGATTTCTTTGTTAGAGGAATATTTCAAACAATATACAAAGAAATTCATGAATGTCAAACATATGTATTTAAAAGATGAAAATTATATCCAATTTGTTTAACAGTTATACCTATGCTAATAAGTTTCTGGTGCCGTGAAATGCATTATTTTTTCTTTATTTCCTTATGTATTTAATTCACTTATTTTTGTGTATCATTTACCTATCGTGCTTGGATTACTACTGATATCTTTTCTACAGTTAAATTATGTTTATAGACTCATAATGCATCAGTTTATCTAATATATGCGCCAAAACATTTATAATATACCTGTAGATTCTGTGAATCGCTTTTAATAGTAAACTATTCTACTAAAGCTGCTTGTTCTTAGTTTTCGAACTGGAAAATTCGTTAAGCTTTTGTCAAAAATAAATTATTCTATCTAGGAATTTCAATCTCACATCGCCTCTCCAAAATGTATTATATGTAATACCACGAGGGCTTTGGAAATTGTTGTTAAATACCCGAGTCGCGAAGGGGATTTATCTCAGAATTTCCAGAGCACGAGTGGTATTTATAGGACTATTCCACGAATAAAATTATCCCCAACAGAGTTCCAAAATGCGCCAAATATTAAAAATATTTCAAAACTATGTTAAAACCAAAGTCATGTCATAGTATATATGCGATGTATTGGACATCCACATAGCGATCAATGTATACCGCCTTGTAAGCTAGATGAGTCACAGTTTATGATTGGCCAGTAGGGAGATGTAAGAAAAATTGATTGAACTTTCTGAGATACACCGCTCTGATTGTGGAATTTTGAATGCATAGTTGAACACTATTGGTTTTAATTTACCAAGTGGAATAGTCTAGAAATAAATCCTGTTAGCCGTTTGTTGGAGCCTTTTAATTGGTCTCTTTTGAAATCAGGACCATTCGTAATATTTAATCGCTCACTAATATTCCTCCGTGGATGCCTGTTATCTTGCAACTATTGAATGCAAGTTTTTTTGTGAAGCAAACCTTTCGTTACATGTGAAAGCAGGGATGAGAAGTGTTTTGTTTGCGCCATGTGTAGCAATGCTTGCGACCAACGCCTGTGAGCCAGAGCTGAAAGCAGAGCTGGTGCCGTGGCTCTTCGATTTTCTCCGTCTGGCGTTTGCTTTCCTCTGCGCGTTGACGCTTTCATCTGACGTTCGCGTTTTTCTTGAAACTGCATTTTCAGCGCTTCACCCACGATCTAGCAGCAGCGAGTGGGTTTTGTTCGCTTTTTGTGACGTTGTGTGTGCTTTGCGCGCAGCGTGTAGTGAAATTCGCGAAAGTAAGGATTACGTTTTCAGCGCCCGTTTCATTTTCAGTCGCGAGAGAGGTACTTTTCTATGATTCTTCGTGTGAAGTGCAACTGTTGGTGCAGTATGACTCATGAACGTTTTGGAATCGTAATATATTAAGAGGATATACTGGGAATTCACACGTGCTCTGTATAGTTTAATAGAACTTTTGAAAATGTTTTGTCTTAAAGAGTATTATTGTTGCTTATTCGTGACTATTTTTCTGAGTTCTATGTGTTTATTATAAAAAAGTATCATTGAATATTCCTGTGAACCCACGCATTAATATGTCTTGGACACAGAAATCACAAGAAACAAATGTGGTTGTCAAAATTCAGTTGCCCTCACTCAGTCGATGATTCCCATTGATAATGTTCACGAGCTCCTGATAGGGAAAGATCTGAAAAGGTTATTTATTTATTTATTTATTTATTTATTTATTTATTTATTTATTTATTTATTTATTTATTTATTTATTTATTTATTTATTTATTTATTTATTTATTTATTTATTTATTTAACGTCAAAAAACAGTTAAAAACTGCGTATGACGTGCAATGGGGAAAAGTGAATTGTGTGCACATTTTCAAAATTCTGTGATCCCTACACTAAGTCATATACTACTTAAATTTTGAATTTTGAAAGGGAGAAAAAAAAACTCCCATGTAATAAAATCTATTTTCAAGGATAAATAAGCAATAAATTTTGAATTTTGAAAGGGAGAAAAAAACAAACAAACAAAAACTCCCATGTAATAAAATCTATTTTCAAGGATAAATAAGCAATAAATTTTGGCTCTTATTACTTCCTGCCACGACAACGTGGAAACGATAATTTGAATAATTGTATTTCCCACTGAATTCTAGAAGACGTGCACAGAAAATAAAGTTACATTTATGTCCAGAAGCAAAACAAGGGGCCATCTCAGCATTTGCTCAATGGATCAGGGAAACTGGACGAAAAACCTGATCGAGATGGGTTACTGGAATTTAATGCAAAAGAAAAGGTGATGACTCAAAATAAAGAACAAAATATCAAAATAATAAATACGAAGTAAACATTGAAAGAAACTAGGGAAGAAAAAAGAAGATCGCGAGTGAGGATAAAAGGAAAAAAAGAAAGGAAGAAATAACTGAAACAAACACGCCTTCACAGTTGCGCTGGATTTTTGATTTTGAATCTATTTGCTTTCCCTATCAACCCTGTATATCCTCCGTCAACTCAAACTGCCTACTAACTAGTATTGTTCCCTACCTTTTCTAAATTGTCAGCATGTTATCCATGATTCTCTTCCTTTAAGTCTAACTCCAGCCTCAACCGTTCCTTTCTCGTATTCCCAGCATCACATCCATTTCCCTCCTCATCCCTCCTACCTCCACCTCCTTCATCCATTTTCCTTGCCTCAAAGCGGTACCTCTCATTCTGTCTTGATCCCTTCGCTCTGTTCCGTACAGCGGCGCTGTCACCGGCGCCGCCTCCCACGCTGATACCTCGGACACGTGTCCACCGCGGTCCGCATTAAAACTTTGAGCGCCCCGCCCACCTCCTCTGCCCCGCTGCCGCCGTCAGGGTCCGCGCGGCGCGTCATGTGTCCGAGCTTTCCGCGCCGCGAACTTATATTAGAAAAGTTCGTTTGGTGGCATTTTTAATTCGGCGCCCTCGAAGCGTTCTCCGTTTAGCGACCTGCCGCGTGGACAAATGCTTCCTGTTGGCGTGACATAGTGTCGAGAGAGGTGGCTCAGGTCATCAACTGATTTCACTCCAGTGTCTCTGATCAGGTGATCGTGGGGTTCCACTCCCGACGGTGGCAGAAGTTTCGACACTAGCTTGCCAGCTAGGTCGAATTCAGCCGCTGTCTAGAGGAGGACTCTAGCGGCCGGCTGCTCTAATCGGTAGTTTTCCGTAGTTTCTCCGATCAACTCCAGGCGAATGCCGAAGCCGTTTGTCAATAAATGGGTCACGGACCGCCCGCCTCCTGTTCCTCGTTCTATACACATCCCTTAACTTACACTGGCATGTAGTATACTACCACATATGCCGGGAGACTGGTTGGTAGCTAAACACTTGTCCCGGTTGGGGCGGTGCTTCGCTGGTGACAGATGCCTGGGTGGGAAAATCCCCGCTTGCCGATGATAAGTCGGCGCCGGATCTCGCCATCCTGCGGGGGAAAGATCACTGCCACTTCCCGAGGAAAAACATGCACTACATTTGCGGGACTAATGACCTTAGCCGTTGATGCGGCCTGAATTACCAACAATGAATCAATTAATCAGCGCTATATTACTTATTGTTGATTAATTCGAAGTCAAGTAAGAAAGATAAAATGTGCTCTCTTGAACAAAGCAGGTTTTTTGGCGTTACAACAGTTATCTAGAAATGCGACGATGTTTTTATATACAGTTAAATAATTGGGATGTGTTTGCTGATGTCACGCATTCATCCTGTTTGCTGATGTCACACATTAATTTTTTCTATAATTGGATAAAACTCATATCACTCATTTAGATGACAGATTAGGTGTTTCGAATTGATCAAAGCTTACTTTTTTTGTGTATTTTGTGTGGTATTAGAACGTTAATCAGTGTTTAATGAATGAGTTCCTGACATAATATTTTTTGTAGCTGGCGTAAGTATGGATACATTCAAGGATATCCTGTATTATTAGGAAGAATTTCTCGCAAATCTTTAATTTATAATGAGAGTAAAAAAAGTCATGAATTCAGAGTTTTTGCTTCTGTGACGATACGTGTACGTCGTGCAAACTCATTTTAATAGTGATCTTAATAATTCATAAAGTACAAATAAACACTATGAAATAATATTATTGTATTTTGAATAACGTAAATTTTATGTCTGGTTTTGTTTTATGCCCATCAGGTCTTCAAATTTAAATTATACGATACCTGACATTACTGATTGACGATAAATTATTTTAATTTTTATTTTCAATAATAGTAATTAAATTCAACACTTTTTTGTTTGTACGAGTACATTTGTACTACAATGAAATTTGTCTAGCAGTTAATAGAAAAGCCTGAATTAGAGAATATGTGAGAATTAAAACTTAAATCTAATGATTTACACAGGTAATGTTTATACAAATAGAGATTGAAAGTAATAACAACTACCAAATTATTAATAACAAATTTGGATTCAAGAAATTACTTTAGATTTAAGCAACTGTCCAATAAGTACATACAGAAATTAAAGATTTTTCTAGCAGAGCGTCCCTACACGTTTTGATTTGAGGAACTGGGAGTTCAAATGTAAAAAATATCATGTTCAAATTTTCTTTTCAGACTTTCTACCGAGGGTGCTAACGGAAGAAACCTGAATTCATTTAATGCATGTCACAACAATCCTTCCCTCTTTTTCTTAATTTTATAGCACTGAATGTCAGTTCACTTCACATCGCAAACAATTATTTTTGTGAAAAGTGAAGAACTAGCAGGAGGGCCATTCTCATTCTCAATTAAAACCCTTCAAGTACTGAGAAATCAATATTCAAGGTGGATGTGACGTAGGTCAGTTGTAGAGACTTGGCGTCTGACTCGCGGCCAATCACTAATCGAGGGGGACAGGTGCATGGAGCTGGGGAGGGTGGAGGCGGAGCGACTGGCCGCCCTGGGACAGGTCGCAGCTCTGCCACTTCATTATTCAGACTCGCTCCGCAGGGATCCTGGCGGCGAAATCGGGGACGGGAGCTTGCGGAGGTGGGAGTTGTGACGGATGAACGAGAGTGGCGGGAGCTGGCTTGGAGTGGGGAGGGGGACGGCAGAGCGAGTGCGTGGCACGGACGAAACGAGAGAGGAGAGAATTTTTGAGAAGCGCGGGAGGAGTGAAGCGGGGAAGGAGCGAGGTAGAAGCGAGTGAGGAGTGAGGAAGGAGCGGGAAGACGACGGGTAGAGCGCGGGGCGAGAATTGTTCGAGGGGGAAGATGGAACGAGGGTGGGGCTAGGATTGAAATGGGCAAGGTCAGGGGGAGTTCGGGTCGCAGGCAGGGATAGCGTAGGACGGGACGAGAGCCGAGTGGGAACGCGCGAGGGCAGGGCAGGATGAGGGATGAGAGACGTCGTGGCGAGGCAGTGGTGGGGAATGGGCTGCAACAATGGCTACGGCTGGTACCATGACGAAGTCTGTGACGATGGCGATAACGATGGTGAACTGGGGATGGAAGCGTGTGCAGCCGGGGAAGGAGGCGGCGACATGCAATTGCGTTAATCCGCTCTGCTTCCACTTTTGCGGATTTCTTAAAGAAGTTTGTCACGCAGCTGATGGGATAGTCATTGGGAAGGATTGGAGTACATTTCACTTCCTCGTACACGTACGTCTATATGGAGAAATAATATTCATAGTAGAGAGAAAGATATGTAATGCTGTGGAAAATTGACTTCGATATTTTAACGGAAGAAATTATTTTATGGGATCTCCTGTCACCAGATAAATGTGTTGTTTTTTTTCAAAACGGCTATGCGTCAATCTCTCCGCCTATGAACAACACTGACGCCTAAAGAATTTTTTTCATCTGCTCCGTCTGATTGTGAAACTCTCAGGCAGTTGGGTATTCAGTCTGTGGGTGTAATTGAGGAACTGGAATGAACCGTCCAGAACAATTGTCAAGCACCAAGATGGGCCCAAGGAATACAATGGGAAAATATGTAATGGTACTGGCCGAGATATGCCAATGTAATGTTTGGGGAACTTGAAGAAACTCTTTACTGCTAATGTTCTCAGTGGAACGGTAGATACCGCGAGAGACTCTGCAAGGTCATGTGGGGGCCGTTAGCGCAGGCGGGAAGAGGGCGAAGCAAAACCTAAAAGCTAGCCTCGACTCAAGAGAATAGGAAACTTAAGGCCTGGTCACACCGTGACTTATAATATAGTTTACAATGTGCGATCGACGAACCAACGCGACTGCTATGGTGCCAGATTTTCGCGCGAATCGTCACGGGTTCGAATTCCGCCAGCGTATAGTTGTTTCTTATGTGTATTTGTTTTTGCGAGATTACCTAAATGTGTTTTACGCCAAGTTCCTTTAGATGATGTTGAATTGCAACTGCAAGTTCAATTTATACTTGGTGAATCACCAGAGTTGTCTCAATTTTCTTGTGCTGCTTTGAATAAAACTCAAACTTGATAATCAGTCAATTCTTCAAAGAGATATCGACAAAATATTCACGTCACAATTCATCAAAAATTAGGGCACTCCAACATGTATTGTCTTTTACAAGCACAACCTCCAATTCCTCAAATCTGCCACTACAACAACTCATTTATTTCACACGAAACTTTTATAGGTTTTTTCTTCATTATCCTGGCAGTCCCGGGTAGAACATGGATTGCTCAATAATTTTCCTTCCGAACTTCTGCCTATGGATTTTCTACTTCAAATCCTCACTCCTAGTTCTGGCAGGTCTTTTTCAAGATCATCATGTCTTCAAACAGAAGGTCTTCTAAATCTCATAGACTTTTCGGACCTTGTACAGTAGGTTTCTGGTGTATGTTACTGATCTCCATTCTCAATATTCGTCTCGGATATCGAAGTCTTGACTCCTTATATCTACTACCGTGCCGTACAATTCCAATTGTAATTCATCCTCCAGCCTTCTCTCGTATTGACTGGTCCATAATCCGCCATTAATTGCCCCCCCTACCAATAATGCTTTGTAGGACTAATTTCTTATTTACGTAAATTAACTAAAGCTTGATACTTGTAAATTAATGTGTTACATTTTGAATTATACTGTATTGTGTAATCTTCAATGTAATATAAGGTTTAATAATCAGGCAATTTTTCAGAAATGCAGACTATTTAATAAGGCAATTCCCTTCATTTTATTTATTAATCTTACGCAATGTGCCGTCAGCCGCGCAGTCGCCTTGAAGCCACGTCACCACAGGTGCCGAGTGCGGGCGGGGCGGGGCGGGGCGTGGAGGCGTGGGCGGGAGGCACTTTGCCACCTGACAGCCTCTCCACTCCGAGAGCGACGCCCGACGCGTGGAGAGGCGCCACTCGACGCGTTCAGACGACGCCACGCCCCTCCCGCCCGAGGCCCCGCCGGCGCCTCGGCCGCCCGCGCTCACTGACGATCTCC
This sequence comes from Teleogryllus occipitalis, assembly GCA_011170035.1. Lineage (NCBI taxonomy): Eukaryota > Metazoa > Arthropoda > Insecta > Orthoptera > Gryllidae > Teleogryllus > Teleogryllus occipitalis. The sequence continues at coordinate 472,056 of BLKR01000220.1, read as the reverse complement.
TTGTATCCTCCATGACCACACTCGACCATAGCCCTGTCGCTGTTCAGATTTTAGTTGCCGAAAATGACCAGCGTTTGCTCCCGCTCCTGACCCTCTCTGCCGTCCCTGTCTCCTGCCCCTTGTCTCTCTCCCGCCCCCTGTCTCCCGCCCCCTGTCTCCCGTCCCCTGTCTCCCGCCCCCTGTCTCTCCCGCCCCCTGTCTCTCCCGCCCCCTGTCTCTCCCGCCCCCTGTCTCTCCCGCCGCCTGTCTCTCCCGCCCCCTGTCTCTCCCGCCCCCTGTCTCCCGCCCCCTATCTCCCGCCCCCTGTCTCCCGCCCCCTGTCTCCCGCCCCCTGTCTCCCCCCTGCTCCCGCCCTGGCTCCCGCCCCCTGGCTCCCGCCCTGGTCTCCCGCCCCCTGGCTCCCTCCCCCTGGCTCCCGCCCCCTCGCTCCCGCCCCCTGGCTCCCGCCCCCTGGCTCCCGCCCCCTGGCTCCCGCCCCCTGGCTCCCGCCCCCTGGCTCCCGCCCCCTGAATTTAAACAAATTTCGGTTATCAAGAAAGATCTGTATAAGCTTAATATTGACAGCAACAATCACATCTAGAATATTAGTAACTAGAAATGTGTGTTCACCTGGAGGGCATTGAAAGATTTCCATTTGCCTCCAAATGTATTGACATGTTCTTTGTACTGTAAAAAGGACATTAAAGTTCCTAGTTCTTAGAAGAGATAGAGGAATCGACTCTTCTCCATCCGACTCTCGACTGTGCGTAACCCGATATTCTCAGCGAGGTGTGAATCTCCCGTACCACGGGCTTCTGAGCCGCGCGCAAGTCTCGGGGAACAGAAAAGCGCTGCATAAACCAAAACGGCAGCGTCGGTGCGGTGGAGGGGGAGAGGGGGGTATGAGGCGCTGGGAGCAGGCAACGGCAGCGTTTGCCAGCGAAGCATCTTTTCCGTTTTGCGGATCTGCATCCTTGACCTCCTGCTGCAGGCTCCCAACTCCCACCTCCGCCGCCGCCGCCTCAGACAAGCTTTACGACACAATAAAACTAAGCCGGTAAACACAGAAAGCGCTTCTCAACGCTGCCTCGACCGCCGCCTTCTCCCGGCCGTCGCCGCCCCCGTCGCCGCCGCGCGTTCCGGTTGCTCTGTTGACATTAGAGAAGGCAATCACCAAAGACAAATACGGCGTCTCCCGCTGTTTAATTGCCTATGTGTGTGATTAGGCGGAATCACAAAACCGAGGTGGAAAGTAGAGGTGATTATGCGTCCCGAGTCTTGCCTGAACGCGAGAGTTGGCAAGTTCTGGAGCTACGTCTGGAAACGGCGTTGTGGTTGTGGGCATTGGAATTTGAAAGAGAGATTCAAGGCAGGACAGAAAGAGGTCTTTGTGGATAAATTTACGAATAGTCTTGTCATTTTATTTCATTTCTTATTATACTCTATTCTGCTTTTCTTCTTTTTATTTCTAAGGAGACACTGCTTTAAGAGTGTCCTTAATACACGCGTTTTGAATAGATTGCGAATTATTTGCAAACCTCGGCCTAGGATATTTCTCAAAACAGTTGAATTGAAATCACAGAAACAATTGGCAGGTTTTAAAAAATGCGATTAGCAGATTGAAATTTCAGTTAAAAAGTTTTCAAGCCTTTTAAAGGCGTAACTAAGTCATGAAAGCATCTATTTTATAATGAGAAATAACTTCGATTTAATGCAAATTAACGTGGAAACTTTCATATATTTATGGTCAGCTATGCATTGTTATTATTTTTTCGTTCGTATTCTTATTTTATTCGCCTATATTTGTTATATTTTACTCACCTTCTTTTAGTATTTCAACATAAAAATATTCAGCTAGCTCCGTGACGAACGGGAGAAAAACGAAAGAAGTGTCTTGTTGTGCAACATTTTACACCAGTGCTCCTGGCTTCAAGAAAAGGAAGAGTTTTTTATTTAAATAACTTAGGAGTTAAAAATACTCGATGGTCATCAGATCCATCATCTTGGCAGTTCTTAAAAACACGCAGAGTAAAAAATATGTTATTCAACGGATTAAGACGTTTTTACACCCATTCTACCCCAGTATTTAAAATGCCATTTCAAGGCAAATACTTAATTAACAAGGACTGACCATTCATGATTTATAACCAGAGGCGTAATAAATTCTTCATGAATACGAGAGAAAAAAAAGTTCTCTATATTCGTTAGAACACTTCTTAAAACGGACGGTTGATGGCCATAATTTCTTCCATCGTGTTTCCAAGGAAGAACACTACCAGAACAGTACACCCATTCTATTTGACAACTCATTCCTGCGTCATTCTCTCGCGGTGCTTTACGTAGCACGAGGCCGCACTTCGTGACTCATCAGGGGGAACATTGCGTCCCACCCACCGTGAACGCCACGCCACGCCTCGCCCACGTCCGTGCCACGACAATCAAAATTATATTACGGCAAGAAATGAAGCGAGGAGCGAGGATTTTATTCCACGACATTAACTTTTAAAATCTTAATAACTCGGGACGTGTTAAAAATATAATGAAAAGCGCGCTTGCTGTACCAGTAGCGGCAGAGGAGTTGGCGGCGGCGGCACCCGGCTCTGAGCGTAAGAAAATAACGCCTGGCGAGAAAGCGAGGAAGGGATGCAAGGAAGGAGTGAGCGGGAGATTAAGTTGGAAGGATAAGCACGAAAGAGGAAGTTGATGATGTGGAAGGAGAAGGCAGAAACGGAGGAAAGAGGAGAGACGAGGTTAGTGAGGAATGAGAAGACAAAAGGAGGGGGTAACAAAATGAAAGGAGGTGAAAGGATGTGAGATGTACGAAGGAGGATATAAGGAGTAAAAGGCTGATGCATTTTGAAGTGCGATGAGGAGAAAAGGAAGGAAAAGGAGGATGTGTGAAAAGGGAGGAGTAAGTAAAGAGTGGACAGGACGAGAAAGAACGTGGAAGGGGAGGGAGACGATTTACGAAAATTGTAAAATGTGATGATTGACTGGTGTTCCCGGGCAAATCAAATTGAAATGATCATTAGTGCCGTTAGTGCGGTGAGTGTTTCATATCAGGAAGTGGCAATGTTTCTCCAGCGTTGGCGGCAGATATCCACCCACATATCGGCTAGCACGGGAATTTTCCTTCCCAGGTATCTCCTCTCAACGAGGCACCGTCCCGTTGACTGATCTCTCATCATGTGTGGTAGTGTAGAGTATGTAAGTGTGTGTGTTAAATAAGAGAGAAAGGGAAAGGAAAGTGGTTTATATGATAGAGTATAGGTCCGGTATTGATAGGATATATATATATATATATATATATATATATATATATATATATATATATATATATATATATAGTATAGGTCCGGTACCTAGTATTGATCAGAGGAACCATGGAAAACTTCCCATCAGAACAAACAGCCTCTAGAATTCTCCTCCATGCTGTGGTTGAATTCGACCTACCTATGTAGCTAGTATCGAAAATCCGCCCCCGTCAGACCGGAAGAGATGGCTCTGGGCGTCAACTGATGTCACTGCAGTCCCTCTATTCGTGGGGTTCTAGGGTTCAAGACCCGATTGCGGCAAGATTTTCGTCACTAGTTACTTAGCTAGAAAACTTCACCTACAGAAAAAAGCATGCACTACACTTACGGAACTAATGACTCTAGTAGTTGACGCGTCCGGAATCATGATATAACTAATCAATCAATGCACACCCCCGTCGGAATTCGAGTTTTAGGTCCTCCAAATCAGAGACGCTGCAGAGACAGCGGCAGTTCTGGCTCTAGGCGAAACTCAGTCAGCGGAGAAGGAGGCGGTATCATGAAGGAGAAGGATGCAGTCAGCGGAGAAGGAGGCGGTATCATGAAGGAGAAGGATGTAAGAAGTTGGGAGAAAGAAGAGGAAAAGAAGAAGAAGGAAGGGGAGGGAGACGGTTTACGTATTGAGAGGTTTCAGAAGAGGAAGGAGGAGAAGGGATGAGATGGTGAAGGTGATGCAAGGAAGGGGAGGAAGGGAGGAAGAAGGTGGGAGGCGCGGCGGAGCGAATGGAAAAGCGAGTTGTCGGGCGCATGCCCCCTCCAAAGTTCCGGGCTACTCTCCAGAGAGATCCATCACGCCAGTCCACCGGCGTTAACGCTAGCGGGGCAACGGAGTGGAGGGATGCAAAGATTTTTTGGGCGAAATAAAGGTTCTGGAAGGTGGAGGTTGTGTGAGTGACTAGAGTGGAATCTGAGTCTTGAGAGGTGACGTCGGAGGTGTGGTGAAATAATACGTAATGTAGTCTACATGGATAAATAAATTACACCAAAGATCTAAAACAATGAATGATTGTTTTCCCTCCCATTCCAGATTCTTCCATCCCATTCCGGCCCTTCCCGTGTCTTTGCATCTCTTTCCGTTTCTTCCCTTCCCATCCCATCCCATCCCGTTCCATCCCGTCCCGTCCCGCCCCGCCCCGTCCCGCCCCGTACCGTCCCGCCCCGTACCGTCCCGCCCCGTACCGTCCCGCCCCGTACCGTCCCGCCCCGTACCGTCCGCCGCCCTGTACTGTCCTGCCCCGTACTGTCCTGCCCTGTACCGTCCCGCCCCGTACTGTCCTGCCCTGTACCTGTACCGCCCCTTGCCCTGTACCGTCCTGCCCGTCCGTCCCGCCCCGTACCGTCCTGCCCCCCGTCCTGCCCCGTACCGTCCCCGCCCCGTACCGTCCCCCGCGCCCGTACCGTCCCGCCCCGTACCGTCCCGCCCCGTACCGTCCTGCCCCGTACTGTCCGCCCCGTACCGTCCTGCCCCGTACCGTCCCGCCCTGTACCGTCCCGCCCCGTACCGTCCCGCTCCCTGTACCGTCCCGCCCTGTACCGTCCTGCCCTGTACCGTCCTGCCCCCGTACCGTCCTGCCCCGCGCCGTCCTGCCCCCGTACCGTCCCGCCCCCGGTGTCCCGCCCCGTACCGTCCTGCCCCGTCCTGTCCCGCCCGTACCGTCCTGCCCCGCTCCGTCCCGCCCCGCCCCGTACCGTCCCGCCCCGTACCGTCCCGCCCGGTACCGTCCCGCACCGTCCCGTACCGTCCCGCAGCACGTCCCCGCTCTGCGTCCCCGCTTCACGTCCCCTCTTCCCTCCCCTCTCCACGTCCCTTCAAATCTCGGCACATTCCTTCTGCCCATTCACGCCCCACCCTCGTTGTCCTCGCTTCCTCCCCGCCCCGGCCACCACCGCCACATCACGCCCCGTCGCGCCGCGCCGCGCCGCATTACACTATGCGGGCGCGTTTTCTTCTCGCAAATGAGACGAGCGCTTGAGACGGCGGCGGAAGAGGAAACTGCGCCATGAGGTGAATGGCGCCCGCCGCGCCGTCGCTGCTTCCGGTCGCGGATATTACTTCTAAGCCCTCGCGCTGATGCAGCGAGATTGCAGCGCGAACGAGTGCAGAGTAGAGAGCGAGGCGTTTCCTTACTGGGCGTACGTGTGGCACGGCGCGCTGGTTGAGTCAGTGTGAGCCTTCATCTCGGGAAAGTGTAAATGCTGCTGCAGTCAATGAGAGTCTACTGCATGCTCTGTGAATAGAACAATGCGGAGCAGGAAATTACACATCCAGACATGTATCCACAAGTTATCATCAGTCAATAATAGATCATTTTAACACCATTTTCCCCTCTTTCTTGTACATCCTTCTTGCATTTCTAATTTACCTATTCTTCTTCCTACATTTATCAGCTTTTTCTGTTCTTTTATTCCTTCTTCCATTTTCAAGATGTATATTCTTAACTAGATCCCATATTTATACATTCTTCTTTACTTATCGTCTACTTGCCTGCACATATCTTCCCAAAGTGTATACCTAATTCTCTCTTTAAAATCTACTTTTTCTGCCCAACTGATCTTCTTTCTTACATTAATACTTACTGTCATTTATATATTTTTTATTCTGCATGTGACTTCTGAATTTCTTTTCTCAACTCTTCAGTTTTTCCCAATTATAAATATTGGTCGTACCCAAGTCAGTTTAAGCCAATATATTACCAAGTGATTAATATTAATGTTTACTTTATTTATACTCAGCAGTCTTACCAAATCTTTTTTGTATACGGATATTTGTTCTTTGTTAAGTTAACATTTGGTTTCGCATTTTGAGGGATTCAACTGTAAGCCCCATTTTTTAGTTCAATGAGAACAGGTGTTTAAGTCTTGTTGCAGGTCACTAACAGCGTCCGAAATTAAGTCGTTGGACGTGAAGATAGCTGTCATCAGCATAGAGAACATAGCTCAGTTTGATACTTGAGAAATATTTCCAGTAAAGATACTAAAAGAGAGTTGGAGAGAGGGAGGATCACTGTGCATGTTAATTTTTTTTATTAATTGTCACTCTCACACGTGTTTCGCCAAAACCAATGTGTACCAAGTTTACAAAATGTTATATTTATAATAATACATCAGTGGTAAGCAATAATTTTATTCAAATTATTCAACAATTTACTCGTAATTGAACATGTCAATTATATTCATTTTTTCTATTCTTGATGCAAAACGCCTAATCACTGTTTTGATTATCTTATTCCAAAATGAGTTTGTAACTCATTTGTAGTAGACAAACTTCACCAGCCGCTCTGCACAAAACTGTCAAAACATGTGGGGTAGGGATGAACGGAGTTTCGATTCCCAGAATTCACAGCCCAGAAGCGTGGAGCCCGTTCGGCTGCTGCAGAATACAGTCGCTCCAAAACGTCTTGAGAGTTTACTCCTTGGGAACTTGGCTGATTGCGCGGTTTCCTTTGAGACTCATGAGAGCTCTGTTTTGCCGCCTACCTTTGCTTTTCTCAGCACCCAACACCTTTGCTAATATCAGCAGCTCAGTACCATAAGTTATTTCTATTCTTCCTTTCGTAAATTATCTTCACTTTGTAGTCACACTAATGTAATATTTATTATTGCAACACATTATATTTTTGATCGATTTTGAATTGTTAACTATGTTTTAATTCTCATAAAAATAGTCTTAATCTGACTGGTCGCTTAATGATATCAATACGTTCTAAGCACAGTGGTCCAATTAAATTAAATCAATAGAATTTTTATTTTCTAATAGTTCTCGAGAACAGTTTGCGCAAAATTTGGCAGTGCCATCGCCTCCTACATACTCATCATCATTTCTACACAACCATTAGAAAAGGACTCCAATATACTTCGGCTGTTCCCTACCAAAACATAGAAACCAACATTCTTTTAAAACAACCTTCGTTTTACGATCTTTTGCATAAACTGTGGGCAATTTCACTAATGTACACATTGAATCCATACTTACTTGTGAATATCTTTAATGCATTCAACAATTTCTGTAGCTTATTACTCAATATCTACACATGTAAGACCATGGAAACAATCTTACTTTTTTCTTAAATAAATTGGCTTTTCACTCACCGTGTTTTGACATGGAGAAGCCGACTTGTCTTTACGTCAAACACCAATACCGCTTCTAATCCGACACTTTTACCATATTTCCTTCCTCTTCCTTTCCTACTCTCACGCCACGAATTTGTCCCGGTTAGGATGATGCCCGGCTGGTGGGAGATGCCTAGTCGGGGAAACCCCTGTAGCCGACGGTAGGTCGGCGCCGGATCTCGTCATGCAGTGGGGGAAGATCACTGCCACCCACAGAAGAAAAACATAGACTACGCTTACGGAAATGACATTCGTAGTTCATGGGCCCGGAATCACTAACAATCAAATCATCTCAACCTTTTTAAAGTATTCAAAAGAGCTGAAAGAGTGTACTATTAAATTTCATTCTAAGAGGTAGGGAAGGAGGAAAGTGATAATTTGTTTTCTAAATCTCATGCTGACAGTAACTTTTCTTTTGTTTTGACGGCAGTGTTTACAAAATTTCATTAAGAAGTGAATAAGATTGTAGATTTGTGTATAAAAACAGAAATTTACCCTATATCAGAGAAAATAATACATAGCTTTGAAAACAAAGCAGGCTATTTTATGCGCGACAAAATGCTCTGCCTTTCAGGGAAAAACGCATCGAATTAGGTTCATTCCTTCAGGAGATTACCCGGTCAAACAGAAGAATCGAATTAATTTGAATTAATTGAATCAATTGAATTAATTTTTATATGATATAAATAAGCAAATAAATTACAAAAAGAGAATTATTTTGAAATCAAAGACAGACCAGTTTTATTAAAATAAAATATTATCTTCACAGATCAATTTCCCCCTATGTTCTGTTGTAAACTAAATTTTACTTGAAGTATAATGTATTTAAGGTCTTCATTTATAGTCTAAATTTAAAGAAAATATTAACAAACGTTAATGACCTCCGAATGTAAAATTTGTTTAGTCTATTCTTTAAACTAGTAACCTTATTTCTACTATAAAGGAGGCAGGGTATGTGCACACTTGCTTTGAAAACAGGTTCGTTTGTCGTTTCTATATAGATTTCACTGTTAACATTTCCTCCTATTGTCTTGCTACTCTCTGTCCTGCGAATGAAGCAGGTTACAACGGGAAGGTCCTGCAGTCCCTTTGTTTCGATGTTAGAGCAAGCTGGCATTTCAAATGGTATTCTATATGTCAGTAAAGTTCATGATTATTACTCTAAGGATTCTCTGTAAGAGAAGTAGAACAAGCAATTTTTTCAGAAATATGGTAAGTTTTATTAGAGGATATTTTTCTCTACAATACTTAGTTACTAAAATAACGTACTCTTTCTTACTATTTATTTTTCTACGGGGTAACTACTGAAAAACATGCTTTTCTTTCATAGAGAAAATCTCTAAATAAAGTATAACTTTTTCATTCTGGGCCCCAGGGAATGTGTGGTTATTCAAATGTGTTAATTTTAATCGACAACATTAGTTTACTTATGAGGGCACTGTAACCCACCGAAAACATCGCACAGAAATAGAGAAAAGAAACATATATTTACAGGGTCATATTGTGTTGTAAATGAATTTTACCATTCAAATACTAACTCATAACATGATGGATTGTTTTAACAGAGTTTTTGACTTTTGATACTCGCTAGACAGCTAGGTCGAATTCAGTCGCTGTCTGGAGGAGAATTCTAGCGGCCGGCTTCTCTGATCGGTAGATTTCCTTCGTTTCTCCGATCAACATCGGGCGAATGCCAGAGCAGTACCCTAACAAACGGGACACGGACTGCGCGCGGTAATTCGTTCCCCTTCCTTGTCTTATCTTCATCTCTTGTATACACTGACAGGTGCATGCACTACACTACCTCACATGAGGCTCACCAGTCGGGAGCCTAGAGTTTGTCCCGGCTGGGGCGGTGCCCCACTGATGGTAGATACCTGGTTAGGGAAAATCCCCGCAAGCCGACGTAGATCGGCGCCGGATCTCCCCAGCCAGCGGGGGAAGATCATCTCGCAATAAAACAGACACTACTCTTACGGGGCTGGTGATCATAGTTGACGCCCCCGGAATCGTTACAATCAATCAATCCTCTGAACATCTCCTAGAGGAAGTCATCAGACAGTTACCAAACCTTGTAAAGAAAAATGTCAACAATGTAATCAAACGGGACATTATAAATACAAGTATATAGTGTAGCGTCGTGGTGAGTAAAGACGACAGGATTCTCAAATATGTACATTTAATTTGTACATAATATACAAGGATAGCTTAAGATTTGTACAGAACATATATCATCCGCGTGTCGTTTGCAGAAAACAGATGCTGGTTCTCTAATAACAACCTTCATATGTTGATATTCACCATGGTAATCTGTTGTCATGGTCGTCAGGCAGGAGCGTCTCTCATAAAGGGATGAGAGAGTCTACGACGGTACAATTAGTCATACCCGCACAAATATCCACAAAAGTTCTCTAAGAAGTAAATACTGTCGATGAAATGTAGCAACCGGATGATACGCGCCAAATAATTTATTATCAACAGTCTGTTCACATTTTGTACAGTCTTCTTTGTCTTGGGGACGCACCGCCACTTGCTCGTCGCGCGGAATAATCCGCAAACGGAGCTCACGGCGCGCGCCCTGCGTGCTGGCGTCCGGGTCCAGCACCGCTGCCATGGCTGGCGCCGGCTGTGCCCCGCCGCGACGCGCCAACCGTCCCCGCGCTCTGTCGCATTGTGGCGAGCGCTGCAGCGAATTTCGCTATTGATCCGCGTTTTTTTTTATATTCAGCATACCTGGCGTTGTTAAAATTTAACGCAGTCGCCGGCAACGCGCGGCGGGTGGCGAGGGCCGGCCTGCTGCAGCCCCGACGCGTTATGTGCCCGGCCGTCGCGTGGCGCTTGGACCAGCCTCTGAGCAAGAGACGCATTGTTTTCTCTTTGGGGCGGGTGCAGTTCAACCGAGAGCGCCGAGTCTCTGTTTAATATCTATACAAAGGTGTTCAACTTAATACAACACTATCTATGTAGAATTCACTAAAGAAAAATCACGTTTGGTACCGTTTATAAGAAATCGACTGAAAACAATATATTTCTGGATAGAAAATTACTCGCCCGGTATGTGTAAAGAAGATGTAAGACGTGAAATACTAGAAGTTTACGTTCAAAGAATACATTAAAATAATTGAAAGGTAAAGTATTACACAAAATCATTTCGTAAGAATCACGTTCAAAAAGATGAGAGAAAGTCCTTTTCTGCTGTACTGCTAAGATTATTCCCTATTCAACATCTGTACATTGTCAACGTCATTCGTTCTATTTCAGAAGCGGAAATGATAAGAAAAAGCAGCCAGTACAAAAGTTGATAAATAAAATATTTAGAAAATAAAATCAGTATATAGATCCAAAACTCTACTACATTATACCAACTATAATTAAACTATCTAAAACGTTAGGTACGTTTTGTAAAAACTTAGAATTCTTATTACTCTAGCATTCAAATCTTGGCTTTGTGACTGCTAGTATGATGAATGTAATGTGGTCTTCTAGCGTGTATGAATGATGTGTGTGTGTGTGTGTGTGAGAGAGAGAGAGAGAGAGAGAGAGAGAGAGAGAGAGAGAGAGAGAGAGAGAGAGAGTGAGTGAGTGAGTGAGTAACGAATATTGATTCATCAGATGAACTCGGTTTCTTAGAAAGAAAGTGTTTAAAATGTTTATATTATCGTTGTGCAGCTATCTACACTTCTGAAAAGTAGTTATATTAAATTCTTAAAAAATAAAAAAGGGTTTGTTCTGAATTTTTTGCAGACGGAATAAATAAAACCCTATGATTATAAACTTAGAGATTGCAGCTTGGGGGTGGGGAGCGAAGAAATCTGACATTAATGCAACCCGCAACACAGGTTGCTGCAGTACACTTCTCTATCGTCGATGACTCGGGAACGATGAGTAGTAGATACTTAAGGGGAGACGACTTACCTCTAACCTAATACCTCTTCTCTCTAAGGGGAGACCGGTAGCGGTAGCTCAGTGCATCAACTGATGTCTCTGCAGCGCCTCTAACCGGGAGGTCCTAGGTTCGAGTCCTGACGGCGGCAGGATTTTCGACACTAGCTGTTCAGCTAGGCCGAATTCAGCTGCTGTCTGGAGGAGAATTCTAGCGGCCGGCTGCTCTGATCGGTAGTTTTTCGTGGTTTCTCCGATCAATACCAGGCGAATGCCGGAGCAGTACCCTACCAAACGGGCCACGGACCGCGCGCGATCTGTCCTTCCTCTTCCTTGTCCTATCCTCTCCCCTTACACACACACTTACACTAACATACACTACACTAGCACATATTCCGGATGACCGGTCGGGAAGTTAGAGCTTGTCCCGACTGGGGCGGTGCCCCGCTGGAGGGAGAGTCCTGGTTAGGGGGAAGCCCCACTAGCCGACGGTAGGTCGGCGCCGGATCTCGCCATCCAACGGGGGAAGATCAGCGCCATCTCCCGAGAAAAAAACATGCACTACACCAACGGGACTAATGACCAAAGTAGTTGACGCGCCCGGAAACACGAAAAAATCAATCAATCAATCTAAGGCTGATTTAGCCAGCATTTTCGCTGTCATTGCATCGACTCTGACGGGGAAGCCCTAGGTTTGGAGTCCGGGCGGTGGCAGATTTTCAACACTAGCTATAACGCTATGTCGAATTCATCCGCTGTTTGGAGCACAATTTTAGTAACCGGCTACTTTGAGTAGTAGTTTTCCGTTGTTTCTCCTGTGAATACCAGGCGAATGCCGGAAAGGTCACGGACCTCGGCCAACGGACGGGCAACAAACGGCCACGGATCTTGCGTGATCTTTCCTTCCTTATCCTCGTCCTATCCTCCCCTCTAACACACACACACACACACACACCAGCCACACAGCACCAGGAAAGTCTCTCCTCAGATATATCTTGCTGGTGAGAGAGCTAGCAACAGAAATTATGTTGGGAAGACGAACTGCAGCTTGTAACAAAGGAAAACGTAAATCCTGTACTCATCACAATCGAAACAGATGCTCAAAGTATTGTCCCCATCACTTGTTTTCCAGCGATCTGGTTGCTACCAACATGATTGCAATTTTTAATATGAGGTTCTGACTCAGCTCAGTGCGGAGAGACTTTTCTTCGCTATATATAACATTTTTTGTGAGGGTATCCTTACTTTGTAGCACGGGTTGTGAGAAATGTTTGATGTTGGGGGACCAATATAAAATATATTTTCATTCTTAATAAAACGTAAAAGTTTTCCAAAGTAGCAAATGTTTGCTTGCGTCCATGTAGTTTGCATTATTTTTAAAATTTACTAGGGTACGCTAGGTAAAAGAAACCGCCCGCGCCGGACATTCTGTAACAGGTCTAAATGGGTCAAGTGCGCATGTTTTATTCCTGGGCATCCTGTAAACATATTGGACAACATTAAAGGCTTCATAATATTTTAGAAAACACCACTCCCGTATCGCGGATATAGATTTAAAATTACATAAATAATGTAAATAAATAGTGTAAAAGCAAACTTGAAACATAGCTGACTGACTATATAAACATTTCAATTAATCATTTCAAATTTGTAATCATTGCATCATGTTCAACACCAAAGTTCACTGAATTTGTAAATGAGAAGTGCTTCCACATGACAAAATAGAAAATAAATTGTTGATCTGATCAGATTTAACTGACTTCCGTTACAAATAAAATATTCTTCTCCTATATCTCGAAGAATGTACTTGTTTCTGTAGACATATAGCTACAGTAAAAAAAATCACTATTGCAAGTGGAGAGATTTCTGAATATTGGGTTAATGAAACTTTGACTCAACTTATGGAATCGTCTGAAATGTTAGTTAGAACCTTGTCATTTCAAACGGTGAAAGGGTAGTTCTTATTTCGACGCGCAGGTTATGTGGGAGAGTTTAAGGATTTCTGAAGCCTTTCCTAAGACTTCGTTCCTTTCCCCTGAAACGTATTTCTTCCTCCTCCTAACGCGTTCTTACACTTCTCTCTCTCTCTCTCCATCTGTCCATCTCTCTATCTCTCTCTTTCTCCCTCTCTCTCCATCTTTCTCCGTCTCTTTCTCCATCTTTCTCCGTCTCTCGCTCCATCTTTCTCCGTCTCTCTCCATCTCTCTCTCCCTCTCTCCCTCTCTCCCTCCATCTCTTTCTCCCTCTCTCCATCTCTCTCCCTCTCCATCTATTTTTCGCTCACTTTATCTTTCTCTCCCTTTATCTATCTTCCCCTCGCCTTTCTCTTTCTCTCTCTCTCTCATTCTCTCTGCGACTCGTACAACCACGTCTGCACTCTGACTGCCTGTATCACGCCTCGAGAGGTCCGTACTAGAGGTCTGCATTCTCCGCGATTTTGACCGACCAGCGCTCGCCCGGCCCTCTTCTCTCGACTACACGCGCTCGAGCGTCCTTCGCAGCCGGTTGGAGACTCCCGGTCGCAGGGTTCCCGGGCGAGACTCGAGCCGGTTGTACATAACCGAAAATGGCGATCTGCACCTCGCAAGACTCGGTCGGCACGTCGGAGTAAATATCGAATGCTACGTTCCAGGAAAAGGAAGGGGTATAAATTGGTTTTTTAAATTAACGACCAGTAATTTTCATTTTTCAAAATTTAATTTATAAATAAAATGTAAATGAATTTAAATATAATAAAATATTAAATAACTAAAAAATTCGTCTTCCCGACGTACTGAAGAACCTAGAGTTCTACTGCAGTTCTACCTGTGAATTCAAAGAAATAATATTCACGTTATCGAGTTAAATTCCGTTCTTTGTTATGACTAGACATCGGATGTTTAGAAAATTACATGTTTTATTCTAATGAACATTTGTAAATGTTTTTGCCGTAAATGCAAGAATTATGAAAAATTAACAGTTCTAACGAATATTCATTTTGTTTATTTTCACGTAATTGTATTTTAAGGCATACTTAATTTTCTAAGCTTTTTCTTGAAATTTAATTATATTTTCTTACAGCCTTGTTTAAAAGTTTGCGTTTAAGCCATGTTGACTTTTCCTAATCCTAGTCGTTCAGTATCAAATCTCCATTTTTTGTCTAGTTCTACACCGAGGATGTTATTTGTGTTTGAATTTCATATTCTACATCTTAAGAGACCAAGAGCTTGCCTTTTTCTCTCTTAGACAATTAGAACATTCATTTTTGTCATTTCTAGTAGTATACTAAATTACAATATTTGGTATTTTTCTATTGCTCAGGTATGTTATAAAATCATTAATTCCCCTCTATTTTTTGGTGTAAATACAAATGTTCTGTTAAATTTAGATACAAGGGCAATGAAATATGTTAGTGCCTTTCCCTTTCACTTTTGTATTTTTGTTGCCTTTTTCCTATTTATTTTTTCATTTTTGTGCTTTTCAGTTTTGTAAAATGCAGGTTTTAGTTTACCATCCGATACCTAGTAATAACATATGTGTGGAATACTTACAAAATTATGATGAATCAGTAAGATATCATCCACCTTATCTGACTCCAAGCAGGATCTTTTGCTTGACAACAAGTGCCCAGCAAGGCTAAAATTTCTTTCGCTGGCAGCACTAGTAGCAGGAATACAAAGAACTCTTCTGGCGACAACTGATAGTTTCGGAAAAGCCTCTGCGTGTTTTTTCCACCACTTCAAAATTTCCCCTTCGGCAGAATGGCATTCAGATTTAGTGAGCAAAAGGTATCTATGTAGCTCATCATGAAGGACTTGCCCATCTTCTTCGTCCTCATCCGAACTCCAGTTCAATTTGGACTTCTTAACGGGTTGTTCACTGTTTACTTCACTGTGTTCTGAAAATGTAAGGAAAACATTGGTACTGAATTCTTGTCCCCTTACAATTTGCCCAAGGCTTAGTGAGAAAAGAGTGATTACAGCGAAACTATTTACAGAAAATTCCAATATATTCAGCAAAACTTTATCAAAATGAAATGTGGAAATTTAATACTGCTAACTGAAAAGACTCTCAAAACAGCTGTTGCTACTTTAAGTTACTGATGGCAGAAACCGCACCGTTCCGGTGCTAAAAGTACTGCAGAAGTAGGTGTCAGGTAATAATCGTTCTAAATATTCGTAATATTCATTCTAAGAAGTTGCAGAAGGACACAAATACTTAGTAATTCATTTGTTTGCTAATTTATTTCTAAACAATAAATTAATAAAAAATAACCAATTTATTTCAGTGAAGTAAGCTTACCATTAACTGCCACTTCTGAGCACAATCTCCGAACTTCAGTATAAGCGACTTGCTTTTCTTCAGATGTCAATTTCCTCAAATGTCGCCTTGATGGCCACAGAACCGTGGCAACATAATGCATTTTATCTATGTAGCACTTCTCTCTTACGAAATGCGCTGCTCTCCTTTTAAGTTTTTCCAGAATCTATAAAGGATGGAAACATGCACATAATTTCATTAAAGTAATTTGTTGGCACTTTGAAAATTATCATAATGTTTGAAAATATTACTTACTTCATTGTCGCTGTCTTTTGGTTCACAATGATCCAACAGTCTTCTGTACCAGGGCAACACACGTTCAAGAGTGGTTATTTTTCCCTTTTCTAAATCTAAACTAGCTTCTCTAAAGGGAGTAAGAAAATCTATCAATATTCGCACGCATTCTTCATTAAAATTTTCTAAGAGTTTCGATTGTCTGCGGGATTCTAGAAGCTCTCGAATCTCTTGAATTTGACTTATAATGGAAATGAGCATCAACAATACACTATTCCATCGCGTTACCGCTTCTTGTCTGACGGAGTGTTCCAGTCGCGCCGAGTCACCCGACCTCTTCAAATAGCCTACTATAGCTCTTGCTGATTGTAGACAAGACAATACTTCAGGAGTTTCTTCTTCTAAAAGTTGTCTTGAAATGTGTGTCGAAGGGCAGTCATGAGGCAGTGGTCAAAACAAGGCAAACGGTTGTAACATTCAAGTGCCTTTTTCATATTAGCTCCTTGGTCGGTAACAAAGTGACATTGTTGAAGGGTATGCCTGTCAATTTCTAGATCGAGCAATCTCTCTTCAATTTCGTGCCGAATGTTCTCTCCTGTCTTCGGCACATCTGGAAATTCATTTGTTACCAAAACTAGTGTGTCTAGGTCCCAGTCATCATTGATGTAATGTGATGTCACAGTCAAAAAATGTCTCTTCTTGCAATTGTCAGTCCACAGGTCGGCGTCTAAAGCACACATCTTTTTAGCTATGGCACTTTTTAGTTTGGGAATCATTGTCGCCCGTATTTTGTTGGCCTTTTCTTTGACGTGTCTTGACACGGTGGTAGGATGTGGAAGAACGTCTTCGACATTGACTTTCCCATGTGTGGCGCCAACGTTGATGAGTGTCTGCGAATAGTTTTTGAACCCAATTTTCCCACAAGTATTAAATGGCAGTAAATCCATTCCAATCATATCTACTAATTTATCAACAACACGTTGCTTTACACTGCTCAATACTGTAAGTGCAACTTGCCGGTGATCTGATGCGCAATTGCTTTTGCAGTGCCGAATCATACCTGACGTACTTGACTGGTATGTTAGAACCGTCTCACACGTAGTACACTGTACAAACCCAGCAGGTTCCTAAGTGGCAGCATCCACTACAAGTGAGAACTTCTTCCAAGCTTCACTTTTCCCCTCTTCTGACACGTTTTTCTTTTTTAGGACTAACAAGCCGCTTCTTATTTCTTCCAAAACATTTCTCTTCCGTTCTTGACTAATACGTTTACGAACCTCAGCAACGCTTGGTTGCTCCATAACGCCGACTACACCGCTCAAAACTCAGTCGGAAACTGATTACGAATGAAAAATCCTCCGGTTTCGCGTTCGGCGAGTATGACGATTATACGAGTATGGCGGTTTTTACAGAACTGCGTTTGAAGTAAATCAGCTGTTACGGTGTCGTCCAAACGGAAGGCTCAACGCCATTATGACGTCACTGAAGTGACGTGTAAGGTTCCGATTGGACGGCTCCGTAACACTTGATCAAATTTCAAACGCAGCAATGTAAATATCGCAGTGTTATCGAAATCACTCATTAATAGACATGTCATCAGTAGCTTACCCAATGGGAGGGAGTCTAAAATTGAAACGAAAAATAATCGAGTAATTTAAAAATATTGTACTGTATGTAAATATAATACTACTCAAAACATTTTATTTCGTGAATACATGCTTTTGACGAATTTAACATTATTATGACGAATATAACATATAATTATGTTAAATATTGTGTGTATATAATAGTTAATATATTTCGAATAGTGATAGTATTTCGAATTATTGAAATTCCTTGTGTAGGGCAGCGAGTTGAATAGGCTGATTTGAAGTGGGCGTTGTTGTTTCGCCGACGACTGAGTCGACCAATTCAGAGGCCATGGAGGCTTACATCAACTGTTTCACAACAAATTAGTATGCCCAATGACGATAAGACATTTTTACGCAAGGAAAAATAGTACCTTCTGTTTTGTTTAACATAAACGTTTTTGTCATGTACTCGTGTAATTATGGTCCAATGTTCATTGTGTTTAATATTCCACCTTATTTTCGGATTTGTAAGAAACTTAAATGACATTACCATTGGTACGAAACTAATTATTTTCACTTCACCAATATTTTTGTGCTTTTATATAGCGATGGTACTTATTTTTCCCTTCAATGATTTAGATTCATGAATAGAAAACAGAAATATCAATTTATTTTTTGTAGAGGCTGATGTTTCTACGGTATACACAGATTAGAACAATGGCAACTTATTTTTATTAAATTTAAAATATTTCCAATTTCAAAATCAGAAAGAAAAATTGTTTTTTTCAACCAATTAATCGTTCAATTGAAATTTTATTTTGTTTCGATAATAATTAATCAATTAGAATTAACTGAAAGAGTTTTGCGATCATTACGCGTGACGACTTTAAATCCCGTAGTTGCGCCGAGCGGCGAAGCTACCGAGCGTCCGTCGCCGGTCGAGCGGTCGAGCGCTCGCCGCAGCTCGAGTCTCGGCGACGCCCGACTGTTTAGGAGATAACCGAGAGCCGAAAGACGGCCGGTCGAAATGTCTGTTGAACTGCTATCTCCTTCCCCCCGAACAAGGTCCCCCCCCTTCCGCCGGGCGTCGGCGCGGAGTGCGAGAGTCTCGAGCGGTTGTTTTCGCCAGATTGCAGACCTCTAGTCCGTACCCGGTGGCGCGCGCCTCCCGTGTGGAGATATCATTAGAATTAGAATTTACAGAGTTTCATTTGCGCGTGGCGGACGGCCTGGCCGCCGGGCACTTGGACGAGAGGAGGGCGGCGAGAGCAGCTGGGAAGGTTAGCAGGCAAGCAGGCAGATAGGGGGGAGAGACGAGGAAGACACGGGTGCGTGTGTAAGGGGAAAGGCACGGCGGAAGATGGGCGGGGTCGGCGATTCGGGTGCCAGGCAGGCGACAGAAGTAGATGGGTGGGCAGAGATGATATGAAACGGCGAGGAATGTACGGGGGAGAACGTGGGTGGGAGGGTCTGGGATGGAAGGGCTGTGTGGAGGAGAAGTAGGTAGCGGGGGTGCGCGATTTGGGCGATAGCCGGGAGGTCACAACTACTTGGGGAAGGCATTGGTGGGAGGGTGACGAGGGGACGGCATGGGCATTCAGTAGAAGGGCAGCTGCCGGAGATGGAAGGCTGGCGCGTGGCGCAGGCTACGCAAGCGGTGAGCGGACGGTGCGGAGAAGGCTCTGGCGTGCATAGTCACCGTCAGAGAAACCGAACGGAGTTTAATGCAAGTCGGACACGAACGGGGCAGGGAGAGCACTGAATTCTGACGGGCAAGAGGGGCGTGAGCGAGCGACGCGGGAAAGGCACGGCAGGGCTCCTAGAAGCAGGGGAGGGGGTGGCAAGGTGGGCCAAGAGAGGAGCGACCGGTTGACTCGGGCATAGACTAAAGAGGCATCTTTACTCTACGGCTCGGGTGACGGGTAACCGTGCGGACGTGCAGTACTGGGAAGGCACGGGCGGTCCGTGGAGGCGTGGCGGCGCGGGCGCGGACTGTAGCGGGAGCGGAGGCGGGAGCGGGTCGCGGGCGGGAGGGGGGCGAGGCGTGGGCGGGAGCACGGGCGGGGGTGAGGCGCGGGTGTGAGCGCGGGCGGTGGCGCGCGCGGGGTTTGCGTGGGCGACGGAAGTGACGGAGTGGGCAGGGGCCAAGGCGAGAGCTGGGGTACGGGCGGGTACGCGGCCAGGGGTGGAACGCGGGCGGGAGCGGGGGCGCGGGTGGAGGCGTAGACTCGGCTGGGAGTGGGGGCGTGGGCGGAAGCGCGTGCTGTGACGCGGGTGGGAGTGCGGTCGGGGGCGGGGGCGGACGGCGGGGCGGCGCGGGTGGCGCGGGCGGCCTGGCGCCACGCTGCGTGCGAATATTGGCGGCGCGGGCGCCGGGCGCGTGGCTGCCGCGTCGAGGCGGCGCGAGGCGGAGGGGAAACCGAGAGCGGAATTCGCGCCTCCGCGAAAGGCGACGACGCGTGACGAGTACAGAATGTGGCGAAATTGCGTGTATTTGCGTGGTGCGGCGTGTGACGGTGTGTGTGCGTTCATAACATGAGCATGCGTACCTGAATATTTCCTTACTTTAAAGACTCCTGGAATTTCTGTTGCTATTCCTGTTTGTGAGCAAAAGTGAGGGACTGATGGGTTATTCTGTCAACTGAAAATCGGAGTCTGCTTAAAAATATTTAATTGCAAACCGAGGTAATAATTTTAAAGTTAATGTATTGAGTAAAAAGGGTGATTTCAGAAAAAAGCTGTGAAAATATTCGAAATGAAACGAAAAAAATAACTTCAATAAAACCAATATATATATATATATATATATATATATATATATATATATATATATATATATATATATATATTTAAGATAAGCGACGAGAATATATTTCTTGTTAAAAAAGAAAGAAAAATTCAATTAGAAAAAAAGTGTTTTTTTCATATTAGTTTTTAGAAGTAAAATATTACACGAAATTACAAAATAATAATGTTATATAAGATAAATTGATATTTGAGTATTATTGACGATGAAAGATGTGGCGTGTCAGAGGAATACTGTAAAACAGCATTGTAGTAAACGTTGCAAAACGAATTCAATTTGCACGCACAACTGTGAACTGACCTGCAAGTGTTATAGACGTTTGGAACATATGAAATGTTGAATTAAAGTTACGGTGTCCAACGAATGATCTCCGAGGCACCCGGCGCTGGGTATTTTGGCTTGCAATGCTTTAAAACATTGTTTCCCACAATTTTTAATGGACCATTTAACGTGGAAATAATTATCTAATTTGAGGTCTGCAGCAGCCAAAGTAGTGCTGAACAAGGCCACTTGAAATTATTTTTCAAAACGTAATACCTACACACAAAATATACACAGTTCTCACGAAAACGAAAACTATTTAGTGTAGTATATATAGATGTATAGAACAACAGTTCTTTACCAAGAATATAACAAGAGTTACTTTTTCACAATGCAGCACGTAAATAACAAACCGTCAATGACGGGTAGTTCTTCTTTGGAGACTTGCTGTCACATGATGTCTGTTGTGTCGATTGCAGAGATGCAATTAATATGAGACTGTAGTCAGCATGCACAAAATGAGAATAGACGAAATAATTCAAGAAAATATTGCAAATTTTAGTCCAAAACAATACTCTTTGGTTATTGTATGTTAATAGCAAAACATTCTTTGAAAGAAATATAAAAGGTAATATGGATTTAATTTTGAGAACATGAAAGTTTATTATATTTTTCAAACATTTTTTGCTATGCTAATGCTATTGAATTTTCATTTTCTTCTTAATAGAAACATTGGAAATGAAATACATTTGTTTTATTTTTTTATAGTAACGCCTCCCTCAATTCTGCATTCATCGATAAAAAGGATACTGCCTTCAAATCAGTGGTAAGTAAAATGTGAAAATAGTTGTTTCATTATTAATATTATTATATGTTACAAATATAGAGTATTATCATTATCATCATCATCATCATCAAGGACGAGACCGATTGGTTTACTCTATCGCCAGGATCATCATCTCTCCATTTTCTTCTAGGTCTACCGTGATCGCAAGTTTCTTCGGGTGCGTAGTGGAGGAACTAGTTTGATAGTTTTTGCATTTTAACTATTGTGGTTTAAATAGTCTCATTTTCTAATCAGGTTTTTATATCTTGTGGGTCCATATGTTGTTTTAAAGGAAAAGGAAAACAGTGAGACAGGGCTCACACAAAACCGGTCTTTGGGCCAGAAAGAATCGGCAAGGGGCTGCAACTCCAACATCTGAATAACACATGGTCATTCCCTGACTTATTGGCATGGTTGTGAGCCCACATTTTATTTTTATGAATCTGAAGATGGAGGAAATTGTCACCTCCGGAACATTATGTTCAGTATAAGTTTAAAAATAAAATGTTTTCAACAGTATATTTTTACGTTTCATTGTATTATGCCAATTTAAAGTTCTGACAATAAAGGTTAGGCGATTGTCAAATAACATATGAACGTACAAGATATACGTAATATTTGATTATTTGGTCGTCCCTAACTAGTCATCCGTTGGATATGATGAAATCATTTCTCGTAACGCTCTTGTATTCTCTTATTGAGATTCAAAATTTTCAATTCGTTTCTGATTCTTCGATTCTAATGTGGTCTGGAAGGGCATATCATGCAACAGATCTTAGCAGGATCAATTTTCCTTCTGTCGGAGTGACTCAAGCTCCAATTTCCGCAACCACATTCAAGTACAAGAACCGCCATCACTATGTAAAATTTCCTTTAGATGTCTTTCCTTACATCATTCTAATTTTTTTATTGTTCCAAACATTTCTTGAAATTTGTTGAGTTTTTTCTCTGGATATTTTGTTGTCGCAATAAGAGATGTTCTGTCCAAGGTACTTAAATTCTGACACTTGTTTTAGTATGGCTTTAACTACAAATACTTTGCACCTTAAATGAGGCTTGAATAAAGCATGAATATAGTATGTGTATTTTATGCAAGTATTTAGTTTGCATATCTGATATATTTTATGACCTGTTCTAACTAATGCTTTAAAAGAGCAATAATGTATGCATAAGACTGGGTGAGTGATTTTGAAGGTCACAAACAAACAAGCGTGTACTATTATTATTATTATTATTATTATTATTATTATTATTATTATTGTCTAGTTCTAAAAAGAATTAATAATCACGCACAGGATTTTGCGTGATTTTTCAAAGTCGCTTGCAAAGAATTTTTTAAAAAACTCGTCCACTACGAGTATACTCGTATTATTTCTGCTGCCAATATCCCTTTCCCTCAAAGAATATGAAGCGATGAATGCGAAGCAAAGTATCAGATAATATTATGTCCCGACTTCAATGATAGCACACTAATTTTACGTTAAAGCACATTGTTTTGTTAATTATTTAATTAAAACAAAATTCATTTAGTTTACATGGTCGGCACAAAAGCGTTCCTACTTCGGCGCTGGGAAATGTCAGGCCGTTCCAACCAATGGCAGCCAGTGAGTTACAAATCAAGAAGGGCGAAATGTCCCTTACGTTTTCTCTTTAGAATACTTCGTGTCTAGTGCAAACTGTAGCAGTAATTAATGAAATCGAATGAAATGATCGATGTTTTCAGCTTAGTAATAAGCACGAACTCAGGAAAAAGAAACCTTAATAACAACACGCTGTCTCTACGAAACTCCCAGCACATCCGCTCTTCCACGTGCATCCATTGTTTAGCACGCACCGTTTCTGACGGCGACGCGATAGCCCGCTATGAGACCTATTCCAAGAACATTGATCATTCACTTATATTACACGCACGCATAGAATTAAATTCAATCTCAAACCTTGCGCTAGTGGTAGGCACAAATTAAACGAGTAGATTTAGTGTAAGTTTAAGACGTTCAGAAAGATTTCCCATAATTTTTTACTGGAGAGGACGACTCCCCAGAGTCCTTAAGAGGCAGCTACCAATTGGTTCCAACCCAGCCATACGAAGTCAAGATGCTTCGTTTGCCCAATGCCGGGCCTCGCTATTTGACAGACATCTGCGATTTCCCCAGAAGAGCGATGAAGCCATAAGGTAGGCGTGGAATCTGTGCCCCCTAGAGCTCGTGGGCGTCCCCCTCGCGTGTGCAAAATGTTGCTGGTGATACAATAACAAAATATTTTCCTGGGACAGGAAGCACCATTGTTTACCCGGAAAGGGTTTAGTTGAAGACATTTGTTTACCCGAAAAAATAAGTTGTGTTTATAGTTTCTTTTTTAATTTTTTTTAACCTGATCAGGGGAATTACGACAGTAAGGAAATATAATTTGTAATTGCTTCTATGTTCAGTTCTCTATGAAGTTGTCTGTTGGTTAGTTTTTCTGTAGTTTTCTTAGTTGCTGTAGTTTCCTAGCTTCGTTTGTAGGAGATCTTCATAGAACTTTGTTGCGCTACGAAATGATTCAGTGTTATTTGCTCTCAAATATATTTTGTACACCAATTTAGCTTTTTCTTCGCTTGAATTCAAATGAATATTTTATCTTTAGCATTAACATGGTTGCCAGTTTAATTCATCATAGCGATAACTTTCTGGACTTTACAGAATCACATAGATTTTCAACAAATTTCTGTTCAGCAACCAAGTGTTCTTTATTGCTAGAACGCCCAAGAAATATATGCTATTTCTTTGTGCAAAACACGCTGACTGTGAGAGTATTGATACCTAGCGAAGCGTGGACTTCGAAATCATTAGTTTCTAATTGCAGTGTAATAGGCAGGTGGCGGTGGTACTAGCCCGGTGGTGTGTGAAATCCGCCGCCGACCTACAAGCCGGTCTGCGAATATTCTTCCTTGCAGACATCTCCCCCAGCGGGATATTGCTCCAACCGAAACAAGACCTAAACTACTCACTGGTCGCCCAACGTGTGTGGTAGTCTAGTGCATATGAAACACACTGGTCGCATTTTACAGCCGAAATGACTCACCCTGTATAAACGCAACGCGGTCGGATGCAGCATTAAAATATATGTATATTCATCCCTAAAGCGATGTTTTATTAATACGCGTGCGTGCACGTAGTTACGCACCGGGAGCCCGCTCTAATTGGGTTAAGTAGCGGCGGCGAGCTGCGCGTTTCAGGGAAGGTGCGCGCGCCGAAGAGGGAGCGCGGGGTACCCCAGGGGCACGGGGCGGGGCGGAGGGACCACGTTTTAATTTGAGGCGCCCCCTCACGGCGCTTTAACGCGAAGTGTCCGGGCGGCGCGGGAGCGGCGACGGTGGCGCGCGCGGTGGAAGGCGAGCCAAGCTGCATAAATATGTCTAATAAAGTCTGGCCGCTCTCATTATACCTGGCTGAGCAACAAGTAGAGGAAAACGAGGGAAGGGGCGCGGTTACAAGGCGAACAAGGCGGCGAGGAGAATGCTGGGGTTGAGAATGGGAGGGGATGGGAATGGCGGCGAGGGAAGGGAAGAGAAGGGAAGTGGTGGTACTAGGTTGACAGAAAGGAACGGATGAACTAAAAGAGAGGGGGAAACTGAAATATGATCACAGTAGGAAACATTCAGGAAGAAGCGAAGGCATGACAAGGCAACTAACAAATTATTGTTTCATTAGAAAAAGCACCCGACTTTTCAAAATTCCATGTCATGGTAGACAAAAATTAAAACTGTCCTTCTAGGTTGTTAGTGCTTGACTATTTAAGACAGTTTTTAATGATGAAAGTAAATTGTGAGTCCTCAAAATCAGTTTGTTGATTCGAATCTTGACATTGGTATGGAGCCGCGACATTGGTATGGTGAAAACAACAACCCTCGTTCCTGTATGCACCCAGATAAAAAAATTGCTCAGTGAGGATAAGCATACATTTCATCAATGTGTAATAATATATAATATTTAAAACATATAGGCGCAAAGAGTTTTTCACTAACATAAGAAAGATGACGAATGAGGAGAGGGAAAAAATCCTAGCACGTCACCGAGAGTTGAGAAAAGAAGAGAAATTGATAGCAGAAAAGAAATTGAGAACGGTCGAAGGAACTGGGTAGGAAGTGATAGCAGGAGAAGGAATAACGGATGTTAGTGCGATAATGAATGTGAGTTATGGACATTGAAAGAGACGAAGGAAGGTTAGCGTGGTTAGGGTACATTGAAGAAAACGTTACGCTGAGAAAATTCATATTTGTTGAGGTAGGATTTTAGCTTAAGACATACTGCATATAGAGTCGGTTGCGAGATATTGGAAGATGTAAGCAAAAATTAGGGAGCACACTACAATTAGGATGTATTGGAAGGTGTATGCCTTGCGTGATTTGTGCGACGCTTTAAAGTGAAGGGACGAGAGCAATATTGTATGAGTACTATTTCTGAAAGATGAAACAGGTACCAGCTGAAGCTGGCAATTTGAAGACCTGGACTAAGTGTGCTAATACTTCGAGAATCGAAAAATGAATAACTACGAAATGTTATTCTGTTGATTTTTTCCTTTAGTGAGAGCTCTGAGGTTTTCATATTCAGACAAACAAATTTAACTTTGAGAAAAAATTTATTTTGATGTCACTTCCATAATTGAGAGTAGTCACTACATAATGGTTTTTAGAAAATTTTATATTTAGAGTGTGGAAAAATCACTAACTATTTCTTCTCAAGCAATCTAGGATTTTAATTTTATCATTAATTTCCTTTTACGGTGTGTGTAAGCCTGCATAATTAGGTTCATAATTTGATAATTTAAGCATGTTTCTGTAAAAACATAGAAAAGTAATACCTGATTATCGCACATTGGTAGACTTTATCATTACGATGTGTTAAATAAATCCTAATTAAACACAATATTTTATTTGGAATAATTGAAGAGTATATTACTCTTGTTTGAAAAAAACTGGTAGATTTATTGTATGGATGCGTAATAGAGTTTCTAATAATATACTAATAGTCATTAATTTACCCTCTAATTGTGAGAGCCGTTTATTCTTATTAAAACAATTTACACGCGGCATTGTGCATGTTAATTTGATTCATAAGGCCGTAGGAGGTGACATGCAAGATTGATTGTGTTAATTATACTCTCACATATGCTTCACGTTATGTGACATACAGAATTTGTTACCATGGCTGTTTAGGTAATTTATTTGACCTACGTCGGCAACTTTCAGAAATATCATAATTTTGAATGGAGAAGCTCTTTTTTATATTCTTTATTAAAAGCAACTCATCGCCTTGATTATTTATGAATTATGTTAATTTTTCAAAATCAAAAGCTATATCGTCTTCAGTGAAATTAACAATAATTACTGGGGTATTATTTTTGTAATCTATCTTTATATCGGTTGCTCTGACATTAAATATTATGTTGGCAAAGGCTAAAGGCAACAAATGCATTGCTCACTACATCTGTTACAGAACATAATACCTTTACACAACTTGGGAAACTACCCTCTACCCAACCTTTTAAAAGTAACCGTGTATCTCGTATTAATCCAACATCAAGACATTAATCATTAATTATTACTAGCATGTTATCAATTTGTAATGAAGGCAGGTTAGTATCATTAACTTGAGAAAAATATCAACAACCAGCCGTTTAGTAGAACACTGGAGAAAGACAGCTATATTTCAATGTCCATATCTTTCGCAAACGAAAATCGTATGGCTGCTGATCATTCTTTGGGATGAGTCATCTGTGATGCATCTAGTGGCAATCATATGCTTCAGCAAACTACATTCGCAGCAACTGACAATCAGTCTTGGAGAAAGCTCTCGTGCCTGTGATAAAAGCGTACGACTTTCTCACAGTTCATCTTGTCTTGGATCCTGATTTTTGTGAACAAAATAGAAAATAATTGACAATTTTAATTTTTTATTCAAGAATTCCTTTAGCGTTTAAAGTTTTAGTTTTTGGTTGCACACTCATGACTAAAAATATGGTATGGCATGCTATTTTAAGATTTTATAGAATAATACAAATTTTATGTCAACATTGTATGTAAAAAAGTATTTGGTGCTTATCTATTTCATTTCTAAGTCAATTTTTTACTCAAATTACGTTAAATAAATGAAAACTTGATGAAAACGTTCGATTGTTGTTCAATTTATAAAAAATGCAGTCTCGATTCTACTAACTTTCTGGAGTGTTAGTGTCCGAAGTTATGGCTGCGCCTAAGTATCTACATAAGTATCTACAGTGCAGAAACATTTTCTAATATCTCGATAGTTTTACGATTAAACTGAGTTTTCTACTCAGGGATTGCGATATTGAAAAGTAAAAATATAGTCACATTTGGTATAGTTTTCCTGTTACTAGTCTTTAAGAAAACATTAACTAATCAATTGTACGTAAATGCAGAAGAACATATCGAGATTCTCTAAACATGAAATACTCGAATTAATGGTATTTATTCATGAGTACGTTCAGGAATGGACAAAGTATTACTTTTATCTATGAAACAACATTTTCTATTATTTGCAAACTTCTTAAATATTTTTTTAAAATATCAGAAGAAATGGTCTAGACATTTCGAATTATCCTGATAAAACGTCATATACTTTCATTGCTTTTAATGTACAAAACATGATTTTAGAAAAGTGTAAATGTACTCATTTAGAAATGCTACTCTTTAAATGAGACTTTTAAAATAATGTAGATCAGATACTTCACTGAATGGGGGAAGAACATTTTACACCGACGGAGCCTGTTTCACGAAGAATGGAACTCAATTGTGAGGGAATCTGTCAAAAATCCTCTTGTGAGCGACGTGGCATATCTCTAACTTTCAATTCAATCCCCCATCTCCCCCCTCCCCACTCCCGTAGGGCAGCGCGATTAAAGAGCAGCGAACGCGCGCGTTAATTCGAGCGTGGCGGCGAGCGTGGCGGCAGTGGGTGGGAGCGTATTCCGGGGCAGCGCGGCGGGGCGGCGATGCAAAAAGTGCTGCGCGCGGATTTCGTGCCAGGGCGCTTGCGGCACTCGCGACTAATTCATTTATCGCTGCCTTCCCGCGCGTGCCCCGCCACGTCCATGCCTCCACCCCGTGCCCACCCACCCCAACCCTTTCCCCGCTCAGCTCGCGTCCTGCCCTTTCCACCCGCTCCGCTCCCTCTCGCTCCTGCTCGCGCCCTACCCTCCTCCGCCATGCACGCGCCTCACTTTTACATTCCGCTCACCCTTTCCCCTCGCCTCAACCTGCTTGCACCCTCCCCTCTCCACCCGCCTCGCCCCCTCTCGCTCTTGCTCGCGCCCTTCCCTCCCCCGCCATGCACACACCCTCACCTTTACATTATGCTCACCCCTTCCCCTCGCCTCAACCTGCTTGCACCCTCACATCTCCACCCTCCTCGATCCCTCTCACTCGTGCTCGCGCCCTTCCCTCCTCCGCCATGCACGCGCCCTCACTTTTACATTCCGCTCACCCCCTCCCCTCGCCTCAACCTGCTTGCACCCTCCCTCTCCACCCTCCTCGCCCTCTCGCTCTTGCTCGCACCCTTCCCTCCCCCGCCATGCACACGCCCTCACCTTTACATTACGCTCACCCTTCCCTCGCCCCAACCTACTTGCACCCTCACATCTCCACTCTCCTCGATCCCTCTCGCTCGTGCTCGCGCCCTTCCCTCCTCCGCCATACACGCGCCCTCACTTTTACATTCCGCTTACCCCCCCCCTCGCCTCGATCTGCTCCCGTCCTCCCACCCCAACCCTGTCCATTCCCTCCCTCTACTCACCCCTTCTGCAGTTTGCCCTCTCTTCTTCAATCTGACCGCGCCCTCCCTCTCCTCACCACTCCTCCAGCTCGCCCTCTCCTCCCCATACAGCCCGCCCCCTACTCTCCCCTGCTCCTGCGTGTGCTCTCCCCTCTTCATACTCCCCGTCCACTCTCGACCGCCGTCCTGCTCGCACCCATCCCTCCTCCGTCCTGTTCGCGCGTTCTATTCGCATCCCGCCCCCTCTTCCCCTCTCCGCGTCAGCCTTGCTCCCTCCCCTCTTCGCCCTGTCGGTTCGCGCTCGCCCCTCTCCCTCTCCACACTACCCGCTCTCTTCCCATTCCTCGTTCTGCTTGTGTCCCCCTCTCCATCCTGCTTGCCCCTTCCGTTCACCGCCCTACTCGCGCCCTCCTATCTCCACACTACCTGCTCCTCCCCACCATCTTTCTGCTTTCAGCCTGCCCTCTCCAACATACCTACACCTCCTCTGTCAAAATTTTTACCTCTGTTGCAACCTGCTCTCTCTTGCCACTGCCCTGCGATTTCTGTGAGTACCCTATTTGTACTTGTGATCCACTCCCACCACTTTCCTAGCCTCTCCTTGCGGCTCCACGCCTGTATCGCGACTGCTTAACCAGAATGCTTCTACCCTTGCTCTTGCCCTTACCCAGCTTTCCTCCATTCTGTTCCTCCTTTTTTCACCCTACACCCATCCTACTCCCGCGTTTCTCTTGCACTGATTTTTCCCACTCTCTCGCATGCTCTTGTTTTACTCTGTTCTTGCTCCCACATTGTTTTGCCTCTACTCTCGCACTTCCGGGCCATTGCCTCGATATTAACCGTTCTTGCTCTTCCTTCCCACTTCTCATCACTTTTCACATTAATTCACTCTGCCTTTGTCTAGCCTCTCTTTCTATCCACCACTCTCCGCTTTCACATCACTTTCACTTCTCCTTCGCTTCTCTGTGCCGTCCCGCATACGTCTGTCCTCTTTCATGTGCCCCTTTTTCCGCTGCATCCTCCCTCGACTCTTGTTCTGCCCTTGCACTGCCACCGCCCTCGCGTCAGGAATTCGCGCGAAAAGCGCAATTGACCCCGCCGCGTTCCTGCTAATTCCCACGTGGCCGTTTGCGTTTCACGCGAGCTCTGGCAACCGCCCGCTCGCTCTCACGCTCATATGAGCACGTGGTCGGTGCCCGGAGAGATCAGGCACCTAGTGCTCATGTGTATCTTACGAAGACAACTATCCGGAAATACGAAAATATTAGTCATTTCAGAAGGAAACAATCTTCACCGTCTTCCCACATAGATGAACAAATCTTTATGTTCTCGTTTCTCTAGGAAACATTTATTAATTAATTTATTTATTTATTTAATTATTTATTTATTTATTTATTTATTTATTTATTTATTTATTTGTTTGTTTGTTTGTTTGTTTGTTTGTTTATTATTTAACCACAAAAACAGTTAAAAACTGTGTATGACGTGCAATGTGGAGTATTCTGTGCAGGTTTTCTAAAATTCTGAGATTCCTCGCCTCACCCATATGCAAATTGAATTCCGAATGCAGATGAAATGAGCTTATTGGGCAAGAATTGATAAGAAAAATTCGCTTCAATGTAATAAAAACTATTTGCAAAGGCAAATCAGCTACTGAGTTTAGAGCTATTATTCTTTCGTGCTCTTTGTGAAGGAATCTTGGAGGACTTCCTGCCGTGAGAACATGGAGAACGATAATTTAATTAACTATATTGCTCACAGAACTCTCAAAGATGCGCGCAGATAGTGACGTTACATTTACATGCTTTACAAGTTACATTACATGTTTCCTTACTGAACATCAGTTTGTTGACAATTTCTCTTCTTCTCTAACGTCCAGAGGGTTATTTAAAAAAGTATAACGTCCAGAGCCCTATTTAAAACAGTCAGAATCTTTGTCCGCCAAACAGTGCTCAGAATTGTTGTGCACTCGCTGTTTACAAAGGATGTCAATGATCTACCATTTCTAAAATAGCGCTTCGCGACTTAAAAATGCGCAGTCTTTCGAAGACATGCAGATTGCAACGAAATAGAAGAATTACAAGAACACTTTCTGCGAGAATATGTATTCCTCAGGCCTAAATTGTACAGGAATAGTCACGATCCTGGAAAATTTTGCTCGGTCGACTGTCTTTCAATTGCCGGGGAACTGTGCACTGAACTCCCCTGGGAACGAAGTGTTTCAAGGTCTCTCCCTTCAGAAGACACGCTTTGCTGTCTTGTTGAATAGTCAGTATGTGATGGCTTGCTTCGAAGTTCACTCGCAAACAGAAAGTGTTTATGTATGACACATACGTAAACGTGTGAAAAAGTTATGAGCATCTATCCTGGAGCCTTTCTTAAAAAATGTTGATATATGAGAAGCGTAATTACGGCCAATATCAACAGGACTCTTCAAACACACACACTGCACCAGCTTCCCTAAGGGTTTTCATGACAATGAAGACGGAATTATCACACGTGATTTGTGGCAATTATTGCACAAATCTGCCCTGATCTGACTCCGTGCGATTTTTTTCTTTTGGGATTCCCGAAAGACCACGTATAAGTGACAAATACACGAAAGAATTAAGGAACAATATACACAAACAGATATAAGTACAACAACAAAACATTATTTACCGACTGAACTAGAATTTGTGCAGATGTCAGGAATGCATCAGAGCCAATGGTGAGTAGTTCCAGCATTTACTATACCGTGAGTACAATTTAAACATTCCGGTAGCGAAAAGCCACCTTCTCTCTTTTGCAATTCTATCGGCCACCCTATCTCGGTTTCCACGGCATCTGTGGTCTCGTTTGCAGAGGCCAAATCTCCACGCGATCGACACATTTATAAAATAGTCGTACTATATTTGTAATGACTCGCTCTGTTTATGTGATCTTTCCTGTTCGCTTGCAGGAAACGCGGAAGGAAACCCTCGCTATCGCGACCTTAAACGTTTAAAACCCAAAAAGTAAAATTTCACACGTTGAGCTCTTAGATATTTCAGGATGACTGACAACATTAGAAAAACTCTTTCTAAAACGAAAAGAAGATACGTAATTTAAATTGTATAATATGATGGTATTGCTGGTTGTGCAATAGGGAAAAAGTTGGGAACGAATACAAACAATAATGCATCAACATTTATGTTATTGAAATTAAATTTTTAAGTATCACTAAATGTACTCTCTGGGATTAACTAAGAAATGAAAATGTTTCTGATTGATTGTCTTATCTTTCTTCTTTGATTGATCTGATCTTCTTTCTGCTTAACTAAAGTGATGGTCACGATCTCATATGTTACGCAATACTTTCCAGAAAATGTTCTGCAACTATCTTGAAGCAATAAAACGTTTATTTGTTGTGTAAGTTGAAAGTATGCTGATTTGAAGAGGAGAGTATGCTGATTTGGAAGGAAGACTAGGTACGAGACACTGTGTGCGAGTATAGCAAAATTCGAATTCTACCAAAGTAAGTTGTGAGCTGCGTGCATTTGAGGTCACGAGTGGTGGAACATTACCATTTACATCAAACAATGCTGTGTTTATACCGAAGTATGCACATGCAAGTACCACACGATCGCGAAATGGAAGTGTTTTACAAGCTGAGGTCATGTGAGGATCTGTATAGAATAAAGGGGGATAAAACTCCCTCAGAAATTCGATGCCTTTACCCATTGAGCATTCATAGTGAGTGTACGAAGATGTAGTGAGACACTCCTGGCAAAACCCAAAGGGAAATATATTGTGTTTTTGAGTTTTTGTTTCAAATCAAATGCTATGTGATGAACTATTTGAGGGAATATTTGATCGTACCCTCTGAATAAAATAACTTTTCACAACTAATTGTGTAAGAAAATAGTTGTGAATAACTTATTGGAAGAATACCGCTATGAATTGAAGTGAACAGTGAAGTGAAAAACAGTGAATTGAAGGAGGGGGAAAATGAAGTAATAAAAAAAGTAGCGCTGAAGTAAGCATTCACATTACTGATGTTAATAATAATGAATAACGAAGCCTTGAATTGCTCTGAAAGTGATAATCAGCTTCACACAACAAAAAGAATATGTAATTTTACGAATATGGCAAGAATTGAGTAGGCAGAGAATGAACGGCCGTAAATAGAAGTCTGCACTGAGAAACTGAGGTCGAAACTGAAATGAGAGACACACCTAAAGAGTAAAACACAAATAAAACTATCACTACTTCATTCAGATGAAAATCCGAAGAATGGAATGAAAATAAATATTAGATGTGATAATAAATATTATAAGAGAGGAAACAGAAGAAGGGGTATTGTAAAAATAATACAAAGAGCGAAGGGTAAGTGGACAATATATGTACAAGTCATTCGCCATCAAATATAAATAATTGAGTAAAATTTGAAGGTAGCGAATGAAATTGAAATCGTGTAGGTTTGTGAAAAATCTTCAAAAAATATAAGTGAAAAGATGTGAATAAACGTGTAGTTGAGAAATTTGCAGAACGTTCTGTTTTTTGCTCGTTTTGCAGATGTATTTAAAAATCTTTCAGAATATATTGGATCTCTTCAGGTGAAAAAAATAATAGGATATGCATTATTATAAAGCGTTCGTCATCAAAAGAGATGTAAAGGTACAAAATATGTGCACTTAATTACAGAAAAAATTGTCAAATAAACAGGTCAGTAAGTTCACGCAGTAACTCCGAATAAAATATGAAGATTTACAAAAAAAATATGAATGGAGGAGCTTTCGGAGAGTGCAATTTTTACAGAAAGTCATGAAAAAGTACATTTTGTGCTCTTGTTGTCTTGGATACAGAAAAGTAACTAATTTGCTTCACGGTACTATTTCTTCTTACAAATTTGTATGAAGTTCGAAGAATAACATTTCAATCCTGATTTTTTATTTGAATGATTTTTCGAAATTTTCACTCCATACTTTTCTTAGCCCCTCATTATATATTTAAAATCAGTTTCTGGACGGATTTTAATGGATTTTGTAATGTCTGCTGTATCCCCAGTCATTTCCATTCCTCAACATTACCTTCACCAATGTTTCCGAATCATATTCACTCACAGTAGTTAATGCTATAGAAGTAAATCCATGATCCGAAACTTCAGCTCTCGTACCATCCCTTCATTAGTCATATCAGGATCATGAATAATGTATAAATATTCCATAAACTTTGTCCGAATCGCGCCGGAATATTTCGGGTAGTTAATAATAAATCTCAATTCCGCTCTCTGAACCTCCGGCAACACTACCAACGCAACACAACGCGGTACCATCCCCGGAGTTAACGCTACTTCCCTTCGTTCTACACTCGCGTCCGGGAGCAAACTTCAAATTAGACGAAATAATTACACACTTGGCCGTTTTAAATTGAACTCGTTCATGTACAAGCACCCGCCATTATGCTAGATTACACGTGGAAAAAGTCATCAGCAATCGCTGAGCAGGCGGGACCGCGGACGCGAGGCGCCGACCCGCTTCTCGATTCGCGTGTTTGCGCGCGGCCCGGAATTTTAGAGCATTTTTTGCATTTTTGCTGCGGAGGGAGAGGGAATGTTTTCGGGGAACGAATACAAGAGGCGACCGCATGCCGGCAGGTCCGCTTTGAAAATGCGGTGACGATGCGTGATTTTTGTGAGTAAGGTGTGAGGTCATAGGACCGCGAGTTTGTTATCCTGTGTTCTGTTGGTTCTGTGTCCTGTAGGTTCAGTGGCTAGTGTCATTGCACTTCTCGTGCGTGTGTTTGTCAACGTATCGTATATAGACGATTTGACTTACGTTCTGCAATTTTGTAGAGTGAATATTTGGTTTTGTTCTCTTTTCTGTGTATTGTGAGTTCGCTGGAGAGCGATGTGTCGAACAGAATTGTTTCCTGTCAAATGATCGTGCTGTTTAAATATAACCAAGAGTTTATTTGAACATAGCGCAGTAGAGTGCGCATAATATGTTAAAAATCAAACCTACGTTAATGACATGCTTTTAATTAATGGCATGTGTAGGATTTTAATGGTTGCGCTAAAAAATATCATTTCTTTTTTTCTATAAAGATGATGATTGGCGACTTTCTCTGTGTCAAAAGTTTATGGCAATTAATCTTTCGTGGTTTTGGTTTATTTTTAATGGATGAAAATGTTCTTCCGATACTAATTTATTTCCATTTGCAAATTTTCTGCTTAGATCCGATTTCACAGATAATTTTGTAATATTTATTCCACTGCAAACCACATTTGCTGTAGGATTTTGTTACACAACGATATTTAAAACTGTTATTTATAAATAATTTAATAAGCTTTCTTTTGATAATCAACTTTCCTTAATTCATTTACTTAACTGTTAACTGAAACTGACGTAAGTAAGGAAAGAGATGTAGAAATTGTTACGTATATTACATATTTCACATGAATAATAATTGCAACTAAACTGCAGCGCATTATAAAATACGTTTAGTATGAATTCGTGGCTAGAAAAGGGATTATTTTGTATTGAATTTTTAGGAAATAACTCATTCCTTTGAGCATGAGCAAATGTGGCAAATCTCGTAAACATGAAAAAATTAAAGGAAAAAATTACTAAGCAGTCATTTGTTTATCCAAGCAGAACAGACTAAACATACTCCTAGTAGGTATAAATGTTAGTGAAATTATCATGACTAATCTCATAGTGTGCAATATTTTATTCAGTTTGAACAAAAAAGAAATGTGTAAAGAAATCACAAATCCATACTTCTCTTTTGTAAAAAGTTAACGAACTAATGAAACCGGAAAACTTACTCAACTGAATAGATTGAAAAATAGTAGAGTGAACTCTATTCTCAGTATCTTGTGTGCGTGTGTAACCGCAGTATGACGAAAACTTGGAAAAGTATTTTCAAGGGCAGAGGAAGAGGAGAAATATTTAACGAGGAGGAACGTAGAAGCTGAGTTCCCAAGCCCGAAAAGTGTATTATGAGATTAATTATATTGGAGAGAAGGAAGTTGAAGAGTGTGTAATTGATTGGAGGAACCAAAAGTATTGTTCCGAAAAATGCGTAATGGAGTAATGGTTTTGGAGAAAAGAAAGCGAATATAGGTCGTGCAGAGAGTGCTGAAAATGAGATAGTGCAAGGAACGTTTGAATTCACGATATATTAGCAGGAAAAGTGAAGCAGAATTGTTTTGATATATTTCGAGTAGATTAATTTGTAGAAAGTAAAAGTTCAAAATAATAATTAGAAATCTGGTGAAGACAACGATTTGGAGAAGTACGAATCGAACCTCTAATGTAATATTCGGGGAAATGTTCTTGTCACTGGATCGCGTGTAGAGATGGCAAAAAAATGTTTTTAAAACATCTATGTTTTTCACCAGAAATATCGATATATTAACATTGATATTTTGCATTCGATGTTTTCTTCACATCTATATTTTGTTGCCAAAACAATCTTTTTTTTTAATTTTAATTTTTTTTTAAATAACGGGGTTTAAGCACCTTTAAGCAGCATTCTACAGCAATATTGCTATTTTGCGTCATGGTTTTTATCACGCTGCACATTTCACCTGTGCAATCTGAGGAAGTTTGGGAGCTGGTCGTGTTATGAATATATGTTATCGCCAGGCGTGTCATTGCCTGAATCGACAGTGAAACACGAAATCGATAGGAAAACACGATGTCTTCATTGTTAATTTTATTCTTTACATTTGATAATAATTTGTACATACTACTAACATGCTGGTAACCAAACGATAAAATATATCCCTTTTACGTACTGTAATTAAAAATGCATAGACAAATAGCACGTTTATTAGTATATAATTAAAAGATCGCTGTTTTAAACATGGATGTTTTCTCCTCGATATTTTCATCGACATCAAAAACCCTTTAGCGATATATCGATATTTTGGTAAAATTTGCCATCACTAGTTGCGTGTTACAAGGTTGCGATTGGTCTTTAAGTTGAGATGAAAGTACTCATGGGTATGTGAATGATTGGACAGTATTATTAGGAATGACGAGTCGTGAAGAGGGGTGGGGCGGCGCCAGGGGGGGGCAGGGGCGGTAACGGGGCGAGAATGGGGTTGGGTCGGAGATGGGGATAGGGAGGTGGACAAAGTCGGGGATGGAGACGGAGAAGGGGGCAGGGATGTGTGCGAAGAAGAGGAGGGTGTAGGATCGGGCCGGGAGCGGGGACTGGAGCAGGGGCGGGCCAGGATTGCAGGCGAAAACAGGAGTGCTGGCGAGGAAGCATGCGGAAGCGCCAGCAGGTTGAGGGCGGATCTAGATGAAGCGGAGCAGTAGAAGTGTGAATACGAGAGGAGGGGACGGGGTGTGAGCGGAGAAAGGGGTGGTCCAGCGGGGCCCTGTCTGCCTGGCCCCGTCGCCTCCTTCTCCTCCGCTCACCTTCTCTTCCGTAGAATCGCGGATGAGGGTCGGCCACCGCTAGAGCAGCGGCCATAAAGTCTTTTACGACTTTCTGCATGGCTTACGACGAGTGAGGATCCGGCCGCCCCGAGGGCGCCGGCGCACCCCGTCCTCATCCCCAATCCTCGCCGCCAAACCCCGCCTCGGGTTCGTGCGCCCACCCGCCCTCCGGCCTCCACATTCCACCCTCCGTTCTCTACCTTCCCCCTTCCGCCCTCCGCTCCCACCCCCGGTCTTCCACCCACCGCCTTCAGCCCTCCGCCTTCCACCCTCCACCGCTGCCATCCGCCCGCTGCCTTCCGCCCTCCACCCACCTGCCCTCCACT
This sequence comes from Teleogryllus occipitalis, assembly GCA_011170035.1. Lineage (NCBI taxonomy): Eukaryota > Metazoa > Arthropoda > Insecta > Orthoptera > Gryllidae > Teleogryllus > Teleogryllus occipitalis. The sequence continues at coordinate 434,259 of BLKR01000220.1, read as the reverse complement.
CACGCAGCCTCCGCCCTCTGCTCTCCTCCCTCTGTTCTCCACCTTCCACCCTCTCCCCTCCGCTTTCCGCTCTCCTCCCTCTACCCTCTGCCCACAGCCCACCGCCTTCAGCTCTCCGGCCCCCGCCCCCCGCCCTCTGCCTTCCGCCCTCCACCCACCGCCTTTCGCCTTCCGCCCTCTGCCCACCTGCCCTCCGCTCACCCGCTGTCCGACTTCTGCTCTCCGCCCTCCGTTCTCCGCCTATCGCCTTCCACCCTCCGCCCTCCGCCCTCCGCCCTCGCCCCGCCCAGCCCCCACCACCGTCCCCACTACCAACCCTCTGCCTTTTGCCCTCCGCCTACCGTCCTCTGCCCACCCGGCCTCCACGATTTGCAACGCGAGCGCACCGTCCCTCATTACACCGTTGCGGTCTGGTTCATACAAATCCTCTTCGCATGGATCGGTTTGCACATGGTGCACGCACCGCATCTAACACCATGCCGGGTTTTAAACGGGATTTGATTCGCTAGAATAGGTTGATTAAACGATATCTGCCACAGTGCACATTCCTGGGAAAGGTATTTAAGACTGTTAAAAAGTGAAATAACAAAGTAAGTATTGTGGTTTAAAAATATTTTAATTTGGAGTCTTTTATTGATTTGAAATAAATCAAGTTTGTCTCTAAGAAATACTCAGGGCATGTACTCTGAATTTCTATATAATATTCAAATATTTTAAGAGAAACCCATTTTACAGGTTAAATACTATACACTGTACACTTGTAAGTTCAAATTAAACTGAATTTCTTGTTGTATCGGTTATCAGATATAATGGGAATTCCCTATCCTCTAGCGTTATGCAATATTTCTAAAATTCCTCTCAGTATTTTCTCTTTCAATGTATTCAATGTATTCTCTCTGAAGAATTTTCTCTTTCAATGAGGGTAATGCATCAGACCACCCCGGCTGTCACTAGGCGAATGCCGGAGCAGTACCCTAACAAATGGGCCACGGACCACCCGCGATCTTTCCTACCTCTTCCTTGTCCTATCCTCACCCGTTTCATACACTCTTACACTGACATGCACTACACTACCACACATACCGAGAGACCTGTCGGGAGATTAGAGTTTTCCGGCTGGGGAGTGTCCTGCTGGTGGCAGATGCTAAGTTAGGGAAACCCCGCTAACTGACGGTAGGTCGGCGCCGGATTTCGCCATCCAGCGGAGGAAGATCACCGCCACCTCCCGATGAAAAAGTACGACACTTACGGGACTAATGAACTAAGTAGTTGACACGCCCGATATCACTAACACTCAATCAATCAGTCAATCCATCATCAACAAGCTCTAAGTTCCCTACTGATCTCACGTCATGTGTGGTTGGGCATGTAAGTGTATGTATGAGTGAAACGGAGGGGGGGGGGTGAGAACGGTACAATATTTGACAGACAGTGCGCAATCCGTGACCCGTTTTTCAGGTACTGTTCCATATTTCTGGAGTTGATTGATAAAACCGTGGCAAATTACTAAATAGACCAGCCTGTCGCTAGAATGCTACTATAGACTACCGCTGAGTTTCCCTAACTACACAATGTCAAAAATTCTTCACTGATGAGACTTACACCCGAGGACTTACTCCCAGTCAACGGCTCTACAGTAACAACAACCGTTGATCCGGTCCGAACACATTTGTGGAAACAGTTTAAACCTAAAAAACAATACAAATAATTGATAGATAAGTGAATAAAATGTAGCACATACTAGTACACAAGACCTTATAAACCCAATGAGAATGAATATAACGACACTTACTGTCACAGAAAATTTCATTTTCTTTTTCCTCTAGTAATCTCACTCCTTTTTTGTCTTCTACAAAGTTCTTACCCGTGCCTTTGCCTGTACCACGTTCCATTCCCCTCCCCTCTCCTCCTCCCTCTCCAGCCCCTACATCTCCCGACCTCCTCCTCCACCCTCTCCTAAAGCCCGTGACAAGAGAGCGTCCATTCTCGAGCTCCCCTCACAAAGAACTGCTCCGGTCTCCCTTTTTTAACGAAAAGCAAATTCCGCACTTGCACCCTCTAATGCCCGTAATATAATGGGGGCAATTTTTCCGAACGGGTCCGCATTCATTATCCAGAAAATTGTTTTGCTATTTCGAGCGGGTCGAGTGGAGTTGCTGCCGGAGCTAGAGGTGGGGATGGGGAGTGAGGGGGGGGAAGACATGGCGTCCGCGTTCTTCTGTGGTTCCCGGGGAAAGATTATCTATTCTGCACGGCGCGTATTTTTATGCAAATGACGACGGCGGGGAAGGGGCGGCGCGTGTAAAAGGCGCGAGACCTTCGCGGGGGGGGGCGAGGGGGGACAGCGGGACCGTGGACTTGGTGAAGAGCGACGGGGACTGGGAGGATGGAGGGGACGGCTGAGTCAACTTCGTAACGAAATGGTTGATTGTATGGAGATAGCCAGGCAGTGGTGTGTGGGGAGGGAGAAGCCGATGGAGGCAGCGGGATTGATTGATTGATTGATTTTTTCGTTTCCGGGCGCGTCAACTGCTTTGGTCATTAGTCCCGTTAGTGTAGTGCATGTTGTTTTTCGCGGGAGATGGCGGTGATCTTCCCCCGCTGGATGGCGAGATCCGGCGCCGACCTACCGTCGGCTAGTGGGGTTTCCCCCTAAGCAGGACTCCCACCAGCGGGGCACCGCCCCAGCCAGGACATGCTCTAAGCTCCCAACCGATCTACCGGAATATGTGGCAGTGTAGTGCATGTTAGTGTGAGTGTGTAAGGGGAGAGGATAAGACAAGGAAGAGGAAGGACAGATCGCGCGCGGTCCGTGGCCCGTTTGTTAGGGTACTGCTCCGGCATTCGCCTGGTGTTGATCGGAGAAACCACGGAAAACTACAGATCAGATCAGCCGGTCTCTAGAATTCTCCTGCAGACAGCGACTCAATTCGACCTAGCTGAAAAGCTAGTGTCGAAAATCGTGCCGCCGTCAGGACTCGAACCTAGGACCTCCCGGTCAGAGGCGCTGCAGTGAGGCAGCGGGAACATACTGTGTTGGTGGGAACGAGAGTGGATCGACCGGGTCGACGGGGTTGCGGGGCCATCGGCGAACGGCAGGGTGGTGCAAGTGGGAAGACATCGCCGTGCGAGAGATTCGGGGATGCAGAAATATTACCGGTCAACAGGGACGGGAGATATCAGCAAGCGGCAGAGTTGGAGGGGATGAGATACCGGCGTGTGGCAGTGTCGATAGGAAGCGGGGACATCGGCGAGCAGCAGGGTAGGCGGGTGACAAAGCGGTCGGAACAGTGGTGACAGAGGGACCGAGAGTGGCGGTGATGGAGAGGTCAAAAGGGATGGGGGCGGCGAAGGCACAGGTGGAGTTATATATGATGTGGCGCATGCGACAGCGACCGAGGAGTCATGAGGACTGTGGGATCGACGGGGGTGGCGAGAGCTGCTCAGGGGTCACGGGAACAGCGTGATTGGTGGGATTGATGGATGAATTGATTGATTGATTAATTAATTAATAGATGTTTTCGGGTATGTCGACTGCTGCGATCATTAGTACCGTTAGAGTAATTTATATATTCCGGGAGATGGCGGTGTTCCTTCCTACTAATAAAGTGATCGGGTGCCAACTTCAACGTCAGCTTGTGAGGATTTTTTCCCTCCTAGTATCTTCCAACGGCGGAGCATCACCCCAGCCAAGACAAGCACTAAGCTCCTGACAGGTCTCTCGACATGTGGTATTGTAGTGCATGTAAGTGTATGTGTGTGCAAGTAAGGAGTGAGGATGGGACATGGAAGAGTAAGGAAAGATCGCACGCGGTCCGTGGTTTGTTTGTTATTCTGCTTCGACATTCGTCTGAAGTTGATCTGTTACATCACAGAAAATCCGATCACAACAGCCAATCGGTATAATTCTTCTCCAGATGCCGGCTCAATTCGATGTGGCTATGTAGGTAGGGTAGAAACTTCACCGTCGTCGGGTCTCGAATCTTAACATCTGCTGGTGAGAGTCGCTGAGGCGGTTGGAGGAGTGCGAAGGGGGGGGGCGGACCGGAAGAGGTGGCGCAGGTCATCAACTGATGTCAGTGCCCCTTGAGCTGGAGGTCCAAGTTTAGAGGAAGAAAGAAAGATGGAAGGATTTTAGACACTAGCTAGATATCTATGTTGAATACAGCCGTTGTCTGGAGAATAATTCTAGCGGCCAGCTGCTCTGATCGGTAATTTTTCATGGTTTCTGCGGTCAAGGCCCGGCGAATGTCGAAGCAGTATCTTGACGTTTGTCAAGGGCCACGGACCGCCCGCGATCCTTCCTTCCTCTTCCATGTCCCATCCTCACTCCTTACTTGCACACACGTTTGTTCGTTCCTCTCCTTTTACTTACATACATACTCACATTAAACTAGCACATAATTCGGGAGCTCAGAGCGTGTCCCGGCTGGAACGGTGCCGCGCTAGAGGGAGATAACTAGTGGGAGAATCCCCGCAAGCCAACGTAGGTTGGCGTCGGATCTCGCCATCTAGCGAGGGAAGATCAACGCCACCTACCGCAGTAAAAACATGCACCACACGAACGGGACTAATGACCTTAACAGATGGCACGCCCGGAATCATTGGATCAATCAGCGGGAGCGGCAACAACGGGTACATGGGCAGAGGGAGTGGCAGGTGTGGAGAGGTGAAGGTGGCAGCAGAGGCGATTTGGGTGGCGGGAGGTGGGAGCCGTGTGGTAGGCGGGGGTGGGAGGGAACGAGGGGGGCGGGAGCGGCAGGCGTGACGTGCTCCGCTCGAGTGACATCGCTCAGCTGCGAGGAAGACATCACCGCTGCGGCCACGTGCTCTCGGCGTCAGTGGCTCCGCTCGCCGGGTTGGAGACGCTGCCTGAACGAATTATAGGAGCTATTACCTTTTTAGGAACTCTTTTATGTATTGTTGAGGAAAATAGGCGAAGACTCAATCAAGGACATTTCGATGCAGTTTAATGAAAATCTCATAAGCAAAAACAATTTTTCATTTCTTAGCAATATTCACAGATTTTTGTGGAATTCCGGATCAGTTTTTTCATAGCCTTGCAATGATAATGATTTCAATGAATCTGTACTCTGAAGTATCCACATTTATGAACCTATTAATTTATATCGTGAGCTTATCGCGATCATGAAAAGTAACGCGTTGTGCTAACCCAGAAAACCCCACTATATTTTGTATAGGAAAATCGGCATCAAGTGTTGTAGTTACGATGGGATTGTATCCATACAGAACGTTGAAAGTCAAAGAATACGCGTTGGTAGGGCAACCGATCAACAAGTATAGGATTGCGTGATTGATATGGGAGCGCTTTTCTTTTGCGGAGCATGGTCCCGGTACATGATGTGCAGAAAATGGCTAGGCGACTTTGAAAGTCGGGGTTTCGGAAGGACGGTCGAAATAACCACACTCTGGTCAGCAACCGACTCGGACAGTACGAATATTATTTTAGTCAAGGCTGGATAAAAACTTAATGATAGGGAAGCGGGAACTTACAATTAATTGGATGTTTTTTGTATTGCATAAGTTAGAATTCAAGGGTATGAGTTTAACTTGCAGTGTAATTTATAACTTGTACTTTAAATGAAAATAGACTGTGTGTCGAAGGCAATTGTTAGAATAAGACCGTAGACGGTCATGATTTTCACCATACAGACAGTCGCGATTAGGTGCATCATCCGAAGGACAGGCAGGGCAAGTCGCGTTCGCGAATTATATAAAATAAATTTATTGAATCATACGATAGTACTGAATAAGCTAGAACATTCTGGGAACAGTGGTAAACTTTTCCCCACTGTTAGAATATATCGCGATTGGAGGGACATCAACAAGGAGATCCAAAGGACGACATCCTCAAGGCGCCCGAGAAGTCACGACAGTAAGCTTACGAACATTACTCAGAAAATTGAACGGAGGTTTTTATGTTGTACATAATGGAAAATGTATTTATATCGTTAAGGAGCTCAATATAAAGTTGTAATAATATCAGAATAAATGTTAAATTCTCATTGTCGAAGGAAACGTCAAGGCTGATAATTTATAGTAGTTGCCATCAGTTGAATAACAGGTTTAAACCAGCAGAACTTACAGGATTCGCAATTCTGTACAGAGTTGCACGTCCACATATAAAAAGATAAAAAGGTAACGTATTATATGTCGAATCCCAGTAACAAATCAAAGTAAAATTTACAAGAGTTACGATTGAATATTGAGAGAGCTAATGAGCATAGCAGGTTAAACTAAAATAAATTAAATTAATTGTAACAGTGACAAATGCAATATCAGTTGGGCAACGGAGATAAGTAGTTAGTAAAATGCGAGTATTTCAGAAATTAAATGTAAAAAGAATAGGGAGAGTATTTCTCAGCATATTACTAATAGAACGCAGATACATTTGATGGAAAATAAAATATAGACACAGAAATAATTGAAATAGTGTAAATAAATAAATAAGTTGTACTGTCCTAATAAGTTTGCGAATATTGTGATAGTAATGTTCCCTCAATTCAAGTTCATCGTAGTCAGAAAAAAGATTTCCGTCAAACGAGGGACAACTTTTAGTCAGATCTTCTGCTTGCAGCTCACTTTGTCCTCCAGTTCAGTACTTCGTTATCACATGTCTGAAACTAATTTAATAATTTACTACATAGACACGTCACAGGATCTATTTTCATCCAAAGCTATATCTATATTCTCCGATAAGGAATTTTCACTTTATTTCCATTGTCAATAGACCTTTCTCAGTGGACTATTGACTTTTATTCCAGTTGTATGTAGCTATTAAGTATAACGCTCTAGTTATTTTCGACGGGCTGGGTAATTTTCATGGTCCCCTTCGATATTCGAAGTCACTTTGTTCTTTCCCCTCTCTCTTTCTCTCCCTCTTCCTCTCCCTCTTTCTCTCCATCTCTCTTTCTCTAACTTTCTCTCTCACTTTCTCCCTCTTTCTCTCGCTTTCTCTCCTTTCTTTCTCTCCCTTTCTCCCTCTCTCTCTCTGCCAATCTATAATAAAACCGTCATTCTACACTGCCTGTTTCGTGTCGGCTGACCGGCACCCCGCTTACTCAGGCGTATTCGGCGCCACAGGTCGAGATCGTCGAGAGCGCCTTGCACTGGTAGCGACAGAACTTTGCAATTCCAAATTGTTAGCAAATAATAGTTATTTTCATATTAAGTGCGCGAAGTGGTTGTGTTTTTCATGGACAGATTGAATTTTTGTCGAAACCGTCGGTTGAGGCTAGAAAATCAACCGTGGATATGAAAAAAAAACACTTAAAAGAGTTCTATTTGAAAAACGTTTGTAATTTATATTGGAATAAGAAGATTGATGCTACGGAGAGTTGAAGTATTGAGTAATAAATGAGGAAGCGTTACAAAGAGATACGTCTGTTTACTGCGTTATATTTCTATGCGTGAAGTACATTTCTTTTCACGGTAACATGACAGTTGTCTTAGAAGCTTTCTTTTTTAATGACTATTACCAAATGACCTACTTTACGTGCGGATAGCGATCCGCCTTTTTTATTCAGTTGTATAAAAGCACTAATTCAGTAGTACATTATGGAAAGACGATGCAATGATGTGCATTGATATAAGAATGTGATGTATATTATGGCACAAGTGAGAAACGAGCGAATGTCGTGAACTTCAAAGAGCGTTTTATTACTACCCATTGAATCGAGTTTCATCCAGTACTTTTTTCTATGGTAAGTATTTCTAACGGTAAGTATTTAAGTAAGTTTACATGTTTAATTTTGAACCGTCATGTGGCTGCTGCCATGTGGGATTCACTAAACATCTCCTAGCGAAGAGCCACCTACGTGTCATAGGTGGCATTGTTTAACCTTTAAGCACAGTCTGACTACAGACGACAATAGTAATAAACGAAATGAATGGATAAAGAGTAGTATAATTGCATGGGTGGTATGTTCAAGAAAGCGAGCGACGATAGGAGCGAGTTTTTTTATTTACCACTAGTTCAATTATACCTCTTTATCCACATATTAGTTCAATATTTTTTTGTTTTCATTGAAAAATAATTCAAATTTTGAGAATTCAAGCGCGTATTTACCATTCGAGGCATACATTTGATGACGTCGTATTGCTTCTGAAAAGGCCTATTTTAGTGGGCCATGCGTTGTGTACGTATGATCACTTTAAAGAATAAAGAAATGTGTCAAATGGAAGACAAATGAACTTATTCCGAATGCACTATCAGAAGAAGCTGACAAAGTTATTAAAATATTTCTTCCAGATTGAGACAGGTATGAGAGAGAATACATATCTAAATATTGGAAATTAAAAAAGTCTCTTCTGACACACTTTTGCTGGCGTACTTTTTAGAACAGGTAAACCCGTATGACGTTTACATTTTTAATGCTAAGAACATTTTTTTATGCAAAACACTTAACTTATTCATGTTAAATATTTTATGTTGTTCCATAAGTCGGCTAGCTGAACGTATACTTCAAAAATTTAGTTATATTGATTCATTATTTATTTATAGTTGATGTAGGCACGTAATGCGTGATATACATATTTGTTAATGTTTCATGATTGACTGGAAATACCTTGACCACGTCAGTGTTATGTTGCCTTAATTAAACGTTTTTGATTATTTTCTGAATTCTGATTGGTAGTTGAGGATTTTAATTGCACGGTGGAGTTTTAATTGTATGCGTGTTATTAACATAGAGATAATCGACGATCTTTCATGGTATTAATGAGCATATTTAGTTAACTAAACGAAAAAGGGATTGTAAAAATTGCAAACGACCAGTACACGAGTCAAGTTAGGATCCAATTTATTAAAGAGATGTAATCGATATTACTTTGTACAAGCTAAATATCTGATACAGTTTCTATCGGGAACTTGTGTGTTCTAATTTTCTTTTGATTTGAAACGGGAAGTCATGTGCGGTTTACCGTAACCCCTCTCCCAGGTCGTCAGGGAATGCGGTGAAGCAAAACTTTTTTTTTCAACAATGGATCCATTACGCGACAATTCTTAGTTTGTAATATTTTCTGTGCCTGGTCCAACATTAACTATAATAGTGCTGTATCTTAATGACAAACGTTATGCAAGCTCCTGCCATCTAATAAGAAAACTATTCAGAGGGAGTAGAAAATATCGACACGATTATCATTAATCCCGCGAACGACTCGTAGTGTATGGTTACTTCATTACTTTTACTGTTTTGGGTATAGTGTTTCAATCCTCGGTCGCTTATTGAAATATGTGTTAGACAAAGGTTTTTCTCCGAGTTCTAAAGCTACCCCTGCCTTTCATTCTACCGCAGGTTCCATCATAAACCTTGTTTTTAACACTTGAAATCGTGTAGTATTACCACTCTGAAAACAGCCATGTCAAAAATGCTTTAAAAACAAGACCAAACTTGCAAGAGGATTACAAAAATAATAGAACAAATATTAAATAAATCAAAGGTACTGAATGTTATAAATAAACTTCGTTTTTTCTATAGAATTGGAAGAAAAACCGTTTGAATTGGTTGAACCGTTTAGTTTACAACATGAAACTCAATGCCGAGTTGTTAATTGTGATTAAAAGTAAATAAATTACTGTTATAAAAACAAACCACAATGTGCATTAAAACAAATCTACGCTAAAATACAAATATTTCGGCCATTCAGATAACCACGATAGAAAATCTATTAGTGATAATAAATATTTGCATTTTAATGTAATACATTTGACAACAAAATAAGCGTGTTTTAAATAGGGTACGAATGAACTCATTTTTCATTTCATCTTCAGAACCGTTTATCTTAATGTAATTTCCGCAAGGTAACATACTGATGAGTTCAAATAACTCGATTAAATGAAGCGTGAAAGCTCATTACAGATGATAGCAATCCTGTCACCACTATTGATCTTCCTCCCTAATACTTCAATCATATCATTAATGGAAGTACTGGATTATTTTATAAAGAGATCATGGAACGTATTCGATTAAACCACTGATTATGAACATTGAGTTATTACTAGTAATTGAAAAAGTCAATGGAATAATTACTTGAATTCAGAAAATTCATATAATCATTGGATAAAAATGGTTATTTTGAGCTTGCAATTACCGTGACAATTGATAGGCAAAATTTTAACAACTTTATTAAATTCGAAAATTGAAAAATCAATCGTAATTATTACAAATATCTCACTTTTTGTCTAATACTTTCACCATTTGTTTGGTCATTTGCATGGAAAATTTCGTGTAGGTGACATCTCAAAATCATATAGACATTTTCTGTTACTAATCTGTTAGCTAATTAATTCGAAAAATTTAAGAAATTGAGTTTTTATTTCACCTTTCCGTAGGAAATATATCGGCGGCATTCCCGGATTTGGCTAGGTCGTCAACTATACATTTCCAGTCATATATGGGGCGTTTATATGTTTTTCTGTGGTTTCCCTTCCGTAGTGTTTCGGATCCAGCAGCAAAACTGTTTCGGTTGAATAATTCTGTAAATTAATGAATTCACTTCCACATCTCCCATTAACGCCCAGTGTCCTCATTTCTGGTTAGTTTGAATTTCTTTTCTTTAAAAATTATGAATATTATATCTACTTTATAGATATAATCAACTTAAACGAAGCGCATAAGTCAAGGTTGAAATATCTGTAATATTTTTTTTATTAAACAAAGACAGCAAGAACATTATTCTTTCCTGGCTAAAGCATACTCACGACTTGGTGGCGACGTATTTCTAAAACTGAACTGTTCTTTACCTGTTTTAAGGGCAAGTGAGAGGCTGGTGTAAAGCGAACGTTGGTTGGTCCGCACCGAAATCATTAAAGGAGCATTTGTTACTCTTTCGTGGTTCGCTTTTGTGCCTCACATCGGGCAGCAAAATCATTTCGTTTGAAAAACACTTAAGAGTTGAATTCACTACTGTTTAATCAATGTCGGAATTGCCTGTCATGTTCCTAGCCCATGTTTGAACTTTGGAAATTTTTTCGACTTACTAATAAACTTGTAAGTGTTGAGTATGGTGAAATTTGTTCAAGGGTGATTTAATGCACTGCAACTAATACTTGAACAATTTGTGCTATATTCGTGCTCACAATAATTAATAATGAAAATTATATTCATGGTGTTAATTCAAGCCAAGGAGAAGGAAAACACCACCGTTAGCATTGTGCAAGAATAGGTGGCCTAAAAGTCGTACGTATCCTATATTTACAGTATTTAAACTTCATTTCACCGGAATACCGAATGCAAACGCTTTAAATAATTCTTTTTCTTATTTGTGATTTTTAAAATACGTATGGTTTAATTGAACAAAATGTCTCATTTAATTGTCCTCTCTTAGGCTGTACTGCTTGGCTTCAGTTTGTTTCACTTGGCGTGAGCGTTGTGGAAACAGTTCAGACATCTTTGAAAGTTGTAGAAAACCAAAGCAATGCACTGGATGTGGCCACGCAAGTATCTCCTTTAAGTATCTTCACTGCGGATCAACCACCGTTTGCTTCACACCGGCCTCTCCTTCCAAGTAAACTTCATGCACATAGAAGCCAAGCACGGTTTTAGAAGAGGGTTCTAATCATCGGCAAATCCAATCCAGAGCGTACAGTGAGATGCTTTACACTTACCAAATGTGCAATTTCTTTGAAAGGTAACGTTCGAAATGAATATTATCCAGACGACACCGAAGGTTTGCACGATCTCTCTATAACGAAGTTCTCTACCCTCATCCAGCCAACCCCACGTGATCTCTCCCTCGCTTCCCGCGCCCAACCTCTCTATATTAAGTAATTAAATGGAAGCTATTGACAAGTAGGGCGTGCACCGCACCGCACCGGGGAGACGAGGACAGCGAAAAGAATGGCGGAATATATTAATTAGAGACCCGCTGCAGATGTGACTTCGAATCACTCTCCCGGCAAAGAGAAAAGCGAAACCAACGTCCAGCCAGTGCTGCTTTTTTCAACCGCTGCGCTCTCTAGATTGAACCGGTCGAGAGCTTCAAGCGAATCATACAGTCCCGCCGGCCGGCTCACTACAGCCTCACGCCCCCCTCTCCCATCCCAACCCCCCACTCCACCCAGTTGCCCCACCCGCTTTATGAAGTCGTCTTCTGTGCTCATAAAAACACGACGCAGTTCTCCTTTGAATCGGCCTATTGTTTGTCGTTTGCCCAATGCTCATAAATATATCAAACGATCGATCTTTGTTCTTCTTTCTTTGTAGTAATACGGTTACTCCTTCTCAGAGCAAATACCGGGCACAAATAACGGGTTGCGCCGTCAAACATTGGGCAACGCAAACGGTATGTTTGTAGAGCGACGGAACTTATAACGAAGATTGCAAAACCTTTAATGAATTGCTCTTCGGTGGAGAGGATACTTCGAGAGGGCGCCGATAGGGCGGATGCTTGCTACCGGAAGTGATTAAAAAGCTGAGCTTGTCCCGATCTCAGGTTGATTGAATTCTTTCGGCAGATAAGAAGGAGAGAAGGAATGTGTCCCAGGGAAGCGGTAAAATGCTCTACGCCGATAACGGTGAATGGGATGACACTAAAATGGGTTATTCATGATATCGAGAAAAGACGTTTATCAATGATTTGCATAAATCTGTTTAGTTGAAAAGAAGCATTTTTATTACGAATGTTTTCATACTTTTTTTTCAACTTCTGAAGTGGAAGATTACTATAGCTAATACAAGTGATATGAGAGTAATACAATCTTGTAAACATCTTGTTTAAAAATTCTTGCCTTATTTCTTTTTCTCTCATGTTCAAATCGTACAAACTAATTTCAAAAGTTAGAATCTGTAACAAGAATCTTACGCGTCAATCACACTCTGAACAGATGAACGCACTGTATTTTATACAACCGTGTAATTTTTCACTTTTTGGGGGGAGGGAGGTTACTACAAGAATGCTGTTAATGTAGTATAATATATTTATCTGATCAAGAAATGTGTTTTAAGTTTCAGAATTTTACTATCGATATTTTTTCAATAGTGTCACAGTGTAATTTTGGGATGGAAGATCGAAAATGTTTTGGTACGAAGTAAATATATTCCATTTCCTGGTCGAAAATGTTAAAGACATTCCCACAATTTTGTCTTTTTGGATCAATTGAAAAACTGTGCCAGTGCCAGAATGCAAATGGCGCCCAAAAATGGGAAGGACAAAATACGCCAAATAAACAAAAGTAACAAAATCGCCAAAACAGATTTTCTTTAATTAATTTGAATACCCCCTGCCATTTCAGACGAAAATTTCTGATCAGTTTCTACAACGTTTAAAGAGGCGTTTTTTAGAGAATAAGAATCGTATCATTCGGTTTTTTAAATATATTTTTTTGTATACCATCATTATAAACGACCCTTTTCGATACCCCGAATCGTGCATAATTCAGTATTTTATCGCACGCTACATGACGTCATCGCCATTATTAAACGCGACATGACGTCATCACACATTCAGCCAATAGTAGCGAGAGAATCGTGGGGAGGTAGAAGAAGACGGAACAGCCGACCATCGTTTTCTCGCACGGATGTCAACAATGCCATCTTGAATTTGATTTCTAGAGGGCGTTGGATGTCAAGCACCCGAGACCTCAGAAGAAAGTTGTTTCGCGAAATTAAGTTTGATTCTCTTGTAAATTTATAATGCTGTTATACAAAAAAATAGCGTATGCAACTCGTTTATAATGTTGCTTTATTGCATTCGTACAAATTTGAAAACTCGCTCCTAACGTCGCTCGTTTTCAAAACATGTACTCATGCAATAAAGCTTAACATTATAAACTAATTGCATAAACTACTATTAAAGGGAGGATTTACGTTCTATTAACCTTAGTCGCGTTGACGCACGGAATACGTATGATGTACGCCAGCCTCATTCTTTTGTTTCCTTACTACCTTCATCGTATTGTATTATCGACCCTAACTTTTCCTAGGTGTATTTTTTAAAATTCGTGTTTCAACTGGCTTTAACTGCAAATGATGGGAGTACGCTCTTTCCAAAACAACATTTCACGCCCTGTTTGTGCGCCGCGCGAGTAATAATGTAAATTCATACAAAAATGACGTCTTCTCAATGCATTCGGTGTTTTCTTCTGATTCTTATCAGGTTTTACAGCCCGCTTCAGGCCAAGACCGCTTTAACCATTGTCTTCCACTCCCTTCTCTCCCTTGCTTTCCTTCTGCAAACTGTGACCCCAGTCACTCGGATGTCTTCCTCCACACAATCCATCCATCTCGTCCCTGGCCTACCTCTCCTTCTAACACCATCAGGTCTGTCGAAGGTAAACTTTCTCCAAGGGTCAATCTCATTAGTTTGCTATAAATGTGCCAGCCAAATGTATTTGGTACATACATGTATTATTACATACGATGTCATGAAATATAGATAAAATATACTATGTATAATATTATTATCGTATTCTTATAATCATTCATATATACATTCATGCAACACCCACAATCTTGTTTAAACCAGGTTCTGCGGCTATCCTTAGCGTCCAGTTCTTCGGTATCCCGAGAAGGAATCAATCAATCAGACGCTGAAGTGGCCCACTGACAGGGTATTTTCGTTATTGACTTAATACATTCGCTCTAGCGTCGACCATCTGCCCCTAAGTGTCACCCACTAGGTGATACCATGGTCACGCTCTGTCACACTCGCACGGTCACACTCGGGGGACCATGGTCACGCCGAGGTACTATGTCTCGCAAGAGTGCTATGTACAGATCCCCGCGTGGTGTCACCAGCCCTACATTGTTACAGGGCAACTTTTCGGAATTTAATCGATTGATTGATTGATTGAAGATTCCGAGCACGTCAATTTCTAAGGTCATTGGTCCCGTAAATGTAATGCCTATTTTCTCCTCGGTAGGTGGCGGTGTTCTTCCCCCGCTGGATGGTGAGATCTGGCAGCGACCTACCGTCGGCTAGCGGGTTTTTCCTAACAATGTATCTCTTACATGTAGGGAGCTGCCCGAAGTTCTAAGCTTCCGACTTGGGTCCCTACATTTGCGGTAGTGTAGTGCATTTTAGTGAGTGTGTAAGAGATGAGGGTAGGACAACGAAGAGGAAGGAAAGATCGCGCGCAGATCGTGACCCGTTTGTTTGGGTACTTCTCTAGCATTCGTCTGGTGTTGATCGGAGAAACCACGGAAAACGACCGGTCAAAGCAGCTGGACGCTAGAATTCTCCTCCAAACAGCGACTGAATTCCACCTACATATCTAGCTACTGTTGAAAATCCTTCCCCTGTCGGGACTCGAATCTAGGACCTCCCGATAGAAGGTAATCCAGTGACATCAGTTGATGCCCTGAGCCACCTCTCCCGGTCGTAACTAAAACTTGCATACTTTTTGTAACGAAATAGTAGTGAGAGTGTAGAACTGTCAGTTGTTAAGTATCGTGAACGAATATACAATAAATTGCCCTTTAGTGTCACGTCACACGTCTCTCCGGGCGCGATATTTAGCGTCCAGTTTCCCGCCATCTTTGCGAAGCGTCTGCCGTTGAACGCCATCTCGCCGGCGAGGGCAGGGGTCAGATCGCAACCTCACCGCCCGAAGGCACCACACCGGCGCAGCCAGATTGAAATCCGAGCGGCCGGCGCGGCCCAGCTGTCGGAAATAGCTGATGAAGGGTTCCGCGGTGTGTAATGGTGCCTCCGCTCCCAAGTGTTTGCTGACGCGCGATGAGAGCGCCGCCGACGGCCCATTTTGGAACTAATGTGGATGAGGTGTCCGTCGTAAAGCGATTTGTTTCGGGGTAAAGAGCGGACGCTCCGCCTAATTGCGTGCTGAAGATGATGGACAGTTGGGTGGAGATATTTCGGTCGGAGGAATTTATTTTGGCCGTGTGTCTGGAAAAGTCTGACGAGAGTTTTCGTGTTTTTTGTTTTTTGTTTTAGAGGAGCAAGATTCGCTCGATAAATTAACGTCGTGACAACGTAAGGAAATAATACTTTGTGTGTAAGTCAGATGCTATTGTTGAAGTGTATTCTTAAAGCGTCTTTTGTTTGACAAATGCCGAACGTTCATAGCCGCTTCTCAATGATGTGTAAATTTTGTTTTTAATCCATTTCATACAATGATATCCTCTGATTCCACATCCAGTGCTAAGGTTATTAGCCTTGTAAACATATTGAACGTTTATCGTAAATTTTCTAATCTTTAGAATGTACAATCTGGTGTACAAACATAATCATATTCACAAAAGGGAATGAACGTAATTTCTTATTTATAAGTAAAAGAATCGTAAAATGTTGTTTTTTGACAACTTATTTATTGCTACATAAGGTTCTGTGTTGCATTAAGGCCGACCTATTTCATCACGGGACGCAGGTCGTAATTTAAAAATCATGGAACATTTTATTTTTGTCTTACCTTAAAATATTTTATCGGCCCGTCATGTTGTCTTAAAAATTCTGTGATGAAGGGATAATAGGCAGTTATATTCATTGGACATGGATGCAGGGTCAATGAGTATTCTATTATAATCTTGTCCTCTCCTTTTGAAACGATCTCGTTATTTTTTCCAGCTCTGCAATTTGGAAATGAAGTTTATAGGTTTTGTTTTTGTTTTTTTGTTGTTGTTTTTTTGAAACTGAATGTTAAGATACCATCTTTCAGTGGACGTCATTTGTTTGGGGTCGAAGTCAGTTCGCTGATAATTCTCGAAAATGAAAGATACATTGACGAGCGTAGCTTATCATCTACTTCCGTACAGCAAGATTCAGAAAGCAGAAATGCCAGTCGGAACTGCCAGAATCTCTAACATAGCAGAACTATCATTTCAATCAAGTTACAATGATCCATCTTACACAGTATAGGCTAAAGAGATGTGGAAATAGAATTAATTAAAATGCCTTCTTAGAGAACCGTTGCTACATAAAAATATTGTTTCTTGTACTTTTCAACCACTGAATTAATGTTCCTTTCAAACTCGTATTCGTTTTTTGCTGAAAGGAAATCGCATTTGCAGTACACACTTAATTCGAATACTGCTGTTTACTGAACATTTTTATAATTTCAAATCATGTTTATTCATGTGCCATGTAGAGAAACAAGAGTTAGCATTATTATTAAATAATCAAAGCAATGAAAGTATTCTGGTAAGGTGCATTAAGTATAAAAAGTCTTTTGTTAATTGAAAGGGTCAAAATCGGACATACATGCCTGAAAAAATTCTCGAAACATCTTTACCATCTATAAAAAGTCACAAGGTTAAGTAAAGTTAATATTCGTCGGCGTAATGTTGTTAAAAAATATTAAAACTTATATATGAAGCTGGAAAACTCGTTTTTGTCATTTATACACGGTACTCCGTGTAAAGTGATTTAAATCAGACGAAAACTTGTTTGTTTACGATTACGATTTTCAATATAACAAATTTTTATCCCCCATGGACAGTTGTGCATATCTTATTCCGCTACCCCTTTTGTGAGAAAAACAGTACAGAAAATAATCCAAGAAGCTTTGGTGAAAATACAGATCAAAAATTAGAAAATTATTAATGTAAGAGAAATATGACAATTCATTTAGTTACAATTGTTTAATTCATACGCGGGAAATTAGGAATTATTAGAAAGAAAGTAAACAATTAGCATTTAGTGTTGTTTTGTAAGGTGACCTCAGTAGTTGAAGTGGCATGTAAATTTTACGGGGGCATGTGACTATCAAGAGAATTCTACTAATGTTGTTCGGTGGAATAAAAAATCGGACAACTGTACCTTCAGCTCACAATTTAATAAGCAAATTAAACTGACACTTACTCTTAAACGTACTCGTACAATTTAATAAGGACTGTAAAATGCAATTAATACGTACGTATTCCCACGGGAAAGATCTTGGAGTGTCGATGGCACTGCTCAAACTCTGCTGGAGGTGCGACTGAGAGGCAATGAAAAGTCCGGGTTACAGTGGGCCGGACTGATAAATAAAAGGTAGAAAAATCACCTTTGAATGAAATTAGATTCCTAACTGTAGCTTTGTATACCAGCGAGGTTGTATTTTGACGGTAGTCTCACGCAGAAGCCTGCCGATAATTATTCTGTGTTTTACATCAGAGAGTGTGTGGCGCAGAAGGGAATCGAATGTAGGCCGATGCTGGTTGGTTGGTTAGTGATTGCCGGCGCGCCAACAGCTTAGGTCATTAATCCTGTAAGTGTAGTGCATTTTTTCCGTCGGGAGATGGCGGCGATCTTTCCTCGCTGAATGGCGAGATCCGGCGCCGATCTACCGTCGGCTAGCGGGGTTCCCCCTGACCAGGACTCTCCCACCTGCGGGGCACCGCCCCAGCCGGGACAAGCTCGAAGCTCCCGACCGGTCTCCCGAAATAATAGGGCATATTAGTGTGTGTGTGTGTGTGTGTGTGTGTGTGTGTGTGTGTGTGTGTGTGTGTGTGTGTGTGTGTGTGTGTGTGTGTGTAAGGGGACAGGATAGGGTAAGGACGAAGAAGGAAAGACTGCGCGCGAAGGTTGTATTCATGAGCTAGAGTCCAATTCTATTACTTTTCCTTCCAATACTTTAATATAAGAAGCAAAAGTAAAAATTATATGGTCATCATAATGAAATGAGTATACATCAGAAGATGATAACCAAATAAACCAAATGCAATACGTGTTTCATTATGTTGTATCAAACGGGTATCAATTAATACTATCCATACGATTGTCCTAGTAACTTTTTATTTAATTTCATAATTTATTAGCCATAATTTATTAGAGTATTTCATTTGATTTATTGATTTAACAAACATAACCAACATGCAATGTAAACTATTTAAGGTTAGAATTCATAATAGATATATGTAGTTTTGTTTAAAATACTTTGTAACAAACATTTCAAAAAATTACGACATTCAAGAATTATTATACATGTTCCAACTATTTTGAGAAAAAACTATATTTTATTTTCTGTAACATTTATAGATAGAAAAGGTACTACGGGTGTTAGGAATCAATAAGAATATGCATTTTATTATACACGGTCATATAACACGGCTGTTAGCCACCATTATAATTAAATAAAATAATGAGACATGAGCCCATGATATTTCGGTCCCTTGTCTCCCGTTTGGGACCACCGTGCGGCGCCTCCCACGCGTGGCTCCGCCCTCCGGCGCCGGTCCCTTCCGCTAATTGCGCGCGCTGCAGTAAAAATAGCGCCCGCCGCTAATGGATCCGTGGCCGCGCGCCGCGGGCGCCGCTCCGCCCGCCCCTCGCCCACGCGGGCCACGGCGTTGGACCCTGGCGGCGCCCCCCTCCCCAACACCAAGCTTCGTACACCTTGACTCATTATTTCGTTTTTACGGATGCGTCCACTGCTATGGTCATTAGTCGCGTATACGTAGTGTATGTTTTTACCCTGGGAGGTACCGGGAGACGTGGCTCAGGAGACCTGATGCCATTGCAGTTTCTCTGACCGGGAGGTCCTAGGTTCGAGGCCGGACGGTGGATGGATTTTCGACACTAGCTAGAGAGCTAGGTCGAATTCAGTCGCTGTCTGAAGGAGAATTCTAGCGGCCGGCTGCTCTGATCTGTAGTTTTCGTGGTTTCTACAATCAATTCCAGGTGAATGCCCGAGCAGTACCTAAACAAACGAGCCACGGACCACGCGCGATCTCTCCTAACTCTTCCTTGTCCTATCGTCACCCCTTAAACACACACTTACACTAACATGTACTACACTACCACACATACCGCGAGACCGGTTGGGTGCTTAAAACTTGTCCCGCTTGGAGCGGTGCCCTGCTAGTGGGAGATTCTTGATTGGGGAAAACCTCGCTAGCTGACGGAAGGTCGGTGCCGGTCGCCATCCAGCGGGGGAATGTACCGCTATCTCCCGAGGAAAAAAACATGCACCACACCTACGGTATTATTGACCTTAGCAGTGGACGCGCCCGGGGAACAATCAATGAGCGCCGACTAGATCGCCTTCATCATGAAGCTGCGTAGACCTTGGCTGATTATTTCGTTTTGCGGGCGCGTCACCTGCTATGGTCATTAGTAGCGTAAATGTTTTTATCGCGGGAGGTGGTGGTGTTCTTCCTCAGATGGAATGTGAGATCCAGTGCCGACCTTCACGTCAGTTTGTGATTTTTTTTTCCAACCTGGTGACTCATATCATCTGTGCACCGACCCAGCTGTGACGAGCTCTAAGCCCCGACTGGTCTCCGTACTCTTGTTCGTGGAACTCGAGGGTCTGTGCTCGGGTGCAATGGAAGTTTTGACTGCAGCTAAATAGCTGGATGTAGGCTAACTACTTCCTAGTTAAGAGTTGTAGACACCGGCCTACCGCTCTCCTTGCCACCTTCCTCTCTAATTGTCAGTTTCCGTGATTAGTTCCAGGAGATTGACAGCTTAAATATTGGGTCGGTGGATACCAAACAGCTCCATGTTATCTTCTAGTGGAAGCTTCGAATCTCGAGTGTTTCGAGTACAAAGGGATTTTTGGCACCAATTCAATAGCTGAATCAAAACCACCGTGGATGTAAAATGCAGAGGCTAGTCACTCTAATCGAAAGTTTTCGTGATTAGTTCCAGACGAATGACAGCTTAAATATTGAGTATTGAATCATCATCATCATCATCATCATCATCTTCATCATCCCCTTAAGTTTTAGCATTTATGAAGCTGCGAGTTTGCAATTGAAGCTCAGTAGATCTAAAGAGTTTTGTTTACTGTACAAAGTGATTTTTGACACCAGTTGAGTAGCTGGATCGAAACCGACATTTACGTGAAAGAGGATTGAGAGGTAGTAATCGGCAGTTTCTGTGATCAATTCAAGGCAAATGACAGCTGCAGCATTGAACCTCAAATCTTCATAATCACCAAACATGTAAGCGTTATGATATGTGCCTGCGAATTTAAAATTAAAGCTTCGTAGATCTCGAGAGTCTAGGTTTGCTACCAAAGGTATTTTCGATCCGCTGTATAGCTCAGTCGAAGAAGATTGAAGTCGGGATGAGAATTGTAGAGGCCAGATCAGCCTTTTAATCAGACTTGTCCGTGATCAGTTACAGGCGAATGAATGCTTAAATATTCAGTCGCGAATCGTTACCATCGTCTAACGCTTAGTGCGTTAGAGCAGTAACTGCGAGTGAACTCTCTTAAATCAAGCTTAGTAGATCTCAACAGTTTGGGTTGGCTCCAAAGGGATTTTCGACCCCGATAATTAGCTGCCTAGTTGAGAATTCTAGAGGCCGGTTCCACTAATTAGTCGAGCTTTCGATCAGTTCCGGGCGAGGGACAGTTTAAAACAACAGTATTCGAAACACTTGGTGCAGTAGTTATGAGACTGCGTGGTACAACTCTGGGACAAGACGAAAGCTACAGGTTTCCAAAGCACGCAGAAATGTTTTACTTGAATCCCCCTCGGCATGTTTCAACTTTCCAGCCTTTCCAACGTTCCAGCTGGGGCGCTGCTCCGCTGGTGGGAGAGTCCTGGTTAGGGGAAACCCCACTAGCCGACGGTAGGTCGGCGCCGGATCTCGCCATCCGGTGGAGGAAGATCACCGCCATCTCCAGAGAAAAAACATGCACTACACTAACTGGACTAATAACCAAAGCAGTTGACGTGCCCGGAAACACGAAAAAATCAGTCAAATAATCAAAAGCTACTGAATCGCACGCGGAAGCGTGGTGCACAGCGGGTATCGTGGACACTTTCAGAGTGGACACATGTAGAATGCATCACAATGGGCAGGAAGCGAGAGAGGCCGAGCCCAGGGTGCAGTTCGCGAGGGTACGCGTCACACTTGTGCAAGATGTGTTGCAAGACCCGCCGAGGAGTGTATAGGAGCACCTGGTATGAGCGCCAGGCTCAAGTTAACAGTACATTCGGCAGTTAGCCGATGCTAACGGGGAGCAAATGCGCCTGTAGTAAATGGTAGGGCAGTTATGTGTATATATGTAAATAGACTGTGTATATACCAAAGTGATTTGTTCAACCCACAACGTCACACTGGATGGAATGATGCCATGATCTGATTGAGAATTCTGCTGAACGTCTCCTTTGATTGGCGGTTGCCATGATTAGTTCCAAATTGATGACTGAGCAGTGTTTTGAAACACGTGTCTTCAATCATCAAAACTACCACCAAACTGAGAGTGCCTTACAATTTGTAAGCAGGTGTTGGACTCTTAATAAAGCTTTGCAGATCGGAAAGTCCAAGGGTCAAATCCTGAAGATAGCAGATTCACGAAGGCAGCTAAGCTGGAACGATTCAGATCTATACCATAAAGATATCCATCCATTAGGTTATGCACCTTTAGAAAGGGTTATAAGAAAAGGGAAATACTAGAGAAGAGCAGTAAGATTGCAATAAGAATACCCCAAATTATCCTTGGTTATTATTTTTCTTTTTAACTGTAACTTGAAATTAATTTGAAAAAGTTATGTGTTATGTAATGTATTTATGTAATCAATGAAAATTTTGAAAAGCTTAGGTGGCCCAGGGTGTCAATTGATGTCACTGCAATGCATTTGACCGGAAGGTTCTAGGGTCGAAATCTCGACCCGGCAGGATTTTCGACACTAGCTAGATGGCTATATCGAATTCGACCACTGCGGCTGGCTGCTCTGATCGGTAGTTTTCCATGTTTTTTCCGATCAACACTTGGTGAATTCCGGAGCAGTACTCTAGCAAACGGACCGCGTGCAATTTTCCCTTCCTCTTCCTTACCTCATCCTCACCACCAACGCACACGTACACATACTTGCACTACACTAACACATATGTCAGGAGACCAGTCGGGAGCTTAGAGCTTCTCTCGGCTATACGCTGCTCCATAGGTGGGAGATACCTGTTTGGGGAAAACACCATTAGCCGACGTGTAGGTCGGCGTTGGATCTCAAAATCCAGGGGAAGAAGACCACTATCATTTCCAGGGTTTGAAAAAGTGCATTACACTTGCAACACTAATAACCTTAGCAGTTGACGCACCCGAAATCACTATTTAATAATGATAATTAAAATGCTCAAAAGACTTAGTATGAGGCTGAATAAGGACGATTTTTTTAAAATATGTAATATTGTACGTAGTGTGTAATAGAGGATTGCAGCGGCAAACATTCATCTGAACAAATCTACACAAAATGTTTTTTGCACGTATACTGCTCAAGAACGACTGATAAGAAACTGTCGTATAACACTGCAATAAATTAAATATTAAATAATGTGTTTACTAATTCAGCAATAATATAGTATATGTGGATTCACAGTGTAATAGTTCTTTACATGCCAAGAATAACAAAAAGTTGCTATCCCATATCGGAACTCCCTAATAGCAAATATTTAATGGCGGGCGGCCTCTTCCTTGGAGCCTTATTGTCGCATGGAGTCATATGTGTCATAACTAGTCCATGAGAATTGATGCGGCAAACACAGTATGAAATTAGGCGTACACAATCAAATATTTGCATTTTTGGTCAAAATAGAAAGTGTTGCACTGTTTTTTTTTTTTTTTTTTTTTTTTTTTTTTTTACTTTTACCGAGTTTCTGGGTTTCTAATGAAACCATAGACTCGTCACATGTCCGGAGACAGCATTGTTTTTTATATAGTTGTAGTAATATATGATAGAGTAAGTTCATTCTCTTTCTAAGTGATCAAGACGATGATCGTCACTTACTGCTTAAAAATTGTAAAGGCTATGAGCTCTCTTTTGTGATGAATTCTAGACAAATGTCGTGGTAGTTCTTGAAGCAACGGGTCACAGACCACGCGCGATTATTTCTTTTCTGTTGTATCCTCATTGGGCTGGGCTGACCCCTCTGATAGGCAATTATCAACCATTTAAAAGGACTACGGTAACAATGTGTTTTGTAGTAATGAAAAGTCAAACCTGGTCTACAGCACCGATGGAAGGATATTGGGGGAGAGTCATAGTTATCTAACTTGAATTCAGCCTAGCAACTAGTACTGACTTAATGTAAACGTTTCAGCAAGTATCAATCAGGTCATTTCACCTTTTCCAGGTAGCTGAACATTACTTCAGATCAATCAGACCACCACTTCAGATCAACATTTCAAGAAATTAAAATTGAAATTTTGTAAACTATGTTACTTATTTTAGTCACATATTCCTAACGGAATGTATAAGATTGCGTCCAGAGAAATAATACATTACTTTTCCAGGCAACTGGGAAATCAAAGACGATTTAAGTCATTACAGGATTTGTAATTGTTTTCCTTTTCCTTCCATTCTCCAATCACATGGTGATACTTTATAATTTACGCGTTGGTAGAACTCACAACCTCAACGGATTGCGGTGGTCACAGCAGTTGCATTCTCTGGAATAGGTCATTCTCAATGCATTTTAGGGCGATGATATACCTTAAAACCTTAAAAAATTATATTTTTGAAAACATTTTCCCCTATGCATTAATTATTCAGGAATATGTTGGTAAAAAAAATATATCGATATTTGCAATAGTTTTTGAGTTATAATTTAAAAGGTATGTCGCTGCATCATGTAACTTTCAGAGTAGTAAGGGAAGCAAATCTCATGAATCTAACTTCGTCCCTTGTTTTTCAGAATTACCGTTTTTAAGATCCGTTTCCGTTATAATTAAAAAACTAATCATTTTAAAGCTATGAAACTTTTAGGATGCATTTAACTAAGTATTATCTACAAAATATGCTAAATCATACACTTTAGATCAATAGTTTTTGTGATAAAAATATAAAATTAAAAAACTAGTAATAATATATTAATTTTCGATTCAAATTAAAAATTTTCTTTATCCAGAGATTTAAATGATCAAGCATGATTTTGTGCTGTGAGTTTTGCCAACAAATTAAAAGAAGACATTTGAAAAATCTTCAAAATTATTTGAGTTATCAGGGAAACACTAAGTCAGTGCACTAAAAAAATGGTTGAATTTTGATTTTTTTAAAGTTAAAAGCACATTTTTCCTTGCAGAAGAAAGATATTTATGTGTGTCAGTTCATTTTCGCTGCTGTGGAGTAAGATTTTAACGGGAAGTGTAAAAATAATAATAATAATAATAATAATAATAATAATAATAATAATAATAATAATAATTTAACTGGTGTAAGCTCATGTATTGTTACTCTTAAATACATGAGGATACAGTTGTACTATCCCAACCACTTCCTGAAATTTCATACTGTTAAGGATTGTCAGTTTTTAAGAAATACTTTCCTTATAGATAAAACATGAGTGTCATTTTGGCTTGAATGTATTGATTAACAATTGTTTATTCCATTATTTTAAAACATACTTTTTTCCAATAAAGTGGGGTTTGAAACGCATCTTTCAAATACATTCTACTTTTGTAATTGATTACAGAACTTGTTGACGCATATTTTGAAGTGTATACATTTTATTAATAAAACTTGAGTGCTCAAAAGAGATAAGCCGGAAAGTGTGAAAACTTCATGTTTTATTCACTTAAGTTATTTATCTTCTTTCGCCAAGACATATTCCATTCTAAATAACGTTCTTCACAGCGGAAGACATTTAATAGGCATTCTGAAAGGGAGCCTGAACAGCGACCAACCCATTTGATGCATGAGGAAATTTATTCTTTCTCCGACCCAAGTATGAACTCCCTGCCACGACACACAATCTCCTAGGAGGATTTTTAACGACTGTATTTATTATCCCGCATTTAGGAGCCATAAAACGCTTCGTTAACTCACTCTTAGCGCGTAAGGGCGGGTCGCATTACGGGCGACGTATGTCTCCTCCTCTGACGGCAAGCCTGGAATTTTCTGCGGTCGTTATTTTAACGGGGGCCGCCTTGCCGCGAAGTAGATAACCGAGAAGTAAAAACGCGAACCTGTTAGGTGTATGGAGAACGAAAAGGACGTCCACATAAGCCGTGTAACCTGCGGTTGAACAAGATAGCCGGAATACTCGGCTGCTTTTGTGGAGTTTAGATGCTGAAAATGACTGTTTTAGAATAGTGTTTCCAAACTATTATAATTGAAACGCGCTCGGCGAAGTAGCAGTTTCGTAGTGGAGAAAACAGCGGCTTCCGTCGGGTACGTGGTGTTAACGAACGTAGCTGCTATAAGCTGGAATTTTATTATCGTGAGAGAACACTAAAGTCGTTAGAAAAACCCAAATGAAGGAAATAAATGCGAAGGAAGTATCAAGAGGTGTTTTTATGCTTAGTTGTTACACTGAAATGGTTCTAATAAATTTAGATACACAATATGGCCGATTCCGTTCCCTAATATCAATAAGATATTTCTGTGAGAAACTTTATTTTCCCTCACTTTTTTTATCTGACTCGGAACTCTATTTATCTCCGTCTTGAAAACATTTGCTGTCTGAAAGTGTGTCGATATGGTGATACGGTGCAATATGCGTAGTAAAGAGTAAGTTATGTAATGCTGCACGAAAAAACGGCGGATTTTCGGTAGAAAAAATTCATTGCCGGTATCTGATAACGA
This sequence comes from Teleogryllus occipitalis, assembly GCA_011170035.1. Classification (NCBI taxonomy): domain Eukaryota; kingdom Metazoa; phylum Arthropoda; class Insecta; order Orthoptera; family Gryllidae; genus Teleogryllus; species Teleogryllus occipitalis. The sequence goes on along the minus strand of BLKR01000220.1, from coordinate 407,824 downwards.
AAAATTAGATAAATCCAGTTGCTAAATTAAGGGAAAAACCCTCTAACACGTGGTGTAGCAAGAATCCCTGTGTTGTGGCTCATTGATGCCGAAAAAACAATTGAAAGCAAAACGACCGTCCGTCTGTCCGTCCGTGTGTCCGTTCGTCTGTCTGTCTGTCTGTCTGTCCGTCCGTCTGTCGTATGTGAACAAACCTAGCACCTAAACCGTGCATAGGATTTTTTCCAATTTGAAGAAACCCCTGTCATTTTTGCGTGAACTAAATCTCTGTGATTTTGAAAAACATTCATTAATTTTTGGGGGAACTTTGTATGAAGCTTCAGAAACATTTTCAAAATTTTCTCAAAAATTGCTCAAAATTTTTTTCTTTAAATTTCTTCTGAGAATAGAGTTAAGGACACTTATACAGATGGCAAAGGTCCGATTTTCAGAATTAACTCTGAATTTTCGGAAATTATAAAAGTATGCATTCTTTCGGCAACTTCCTACAACTACAATATTGAAGATAGAGATGTTTCTTTAAATGAAATTTGTTGTCCATAAATAGTTCTTTCATTAAGGTCAAGTAAATATTTTTGTAAATTTGAGTAGTTTTCGTGCAACAGCGTGTCCAATATATCCTATTTTAAAAAATTAGAAAAACAAGATTTTTTTAAAAACGACTCCAAATGTTTTCTTTAAATTTTTGGTAGGGATAGTGACAAACAAACCCTATACGATGACATAAACGCGATATTGCTCCATTCTTTTCTTTTTTCAAAAATTACAAAAATGTATTTTTTTCACTTCTCTCACGTCGGTAATACTTACTTTAGAGGCGATCTTCAGAGTATTATATTTATGAGCACATGTGCTTTAAGTAATGTCAAATAAAGTTTCTCGAAAAAAAAAGTTTTCTGTGAAAATGAGCTCAAAATTCCGCATTTTCAGAAACGCTCAAACGCCATTTTCTCAAAAATGGTTCCAAATTTTATTTTCAAAACTTTTCAATGAATAATGCTTATTGTACTGTTTAATATGACTTTAAGTTTATTTTGGTGTTTTTTCAAAAATTACAAATGAATTTTTTTTAATAACTCTCACGTCATTAATTTGTACATTTCCATCAATTTGAATACATTATTACATTTGTGAGTGAATGTGCTTTAAATGACTTTCAACTAAGGTTTTCGAGAATTCAATAGATTAATGTGAAAACTGCTTCAAATTCCGCATTTACAGTAATGCTTAATCACCATTTTCTTAAAAACGGCTTCAATTTTTTCAATAAAAATTTGTATTTATGACGAGGTGTTACTCTTCTTTAATATTATTGAAGTAATACTTCGGTTTTACTATTAAGAAAGCGAAAAGCTGCGAAAATGTAAAAAAAAAGTTCTTTGGGCGGTGATAGATGGCAGCTAGAATGAGGATGGGGCAAGACCGTAAAGCTAGTCCGCCCCAAAGGAAATTAGAAAACTTTACTATGAGAAATTATGTGCCATTCTGTTGCACCTCTACTTAATATTGTTAAAACACGCTTACAGGAAAGTGAATATTATTGTATATTCCTTTTACACGAATAAAACAATTTGCGCTGTGGATTATTAAAATGGATTTTTCTAGAATAATGATTTGTGTCATTTTAAAAGAGAAAAGTACATACTATGTCTTATTTTAGTAATCAGACTGGCAAAGTTAAGTTATCACATTTTGTCACTACAATTAGTAATATATTGAACCCAATCCCTTTTATTAAAGGTTTGAAGTTTCCTGTGATGTCTGGATGGAGCATAATAAATAGCATAAACTCTTAAAAACGTACTTCTTAAATAATAGACTCCAAGACAGAACAAAATATGAAATGAATATTTATATTCATTTGTTTCCAGAAGTTATTTATAGTCGTGAAATGCGTCATCAGTTTACTAATTACGCCACTGCCAAACTACCACTTCTGTTGCCGTATATTATTAAGTATGCCAACTTTCACAAAAGAACTATGAAGAAAACATAGTATATCAAATGGGTGTCAGGATTTACAAATGAATATACCCAGTCTGACGAGTATACCTTGAAATGTTTATGCCATTGTAGGTCGCATCTAAATGAGTCTTATTCTCGAAATAAAATATTCTTATTGTCCTTTACATTATGAATGCTCGTATACATTTGGAGACTTAGTGAACTAATCATTTTTCGAATATATTTACGAATTGCTTGGATATTGCTTGGCTTTGCGGCACGTTAAATTTGGTTGTTTAAAATCTAGAAATAAAATTACAAATAAAACAGTTTTAAACGCAATTTTCCGCAGCTTGAGAAGTTGTACCGTTGATCAGAGACGTGTTTTAAGGATTATCAAGATATACGAGTTTTTCATAAACGAAGTCTTCAAACTGCAATAGTATTTTAATTTTATTCATAAACGAAGGGTTTACATAAAAGTTCTTCAATAAACGGTACATCACTGTCTTTTGTGCCCGTCATCGACTCATTCCGTACAATTTGAACATCGTAAGTCTAGGAATAAACACTTCGTAAAACACACCTCCATACCAGGCGCTGTTTTCGCGCTGCCGCCCGAGCCCATAACGATATCGGCGATGGCGGCGGCGGCGGCAGTAGAAAGACGGCGTTTGCTTCAGGCGATCAGGAAGTGCGATGAAATACGCCGTCGAAAACGGGCATAAAGGCGTCGTGGATTACGACCTGATTATGATAAACTACGATTCCAGACGCTTTAATGCTTAATTTCGTTCTTCGTTCTCGCGCGACGGCCGATAAGTCTTTATTAAGACATTGGGTGCCTTTTATACGCGAATCCTAAATCTTCGCGTAATGACGGCAGGAGAGGATGAGCTTGCGAGCGTCTAACAGCGGCTCCTCGTTAAGCCCCGGGCGGCTCCGAGGGCGGCCTTGGTCGAGCCTACGTAACCTCGTGCGGTTCCTTTCGGCGTCGTCTTCTCGTCGGGTGGATGGGACGATCACCGCCGCTGCTGGCAAGGCCGCCACCTCCATCGCGCAGCAGCCTGACCCACCATCACCATTTGCTCGCTCCCGCCCCTCAACCCCGCTGCCGTCACCGCCCACTATCGCTGCTGCCAACATCGCCGCCGTCTCCGCATTTGCTCCCTCCCCATCACTTCCTCCTCCTCTTCCTCCACCACCACCACCACCAATTTTAGTATCACTACCACTACCAATATCAATACAAATACCATCACCATCACCATCACCCCATCCCCACCACTACCATCAAAATCACTTCTACAAATACCACGACCAATAAAACTACCACCATTACCGCTACAACTACAAACACAATAACTACACCAAAGCTATAACTCCAACCACCACCACTACAACTACCACCAGCACTAAAACTTCCTCAACTATCACTACCTCAACCACCATCCCTTCAACTACCTTCATTACCACTGCTACTTCTACCACTGTAACCTCTTGCTCTACCACTGCTACCTCCACCACCACCACCACCACCACCACCACCACCACCACCACCTCAACCCCACCTTTCCCACAATCATCGCTGCCGTCAACACTTTCACCCTCACCATCACCTTCTCTGCCACCTCCACCATCATCACCACCGCCTCTATGGCCTACTTCGCCGCCTTCACCGCTTTTGTTTCCTACCTCATTGCCTCTGCCGTCTTTATCGTCTACCCTGCCACCTCCACTCCCCTAGCTCCTACTTCACCGCCTGTATGATCTGTCTCGCCGACTCCATCGTCTCTTTCTCCGTCTCTGTCGTCTTCATCGTCGGCGTCATGTCCATCGCCACCAGTATCATTGCCTCAGTTGTCTCCACTGCCATTACTACCAACGCCGCCTTCATCGCCACCAGTGCCACCGCTGCCACCGCCGCCACCGCCGCCGCCACCGCCGCCACCACCGCCACCGCTGCCACCGCCGCCACCCTCGCCACCGTCTTCACCGTCGCCACCGTCGCCACCGTCGCCACCGTCGCCACCGTCGCCACCGTCGCCACCGTCGCCACCGTCGCCACCGTCGCCACCGTCGTCACCGTTGCCACCACCGCCACCGCCGCCACCACCACCACCACCACCACCACCACCACCACCACCACCACCACCACCACCACCACCACCACCGCCGCCGTCTCCCGGAGTGCTGTTCCGAAGCGCCGGTCGCCCGTAATCTGTTTCTATAAATTTACTTCGCGACGTATCGACGTCTGGGATCGCCGCGCGTCGATCTCCGTGGCTTCGGTCCTCGAGATATCGATCCGCCCGGAGAAGGGGGTGGGGAAAGGGTCCGAGAGAGCGGTTGGTTCCCGCCGACTTTGGACGCGACCCAGAGGAGGGCAAAAGGACAGTTTCGGCCGCGAATGAAGTATGGATCTTCCCCGTCAGCATTATTTCTTTTTCTGAAACCTTTATAGAAATGAAAAGCCTGGAAATAACTTAGAAGACCTAGCTCGATAATCGATGTCGCTAAGATGAAAACACTTATTTGGGATCGAAGGGTAGGGTTCAATCCCGCTTTAAGTTTGGAGATTTCTGTATAAAGTGTATTAAGTGTAAGTGTGTTAAGTTTGGGGATCTGTTGTAGGACTGTCAACCATAGCGTTTTGGTTTAGTGTTTATTTATTATTGAGACTCCGTATTGTTGCAAGCAGCGGCTAGTTTTGGGGGTACAACTGATCTTTCACACCTATCGTCCTCTTTCACCTCTTATATTGCGTCGTTTATTACATCATGCACCACCTAGTTAAATTCCAATGCTTGGGGGTAACAGCGACATGAGGCGAACATTACGTATTCTCTTCACCGTAACTAGCAAGATCCTCCTCCTTGAGCTTTTCTTCGTCATACAGCTACAGAAACTGGGACGATTTGAAAGGAAAGCTACAACTCTATTTTTACCCCGAATGGGAATTGAACCCGGGACCACAGCACGGGAAGCTAGTACGCTTCCCATGAACCGTTCCAGAGACACTCATTTATATCTATTTTATATTTTATTTTCATAGGTAATTCCATATTAGGGAAGCCTCGCAGAACACTTTGCAACTTCGGCTTTCTTGAGAACTTCTTCGAAATACGCCTACATTTATTGGACTCGGTGTGTATGGTGAATTCGGTGGTATAACGGTTAGCGTTCCGGACTGTTGTACCCATTTGATGGCATTGTTCACTTTGATGGGTTCATTTTGGTGGGTTCAAACCCGATCGAAGCTGTGGATTTTTAAGGGCGAAAAATTCCTTTGTACGCCTTCCTTCGGAGGGCTGTCCCATGTAGTAGATTTACTGCATGTAAAGATCCTCAAGCCTAAAAGAAGCCTCTGAGCTAAATTCAAGTCGCCTGTTTCGTCGCCCTACAATAACTTCTTTCTTCGCTAGATGGTGAAAGGAGCGTAGCGAAATTTGCGTGGTCAGACGGAATAGCGGGCCTGACGCCCCGAGTCTCGCCACGTAAAATAAGGCATTAACTTAAATTAACATTTCTGTAAATGATCTTTTACTGTGTCATCGAACAATCTGACTACTTCTATTTATTTTATGCCATCAAAGTGAAAATTTGAAAATGTTAGTTTGGACATATTAATCCAGTTGAGTTTGTTCAGGGCAAAACTGGTGCCACTAAAGCATTTCTAACTGGGAGGTCGAGTCCCGATGGTTATAGATTTCGTCACTAAGTCTCTAGCTACACAGCTATATCGAATTCAGCGTCTGTCTGGAGGTAAATTCTAGCGACCATCTGCTGTGATTCTGATCGTTAGTTTACCGTGATTTCTCTGAAAAATTCCAGGAGAATGTTGGAACCCTAATACACAGGCTGTGGACCACACACGATATTTGTTGCCTCTTCCTTGTCCTCTCCTCTCCCCTTCCTTATACACCTTTATACTTACATGCACTACACTACCACATACATCAGGAAACCAGTCGAACGTTTATAGAGTCCCAACTTGAGCGGTGTCCTGCTGGCGGAGATACCTATAAGTGGAAACCCGGAAAACCGAAGTGTAGGTCGGCGACGGATCTCACGTTCTAGTTGCGGAGGAACACATCCCGAGGCGTAATACGCTCGACAGGTAAAGACATTATCAGTGTTACCTTTGTCTGGGCGAAAGCTTCCTGCTTGTCTTTTGTTACTCTCGTGTGTAACAAAAGTCGCACAAAGCTCGCGCGCCAACCCGCTGTTTTCATAGATAATCTTTCGGCACGTAGCTTCAGAATGCCAACGTTACGAGTGTTAATTCTGCTTTTCATCCAGTCAGTACGCGCGTATTTCTTAGCTTTTTACACCAGCGAATCGGGTCGCCACGAAACTGCTCGGCTTCTCTGATTTTCAAACGATGTGATTCCGTCGGCGTCTTATTTGGCAAGGAGAGAGATTCCCCTAAATTATAATAAGGCCTGCCTTGTAATAAGCAGTTGTCTTGCAGCTCCTTGCTACGCGCGCCCAGGCTATGGCGCGTTGTCCTAGTCATCTTTGGAAGCAGATCAAACACTTCATGCGAGGAATGAAATTCTTTTTCTTTGCGAGGTAATCGGCGGGTTTTTGAGGAAAAAATGAATTATCTCGAGCGCGGGACATTTTTAATGTAAACTCTTTGCTCTGAATTCGACCCAAAGGGTGGTTATAATTAATTGTATTCCACGTTCGGCTCTTTTTTACGTTGTTTACTTACGGCTACTTTTAATTAAGTTGTACGCTTTTATGCCAACAAAACGTATGGGACTAATTAAAATATCAGGTGACGGCTCCGATCATACAAAATAGACAATCAGTCAAATTAGCTGAAATTTTAAAATTATAACTTAAAATTAAAACAAAGAAGTACGTTCTCTTAGAGTATTTAAGGACCCCATTTTGTTATCGCTACGCGCGCCGCTTAATTAGCCTTTCGGATAGTTCTTAAAGGTTCATTTAGAGAGCTACGTTCTTAAATAACTATTATTGACTACACGCAATTTGAAACTGAAACAAGAATTTTAAATCCTTGTGTAGTAATCGAGTAACCTGCGTCCATACGACATTCACGGTTAGACATCTTCCGGTTCATTCCACCAATCGAGACAAATGACGTGTCATTCGACGATTTCTCCTGGTTGAAAACTGATCGATTTTTGCAGTTTCATGCGGAAGATTCCACGAAATTTATTAAAATTATTGTTTTTGTTTTTTAAGCAACTAAAACCCGTTTTGCGTAACTTCATTTACTCAATTCAAAGATTTCACTCGATTCAATTCTTTTCGACAAATTGATCGGCTGAATTCTTAACCGGTTCCTTCTTGTATATTCTGGAAAAATTTTAGAAGAGCATGTTTTGATGATTTTGTAGTATGTTATGTGAGACGCGTGTTTTCGTAGAATCGTGTAAATTGTGAGGGGAGACAGACATGCAAGAGAGACTTGTTTAATGTATGAAGGAAACGTTAGACAAATTAAATAGACAAACAGAAAAACTATGATTAAATTAAATAGAAAAATAAGCTGTTATAATTTTAAAGAAGTCTTAACTCATCGATACCAAAAGGAAGTAGCAACCTACATAGGTAGCACATAAATGCAAGAACAAGTACAAGTAATACACGCTGTGTATTACTACACTCCTTTTCGGAATTTATATGGATCGTTTCGATTTAATTCATCGGATTGACAATAATTAAACCTAGTTTTGTAATTAAACAGAAAATGAAAGTAGTATTTTAATCGACACTGTTACATATAACGTGTTATGCCTGAAAATGAACGACCAGGCAACTGTAATATGTTTGATGAAATATTTTTATTATGATCTTGCAAAGCACAAATATAACTTTGACATTAATATACCCGCCGGAGGAGCCACGCTAAGATAGTAATCAGAATTTTTAAGTGTCCAGATCTAATAATTCCTCATTCATTCACAAAACTAATCATATGATTACTAATCAATGAAATAATCTATCCTTGAAGTTAATAAGTCTAATATCTTCAATAAACAAAAATGTCATGAAAAGCAACTGATTTTGTTTTGGTCCTCTACTGAGAGGCTGGATAACATTAATTGTTAAAAATGACAACATAATTAAATAGATGAATAAATGATTAAGTGCCTAATTAACACTAAATAGAAAAATAAAATTAGATGTCACATTTAGAGAATTATCAGATAATTAAATTAAAATCAATTTCCAATGCATGATTAAAATCCACTCTTGATTAATCATGAAGGAGAAAATATTGATGGCGTGAGAAAATGGGGAGAACAGGTCTAAGGTACATTTCGACCTGATTAGATACAAAGAATTATTACATGATATATTTTATTACATGGGAGTTTTTTTGTTTGTTTTTTCTCCCTTTGAAAATTCAAAATTTAAGTAGTATATGACTTAGTGTAGGGATCACAGAATTTTGAAAATGTGCACACAATTCACTTTTCCCCATAGCACGTCATACGCAGTTTTTAACTGTTTTTTTGACGTAAAATAAATAAATAAATAAATAAATAAATAAATAAATAAATAACCGTGTGAACCACTCAAAGGTTAGTTCTCCTTTTTTCACTCCTACAGTATCATGAGAAACGATACATAAAGTGTTATTCTTGGGTGCAAACTCGACGCAACAAATTATTTTGAGTCGACGTGTTCTAGTGTTGGAGTTCTGGGAATTACATGAAAAATTAATTTGTCAGTGCAAGGACACAGGTTAAAATTACCATACAAGGTGAGAATTGTATAAAGAGCATGGTATTGCATTAAAAATATAGTGACTAAATGAATCACGTAAAGTTGGATGAAAATTACAAAAGTTATTCGAAACGAACAGTGTAAACATTTAAGTTAAGAATAAAATTTATAAAGAGGATAGATGGGCACATATCCTCTACTTTTAATACAATTTTACTTCGTAAGCGTTGTACACAGTGAATATATAAAATAAAAATTATCATACTTACAAATGTTCAAATACAAGTCTAAACTGAACGTTTCCCTCATCGTTCGTATGTCAGCAATGTTATATCCGCAGCCTCTTTGAAGTCTCTTAAGCACATCCATCTCCTAATGTCCTTCTTTATTCCGTACCAATACGTTGTTCTTCTACTCGTAAATGAGTATCTGTATCAAAATCAATTAGGAAAAGTTTTTTCTCCATTTGTGTGTACGTGATATCCCTCACATTGCTTTTCATTTCTCGCTGTAATTTTGAGAGGATATATGTTTTTTGAAAACCGTGCCACGCAACATGATAAAAACCGTTAATATTGAATTGCAGGTGATGTGGATCTCGAGACTATAATACGACAAATATGAAATAATAGTCATGTCAAATACAAAGTAGAACGGCGGCGCAAAACTATCTAAGTGTCAAAAATTATTCAGAAAACGAGTAAAATTGTCCACCAGTAAAATTCTGTGTGTAGCGGCAGTACAATACGTTGACGATTATTGTTACTAAAAAGCAGTGACAAATCACATGATTCTTTTTATCTTTATTGACATTGGCATAACGGAACTTTTCGAGAAATTAAATTTTTGAGTTTTCGTACTCAGGTCGTTTAGCTCTGCCACCCCACAAACATAGTATTTCCTCACAATTGCTGATCAATTTATCGTTGACCTTGATTTTCTCTTAAGTGAGTCCTTTACCATTGTCATATGTCATCGTCGTTCTGCGCTATGTAACGTATTTTCACCAGCTTCATCATCATTACCAGTGCCACTTTCCACAATTTCCTCTTCTCTTGCTCATACTACTACTACTGCTGCTCCCGTGAGTACGCGTCCATGCATCACAGACTGTGGCTCCGTCATGGTCTCTGGCTCCACCGCATCTGTCGTTGCTCTCCCCATCCCCTTGCGAGGTTGTCGACGCTGGCAATGTCATCTCGCACAATGGCGGACGCTCCGTCTGTCCACGACATCACTCTGTTTCTGCGTTTCTCAAACGCTGTCCGTGCTGTGGTCTCATTCATGTCGAATGTCTGATGTATCCTCAAAATATGTTCCATATTTTCATAGGAAAGTTTAAACCTTTTCCTATATGAACTGTAAATTATTAAAACAATTTTAATGTATATGTTTATGTTCCAGAAATTCCATTTTTGTTTCAATACATTATTTCACTGCAAAATTAATCCCCATAATGAAACCGGTTAATATATTTTAAAATAAAATGCATTGTTGTTAGGCTAGGATAAGTGTCTTCTAAATAAAAAAAGTACCACAAATGCAGTGGAACTTGAAACTCCATATGTTGTCTTCCACAAGCTTTGTAAACTTTTGTGTATCACATATTTGCTATTTTTCGTCATTATAATATATTTCACCTACATTAGCCACCACAAGTTGGCTAATCTGCATTTCTTTTGGCTAAAGTTTGAAGTAAGGTTCAAAGTTGTTTCTACTTTGGATTTAATCCACTAATTTTTGATAATGTGAACAATAAGTGGCACATTTTCGAATTAGCCACATTCAAATATTATCTACGACAGCGCAATGGAGTTTTTAGCTGTGAAATGCCTTACTTACGAATAAAGATAATTTATTTACACGATTATTTTAATTTGTTTGAGGAGGAATCCAGTAAAGTGCTTGTTATGTACCGAATTGTTTTAAATATCAGTACAATTTCACAAATCAAGAAATAGTGCACACTGTATGCATGTTTAAGTGCAGTTTAAACGGTCCCTTTCCCTCTCTTTTCTTGAGAAACGTTGCTGTAGTTTATATCGCCTTGCATGTACCAAAGGAGTATCCATGCTATAGTTTGAGAACCACTTATTCTATTTTGTCTTCAACACCACTTCTTTCTCCCAACGCTAACGCTCCCGACAACACCCCCGACAATGCCCAAACCAATGCCCACGCCAACGCCCACGCCCACGCCAACCCCCATGCCAACGCCCATGCCAACGCTCACGCCAACGCTCTCGCCAACACTCAGGTCAACGCCAACGCCCACGCCAACGCTCACGCCAACGTTCACGCCAACGCCAACGCCCACGCCAACGCCAAAGATCACACCAACGACCACGTCAACGCTCACGACAACGACCACGCAACCGCGCACGCCAACGCTCTCGCCAATGCCCACACTAACGTCCACGCCAACTCCAAAGCCGTCCTTTCCCAACCCGCCATTGTTTTCCGGCTTAGGTGGCTTACGGCGTCAATTGATGTCACTACAGTGCCTCTGACCGGAGCGTCCGAGGGTGAGTCCTGAAGGTGGCAGGATTGTCGACACTAGCAAGATAGTTAGGTCGTTTCAGCCCCTGTCTGAGGGAGAAATCTAACGGCTGGCTGCTCTGATCGGTAGTTTTCCGTACTTACTCCGATCAGCTCTAAGCACATGCCAGTGCAGAACACTAACGGGCAATGGATCGCGCGCGATCTTTTTTTTTCCTTTTCCTTTTCCTTTTCACAACCTTACTTGCACAAACTTTCATACCCTACCCTACCACACATGCCTGGAGACCGGTCTGGAGTTGAGAGCTTGTCCCGACTGGAGCGGTGCCACGATGATGGGACATACCTGGGAAACGTGCAGGTCGGCGCCGGATCTAGACATACAGCCGGGGAAGGTCACCACATGTTTCCGCGTTAAAAATGCACTACACTTACGGGACTAATCACTTTAGCACTTGACGCGCCCAGAATTACTGATCAAATCAGTAGATCCATTTTGTTACCACTCCGCTCCGGTCTCGGTTCCTGCCCCGCTCTCGCTCTGCATACTTCCCGTACCCTCCCAGTAGCCTTTCCGTTCCTACCCCGCTCTCCCGCCACGCAAGGGCACGCCCTTGCTATACTACGCTACCTCCCCGCTTCCACCTCCACCCATCCCTCTCCCTCTCCCGCCGCGCTCCTGCCGCGCTCCTGCCGCGCTCCCGCCGCGCTCTCGCCCCGCACTCTTTCCGCTCTCATCGCCATGCATCCTTGCCCATTCACCACCGCCTTCTTCCTACCAGGAGCGGTGGCTCAATGTATCAAATGATATTACTGCAGTGCCTCTGAGCGGGACCTCTGCGTGGAGCAGGACCTCTGAGCGGGAGATCCAGGGTTCGAGTCCCCAGTGCGGAAGGATTTTCGACACTAGCTTGCGAGCTAGGTCCAATTCACTCGCTGTCTGGAGGAGAAATTCTAGCGGCCGGCTGCACTGATTGGTAGTTTTTCGTGGTTTTTCCGATCAACGCCAGACGAATGCCGGAGCAGTACCAACAAACTGGCCACGAACCGCGCGTAATATTTCTTTCCTCGTTTGTCCTATCCCCACCCATTGCGCACACACACACACACACACACACTAACATACACTACACTATCACACATGCCAGGAGACCGCTTGGGAACTAAGAACTTGTCCCGGGCTGGTGGGACCCCGCTGTTGGGAGATACCTGGTTGAAGAAAACCCTGCTTGTCAACGGTAGGTCGGCGCCGGGCCTCACCATACAGTGGGGGGAGATAATCGCCATCTCCCAATGAAAAACATGCTCTACACTTACGGGACTAATGACCTCGTTAGTTGACGCACTCTTTTTCCTTCCCGCATTCTCCTTGTCTTCTCCCTTCCTTCACCATCTGTGTTGCCATCCTCTCCCCCTTCCATCGCGCCTGCAGCGCCTCCGCCTCCTCCTCCTCCTCCTCCTCCTCCTCCTCCTCCACCACCGGCGCTCGCCGGCCACGCCCCCTCCCGCTCCGCCCGCGCCCCCGTCGCGTCGGCGCCGTCCGGTCCCGAACAACACCGGCGGGGCCCGCGGATCCCCAATCAATAGCGGCCAAAAGAAATCAAGCGGCCCCGACGGCCCGGCTACACGGCCCTCGTGTGCGGTTACAAGCGCGCCCGACACGCCCGAAACGGCCGCCCCCGGCCGCCCGCGGGTGCGGAGCGCCGGCAGGGGCGCTGGCGGCGCGCGTGGGGAGGGGGGGAGGGGCGGAGGGGGGGGAGGGGGGGGAGAGAGCACGACGCCGACGACGACGTTCCAGGGAGGCACGCGTGTTCGGTTGCCTTCAGCAGGCGGCCTTTGTTACGATGAGTGATGCCATTGTTGGATTCGTAGTGAATGTGGATCGAGGCTGACTTTCAGCCCTGGATTATTTGTTTATGTCTAAACCTGAATGTGACTATAATGATTCGCACAGAACAAAGCTACAATGAACAACAAAGCTGATACAAAAATACTATTTTAGAATAAGCGTATTGCGCCATTGTTGAACACCGTGACGCAATACGTTAGCAACAATTTTTCTATATCTAGCAATCTGTAACAATGTATAGCAAACGATGCGCGTAGTCCTGAGAAACATCGTCCCGCAACCGTAAAGTGAGATGCGGAATATCGTTCCCATGCTGAAGAACTAGAGCGAGTGCACACACATTTTGCGCAGATAGTTTTGACCGACCTAGCATAACAAGTGAGAATGCGGCATACAGAAACTCTTCCTCCTCGAAGAGTCACTATTATCGTTCATGTTTGCAGAAAAGTGCTTGACGTCATTAAAGATCTAAAATTAATTTTAAATTCCACTAACAAAGAGTTCTTTCTTCCACATCGAATGTGTAGAACAGGTTCGAAATTCGAAGCAGGTTCCAAATCCTGTTTTTTAAACCAGATTGCATTGAGGAAAAAATCTCAATCTTCAATATTGTACTTTTGCAATGGTACTTTCTTGTAATTTTTGAATATAGGAATGTTGAAGGAAAATGATATCGGCACCATTTTCCACCATTAAGCGTCATTTTCTCTCTCTGAAAAAAAAACAAACTACTCGCTACTAGCAGGTCTCGAATTGGAGAATATCAGTTTTGGAGAAAATCGTCTGAAAGGTTTAGGCGCTAACGTTTACGTCGGGCGAACGGTAGGGGACGCAATTTTACTCAATTTTTCTCACTACACAATGTGTTGGAGAATGTAACTGCATTTATGAACAAAGTGTATCCACTTTTCGATACCAGGTTCTCACAATACGAGTTTTCTGTCGAAAACTCAGTTTTTTTTGTCGCAATATTACAATACTTTCTCTTTACTATGTAGATAAGTAGTACGACAAGAAAGCAAATATTCAGTTTATTTCAGCATTGAAAGTAATTAATCTGCATACTACTAATATCATTTTCATTTTATTAGAAGCCCAAGTTTTCATTTCTAGATGTCCCTTATCATTCGTTAGCATGCTTTCGATGGAATTAAGTCCACTTTCTTCAATGTAGGGAGCTCCAGCACGGCGTCGAGCTTACAAACTTATTTTTTACCTTGGTAACTGGTCGTTCTTTCCTTGTCTTTTACGAAGGAATGAAAGTAAGTAAGAGTAATGTTCACGATCGATTTCAGAAATATTTTTTTATGTAAAATTATAGATAAAAATCACAGCATTTCCCCTCTTGCTTAGTGAGGTAACAACTTGAATTATTGCAATCGTCCTCATGATTTTGCGCATTTTACTACCGTTTTAAATGTGAGAGCTGACACTTCCTATGTCGAATAATTCGGACAATACAATTTTATCAGGCCGTGTTTGCATGTGTCGACATTGTTCAAGAAGTCAGTTTTTTGCAACCATTTCGTGGAAATATTTCTCATCCTTTTGACTGAGGACGACAGAACAACAGAATTCGAGTCTATGAAATATTAATATACGATCTTTGTAGATAACTCTACGAGTATCACAGCAAGCACTAGTGTGAGTGCACATAGAGAAACTTTGATTTCATTGACATCTATTATTAACGTGTGTAATATCCCAGGAATTGAAGTGACAAATATCTGAAAAACTTTCTCATTCACATTTTACCTACATTAATCAAGATGAACAATATTCATTCTGGCAATCATCCTTAAAGTTTATACAAACTCTATTACTTCATACTTCACTTGTAGAATGATATATATGATTTCGCAGGTCCAAGATATGAAAAAAATATTTACTCGAAATGAGGCAGAATCAATTTACTGTGTCCTACCCTTCAGTAAGTTAATTCTGTGTCTTCAATTGGAGATGCACTGGTGCTCAGAAAGTAAAGCACACTTTTACCCCTTTAACTTTTCGTCTTTTCACTGTTTTCTGTGAAACACAGAAAATGTAAACAAGAGTTAAGTTATTCATGAACATCACGAATCAATGTTTTGTGTAAATTTATAATTTTTTGTTACATGATTTGTTCCCTTCCCTGCCCAAAGTGTACAATTTGAATTGTTGCAATCATCCTGAATGATATGCACATTCTACAGCCTCATTTAGTTTGGAGTATGAGATGTGACATTTCCCGCTGCGAAGAATTCAGGCAAGAGCATTTACTCAGAAAAGAGACAGGATCGTTCAAGGACTCCGTGGGAATCTGCTTCGTTTCTTCAATCGAGGAAGCACTAGCACCCAAAACTCAAAGAGCAGTTTCACCCCCGTAAACTGCTTGGCCGTTACTTCTCTGTTTTATTTTCCCTTTTCCGCGTAGGAAAATACCCGCTGCCCTTCCGTTCGGATCTCACCTGGGCAAGACGTGCGTCATTATTAGCTGCCAACTTACAAAAAAAAAGTTGGGGCGCACATTCCCCTCTAGACAGTCGCCTTGGTGCCTGTCGCGCACTCTGATTTCTTTCCATGACTCTTCTCCACCAATTGCCTGCTTTCGGCTCAGCGGACGCCTGCCACTGCCCGAAACATTCCCACCTCGTTGGCTGTCTCCGAGATTGGATATTTTTTTTATTTAAATATCTACCTGCTAATACACAACACATTACAGCATTAACAGTACTGTTCTATTGATTGATGCATTCTGATTACATCATTTTCTTTATTGTAAAACCATACTTCATTCTTCAACTGTTTTCATATTTCTGATGTCCCAGTCATGTCTCTAAAACATTATCTGTCTTTTGTCGAAAACTGAGCTTTTATTGCTAGACCTATTCCCATTACATATATAAAACTAATTTCTTCCCATTGTTAGATAACTGTACATATCTCTGCGTGATTCAAATATTGAGGCAACATTTTGTTTCCCAATGGATGAGTGAATAACATGTAATCACAATACACAAGATCGTTAACTCTAATAAAGTAAAATTTTCTTTGCATTTCCTCAATTTTGGTGTGCCTAGTTTAATTTCAAATATCTCTCATAGCTCTATTTAGCCCTTTGCCGTTATTAGTTCGTGGACGATAACACCAAATGCCTGCCTTGTGGCGGACGGACACCGATAATCATTTCCTGCTCGTCCATCAAAGCGTGACCTCTCGGAGCAAGCGTGTCATTCGTTACTATGACGCGATGGACCTCCTTCGCCAATAACATTAGGTGAGATGACTATGAACTGACAAGCTATTTTGTTTCAACACGAAGAACCTCATACTAATCATGATTCGAAAGGGTCGGACAACACAGTGCTAATTGTCATTACTTTAAATATCCAAAATAAGGATCTAAAATTAGATAGTGGGATAAAGGATTCGAATGCGATTGATAACCAATACAATTTTTAACAGATGCAAATGATTATAAAAAATATCACATATGAAATATTAAAATCTGTAGATTCATATTTACTAGGTATAAAATTGTGTGACATACTTTTATCTTTACTGACAAAGAAATGATATATAAGTAAAAAACGGAAGAAAATTGTTTCTGACTTTCTTAACATTTTCATCAAGGTAAACCAGACGGTTAGATATGAAGGGACGAAAATAAATCTCACCAGAAGGTTACACTGAATAATTTTTCATTGTGTGATTTTTACCATTGTCGTACCACCTTAGTTGGTAAACCGTTTTCTGAAATTATTTTTTTTAAATTCTTTATTCATTTACGAAACTAATTTGCTTATTTTGATTTTTAGGAAGATTTTTAAGGATTGTAAAAAAATTCAAAGTAAAATAAGGTTATTTGACGGTTGCAAGAAGCTTGAATTTATTAATGACTTGCATTATTTATGGTATTCATAAAATATGTTTTGCCAGCACTGATGAATATTCCTGAGAATCTAAACCAATTTGTGCTTGCACTTTAACAACACCTCTACACGTCACTTATTAGATAAAACACAAAATAATAACGGTGTTTATCAGAGGCGCCTCTATAATGTTGATCATAATCCGACGACAGTCATTGGGTAAAATGTCATCACGTAGCATCGCTTGCGTCTAACTGCATCGGCACGTGAGCATATGAATTATTTATACCATGAACGTGCTTGAGTGATCTACAACGGGCACACATAGCGCTTCATTACTCAAACATCAATCGATCTTACCATATTCATTATTATACATAAACCGCCATTGGTGCATATTGTAATAACTTACCGTACATTATCACCGTACCATACATTTCATCATAGATGACCTTGTGGAGTACTACTGTGAGAATCAGTCGTGTAAATCGCTAAGGAATGTAGATTTGTATAGTATCAGAACTAGGAAATAATTAGAACGCGAAATATAACAATTTTTCTAATCAACTCAAAAGCTTCTGCTCTTCAGTATTGTTTATTAAACATCTCCTGTTTTTAAATAAACGTTTATGTTAATACTTTTTATTCTTCCATTCATCTGAACTCAATCTTGACATTTTGATAAAAAGCTAACATATTCCTCTTTTTCCTGTGTAATAACCTTTTCTAATATTTACAAACTTAGGAAAGTTTCTTTCTCTTTTCAAACTAACTGCAGAAATATATTATAGAGAAATGGTTAAATTTATCTCGCTGTATCATAATACAGGCAATGAAATGAGAAAACGTTTCTGTGCTGACATATTTTTAAAACAAAATTTAAATAATGAAAAAGTATAAAATATTTATTAATAGTTACTAGCTTTTTTCTTACTATACAGAACATTCAAATTAACAGTTTTGAAGACTGAACAAGTTTACATATATTGATTATTCTCTGACCTCAAGAGTACAGAACTCTACGAATTGGGAACTTGATACATTGAGAATGTTAGGCTTTATCAGGAGATTTCATGCAATGATGTAACAAATAAAGGAGAACAATAAGATAATTAACGTACGACTTCATTTATATTTATTATTTTATCCTGAATGTTATCTATCTGAAAAATAAAATGACTCCTACGTGGAGTATCAAGGAAAACCTCTAGCTGCGCTGATTCAGAGGAACAAATGCGTCCAGAAGCCGAGAATTAACTTCGCCCGTAATGGACACAATCATCAGACAGGCTCCCCGTCGAGCGAGCAGACACCTCTTCCACTGTGAGGGCCGCCGCCGATGCCGCCACTTTAGTCTCTTCACCACATCCATTGCAATGGTTATCTTCATTCTCAGTCCATAGCTAACATCCCAGTCAGTCTCACAGTGGTATTGATCTGTTCAACGCTGTTGTCTTTGCTACTTTTTTTTTTCTTTTTTCAATTTATTACTATCCTTATTCGATTACTGACAGAATCTTTCAAGGTATTGACTACATATATATATATATATATATATATATATATATATATATATATATAAACTATTTCAAGTAATAAACAATCTATATACAAATTAACTAGATGCTACAATTTAACTATGTACATAAATACTGAGGGATACCCTTACAGGGACCTCTAACATCTTGTTTTAATTAGTTAAATACATTTTTTTTTTGAGAAACAAAACAATGATATAATATATATTGATACAATGATATAATAAATAAACAATGATATATCTTTGCTACCTGATCTACAGCCATGAACACAATCGTATCTGCTTCTGTAATGTTGCTGACTCTTTCTAAATTGCCAGTGTCATGGACACCGCAACCACACGGTCCCACTTTCACCTTTATCACCATCATCTTTCTCATCTATTGGTCGGTCGACTACCACAATCAACTTCGATTTCGACACCTCATCATTTATACGCTTACTGTCGTCATTCCTGTAGTTTTGCTTACTTCTACCAACCTTTCTGCTTCCATAACTCAAAACATCTTCACTGACACTGTTTATCCGTGAACATGATCATCCTTCCCATCGCCACGCCCACTTCTGCCAGTCATTACGAAATAATTCCTCCATCATCATCCCATCGCCTCTGATATACCGTCATTAATGTAGTACATTCTGTCGCCATGCACACTTCCACCACCATTTCACCATCGCCACAGCAAGAACACCCTCGCCGTTGCTGTTTCTCTATCGTTGCCGTCTTTCTCATCACCACTCTCACATCTACTGTAGAAAATCCACATCCGTCTCCTTTATCACCTGCACCACCGCTGCTTCACCATCCCCTCCATCTTGTTCCGCATCACACGCCCACTTCCACCAGTCGTTCTTGTCCCGGGAAACCGCCAATCACCCTCACCGTTGCCGTTGAGTCGTTATCCCGCCTCGTTCGGGCCCGGCAGAGTAATAAGTCATCACTAGACGATACGGAGCCGCCGCGGCTTGTAAAAGATCCGTCAGGGAGACGACGGCCGGCTGCCGCAATTACACGTCGTTTACTCTGTGGAGGATGATTTGGCGATGCTCATGTTACGCCGCAGAGAGCGTGATGTGTATCCGACACAAACGAATCGGCGCGAATCGCACGCGCCACACAGCAAAGGCGGCGGCGGCGGTGGGAGAGGACGCAGTGTAATACTGCCAAATTTCACGGGCAAAAATTCACCCTTGAAAGAAGGATGTGAAAAAAGTTAAAAGTTTAAAAGTTCGTAGAGTTACGCGGTTTAAGTAAAAAAAATTGGAAGAATTGATTGATTGATTAATTATTTTGGGAGCGTCAACTCTTAATGTCATTTTGTCACGTAAGTGTAATGCATGTTTTTTTATTGCGGGAGGTGTCGGTAATCTTCACCAGCTGGATGGAGAGATCCGGCGCCTACCTACACGTTTATGTTTTCGCCGGGATTTTCCCCAATCAGGTATCTCCTATCAGCGGGGCACCACCCCAGCCGGAATAAGTTATAAGCTCCCAGCATGTGTTGTAGTGTAGTATTTATAAATTGTAAGTATGTAAGTAAAGAGTGAGGATAGGACAAGGAAGGAAAGATCGCGCGCGTTCCTTGACTCGTTTGTTAGGGTACTGCTCCGATATTCGCCTGGTGTTGATCACACGAAAAACTACTGTTCGGAGTAGCCGGCCTCTAGAATACTCTTCCAGACAGAGTCTGAACTCGACCTAGGTATGTAGTTAGTGTCGAAAATCCTGCCACCGCCGGGACTCGTACCCTAGAACATCCCACTCAGAGGCATTGCAGTGACATCAATTGATGCCCTGAGCCACCACAGCTTGTAAACTGGAAGGAAATAGCACCTCAAAAAACCCTCAGATGAGCCAAAATGCAAAGGTTTTTGCTGTGTTCTCTGTTATCTTGTAATTTTCAGGGCAAATGATTTTTTTATATTTTTAAGTGTTTCTATTATAACCAGACAAAAAGTCTATTGTCTCTTATTGATTTGAGTTCTAAAGCAGTTTTTTATGATTTTCGGACTTCCCGGGAATGCTAAACAAGTTTTTAATTTCCTTTTCTGTCTAAAGTGCCTTCATATGTAATTTTTATTCTACAAACCACCATTACTTTCTTTATGTACTTTTTTCTATACCTAAATGTTTAATTCACCCTGCTGCAAACTCTTTGCGGTTTGTAGAAAATTTATTTTATCCGTGGGTTAACGACCATGCTTTGCCTCTGCTGGATCTCGAGTATTAATAAATTACAGGTACGGCAGGAAATATTTAATGTAGCAAGAACAACAGAGCCATGTCATTTACATGTGAAACTGGTTCACGAAAAACATTTAATATTATTAACTTTTGTTCTGTTTAAGGGAATAACGAAATAACAATACATGCAATTGATACGACATAAATGCAAAAAAGAAAATAACAGAAATCCTTTTAACTAAAAAAATTCATTCAATAATTACAACATTCACAATCAATATAATGTTTATACATCACAACATTTGATCTTATAGAATTCTCTTAATTTACTTCCCTTTTAGTAGACGTAGCCATTATACGTGGCCGACGATACTGCAGATCACACATAAAAATCATCACATCCTGGAGTATTATGACTGTCCCAGACTATCGTATTCCTGCGTGTACTTTTCTGTACGCGTCTCAAGTCTCATTACAGAGATGCCTGTTCTCCATCGATTCTCAAACTTTCATTTCGTGCTCAATTTTTAAATACTTTCAATATACAATTGAAACATGTTTATGAATTTATTGTTGATAATATTAGATAAAATAATTAATTAAATATTAAAAAGTTTAAGTTAATTAGTTAAAAATTAAAAGTGTTTAAACACTTTCCAAATACAATGGAAACAAGTTTATTAGTTTATTGTTGATATGTTAGTTAAAATAATTAATAGGACATTTTAAATTCATTACATTTATGAAGACTTACTGCCCAAATTGATATATTAATAATGTGTAAAATCTGAGAAACACCACCACTGAAACAAATATATAAATAAGCAAAATAGATAATTAAAATACCGTTTCTTGCATATTATGCCCTTATGGCGGAGTCAATCTTCAAGACTTCAATCAAATCCAACTCTGAAACGTCAAGTTAAACTTACAGTAATTTAGTTAATTGAGAAGAGGCAAATGGCAAAATCCAAAATGGTAAAACACTTGCAAATGTTATGCCTTATTGTATATATATTTCTAGCTCATATAAATATATATATATATATATATATATATATATATATATATATATATATAGATAGATAGATAGATAGATAGATAGATAGATAGATAGATAGATAGATAGATAGATAGATAGATAGATAGATAGATAGATAGATAGATAGCTTGACCTATCGCCACAAGGCCTGGCAGATCATGCATCTGACCCACTGAGCGGAGGCGGCGGCTCAGAGGCTGATTTGTATGGCTCCCGCGCGCTCTTCTCTAATAGCCGTCGGCACGTGATCCCTCTGCGGGATGAGCGCGACAAGGATGAGGGATAGTAGCCTAACTGAGACCTCGTCACAGTTACTGCCAGTACCGTCAGTGATGAAATATCTGTCATCCCTGTTTTGTCGGGTTCTTTCCTTCTGAACCCACAATCTCATGGATCTGACTTTTAGAATTACAAGGAATATGGTCCATGCAATGGCTACGTAATGATTTTATTGACGTTGGTTCGTAATAATGATAATGGTTCCGTAGTCTGCTGTAATAATTAAGATGTTTTATGGATCCGCACGTAAATCCCATTTGAGGATATTTTGATATCTACGTTTCAAGATGTTTGCCTAGAAAATCGTTACAAAGCCGCTGAATTCGAATGATATAAAAAAATGCTAGAAGTAGTGTTATTGTAACCAACCTTCCAATAAGGATGTGAAACCTTGAATAAAGGAATATTTATTGCATTCAGTTTAAATTGATGACACTTTCATAAGATACATTCCGTTGATACCATACTTTGATTTCAATTGCGTACAATCGTGAAAATATCTGTTGCAATATTAATTCCTTCTTCTAGGGGCGTCAGAATACCAAAATTGGAGTTATAAAATTAAAAAAAGAACTCAAAAATATAGCAGGAATACTAACACGAATTATCTGGAAAACTGTATGTGGGTTAGCATACTTTGCATGCACGTTAATTTCATTTAATCTTTATTACTCCGTTGATTCGGAGTTCAGTGTAAAAATCAAGCAAGTAAGTTCATTAGATATTGAATAGTATATTTTGGTTCAGGGAGGGATGGTAAACTCAAATGTATATTTACAATTTTTTTCGATATTATTTGGTCCAATATTTCTGAAGCAAATATTAATAGAAACAAAAATATTGTCAGAAACTCCAAATAAAGTGTGAAAAATAAACAATTTGTGTTATTAGAATTGATACAACGATGTGTATCATTTGATTCCGTGGGGTATCTAAACCATTCATATTATATTGCGGTAGAGTGTAAATATGTTCTTGCTGTCAGCTTTTCAGGTATATTGCCCAGTTTCTTCTCTTAAAACTCGTTTATCTTTTATTTGGTACACGTGGACCCGGCAATACTTCGCTATTGCAATGTATTACACATCACACACTCCTGGTCATGTAAATGTTAATCATGTTTTACGCTACTCTGTTCAAAAATTCTAAAAAATGAATGACCTTTTTGCAAGTGTGGGTTTGTTCTATGTCCTGGCTTGGACAGGATTGTCAAGTATCTTATTGTTAAAACGTTCTCCCTGAAATTTGGGCGTGCGTTCGCTATGACTCGATCTTGGAGAAAATTGATTTACTTGTCCGAGATTCAAGTAATAATTCCAGCCGATATTTCACAATCGCAGCGGCAGACTACTTGTATGCAGTGAAGACGCGCATAATCCTTCATTGTGGGGCAGGTTGCGTAGAGTTCAGGGGTGCTTGTGTCGTCATAAACGAATAAATCATCAACACCTCACATGTCCGATTTATTTCAAACCACTCTTTAAACATTCCCTAACTAATAATAGCAAAGTGTGAAAATTTCAGCAAAAGTGGTCGAGTAGGTTTTTGCGTCACTGCGACGCTCATACACACATTCCTTTTGATTTATATATAGATTATTTGAATATTATTTGGACCAACATATGTAAAACAAATACTTAATGAAAACAAAATATCTTTAGAATCTCCAAATAAAGTAATAAGAAATAATTAGCTAAATTTTTTATTTATTACAACGCTCAATATCAGTTTTTCTGTGGTGAATCTGAACGTGAAGTTTTATTGAAAATAATGAAACATTTTGACGAAAGGCGATATCTGCTAGATGTTTACATTAAAATATTGTTTTCGACAAAATACTGCATAAAGGTTACTAACTCACTTGATGTCTATTTATTATAAATAACTTATTATACTATCATTATTGAACATCTCTCATTGTATATGATGTCTAGGGAATAACTGGGTAATAGTGAAATGTTATCAGAGTTATTTTTAAATGTTTGACGTATATTCTTGTCTTATTTATTCACCCTTAACTTACATCCATTACTCTACTTCACATGTCGGGAGAACAGTGGAAGATCAGAGCTCCCAGTTGTGGCAGAGCCCACAGAGGGAGATACCTGGAGGGGGATAATTTGAGCAAGCTTTATTGATTTTGCTCCTTTTTTCCTGAAGTTTGTAACTCGTGTTCCTCTTTGCGTGTATTTTGTTTTTCTTTAATCAATATGTCTCTAGTTAATTTATTCTACATTCCTGTAATTTACTTATGTGTAATTATACGTCATTCTTCCATCCACAAACCCTTCCAGTCTCTCGTTTTCAAAGGTCCATATGACGTACCTCACTTCAGTTCTCATACGCCAAACCCATATGATCTACACTCACGGTAATTTTGGATAAATGGCTTACTTTAGGTCGTGAGATTCTTCCACAACAGTGAAGAAGTGTGGACGAGTTTGGAGAGCAGGACAAGTAAACCATCTTAGTGAAACTTGAATGCTCTCCTCCGTGCCCTAGAGTTAAACTCCAACCACGTAGAATGACTTTGCTTTTACATGTTCAAGTGCATTGTGGTAGTGGCCTTATAGTGAGTTGTCTGATTATAAATGTTAGAAGTACATACACAAAATCGTACATAATCATTAAACAGTTTTCAGAAAGCCTAAAAATGTACCTGATTTCTTGTTAATACTCGATTTTCATCAGTTTCATAGCTGCTGTTCGAGAATTCTCGGTATAAATATTAAAATAATAAACATATCGTGAATCAATAATAGGTAATGTGTTTAATCGAAGATACAAACCCACCTTAATATGAGACATCAGTATTATTATTAGTCATCATAATGGCTTCCCAATCATATGCAAGTCTTATTGCGAGGGTATTTTGTTATTACTCTTGACATGTAGAGGTTCAGAAATACAGTAGTCATTTGATGAATTTATAAATTCGATTGCAGAATGCATGAATATGTGGAGGCCGTTTCTTATATGAAGCTCGTTTCGTTGATATAACACTTTAAATAAATGAATAATCTTTAATATTTACCTATGTATTTGTATCTCTTTTATTTTTACATTTTGCAATAAATTCGATGAGAAAATTCCTCAATATTGATTGCCTGAAGTTTTTAAAGGTTGTATTTGACTTCCATTAAGATCGTGGTGGCTGCTCGACTTTTGATCCGATCCTGCAAAATGTAGGACAAAGAAAAATTTGAATTTTGTAGTACCAGCCATCAAGAGAACGTCTCAGTTTCAAGAAGTGTGGGCAAGTAAACACTTCTAGAGACTCATCATTTTTCAAGAGGAAATTGTAAGGAAATTAATTGAGTACTTTCGTAAATCTTCTGTACTTATGAAGAAGAATTGTCAAGAACTTTGTGTTGACCTGGTTCAAGATTTTTGTGGAAGTTAATTTATTTCAAGTGTTTCGTGGCTTCACAACTGTGACACACTTTCAAGCATTTTTACGTTTGTAGTTTTCTCTTCAAACACATAGATTACATCGCTTTTCGTGACTTCAAGTGATATTTTGTTATTCTTCGAAGATTACTAGAATTTACACAGACATTTCGTAACACTAGAAACTCACTTTGGAACCTTCCTTCCTAAATAATTATGCTACATGTAGGTTCGTATTATGTCTCTGTGATTGATGGTACACCATATGACTAGGTTGAGTGTGATTGTAGAAAATTAAATAACAATTATCAATAAAAGTATACTATTAGTTTATGGGAATATTTCCTGCGATGATGATCCTGTGTATTTGCCATTTTCATTTGCAGCAGGAATATACTTACTTTCATCTTTGTGAAGACAGTCATTACTAGCAACTAGCACTAATACTGAAATTTGATATAAAAGTACCACAGGCAACACTGCTAAGAGCAAATAGTCAAGGTCTAGAATTTGTAAAACTTTCAGATCAAGATTTTTGTATGTCAAAGAAGAAACAATGTTCAACAGTTCTTTCTAACACGCTGCCAACGGAACGTGATGTTACGAAAATTAATCCCTCATTCTGACATGTCCTTCGATTAGACGTCACGACCCCGCAAATGGCGTGTGGTGGGAGGGTCAGCTGTCGCCCGACTGCTTGCGTGCGCTGACAGTCGCGTAGCGTCGCGCGAAGACTCGCCCCTGCCCCGCCCAGCCCAGACCCGCCTCGCTCCGCCCCGCTCCGCCTCGCTCCGCTCCGCTCCGCCCCGCTCCGCCCCCCGCTCCGCCCCCGCTCCGCCCCCCGCTCCGCCCCCCGCTCCGCCCCCCGCTCCGCCCCCCGCTCCGCCCCCCGCTCCGCCCCCCGCTCCGCCCCCCGCTCCGCCCCCCGCTCCGCCCCCCGCTCCGCCCCCCGCTCCGCCCCCCGCCCCCCGCTCCGCCCCCTGCTCCGCCCCCCTGCCCCCCCTGCCTGCCCCCCGCCCGCTCCGCTCCGCCCCCGCTCCGCCCCCCGCTCCGCCCCCCGCTCCGCCCCCGCTCCGCCCCCGCTCCTGCCCCCGCTCCGCCCCCGCCTCCGCCCCCGCCCGCTCCGCCCCCGCTCCGCCCCCGCTCCGCCCCCCGCTCCGCCCCCCGCTCCGCCCCCCGCTCCACCCCACTCCCCCCTCTTCGTCGCGCCGCTCTTCCTTTTTCCCCTATCCATGCATCTCCCATCGCATCCCCTTCCGCCCGCTCCCTTTCCATGCCAGTCATCCCAGTCACCCCATGCCCCGCCCCCACATTCATTAATGCCTTACCCCGCCTCACCTCGCGCATTCCTACTCATACCCGCCGCTGGCCACCACGTCCACACCCGCCCCGTTTATTTCCCTCCCTCCCCTCCCCTCCCCGCCCCGCCCATCGCGGCGACAGGGAGCCGCCCTCAAACGAAGCGACGCGACACGACAGGCGAAAGAAATTCCCGCTAATGGCGGAGCATCCTCTGAATAGCGATAATTACGGAATCAGGGCGGCGCGTGCGGGTGGCATTGCCATGATGAAGTGGGCGGGGGTGGGGAGGGGGAACTGGAGGTAGGGAGAGTTCCGGGCAGAGCGGGATTGGGTGAGGAGCGAGGGTATGGTGGGGTTGCAGGGTTGGGATAGGGCTCGACGTGACGAGGCAGAGACGGAGTCGAGGCGGGGGCAAGGCGGGGACTAGGCGGGGACTAGGCGGGGACTAGGCGGGGACTAGGCGGGGACTAGGCGGGGACTAGGCGGGGACTAGGCGGGGGGAGCGGCGGGGGAGAGGCGGGAGAGAGGCGGGAGAGAGGAGGGGTAGAGGCGGGGCGAGGCGGGGCGAGGCGGGGGCGAGGCGGGGGCGAGGCGGGGGCGAGGCGGGGGCGCAAGGAAGGAGGGGTTTGGCGAGATGCAGTTGGGAGGAAGCAGTCAGGGACCGTCGAAGTCAAGGATAGGACGGCGTAGAAAGGGGAACGGTTGTGAGGGCGGGCGGCCGACGAAAAGGACAGAGGCCTTAATTAATTCTTCGCTTCCCTCTGAATCTGGGGAATTCAGGCGGGGACGAACGCACTGTGGCTATCTGTCGAACTGTGTCATGTTCGGGTGAGGTTTTGAATTCGAACTCTTGGAGAATATTTCTATTATTACTCTTCAAGTAAGGATAATTAACCCTCTAAGCAATTTTGCTATTAAAAGCATTAAAATATTTTTGATAAGGGAATTGGGAGTGGTTAAAATAATTTAATATAGGAATGTACTTGAAAGAGTAAATTTTAAAAATTGATCTCAATATTACTTTATGATATCAAATTTTTAACGAACAAATATTCATTAGCTACTAAGAAGACTTTAACGTTTCGGAAACCCATTTGATATTTTTCATTCCAGTCACTCTCATCTCCTTATCCTTCCCTTCCTTATTATCTCAATACTCTGCATCTCTCCGAGCTCCTTTACTTTGTTTTTCACCTTCCTTCTCTGTTCCCTCAGCACTTCGAAACTGTTTGAATAATCCAAATCGATCTTCAACTAAATAAAATAGTACTTTAAACATAGATCATGTTTTCCCAACACTCCTATGTCTTTTCATCTACCCTGTCTTTCCTCTCTTGTTCTA
Organism: Teleogryllus occipitalis; assembly: GCA_011170035.1. Lineage (NCBI taxonomy): Eukaryota > Metazoa > Arthropoda > Insecta > Orthoptera > Gryllidae > Teleogryllus > Teleogryllus occipitalis. The sequence continues at coordinate 379,891 of BLKR01000220.1, read as the reverse complement.
TCTATCCACACATGAATCCCCTCGTGTTTATTATTATTACTTAACATCTCTCTGTTCATCACATTTCTCTCTTCTTTCTCCAATCTCGGATGATAAGCCTACCTTTTTTCTCTGTCTGTTTTTTACCTCTTTCAATTCCTAACTCACCTACCTTTTTCCCAGTCTTTTTCTCTCCTTCTCCTATCCCTCTTTTCTTATCTGTTTAATCCTGTCAATTTCCTTAAACGTTTCTCTCGACTCCTCCCATTATCCTCTCTTTTATATTTCATTTAATGTTTTCTCAGTTCCATCTCTGTTTTCTTTCCATATATTTTTATTCCTCTTCAACTACTCCCTTATACTTTACTGTCTCTATTTATAATCGCTACCTTTTCCCCGACTTTCACAAATTCTGTTAACAAAATGCGCCCTGACTACCATTTAATAATTTATAACTGCCACATTACTTTAAATGTTTATATCACTCAGATTACCTCTTCCTCACTATATCAGCCATTAACCATGTCTCTCTTCATCCATTATATGTAACTTTGTTCACCATATTTAAGCTAACCTTTCTATTAAGTTTATATTTTCTTACCTTTTGTCCATCAGTGATATTTACTACCCGATTATTTAGGTTTTCGCCACCCACTCTGCATGTACTCTCCTCTCCAGCCCCAAAATAATAAATCAGAAGATTATCCCCAAAATTAAAAAAAAATCCATAATTACTATCTTATTTTCAAAAATTATCGTTAGACAAAACGGGATATTTTAAGAATTTAGTGCATCCATGAGAACATTATACGTCGTGGGAATGTATTCGTGCTAATCACACATAGCCCCTTAACCTATGGCCGCGAGGCCGGGACGCTGCTGGTAGACCATGTAGGCGGACTATCGCCCCAGGTTCAGGCAGACTGAAAAAAATATTATATGAATATTTTTTCCTCAAACTTCCTTTTACATAAAACGCCCTAGTAAGTCTATTTTCACTTTGCTAAAACAAATATTTACAAAATTTTGACATGCTGCATAATTGCGACCAAGGTTTCACTATTATCTTCAAATAATTTCAGCAATTATCGACTCCCAAATTTTCCCCCTCTCTTTCCTCGGCCGTCCATTTACGCCTTGAGGGAAGATTGGAGGGGCGTTCGCCTTCCCCGACGTCACATCTTCTTTGCTGAGTCTTGTTTTCGCCATCAAGCTAGAATATGCTACATACAGCGCTGACCCTATGGTTGCAGCGCTCTTGGTGGACGCTCGACGAACTAGGAGCCGGCATTTTTTTCTATCGAAATATGAGAGATGTCTGAGGAGTGTAGAACTGTTAAACTGAATCGACGTGTTGTTTGTATCAGATCAAATTTCTACATTATTTTCTTTACGTTCTTCTGTATTTAAATTATATTAGTGAATAGAATAATAATATTTACTATGCCTTCAGTATGTTCGGCATATAATTGTAAAAAGAGAATTCATCAAATCACAAATATTTCATTTTTCACGTTTAACGTCTTATCTTTGATCTGTTTGTTTGCTTCTTATTGCAAAAACATTTACTTTCAGGCGTTATGCTAACTACAATAACATTCGACAGCTTTCATTCTTATGACAATAACCGAAGGAAGCAACCTGTTTTTAAAGTTTCTCAATTAGTTCTCCTTACATATTGTAATTTCGTTTTTAAGCGATTGGTTTTTGCTCGTGAAATACAGGATAAGAGGATTTATATTACGCGCCGCCCGCGCCCACCCAGCCTCAACCAGCGCCAAACGGAATCCTAGAATTCTCTGTATGTAGACGCGTCAGCTGCTCCGTGAAGTGTATGGTTTTCGTTGGTTTTCGCTCGCTGACGGCGCCACCTCTCCAGACCGCTGTGCCCTGCCGGCGGCGGCGGCGGCAAGCCTTTACTCCGACTGCCCTCCATCACTGTCGCGCGGACGTCAGGAGGTCAATAAGAAGTCAATTTTCGGACGCCGATGAGTCGAAGGGGCGACGGAATCGATCACAACGGCTGGCGGCACCCGGCGCTGGGGATGGGTTTGTCCTCTGAAGGGCAGTGAAGTGAGGAGAAGAAGGAGGGCGGAGTGGTGGAAGACCGAAGGGGGCCGCCCAGGAAAGGGCAGGACGGAATGGGACGGAAAGAAATAGGACGGAACACGATGCTATATAATGCGATGAGTTGGGAAGGGGTAGGAAGAGGAGTGAAAGGTGACAGGGTTGAAAGAGACCGGATAGAAACTGGAAGAACGAGACGGCTAGAACGAGACGGCTAGAACGAGACGGCTAGAACGAGACGGCTAGAACGAGACGGCTAGAACGAGACGGCTAGAACGAGACGGCTAGAACGAGACGGCTAGAAAGAGACGGCTAGAACGAGACGGCTAGAACGAGACGGCTAGAACGAGACGGCTAGAACGAGACGGCTAGAACGAGACGGCTAGAACGAGACGGCTAGAACGAGACGGCTAGAACGAGACGGCTAGAACGAGACGGCTAGAACGAGACGGCTAGAACGAGACGGCTAGAACGAGACGGCTAGAACGAGACGGCTGAACGAGACGGCTTGAACGAGACTGCTTGAACGAGACTGCTTGAACGAGACTGCTTGAACGAGACTGCTTGAACGAGACTGCTTGAACGAGACTGCTTGAACGAGACTGCTTGAACGAGACTGCTTGAACGAGACTGCTTGAACGAGACTGCTTGAACGAGACTGCTTGAACGAGACTGCTTGAACGAGACTGCTTGAACGAGACTGCTTGAACGAGACTGCTTGAACGAGACTGCTTGAACGGGACTGCTTGAACGAGACTGCTTGAACGAGACTGCTTGAACGAGACTGCTTGAACGAGACTGCTTGAACGAGACTGCTTGAACGAGACTGCTTGAACGAGACTGCTTGAACGAGACTGCTTGAACGAGACTGCTTGAACGAGACTGCTTGAACGAGACTGCTTGAACGAGACTGCTTGAACGAGACTGCTTGAACGAGACTGCTTGAACGAGACGGCTAGAACAGGGATGGAACGAAAAGACTGCAAAGTATGAGAAGCTAACGAGACGACTAGAACGAAACGCACGTGACAGAAAGGAGTGGCGCGAAGCGGAGAACAGATCTTCGTTTTGTCGCCAAATCACCCCTCTGCCCAGCTTCTCTGGGCACGACACCGAGATTCCTGTGCTGCTTTAGAGGGCGCTGGGGGGCCCTAGCCGTTCTTTGTTGGACGCCGACTGTTATTGCTCTTCTTCTTTCGCTCGTTTAAGTTTTCTGCGCGCTCTTCTGTTGTTTCGCTTCTAATTGTAGCTCCTTTGTTTAGGCGACTTTATATTGTTTTTGTTTCAGCTTTGAAAACATATTTGCCAATTTCTTGTGAGACCCGTGTAACGATGTACTAAGGAGGGACTTTCTAATTTCAAGAAATTAGTGTATTTTTAAAATGTTTCTAAAAAATTGTTTGTCTTAAAATGTTTTTGTGGAGATGTTTTTTCTAAATGTTTTTTAAAAAGTTCTCAACTTGTTCGTTTCTAGTATGTAAATCAGGGTCTATTTTGGTAGTATATTAAAAGTAAATAAAATATATTTTTTCATCATATTTCGCCAATATATTATGACAATATATCATAAATGTCACAGAAAAGCAGAGAAACACTCCATTTTTGCGTAAAATAGAGTTGAAAGTTTTCATATATTTATTTCTAGATAATGTTGACTTAATATTTCAAAATCTGTTCTGTTTTTATTTCAAATTCCTGACCACAACTTTTTTTATACTTTAACTGTACCTACTTTTCTGTACTTATTCTTTTTTTACAGAAAGTTGACTTAACCCTTCTTATCTTCGCGCTGTCTCAAATATCAAACTGCAATAGCAACATGAAATGGGAACATGTGGCATGTTCTTCGCATGCTGAGAAACATGCGGGGGGGGGGGGCAGACAAGTGAAGCTTGAGTTAAGTTCCTTTAAGCTGTATTCTACAAAATTAGTTTATTTTAACATTCATTTTCATTCTTGAAGATTTCGCCCTTCTGGATACCCCTACTCTTTAGCATAAATTGATGATCAGCATCGAGAAGAACGTATGTAAAATACTATGTAAAATTAAACAGACGCGTGGAAAGACTCGACGGATGTATAATGATTTAATGTACAGTTCATGGACGTCATCAAAATTGTGATCCAGTAGGCAGCTGTTTTTACGAGAACCTAGGCTGCTGCTGCCGGGGTCAGTAATTACTTGGCTATCCGTGAGACGCCGCGCCCTAGGCTCAGGGGCTAACATTGTTGCCGAAACATTGACACCTTTGCCTAGGACGCGGTGTCTCCGGACAGCGAAGTACTTAGTTGTTTTCACATTTTTAAACAATGTTTTCTAAGTGCGGAATGTGTGTACAGAACATATCTTTAAAATTTGATTCATATACCTTTCTGTCTCAACAAAAGTATTGTATTTGTTTGGTAAAAAGCATTTTTCCAGATTAACTAACAATATAATGCTAACTGTGAGTTTACACTCTGATTATAATCTTGTGTTCAAATCGGTTTAAATTTCATACTAAAATAAACTTAAATGTGTTCAATTCACACTGTGTACGTTAGTAGTACGTACGTAGAGTCAATGACTTTTCTTCTAATGTAAATGTTATGCCCAACAAATTGTGACATAATTTGTACACATCGTGTAACTCATAACACTATCTGTTTGCAATTTCTCTTAAAGGCATACAATTTGCGGTGAACCGAACGCTTTTTAGAACAGGTGTCAAAACAACAGGCAAATATATTTACTTCTCTGGAATTATTAATCATTATTTACCATTCCACCAAGGAATAATCATCTACATTTCCATTACCAAGACAACAGATTTGTGATTACGATTGATGCACAATTACGAAACATACCAACCGGATTAAAGCAGAAATGATGCAACGTTAATATATTATTTCGTCTCTTCAATGCTAACTTCGGAAGGGTCTTTACAATTGGTTAGACGAAAAATTACTAAAATTTGAATTATAGGGTCATTCGAAGAAAATCTTTTTTTTTAAATCAAGATTCAAAAGTATGTTGAGCTAGTGTAGTGCATGTACGAGATAAAAATGTGAGCAAGAGGTGAGTATCGGAGAAAGAAGAGAAAGGAAAGATCACGGGCGGTCCAAATCCCGTTTGTTTGGGTAATGCTCCCGCATTCGTCTTTTGTTGATCGGAGAAACCTCAGAAAACTTCCGACAAGAACAGCCGGCCGCTAGAATTCTCCTCCAGAATGCGGCTGAATGCGACCCAACTATCAAGCTAGAGTCGAAAATCCTACCATAGTCGGGACTGAAACTTTAGGACCTCCTATATAGAAGCAATGCAGTGACATCAATTGATGCCCTCCGCCGCAGGGGGGACCGCATTTTCGACGTTGCATCTAGCGCGCGCGTCTCCGCTAGGTATCCAATATCCGGTTATCAACGACGTATCGGCGCGACACGCCAGCCGCAGGCGCGAGCAAGCATCCGGCAGGGCGCGCGCCAATGGCTGGTGTCGAGGGGGGAGGTGGGGAGGGCTCGTAGAGATTTCGACGAGGGCTGTGCCGTAGGCTATCATTTTACATCTACGCGTATTTTCTACATGTAATTTACATGTAGGGTACATGACTTTTTTTTACACGAAGAACACGTAGACAATGTAATTTGTGTAGGCTGTTTTTATTATTTCGCATCAAATGATCTATTTATCAAATCATATTCCAAAATCATTCCAAAATCTGTAAAATTATTCCAAAAAAATATACTTAAAATTTTATTTTCGATTCAGTAAGTCATTCGAAGTATATAAACATATTTTTAAACAATTCATCAGCCAAATTTCCACACTTCTTGCGTGCTAGAATAGAATGCCAAAAGAATGTAATAAATAATTTAGAACGAAACTTCAAAAACATGAAATAAATAGAAAAAATGAAAATGTACCTTTGTGAATGAAAAATCTAAATAAAAAAACAATAAAAAGATACCACCATATAATACAAACTTGACATAGATCTTATAACTTGTAACCACATTTGCATTATTTAAAAATTAAGAACAATCAAAATTTCAGAAAAATGAACAAAATTTAAGTATAAATATGTCGGGTAAAATTCAACGAAAAATTCACAAGTTTACCTACATATTTCATTACATTAATAATTACTTACCTTACACATTTTTGGTTGTTTTTTATCTGGAGCTGGGGACTTTTGTTTTTTGTGCAATTATGCTCTATCCTGTATGTTCTACAAATCTCCTTGTGCATGGAAGTACTCATACTGTGCAGATCGCTGACCACAAGTTCACAAATCCTCTCAAAAAAACAGACTACCTTTGTACGACATATGCGGTTCTACACACGATTTACCGTAGACGTTGACTTCCTAACTTCGTGTGGATGTCCATCACTAATGCAGAAATATCTTGATTCCATATCGATCTTTCAGTAAGTACTTGGGGAAAAGGAGAGAGAAGATTATGAAGATTGAATAATGAATTATAATGAATATTAAGATACAGTAATCACGGGAGAAAAAAATAATATATCACAGGAGAGAGTGTAGTTTTGTGAAGGATGGAACAACTAGTGCAAAGAAACCTCCAAAAGTAGAAAGAAAAGCTACAAAGGATTGTAAAAAAATTGTGAAGATGATATTGTGATGCCTCAGAATGATAATGAACATTCATCATCACATCTGTTAGTACAGCCTCCATCTTCGCCGCCATCAATGCTTTTCCCACAATTCACTCTTTGATTAGCATCCCTCCCACTAGCGCCTCTTACCCCTCTTACATCACCGCGTCGTCTATCATCGCTATTTCTATCACTGCAATTTCTATCACCACAAATTCTATCTCCGCCATTTCTACATCACCGCAACACCTATAAACACGACTCTTTGCACCGGGACTCCTGCCATCTACCACATTCAAATCTATCACTCCCACGCCTATAACCATCAATTTCGACTGCTCTACCATCACCGCCACCACCACCCGCCCCCGCCCCCGCCGCCATCACCGCCACCGCCACCACCAACACCGCCGCCACCGCCACCGCCACCGCCACCGCCACCGTCACCACCACCACCACCACCACCACCACCACCACCACGACCACCACCATCACCACCACCGCTACCACCACCACCACCACCACCAACCACAACCATCACCACCACCACCCCCAGCACCACCGCGACGGTCGCCGCCGTGCACCGCTTCCAGAGCTACGCTCCGCGAGTCTCACGTGTTTGTCTTCCTCCGCACTTAACCTTGGGAGCTTCCTTCCTTGCTTCCTTCTGTGCCAGATGGCTCCGCAAATACCGCACGGTATCGAAAGGTAAACAGCGGCGCCGCTAAATATATCATGCACAAAGCACACATTCCGCCGTCGTTCGGGATTTTGTTATTTCTACGCAAACCCGCCGGGCGGACAGATTCCCCGGCTGCCTGCGGCGACGAGGCGGCGAGGGGCGCGGCGGTCGCCGCCCAGGCGGGAGGCCGAATTTGCAGAGCGCGCCCTTCAAGGGACTTGTTCTTTACTGCGCGAACGACTTCACCACGAGGGGAAGGGCGGCGGCTCACGTGATCGAAATTAACGGGAACAATGTCGCGAGTTGCCTTCACTGTACTTTTTATTCTTTTTAAATAGTTTTTATTTGAAGTCACCTAAACTACAAAGGTCAAGGAATTTTTATTTAGTAGTAGGTTACTTCTTTACAGAAAATATAAAATCGTAGCCCACGTTATTGCAAATTTTATGTAATGTATACCAGGGCGGAGATATTTAAGCCACAAAACTTACATTCTGCGTCTCTAACCTACGTACTGATGGTATCTCTAGTTCATTAAAGCCTAAGCAAAAAGGCACTACAAACCCACCGGAAAAAAGTGATAAGAAAGTCGGATCTGTACTCTCTTAATAAATCGTGGAGAACAATGAAGGTTCTACGTCAACAGACGTAACTTAACTATATTAAAATTGCAACGCAGAAATGTCTATGCAAATGATTTTGTAAAGAATGATTCACTTTTTACCGCCCCGGCACCCTATTGGAGACGTAATAATCTCTGGCCTAAAAAACCGTTCAAAACATTTATCGTCTTGGTAGTTCTGTTGTAGGAGTAGATGTGCGTTATCCAGGAGACCAGAGCTCAATTGTCGATCGCCGAGACATTTATATGAAGAAATTTAATTATTAATAATAATTTAGTTCAACATTTTCATGTAAATCATGGTGATGCTTAATTTTTACCTGCCTATTTTTCTTTTCGTGTTTCAAAATCACATTAATTTTCCCCCCAAAAGTTTAGTGAAGAAGCATTACCGTCTGGCTCGTTCTCTCAGCTCTTGCCAACGCATCCGAGGCACTGGTTCCCATCCCCTCCCGTTCCGGCTTCTTATTGTGCGGCGGCCCCTAATGGCCGGTGATCCGTTTCCTCCGCGTAGCAATTAGACGGTCGCGCTTTTTCCAACCCCCGCCAGGGGTGTGGATCGGTTCTCTCCCTCGAGCCACCTGCCGACCCGTTCGCCCGCACGGGAGAGATTCGGCAGTCAAGGCCCTGGCGGAACACTCGCCTTCAATGGCTTAGATTACTGCAGGGCTGCAGGCAGACCTTGATATTTATATAGCTGTTAATAGTAAGAGATAGATTATAAGAATACGGTCATTAGACGGAACTTTGCACTCTTATTTTCGCCCCAGACTTCTTTTGATACCTTCCTTGGTTCGGGCCTAGGGGATGTTCTGAGCAAGATGCCCTCGCTGACATTCCTTTACTTCGCTGGCATACTACAGCGTCTGGTGATAATTTTCATTTTTATCGCTAAATGTCTAACTCTCTTAATACTATCATAATTTTATGGTTGGGTGAACATAAGACCTCGTTAGAGAAGGATATTACCGGAGGGATTTAATTTCGACGGGCACCTGCCACGATTCTTTTATGTCGCATAAGCGTGACATGGCGCACTGAGGAGTTTCTGTACTTCGAAAATTCACTGCTCTAAGTCTCGGTGGAACACGCGATCTTGGGGATTGGAAGATTTGGAAGACTGTGTTCATGCCACGAGACCGATCAGGAGCTTATAGCTTGTCCCGGCTGGGACGGTGCCCCGCTGGTGGGAGACACCTGGTTGCGGGAAATCCCGCTAGCCGATGGTAGGTCGGCACCGGATCTCGCCATCCGGCGGGGGAAGATCACCGCCACTACCCGCGCAAAAATGCACTACACTTACGTTACTAATGCAGCGGCGGCTAGTGCCGCACGAACCAGGTTGTTCCATTCCTAGGGCACGGACTTTCAGATAAAAAACTTATTTTTCTCCTTTAATCTTGAGCGGTTTAAGTTCGGTGGAAACCGAATAAGCGCCCAATGGTTTTCGTATATCAAATTCCACATCAACTAAAAAACTAATATTTTTATTACGTTGCATAAAAATAAATATTGCTGCCAAAACAAATGTTTTGACATATTTCCAGCAATTTCATATGGATAAATTAATATTTTGAGTACTTTCACATTTACTACTTTGTAAAAAAAACACGTAAAAAAGATGTTGGACTACTTCTAATCACAGTAATTCACTGCACACTCAAAACAGATCACACACAATTCGTCTACAAGGCATACCAGTAAACGCAACTCTGCTATCTATTTTCTTAATTCCATGGACCTAGGAAGCTGAAATCCATCATTGTTTTGAGAGGTGCTGTTCCACGTGTCGGTGTTGCGAACAATTTGCAACACAGAAGAAAGGGAATGGGATAATGCTAAGAAGAAGTTCGGCTTGTACCGTACACACAGGACAACCGGTATTTGTAGCTGAAACCCAACTCCCTCGATGATGTCCACTCTCGGACGCTCCCTGGGGCGCCTCTTAGTCTGTTATCGTTTGTAGATAAGAAGTTAATTCCAAGATAGAACACTCGCGCGGTATTAAAGTGATTTCTTTTTAATGTTAACGTGTCAAGGAACATTGGCTGAAAAAATCAGGTTGTTGTGCAACGCTGCAACAATGGCACGAATCGCCACTCTACTATTGGCCTCAGTAGTTGACGTGCTCGGAATCACTAACAACCAACCAACCACCAACCAGCCAACCAACCAACCAACCAACCAACCACCAAGACTCTGCGTTATTCTTCGTGCCTCCAGGAAAGGCAGCTCGTCTCGATGACAAACCTACAAATGTAGAGAGGACGTGTCAAGAACTTAGTCTTCTTCGTGCGACTCCAGTGATCAGATCATTAGTCTGATATCTGCGTACTCTCATTTCTTCAAGATCTGTATTGAGGATTGGTCATACGAAGATAGGCAGTGAGATCTGCTAAATGTTCATCTCTTAAGAATCGGAGAGAGTCAATATTGGGAAAAAAGAAATGAGCCATGACTGTGGTCCATTGTTTAAGGTATTGATCCAGCATCCATTTGAATTTTATGAGCGGAAATGTTAGTGCAATTACACTTTCCCAGTTGTTTTCAATGAATTTAAATTACATACAGTATTTTGATAGCATATATATATATATATATATATATATATATATATATATATATATATATATATATATATATATGTTCATTCATATTGATTTTATTAAACCTCTACTGTACATTAATGCAGTGGCCACATTTTAATTTACATTACATTTTTATACTGGAATAAATGTTCCTGTTTGAATTATGGAAACACACACATATATATAAATAATGTTAATTGTATTAAAAACGAGCCTTATATTTTCTTCAGTAATCTAAGAACATCATACAATTTCGATGTATTTACATTTTTGTACACATATCCTTAAGAGCATTATCTGGAGATTTTATTTAAAAAAATAAATATTTGTACATTTATTTTATTTTTAACAGTAAAACCATTTGTTTCCCTAGCCTCGAAGATTTCAATAAAAGCGCTTATATTCTTCTATTGGTATAGTGCATATAGTACTTACACATACTGTGGTTCACCAAGTATTGAATTCTCGACATATCCAGGCACACAAACCAATAAATTCCGATCACACCTTAAAATGAGAACAGTAATGCATTTTGTAATGTGAAATGGAGTTGATTGAAATCATTTCGTTTAGAATACTGCGATCATTTCCGAACAGCAAATAAATATAACTTCAGATTTTTGATGTCTTATAACTTTATTGATTAGTTCTGATTGTTCGATTGCATGAAAGAATATTCATGAATTGAAAAAAAAACCAGCCAACACATTATTTTGTAAACATGGCGTGTTTTCTATAGAATGTTTTTAATACCAATTTTTTAATGTTATAGGAATTATGCAACAGCTCTAAGAACACCTGTTCATGAAAATACTCAGAAAGAGAATTCGTGATATTTTAATGCGTGTTATAGTTTCAAAGTTATTTCTCTATCCTTAAGAAAATATAGGAATTTATTTTAAATTAACTACTATATCCACGTTTATAAATCAATTTCCCCAACAAATCAAAGGAATTAAATGCATATGTTGAATACATTATTCGCCAAGAACCGTGATTGAACAAAATACTTAAGGTTCGTAAATAAGACCCACGGCAAAACAGAAGGCATTTTATATCCATTTTCCTGTTACCAAGTTGATGTTTTCGTAGCTAAGCAGCAAAAATGTCGCATCAAATATGAGCCTGTTTGGGAAATGGCCCACTAAGTGTAGCCTTCAGCGGACGGTAACCTCATTTTCTTTTCACTTGAGCAGGGTGACCGCGGCGCCTACACGAAAAGGGCGGGCAGCCAGGCTGATGGCGGGGTGTTGCGGCGGTGGGCGGTGGGCGGGACGCGAGGGGCAGTTGATGGGCGATGGCGGTTGTGGACGAAGCGAGGAAAGGGTGAGGCGGGGCGGGGTGGTTTCGTCAAGGGTTCGGGCGTTTTGGAGAAGGCCCGGAGGGAGAAGGATGTGATGGAGATTGGTGGGTAGGGGATTCGAGGTGTGGCGGGACGCAGGTTGGCGGAGCGGGATTTGACGGGGCTAGGATTGACGAGGGTTGATGGGATGGCGGATGGTGGGACTGAGGTTGGCAGGGTGGAGATTGGTGGGGAGGGCATTGGCGGGGATGGCATTGGCGGGGTGGGGATTAGTGCGATGGAGATTGGCAGAGCAGAGATTGATGGGGTGGGAATTGGCGGAGTAGAAATTGGCGAGACGGGAATTGGCAGGACAGGAATTGTCGGAACTGGGATTCGCGAGATCGGTGACAAGCGAATGAGAAGAATGGTGCGGTATTATACAGCGGGAGGAGGGTGGCGCACAGCGAACAGCCATCTCAGCTGAAACTACAGTCAATAGAGCTATTTCGAGGGACAGTACGTTAATTGTCGCATACCAACGTCATTCCAGCAACTGGAAAACACGACAGCATTTAATTGAAGGAAAATTTTAGATATATTTAAGAACTAATTTAAAGGAACGATAATATTATAATAAAGAGAATACTATGAGGAACATATTAATTATTTTTTGCCAATGTGTTTAAAATTATTTTCAGTTTTTGACGTATAGCAAAACCATATAAATTTTGAACATCTTCTGTCCTTGCGGTCTTTTTCCGCGAGGTCAGTATGATAATATTCATTTTTGAAGGACTATTTCAACATTTACAATGTTCCTCGGATTGCATCGACATCGTCAGATTGAGAAATTCTATTCTTTTCCGTATATTCTGTTAAAACTAAATTATTAACTTTCCTTCCAATTTAACCACGATTTCGACATACAATATATTACTCATTCAACATATTCTATACAGGATTACGATTCCTGAAAGTTATATTGATTGAAACCAATTTTTAGATTGATGCCAACTACTATAAATTATCAGTCTTTTTCAACAAAAATTTAATATATATTCTTATATTACTCGTATATTACAACTTCTTATTTTTATCTCATGAGAATTACTTTTCGATATAGAACATTAAAGCACCGCACGGTTTTGAATAAAAGTTCGTAAGCTTACTGTAATATATTGATAGATGGATGCTCGGCTGAGTAGCAGAATGTTGATCATGGAATCCTTGTCATACCAATTCTCGCATCCTTGCCTAAATAAAAATGTTCCAGAATATCCTCAATGATTTGCTATTACTAGAATTTAATATTTCCACAAACTTAATACGCGGTCGCGACTTTCCCTATCCGTGTTTCGTACGAAGCACATACTTGCAACTAACTATATTCAGCTACTTATTTTTAAAAAAATCTATCTAGGGAGCTACCCTATTATGCATCCCCTCAAAGCACTGAGTCTATTTAATCCAAACTTCCAACTACTACATTAATAGAATTTACAATAACAATTTATCACTATAATTTTCAATACCAAGCACTCAAACCTCAAACTAATTATAAATTCCCGCCTTACTATCATTTACACAATACCCAGCCTATGCTGCAAATCCGTTCGCATTCACCAACAGCTTACGTGCGTTCAATTCAATGTCTTTTTTTCTAGAGAATGATCCCATGCGTCTTTCTACAAGATCACGGTCATCCAATGCCCTCTCTACACTTTTTCCAAATATTGTGTTCGGGGCTGTGTCCATCTGCAGAGCGTTATGACACCAAGTATGGAATATTAAACTTTGTTGATCGGATGTCCTAACAACGCATATTCTTTGACATCCAAGTTTGAAAACAACGCCGCTGGATGTCGAATCTATCATTAAAACTAATCCCAGGACTGTTGGCTTATCACAAGATAGTAAAAGAAAAGAACGACATTGCAGTGTCTGTATGGGCAGTTTGCGTGAAAGGGAACGCCGGACCTTCCACGAAGCGATTACTCTCCCGATAAGCGAAGAAAGACGAGGTTATCCGTAAAAGTTCTAATATGAAAAGTAACTGTGACTCCTTGCCTAAGAAAAGATATAGAAAAAAAACCACGCCAGGCGCAATCTTTGACGTCTTTCCTTTCTTAAAATGATGTTTAAATCTTTGATTTTACCAACAGACCCACCAAACATAAAACAATGCTGCTAGGGATCTTTTCAGAAATTATAGTATTCTAAATTTGAAATAGTTGTAAGGGGATTTCACATTGCAGAAATAAGAATGTTTAAAGTTAGTAAATGGGATCAATTTGAAAATATTCACACACATCCATCACAAACTCTCGTGCGTCTTACTGGAAACCATACACGATTTAAATGCAACAAAGCGAAGATAGAAAGGCAAATATGGTGAGTGCAATCCTCTTATTAACTATACAAGATTTAATTAACCGATTTACAAATTCAGCGTTATGAGATGAGGCAATCCACAAGGAACTTCCGAACGGACTAAGATTGTAATGATGTTGGCGGGAGAATTATTACATTAATGGTGGGGGTGAACGCACTGAGGGAATCTCAAATGAAAAGTGAATGAAGTCGGTGAGTTTACTGCTAAAACAGGCAAAAGAACATGTCAAACTTTTTAAGGTACTTTTTACGTAATAGATAGTATAGATATTCTTCCTTTGCCATATGCTCTATTGTTCGCGAAAAATAATGCTGTGAATACTTTCTTGCATCAAGTTTTATAATAACTTACTTATTGCTTAAAACTTTTGATTTTGATAAGAATCATTGCTACATATTGAATTAATCACTTTAATACTGCAACGAACTGTTTTTATTTTTCTTACGGAGTTGTTTTATTTCCTTTTGGTTTAGTTTTTGCTGCTCAATAACTGCGGCAGGGAGTGTGCAACTATTCCAACCCCCTGTCGCATTTTTGTAATAAAATATCCAAGTTTCAAACCCGTTTAATAACCGTTTTTGCAACGGGCAGCTGCACACTCACTGGATACCAGGTTTTTTATTATTTCTTGCGCGAAACCACTATAGTGCCTGAACTGTCGGCGAATGAACTGTAGAAATACTTGGTTAGGATACGCTAAAAACTCTTGGTTGTTGAAGTACCAGAATTTATTGCATCGTCTATAAGATAAAATGGAATATTTTGAACATGAGAAGCATGGAAGCAGCTAGTGGGAAGAGTCAATAAATAAATATCACTTAAACTAGTAAATCACACGAAAACAACAACGGAACAGGAATCAATACGAAAATATGAAAACGAGAATCGGAATGTGTTGGTGGAAAAAACGCGCTTTCGAGATTGTCAATAAGGGGAAAGAATGTGAAAGAAGATTGCCGAAAAAAATGAAGATCTGTCAAGAAGAGTTCAAATGTTATTAACCCCTCAGGCGTGTACGACGGCATATGCTGTCCTTCACAGCAGCACTCTCTGGCGTGTACGACGGCAAATGCCGTTCATGCTTTTGAATGCATCGCCAGGGTTACTCGTTAAATTTCGGGAAGTGACCGCTAGCAAGCAGTTTAATGTAGTATCTTAGCTTCTTGTACACCGAGTTTCATGTTTCTCTCATCAGCTGTTGATTTTTTATGAATGATATTGCGGTGGCTGACGTAGAATTTTTTGTGGATAACGGAATTGAGAAAATAAATTATCCAACCGTAAATTCAGGTTTTAAAAAAAAGTTTGTCTAAGGAAGTGAACAGTGTGCTATAACAACAATAACAAAAAGAAACATATTGTTGCAAAATTCGCCATGGGAACCTAACTTTTTGCATTATTCTTTCTTCGAAGTACATCGCTCTCGGAAATATATGGTTTGCTTATTTTTTAGGTTCATGTGCATATTATTTGTTATCATATTAAATAAACTTAATGAAAGACATCCTTTCCTCTGTATATCCTATTTTTTTCCGACATTTTACTTTAAAAGTTTAGAAGATATATAATTTTAATCTAGGTGAAAACTGAATTGTAACTTAGGCAAATTTAAAAGTCACGCTGCAGCAGCTGGCGGCGGGCGGCGAAAGTCACGCCTGAAGGGTTAAGAAGTGTTAGAATATGCAACGTAATAGTGGATATATATATTATCACATTCAAATTTTATGAATAAGCATCGAATTTTAGAAGCATATCTGTATAAAGTTACGAAACTATTGCTGAGCAATTAACACTCACAACCGACATTAACGAAAAGTACATCCATGTTTTTGTGATATCATAAATGGTTGTCTAGACATTTTTCGATTTCGAATGGGGCATTGCATGCCAAATCGAACACTTTTGAAAAAAATTTAAACTCACCATTTTTAATATTCTTAGTATTTTTTATATTGTGTACTGATAAAATTATGAGACCCGTGTTTTTTGAATTCGTCAAAGTCTCTCTCCGACGTTATGATTTTTTTTTGGCGGGTAAACCGTCGTTTGGAGCGCATGCTGCCATTTTTTAAATAAAAAAAAATCCCTAACTTGAGATTCTTAAACCCAATTTTACCGAAAAGATAATGAAATTCTGGTTAGTTTAATACGAATAAAAGTTTTTTTATAGCAAGTTTGCACGATGCATAAATTCATAAATATGAAAAACATTGAACTTTATTTTTCGTATAGTAGACCACAAGCTTTTTCGCTAGCTATATTTTATGACAATTTATTTTAAATGCTCTACACATATAAAAATAATTTAGGATGGAGAAACCATTGGTTGTGATGAAAATAATTTTTGTGTTCTCGACCGCATTCGACCCACTGTGAGAGTCGCATTTCTCGCCGGCCCCAGGGACACACTCGCTGAGTTTTGTAAATTATCCTACAGAGTCTGGGAAGTATGTGAAGCAAGGTGAGCTGCTGGCAGTTTTATTTCCAAAGAGTGAATTCTTTGTTGCATTGCAGAGGTCTCACTCAGTCGCCGTTGCGTGTTACTTGAAGGTTGCGCGTCCCTTTTAATCCTTTTAATTTAGAAAAAATATGGGAGGAAACGTGTCAAAACTTTGAGGGAAGGGATTCCAGTGATGTTAGAAAAGTTAAATAGAACTGATATTAAGCTGACCTCACATTTAAAAGTTTGTGATTCTTGACTGCTGCAAATTTCGAAAATGTTAACAATTAGAAAAGTGTCTAGTGACCAAGAGGAATAAACCATAAGGCATCAGATAGAAGCAGTGAAAATTCGTTTGTCTTCACATTCCGCGCATCGACGGAACTCCTCTGTGAAGTCGCCCAGAAAAAATTAAAATTTCGAATATTCATGTGCATATTTTTTTCATTGTTTGACTACGTTTGCCTACTCTTCAGAATTTCTTTTAGGAAATCACAAGATTTTTCTAAAATATTAAAAATACCAAAATTTGAAGTGCGCTTTCGTTTGTCCATCGTTTCACCACCTTAATCATTAACTAGATTACTTTCACCACGTTTCCTCAAGCAGATATTATACGTAGTGTACGTTTTGTAAGTGATGGATATTTGTTTTCCAAAGATGGACAAAGGAAGAGGATAGTAAAATATCGAAATTTCTGTGTTTTCTTGGTATTTTTTCAATTGATAAAATGTCGGAAAAAACTTTTTTTGCCAATAACTTTTGAACGGGACCTGATAAAAATTTTCTAAAGGGTGGGCAAACGTGATCAAAGGATGAATAAACGTATGGACATGAAAATTCGAAATTTTAAAGTTTTTCGGGCCAACTTTACGGGGTTCGGCAGAACTGGACAGTGACTCAATTCCAATTTGAAAGAAGGAGATTCAATTTTTTCTGGAAATTATTGTTTTTTATCATTCAAGTCACAGTTTAAGGAGTTTACTGAACAACGAACAAGTTACCGAACATCCATTTGTAATTTATTATAAAGAGAGCTCAGAAATTAAGCACACCGCTTTTGTTGCTATTTCGGAATATTTAAAACACTAAACCGCAGCCTTTCATACATTCCAGTCATTTAAATGATTTTATGAATGAAAAATTAAATGTCATTAACAAAATAATATACTTATCCGTTGGTGCGAGATATCACAAGTATAGAAAAGACTTTATAAATTTGTCATTATAAAGAAGGCTTCGGAGTTCCTGCAGAAAGACACTTTTTTCAACATCGCACTGACAAAAGGCCCTGTGATAGAGTTCAAGGTACCATCAAGCGTTTGACAGCATGGGGCAGTCTTCAGTCTCACAGAGCCAATGAACACTTCTCATAAACTCTTTAGATGGGTTCAGAAAATCATCCAGATTCTTAAAACACATTTTTTACCACTAAGGATTATGCAGCAGAGGACAAATCACTTGAAACTAGAAATTCAACTGCACGAAGAATACCTGGTGCACAATCATTTCACGCATTTCTACCGTACTAAAACAGAATCATAATTGCAATTGTGTTTTCAAAGTCTTAAGATGTGAATCTGTCGTGATTAAAGCTGTTACTTGTGTGTGTCTTAGTAAGTTGTAGCATAAATTAAATTGTGTATAAAATATTATGAACATCACTTCTGCATACCCAGCGCCTGCTTGCCGAGATACGTAGGTAAGTAGTAAATATATTATTGCGTAATTGTCACATGCTCCATTGTTTCTTCATCTTAAAATTATGTCACAAAAAGAGAATTTTATGTACTTTTATTTCCCGGATGAAAAAAAGAATTATCTTGTGGTCATCATTTTCAGAATTGCGTTCATATTTTTTCAAAAATAATTTAAAAACAATTTAGAAAATTTATTTTTGAATTTGTAAAATATATTAAATTCAAGCGTATTTAATTACCTTCAAATAAGATATAGTTTGTGCTTCTACTTAAAGACTTTCGAAGTTATTGCAAATTCAAAATATGGATACACCAATATTTGCGGTTTTGCTCAAACTTAAAAAAAATCATAACTCGAAAATTACGTGCGCAATGCCAAAACAAAAAAATACGGGTCTCATTAACGTTATCATAGTTGACATAAAAAATACAACATCTGAGAAGTTAAGTTCATAATGGTGTTCGATTTCACATGGAATGCCCCAATAGTAGTTATTGAAAATATTGTGATTCACAATAGTATTAAACTACATTCACAATATATAAATAATTTTGAAAACCTGATATAAAAATATTTTAGAGCTTAAAAATATTTTTTTCAATTTTTAAAGAAAATTCGAGTGAAGACATGATCCCCGTAGCCTCTAAGTTCCCTCCCCTTGCCGCATCCTCGAGTGCGCAGAAGCCTGAGCGAAAGGGGTATGGTAGGGGCTGGAGTGGGACTGTGAACAAACGTAAGGGAACAGCAGTGGGAGGTAACTTAACGACTTGATGCCAGAAGGCGCTCCCTGTCGGAAGGGCGCCGTAGTGAGCGGCGAAGACAACCGCTTGGCGATGGCCTGCGCTGTTTGCCCAACGTCTCTCCGGGGCCCATCTCCCCTCCTAGCCCGTTCTGCTCCGTCGTACTTCGTCTCGCTCTGTTCTGCTTCATCCCTTTCCGTCCTGCTCCGTCCCGCTCCGCTCCACTCGGGCCCGTTCCGCTCGCTCCGGTCCGCTCCAGTCCGTTCCCGTCCGTTCCAGCCTGCTCCGTTCCTCTCAGTCCTCCGTTCTTCTCCGGCCCGCTCCAGCTCTCTTCGACCCTCTCCGGCCCTCTCCGGCCCTCTCCGGCCCTCTCCGGCCCTCTCCGGCCCTCTCCGACCCTCTCCGACCCTCTCCGACCCTCTCCGGCCTTCTGCGGCCCTCTGCGGCTCTGTGCGGTCCACACCGGCTCGCAATTCCCGTCCCGCTTCCGTCCCTCTCCGTCCCTCTCCGGCCCGCACCGTCCCTCTCCGGCACGCTCCCATCCCACTTCCGAACCGTTTCGACCTGCTAAGCTCTTCCTGTCTCGGTGTGTTCCATCCCGCTCTGCCCCACCCCAGACTCTCTTCGCCGAGCCTCCCCCCGTCTCTCCTCCTCCGCTCCGAGGCGGCGCACGCGGCGCTCTAAGAAGGCCGATTGTTTGGCGAGTGGCATTCCTCGCCCGCCCCGCCCAACTTGGCGGCAGGAGCAGAGTGAGTTGCGCCGCGCTGCCCGGCCGCGATTGAGGTCGAGAGCCGATGAATATTGGACTCCCGTCTTGAGGAAGCGCCGCCTCCTCCCCCGTCCCCGTTCCCGCCCGCGTCCTCACTCCCAACGCCCGCCATCGCCGCCCCCCCCCCGCGCCGCGCTAGGCCCTTGCGGTTTCCGGCTGCTCGGAGGCCGAGGTGGCCGTGGAGGTGGCGAGGGCGGCCGAGGCATCGGAGGCTGTCAAGGCGGGGAAAGTTACGGCAAGGCGAAGGAGGAGGTAGTGCCAGCGGAAGCGTAGATGGCAGCGTATTGTGGCGTCATACGGGTGTAATCAGTACACAGACGAGAGTGGGTTGTAATAGCAGCAGGTTTATTCAAATTTAGACCGTAGTCACAAATAACCAATGCACTGTATACAATTAACTAACTAAATAGACCCCACTGCTAGGAGAGATATTTACCACGGCTACCACACCGCAACATACTACCAAATGTTTCGTCGTGCGTAGTACCGCCTGCCCTGAGATCGACTACATGTCTCACTAGTCAAGACAATAACTGCTGGCTTCTTGCGTCACGTGCACGTTCGCACCTCTCATGGACGACCTACGCTGCTGCTGCCAGGATACAAGAAGAAGGAGCTATTGTTCTCACGACCCTTAAATAGCTCTCACGACGCTGCCCGCCGCCTCCATTGCCTCCGCCCTAACGCCCGCACACCCTATCGGAAAAGCCCCGTGCGTCATAGCGTCTGCCTTTGTCTACGCATCCGGTGCACCCCTCGCGCCACGTGCCCACGCTGTTTTAGCGACACGACGCTACAGTATACTGCGGTTTTTACAGAGCTGCGCTTGAAGTACACGAGCTGTTACGGTGTCATCCAATCGGAAGGCTGAACGCCACCATAATGACGTCACTATAGTGACGTGTAAGGCCCCGAGTGGACGGTATCGTAACAGCTGATCAAATGTCAAACGCAGCAGTATAGGTGGGACGCCGACAATCGAGGATGCAGAGGCGGCCAAAGTGAGGGAGGACGTGTCGGCGGCGGCGATTTCGGGGCAAGTGAGAACCAGGAGAACAGAGTGCAAGCAAATTACGTTGTTACGAAATGAAAATATAAAATTGATCAAGTTGTATCAGCTCGAAACAAAAAGTATCTAGTTTCAGTTGCAATGGAGGCAAGTTTGTTAGAGACTGGCTAAAGTTCGTAAGAAATGAGTGTCTAAATATAGATTGAGATATTTTAAGTGATATTCTGGTTTAACTACCCAAATAGTAGCGTCTTCAAGAAATTAGAAGTTTGGCGAAACCTTGGGGAAGGTATTTCAGAACACTAATCAGTGGTAGTAAACGGAACAAGATATCTGCAGTAGCCGAGCACGTAATAGTTGGTCAATTAACTGTGGAAAACCCAATTTACGTACAGTATATTTTGTGATGGAACTTAAAAGTGTGTTATTTAAAATTTATCTCAAGAGAGAGGCGACGTTAGGAAAGTGAAAAAGCGGCAGCTGAATTTTCCGGAGATACCGACGATCGTGGGTATCTATGGGTGCATACACTGCGGATCATAAGTTTATTAGATAGAGAAGTCTTTGGGTTCGATGGAGACGAAGGAAACAGCAGGGAAAGATGTGATATGGAAACGAAGCTGAGGTGGATAGAGAAGTTCTTGGAGGAGAAACAAAGACGATGAAGGATATGCTGGTGGCGTACGTGATGAACTAGGTGATGACGGAGATGATGGAAATGGCGGAGGCGTAATGGATCAACGGGATGCGGATAGTAGTTGAGGATGAGTGGAAATGAGAAGCTTTAAAGGTGGCCGTGTACGAATAAGTCTGTAAAGTCTGTAAGTGGAAATAATTTAAAGAAGAGAATTGGATTTGTATTGAGAAAGCGCTTATTTTTAAAATTTTACTCAAAATTTGACAAATATTATTATTTTCAGAAAATATACATTACATTAATTAAAAATCTCACTGTCGAGAACAAGTTTTATTTGATGAAAAATTGCTCATCTTAATAATTTATATCACAAGAAGAGTACAAAAAATTTCAAAGTTTTGCAATTTTTAAAAATTCAGAGTTAATAGTGAAAATAACACGTGTACTATATTTATAACTGTAGTTCACTCTATTCTTACAAGAAACTTGAGAAAAATGGTGTCATTTTTTAGAAAACTTTGAAAGTATCCCAGGGGCTTTATGTGAAGTCACCCAAAATTCAAAGAATTCGTTTCAAATCCACGGGGCTTGAGTGAGGCCAGATCGCTCGAGGAATATTCATTTTGAAAAACATTCTGTGAATGGTTTAGGCGCTGGTGTTCCTAATAGACGGATGAACGGACGGAGAAAAACATACAAACAGACGATTGGAAGTTTCGAAAAACGCCATTTTTTGGGTAACAGGAAAACACAATATGTATATTTCCGTTAAAATCTCAAAATCAATTTTCTGCAGCATAAACCTAACTTTATATTTATTACATATATTACTCTGTAAATACGTACGTATGCAATAGATTAAAACCAGTAAAAATGTTAAAAAAGAGATAAATGAGATAAAAAACAACATATTATTTATTTTATCGGACACTGAATGTTAGTTTTTGCTAATTTGTCGCATACATTTCATCATCCTTCATTTTCCTACCTCCACATAGTTTTACAGATTGAAATATAGTTGATACTGATATCTCTGCAAGAGAAAACTATACAAAACCAGAATATACTATGCTTGTGTGCAGTACTTAGGTTTGATCTCATAAAAAAGGGTATTCGAATGTATCAAACAGTTCAGAAAATAGCGTAGCGTTCAACAGTAAATGAATCAATCCAAGTAATTGTAGCAATCTGAAACAATAATGAATGAAACTGTGATAGTTATCACCCGATGGACGATTTCCCTGTGTGTATGTTCCGCGGACGTCATAAAGGTGAAGAGCCGTCCATAAGGCGAATCTTGAAGGGCAGCAGCGTCTGTCTGGCGTTCGCGAGGGATGGTCGCCCGCGTGCTGCAGGACCATTGTTCTCGTTATTTCCTCGAAGTCTCGCGAGCAAATATTCCGTTTC
This sequence comes from Teleogryllus occipitalis, assembly GCA_011170035.1. Classification (NCBI taxonomy): domain Eukaryota; kingdom Metazoa; phylum Arthropoda; class Insecta; order Orthoptera; family Gryllidae; genus Teleogryllus; species Teleogryllus occipitalis. The sequence goes on along the minus strand of BLKR01000220.1, from coordinate 356,976 downwards.
CCAAGCGCCGTCCGCGCTCTCTGCTCTCCCCGTCCCACGGCCCCCAGGCCATCCTCCCTCCGCCTCCCCCCCCCCGCTATCCACTCTCCGCTCCGCGTTGCTGAGTCTGAGGGCGTCTGCCAAGGTCTGTTTGGTCCTCGGAGAGACAGCGGGTGATCCTTGATTAAAATGCCCTGTCCAAGACGCCTTCCTGGAAACGCAGCGATCTCAGGTGGGAACTGGGAATGACCTCCTAGGATTTCTTCGAACGGATATTACAATCCCTTTAAAACTGAACCAAAGGGCCAGAGCATCCTTGAGATTCTAGCTTCGTCTATATTTCTTGGAATGTATGCAGATGTCATGAATGTGTATGCTATGCTGCTGCCATGATTCAGAAGGTGAATAGATGTAGTAGAGAAAATTGTTTTATCTTCCACCGAATGGCGTTTAAAGATTTATTTTGTAATAGCTCAGATTATTAAATAAGTCCAAAAATGTGTCACAGTGCAAGAACATTTAATATTTTTCACAGGCAATACCCTTCAATTCTGAAATCTTCAACTTTTCCACGATTTTTTTCTGATGCCTTGAAAATGTTTGGGATTTTTGTGCGGAAGTGAGGGGCACGAGAAAATGGTACATCTCACAAATCATGATTTTCAAACATATTTTGAAAATAGTTTACTTTCACTAGTAAAAATGTTATAAAATAAACACGAGGCAGCCGTTATATAGAGCAAAACACTTTGAATCTGTTGTGAAATAACTGGATTCTCTCAGAACAGAACAGATCTGCGACATTTTTTAAAGTATCAATTTATTTATTCACATTATTCTGTAACGTTAAATTAAGAAACACTTTATCTGCGACGTTATGCAATTCATATTCTCATACACATAATGAAATCAAACGCTTTTGTTTTTAGAACACATACGAGTTAAATTCAAAAATTAAATGTACTTTATGTGATTCACCCTACTGATCTGGAAACGTTCTGAAGTTTCACTTCATTCTTTCATAAAATCTCTCCCATAACTAACTGTAATTTCGGAAACACGTTGATTGATTATAAAATAGAGACAAGCTTTCTGATGCATTTTTTCCAATTCAGGAAAATGCATCTGAAGTTCACACACTAAGGGCTTGCTAGTAAACATTCGCTTCAAAAAAATTATTTTCTCAAAAATTTAGGAACGTAGAAAGAAATGGTTTAAAGTATCTAAGAAATTAAAGAGAATAAAACCATGCATACGAGCCAATAAAAATTGAAAAAACACGAAATTTCACGATTTTTCATCATTCTCATGTAGACTGCTACCTTACACCAACTTTCAACAAACTTGCTTGTTATGTTACAGTTACGGCGTTCGCCATGAGGAGACGTAATGAGGAACTGATGGGTTGTGATGAGTAGAGGTGCACCCTGGAAATTTCTCTGGTGGACTTCAGGTATAGTGCCCAACTTACTCAGTGTTTTCTTGTAAAGAATGTTTCGTTTATGCTGATTATAAAATGTGTCTTTATATATTGATTTATACTTAAAATTTATAATGTAAATTATTTATCAATTGAACGACTTTTGTTGGTGTATAAAATTAGTAAAAGCTGTATTTTTAATATGTAACATTGTCTTATAGAGGGGGGAGGGTGAAGCCTCATAAACTCCTTCCCTTCCTCTTGGCGCCACTGATGAGTAATAAGAATCAAATGGATCGGATAGTGAAGTTAGAGGCAGATCAGGCACGATAATTCCTAGAAATTCTGCAGCGATCCCTCTACTTTGTCCACTACGATTTCCCACGCCGAAAGTTGACCCCAGTACTTCGTGAAAGGTTAAAGCGGCACCTTAGCCACTCAGATAGTGCTCTTCCCCAGTGGAAAAATCCTGCATAAAGTAATCATCTAAACTGCGTGTGTTCGTGTGTGCAACCACTATTTACAGTTAGACTTCTACAGAGCCCCCGCTTGGGACAAGTGAGGTGACATTCAACGCATCAGCCTATTGTTGCGGAACTCACCATATTTATCCGATGGTTTCAGAACAATTCAAGAGAATTCTCGAAAATTCTTCTTTGAGGAGTTTCAAGTCACACACTGTTCTAAAATACAATGAATTACGATTGGCGATAATTAAATCTTGTATTGTAATAAAAAGTTTCAGAAAATTAAAATATCAATTGTATAATCAAATTTTTCATGTAATATTCTACGCCGGAAGATCAATGATCCAGACAACTGTATTGTGTTTAGTTTTTTTCATTAAGAACTTGCATATCACAAAAAATATTGAACTTTAAAATATCAATCTTAACTTTAACTTGAAAATATCAAGGTGCTATACGAAGCTGGGACACTAGTTAGTAAAATCAGTAATTTATTTATTGACTTTAATCTCAGTTATAGGGCAAGATACAATTATGGGAATAATGGACAATACGTAAAAACCAAATAAAATACAGTTACTCGAAAATATAAAACTTACAAAAAACTTAAAACTAATAACATTTTTAACATATTTACATTATTTATTTACATGTAATATTAATAAGCTGGGACCCTACATAAAATGTACATCAATATTTCATACATATATTAAAACAAAGACTTGAAAGGCCCATTTTCCGCCCCGAGTGTAACTGCGAAAACAGAATTCGTTTCTTCAGCAAACGTTTCATGTTAAGCCCCTTTACGAGAAATCCACAGAGCAGCGGCCTGAGGGTAGAGCCTACCTCCTATGGCCTGTGGAGAGGCAATGGGAGTTCTGAGAACCTCATTTGGAGAACGAGAGAATGGACTAACTCACGTGTCCAGATCGGGGGGCCAAAACAATGAAGCAACAACACAATGCTCACGGACTCGTGGTGCGTTTGTGGTTCGTGTTTGTGATGCCGCTCGAAACTGTGTTGGAGAACAATCGGTTATTCACCGAGAAACAGAGAGGATATTAACATTGGTAGTCTCTTTGATGTTGCTGTCTTTATGGCATTTAGACCAAAAATATAATACAACTTCGCATGCCTTATCGAAACGTTTGTTTTGGGCAATGTGTTATTCGGTCTTGTACCCATAACTTTTTTGTATTTCTGAATTTTACCACCTTTGTTATTTTTATGGTTTTGTAAATATTTTGTTTCTATTTATTAAATAATGTTTTGCGGAAACAGTAACTTCGAAAGTTAGTGGATTACAAGAAAGTGAAGAAGTGGTCCAATTTTTGTCGTTTACAGATCCATCCTTCTGCTAGACTTGTTAATTTATTTAAAAAATATAAATTATACAAAGCGTTTTTTTATATTTTTTGGTAATATGTTTGTCCAACAATTAAAAGTTTGTTCGTTTTTGTTGAAATGTAAATTGACGTTAAAACATTTATGCAACTTGTTTTATGCCCCCAATTTGCAGTTTTTTTTAATGTCGTTGCCACCTTCGCTCACCCATACACTCTTTGAGATCTTCGAATGCGCGAAACCGATTTGATCGCATGTTCCGTCCAACGACTCCGATCTCTTCCCCAACCTTTAAGATGTTACGTAACATCATCAAGCTCCAAGCTTTTCAATGCCCAGCTCCCACTCCCCCGCTGGCAACCCAAGGTTTGTCTTCGTGTTTGCTTTACCATTAAGGGTAGCAATTCTGACAATGAGTTATCCTCCGACCTTCCAATACACACGTTGATCATTCTTTCTTAACCTATTTGCAATCATCACGTGAAAATTATGATGTAATTACTCGTGAAAGTAATGTAAAACAAATACATATATGTCTTGTAAATATATGTGTCTCAGTAACAGCATTTTTTGGTTGTAGCGCAAACGTGCTACAACTAGCACGATGTACCGTTACTCATTACTAAGGGGCAGATTTTAATGAAATGAATTTTTTTCTTTTCACTTTAAAGAAATGCTGTTTAGTATAGAAATTCATTTTTGTTATAACGAATGGAAATGACCAATTTTTATACGTCATTTTTCCCTTTTTTTCATTTTTCGTGAATTTTGACTAATAATATTTTTTACCTTTTTCCATCATTTTTAATGCATTTCTCGCTCATTTCATCGATTTTAATGTAATTTTAATGGTACTTGCTTCAAATAATATTTACGAGATGCAACAGATGTTCTCCACAGAATTACTGCGTACATATACCTGGTAAGTTATTCAGTTTCTTAGACCAGAAGTTGTAATGTCAGTCATTGTGTGTATGTAATCTATGGTTCCTGTGACGCCAGTCAGCGCTCTTGTCAATTCGGTCGATTTCAGGATAACTAAAACCAGAAATTTTCTGGTAAAGAAAAGTCCAAACCAAAAGTTCGAAAGCTGAATTCACTTGAACAAATAGAAGCAGCCTCAATTACATCAGTAACGTATCCAATAGCTTAAATTGTTCCTCCGAACTGCTTTTGATGACAATTTTTACGGTTTATTGTTCCTTTTTTTTGCTTTTTGCTTTTTGCTTTTTGGGCATTTTAAAAACATTTTAAGAGCACTTTATTCATCATCTTTGGCTATGTTTTAGGTCACCAAAAACCGCCCCTACTCATTACCTAATTTGTTTTGGAAGTTAGTTTGCATTATTACTTTCGCATTTTCATTAACAAATTATCTTCAAGGCTTGTACAAATAAAATCAGTTTTCTACGACTGTACATTTTAAATACTCTTAGCATAAAGTATCCATTACAATCTTTAATATATTACAGCCATGTTCTTCGTTGCAATACCTTCGATTTTCCTGATAGTTTCGTAGTGAGTTTGCCAACTTATACGAATGCTCCTGGCTCATCCTCAATAGAAACGAGGGGTTTATTGGCTGACGCGAAATGAGCAGAAAGCCGGGAGTGTATCTTCCCGAGTTGTCGTTGCGGAGTTTGCCGGCGCGCCCGCTGGGAGTCGCCGCTCTCGGCGTCGAAGCGGGGGGAGGTCACCGGGGATTCGAGAGGGTTGGCAGACCTGCGCGGGTCGGGGGTGGAGGCGAGGACGCGGTCGCGGCCGCAGGCGAGGCCGGAGGGGGGGGGGAGGGCGAGGACGGGCGCGCAGGCAGCGGGCTTCGGCCCCACAAGAGAGAGCGTCGTTTCATTTATTCATCTGTAATCATCTCACGGGAATTATACTAAATTAATGAATCCATTCAAATAGCTAATTGAGTTGCTCGTTCAATGGACTAATTTAATCAAGTTATTCTGTCGTGGTATATATTTTACTGACAATTGCAGCTTGTAATTTGTTAAAATGTGTGTGGAGTCGTTGAATGAACTGCCGTGCGCGTGCACAAGCGAGCTTCGTTGGCGGCGCGGCGCTTGGTGACGCACACCGCTGCACCGCGCAACGAAAGGGTACGAAATTGGGGACGAGTGGGAGACAAAAGGTCGGGACTATGGGTCATTGGCCGGTGAGGTAGCGTTAAAGGTGCTTTATATCTCATGTGTGCATCATGATGGCGTAATTCCAGAATTCATCACTTGGAGAAAATTACGTATCGGAGTTATACACGACGTTTTAAGTATACATCAAATTTTTCGACAAATGCCTGTTTACTCTTTTGACATAAAAACATTAAAAAATTAATTTCAGAATATTTTCCATTACTTATGAAAAGGAGGGAGACTATTTACATTTATAGTGCCTACTTCAGCGTCAGAGCCTAAAAATCCATATTCTTCTCTTAAATTCATTTTCAACTTTTTAAAAATTATCTTGGTTATTTACAAGCTTCTTTTGTAGTCAAATAATATTAAACAGAGGCAGTTATTTATTAGCTCATGATCATTTTATACACGCTTTTAATCGCTGTCGATTGTTTCAAATTACAATCTAGATTAATCTGCTATTCCTCCACCGCAACCACATAATCTGAAGATTGAAATGGAGGACTCCAAAGAGAGTGGCTACACTCTTACTTGTTATCGTTAGGTTAGCTGTATATAATTAATGTCAAAATGCTCTTGTAAAGCGTCAGTCCGATGATTAAGAAAATTGTTCAATACAAAAATAATCGAGAAGGTATACTTCGTAGAAATATTATAGAGTTTACCATTCATGCTAATCTCAATCAGGGTGCAATAAAATCCCATCATCCATTCTATCAGTTTACATCTTTGGGTCATGAGTTTGTCCTTCCTGCCAAAGAGTTAGTTTTATTGTGAGAGTTAGTCTCTAAAATGTTGAAAATTAAAAAAGGGTCTTATACGTCTTATGCAATCGTGGGAAACGGGAAACCCCGGGAAACGAAGAATTTTCAGCAGAAAAACTCTTATTGCCAGGTCTTCGTAAAGAAAAAGTGAATAAATTCTATTCCGAAATATAGTACATTTCTTCCTATAACATGTAGTGTTGCCAGAAACCATGTTTTGTGGGACCTTGATACGGCAAAACGACCGTTGGCCTGTTCGTCTGTCCGTCTGTGGTCAAATAGTTTTTAGAGATTCTCCACAATGGTTGTGGAGAAACCTTTGTGCTTTCCCCTTTATGCTCCCCCTTTGTACTCCACCTTTGTGCTTTCCCCTTACATATTTGGTGTGATAGAACGCGAGGTGTTTGCGTACAAATTTATCAGGATTATCTGGATTCATTCTTAAAGGTTACCTTCTAATAGGTAAATATGGAATAGATATAATTTCATTGAAATTATTCTCCATCCGAGAACGTATACGTTTTATAGGATATTTTGTGATTATTTATGAATGCAAAAATATTGAACAAATTTGTGTTATTTTTTGTTTCTCGACAAAACTGAAGAATTGCGAAGCAAAAGAAACAAAAATCTCTAAAATATTTCCCCCGATAAAGAATTATACGCCTTATAAATACATCAAATAAAGAAAAGCTTGTAGCGTGTTGTAATGCGAACACAAAATGGGTTATCGAAAAACATTGTTCTGATATTTCAAGAAAAAGTTGACTTTAGTGTATTATCGGGAATAGATTTATTTATAAATTTTCTTTTTATTAATTATTTCCATTAAGATAATTCCTAATAAAATAGAGTGTCATTATTAAATCTCTGATATTGTCCAACATATGAAGTAAATTACTTATATCGAATTTTCAAAAGTAATGGATTCATTAGTTGGTAAAATTTGATGGTATTATTTTTACATGTTAATATTCTCTCAAACACGTTAAAGTATTAAACGTCAATAGGCCAATAGACACCAAATAACAGACGCGGTTGAAGTTTGTAAACTAAGGCGATAGCCAAGGTTTATAATCAACCAAGTCTGTTGTTTGTGTTATCGGCCGTGTGTCATTCAATACTTTTCGTAATACCATCTTATAAGAAAATATTATAAATACAAAATGTTCTTGCCTTTGCTTACGTAGGAATGTAACGCCCCCTTCTATATCGATTCTGACGTGAGTCCAAGACCAACTATAGTATTTGTCTTGGCGAGACATTTAGATTCGATTGTTTAATAAGTGGTGGCTTTGTTTGATACCATTAAAAAGATGGATATTTCAGAAGATCTTGTGGAGACAGCGAATAGTGCTAATTTCGATTTGTTACCAACAAAAACGAAATTATGATATGAGAAGGAATACGAAGATTTCAAATATTGGTAGCAATGCAAAAATGTAAATAAATGAAATAAATAAATAAATGAATGTAAATGAATGGATTAAACAGTAATGCTGGCGTATGCTTAAGAAAAAGCTGTGAGACATTCCTCCATATCGTTGTGGACAATTCTCTACGTTAAAATTATGTTGATTAGCTAACGAAAATGTTATATCAAAGTTAGTATTCCATATTTTTAATTTTTATGTTTCAGTTAAGAAAGTTTATTTAGTAAGTGACATGTGATTTGATTTTATAGATTCGGAAAACTATACGTATTTTACGTCCGGCGGCCGTGAATTCCTTAAGGGGCCGGTGGCCATCAAGATTACCATTTCATTCCTCTTTTGGGTTTCGTTACGCAGATGTGTTTACATAACAGTATGACGAACATATTTTTTCACAATTCCAACTTATTTTTTTATTTCATTATTACGCTTTGAAATGAACGAACGTGAAAATAAGATAAGAACATGAAAATAAGTGAATTAATGCAGTTATGTAATTAAAGAACAAAAACAAATTATTTCTTTTTCCAGTACTGTTTATTATCTAAATAACGCTCCACATTAAGACACCAGCACCATTTGACCCCTGAAATCAACCGACCCTTGATGATGTATTGTAAAGAATAGTATTTAGTTTGGTGTTGTAGCGTTTTAAATGAATAACAGTCATACATCTCTGCCAAGGGAATTGTTGATTGATTTTCCTTTGCTGATCGAATCCGGTCTACATACGCGAAGAATCAGGTTCCCTTGTCACGTCCACTAGTATCTTCCAGATGGTCTTCATTCCGATTAGTAATAACTCTTGCGTGTCAAGTCTTGGTGGTACTAAAGCGTCGCTAATGGCTTTCTTACGATCATTTTACTTGATAAAGCGGTCACGTTTCAAATAAGTATTTTCTTGACGACTTGAACTAGAACATGATCAACCCTTTTAGATGTTTATTTGAAACTTACAAAATATGATATTACGTTTGCGTATATTCACTGGAACTTGGGTACAAAATTAGAGAGAGATTTTACAGAGAAACTATCTGAAATCTAAAATTTAAAAAGGGTCAAGACATATTCCATTGATGTTCGTATAATTTTTTAAGTGAATTAATTTTGTGTTTCTATCATACTACAGTGTCAGGAGATTGTGTGAAATGTGTAGTAGCATTTCTGGAAACGTTTATAATCAGTTGAACACAATAACCACAGTTCGATTCCCCGGCGATCGGGGGAAATTTTCTCCTGATGATTGGGCCTGAAACGGCGTGCACTCAGCCTCGTGAGTACAAATTGAGGAGCTATTTAAATGTGGTATCATCATCGGTCTAGTAAATCGAGATATGGGTTAACGAGAGTCGTTGCTCACCCCGCATCATCTCGGGAGCTGACTACATATTATCTGTGTCAGCCTCTCTGGTAAACAGAAGGGGCAACAGGGACAATAAATGTCATACAAATAATATAATAATGATAATAATGTTGCTAAAATAATAAAAATAACAATAATAACAATGTAAAAACTGATGATTCTTAAAAAAATTAAATTACATGAAGAAAAAGAAAAGAAACTATCATCTAAAGCCGCACTGAGTGTTTATACAATTAAGGCCGCACTACACTGTCCTTTACTTCACTTCTCTTCACAATAACACTAAAAATATTTCCTTCATTATTTCTCTGCTCTACACTGCACGACACCTCACTTCACTGTATAACTTAATATTCTTAGTTAACCCCCTCATAAACTTAGAAATACCCTAAATTAATTTTCTAGACTGTTGAACGTTTCGAGGAAATGATTGAAAGGTTTTTGCAGGCAATCTGTTCCAATCCCTTATCGTTTGATTTGTGTAAGAGAATTTCCCGACATCCGTTCTCTGCAGTGTTAAATTTATTTTGTGCCTGTGATCCCATATACTGATTTACATAGGACTACTTAACCGCCTTTTAATTTTTTTTCAAGCTGGATGATCGCTGTAAGCTTTATACAAAGCGCAGAGTCTTGTCAATGTTCGCCTGTTTTTGAGTGAATTCCACCCTGCCATTTTCTTATCAGGTCTGTCTCGTCAAGAGTTGTCGCACCAAAGGTGAAGATGAACACAATGACATTCCTTCTGTTCATACTTCCTTCTGTACAGACGTACATATTCTCATTACATACATTTCTTCGCTGGTTTTGTTAAATTGATATTGTACCATATGATATTGGGTTTCTCATTGGATGTCACTGAATCTATTTTTAAATGTTTCATTTAGATCTTTGGTTAGTGACATTTACATGGATTAATTATATTTGATTAAATTATAGAATATATTTTGCTTAAGTATTTTAAAAATCAGCTATTTTAACATAAAATTAAAAGACATTAGTTTCATGTGGAAATAGATACATTTCCTAATTTACTCAAAGCGACACTTCAACGCAGATACTGAAAATAAATTGTTAAAATTGAGGCAGCAAATCAGAATTTCAATTAACGTAGGGTTGCCGTGAGCGCGTGATGAGAAAGAAGCCTTAATGTACAATAATCGTTCGAAACCTCAATTGATTGACCGAACAATACCTGAATTGTGCATTTAAATATACTTTTTTTTGCACCAGTGATTTTTTTAAGTTTCATTCACCAAATATTCTGATTGCAGTTGCATTGTGTACACGTCACCCCATCTCCGAAGCCATGTTCCACTAAATTGCTAGCTGATAGCACATTATTGCCATTCATGTAAGTTTATTTAGCCACGACTCGGCACCACATTAGATCCTGCGCTCGAAAAAGAACTCCTGGTAATTAGGGACCGGTTACTCCGCCACGCTGCAGTTAACGAAAGTTTTCGATACTGATCGCACACCTGCTGGAGGGAGGTCTTTTGCACTGTGCAGTGGCATGTGGTTGCACGCGAAGACACCTAATAGCAGCTTGCTGCTCGGAGATGAAAGCCCGCTGGAAAATCCGTTTGCGGTCACGCGATTGGAGGGCCTCTGCGCGAACTATCGGATCTGGACCGGACCCGCGAAGTCAAGACAGACAAGACTTAAAGGCTAATCATGACGTAGGTGCACAAGAAAAGTAACTCATTTAAAAAATAGTGATTTTTTTAATTGAATGAAGATAAACGTTTAGAAAATAATATATTTTTAGTTGTAAAAAAATAATTAGTATCGTTTGTCGGTATACAAATTTAAAAAAATTCTTGGTTGCAATATAAAATGCGTCGCTCAGGATAAAACGCTTTTCCTTGAAAATTACTTAAGATATATCAGTTTTTAGGTACGTCACTTTTATTCTAGTTTATTGCATTAGAATGGAGAAGTTATTTTGGAAAGCTCGCAATTTCTTTCAAATCCCACTGCATTACTTTATAGAGTGTAATAAATACATATTTTCAAAATCAATGAACAAAATAACCCGCGCTACTGACTATTAGAACATTTGTACTAAAAAATCATTTTAATTTTAACCGTAATTTGTTATAATTTGCATTCCAGCGCGAAGAAACTTTGTGTATTAATATTATGGATACTAATAAACTAGAGACATTCACTGAAACTTAAAAGAATTAATATTTTACTTGTATCATATTTATTTATTTATTTATTTACGTCAAAAAACAGTTAAAAACTGCGTATGACGGGCTATGGGGAAAAGTGAATTGTGTGCACATTTTCAAAATTCTGTGATCCCTACACTAAATCATATACTACTTAAGTTTTGAATTTTGAAAGGGAGAAAAGAAAACAAAAAAACTCCCATGTAATAAAATCGATTTTCAAGGATAAATAAGCAATAAATTTTGAATTTTGAAAGGGAGAAAAAAAAACAAAAAAACTCCCATGTAATAAAATCGATTTTCAAGGATAAATAAGCAATAAATTTTGAATTTTGAAAGGGAGAAAAAAAACAAAAAAACTCCCATGTAATAAAATCTATTTCCAAGGATAAATAAGCAATAAATTTTGGCTCTTATTACTTCCTGCCGCGACAACGTGGAAACGATAATTTGAATAATTGTATTTCCCACTGAATTCTAGAAGACGTGCACAGAAAATGAAGTTACATTTATGTCCAGAAGCAAAACAAGGGGCCATCTCAGCATTTGCTCAATGGATCAGGGAAACTGGACGAAAAACCTGATCGATATGGGGGTCATTGACCCGGAAGCTGTGTTACAATAGTTGTTACAGGTTGTTTATACTCATTTATACAGTCCAAATGGTAATTAATGCATTATGTATCATTGTTAAAATTAATGTTACTTTTCTTGTGATGCTCAGTATAGTCTCTAATTGTATAGAAACAGTTATGCAGCAGAAACGATTTCACTTGGGATTTAAACTTTTCTATTGAATTTAATCGTTTAATGTCATCTGGCAAAGTGTTGTAAAATAATGTACATGTATTGTATGTGAATTTTTTGTAATGAGCTGTTGATACTGTCACCTGATGAATATGATTTCTACGTCGAGTGTTATAGTAATAGACTTCGGCATTTTCTGAAAATATATTCCCGCCCTTAAGCAAGTCATTTTTTACAAAAACCACTGATTCGTAAATAAAAAGACACGGTAATGGTAGAATTCCTAGATTAATGAAGAGAGGCTTACAGAATCACGTGGGTGGGATTTGGTTATTATTCGTACAATTCGTTTTTGTAATCTAAAAGTCTGGGAGCTATAAGATGTATTTCCCCAGAATATTATGCCATATCTCAGGCGGGAATGAACATTCGCGAAGTATACGCAACGAGCAGTATGAAGGCTGACTGAATTTGCAAGAATTCTGAACGCGTAGCATAATGAACTTAATTTTGTGTTCAATTCATTTAAATGGACGTTCCATTTAAGGTTTGACTGAATTGAGAGACCTAAAAATTTTGTTGCATTAACATGAGTCAATGGTACACTGTTCATTTTCAATGGAGCACAGAATTGTTTATTTGAAATGGAAAACTGCATTAAAACCGTTTTCTTTTCGTTTACTATTAATTTGTTATTTCGGAACCAATTTGAAACATCTGATATTGTACTATTTACGGTTTCTTTATTGCAAAGGATGTTCGTATCATCCGCAAAGAGAACCGTTCTTCCGTTTCGAATCGTCGAGGGCATATCGTTTACGTAAAGTAGGAACAGAATAGGGCCTAAAATCGATCCTTGAGGAACTCCACATGCAACGGGCAAAGAGTCGGAAAGGTGCGTACGTAATGTTCCATCATTCCAGTAAGGTATTTCAACTTTCTGAGATCGTTGTTTAAGGTACGAACATAACCAATCTAGAGCAATACCACGGATTCCATATGAAGGTAATTTTGAAAGTAAAATGTCATGATCAATGATGTCAAAAGCTTTTGAGAGATCTAAAAATAATCCAATAGGTGCCTCGTTTTGATCTAATGATGAGGCGACATCTTTAAGAAAAGAAAATATAGCTGTTTCCGTTGATTTTGATTTTCTAAATCCATGTTGGCAATCTGAAAGCGCGTCGTGTTTAGTGAGAAAGGTTTCCATTCGTACGTAAAAAAGTCTCTCTAATATTTTTGAAAAAACTGATAGAAGAGAGATGGGCCGATAATTTTGAATTTCATTTTTGTTGCCTTTTTTGAAGAGCGGCTTAATTTTAGCTGTTTTGAAAATATCTGGAAACGTTCCAGTGCATAAAGATGCATTAAATATGTGAGTTAACGGGTGTATAATGGCATACGCACAAGTCTTTAACAAAGAATCTGGGAATTCATCTAAACCGGACGAATATTTATTTTTTAGTTTACCGATTATTTTGAGAATTTCATAGGAAGAAGTTTCGGAAACGAACATTGTGTCTAAAATTTTGGGTGCACTGTCTGTTTTTGAATTTTGTGCCTGAAGACTCTTAGTGAGATCGGCAGCAATTCTCGAAAAGTATTGGTTAAAGAGACTAGCCACTGTTGCCGGATCGTTGACATTTATATCGTTATATTTTAAAACAACATTCTCTACGGGTTTTCTAGTTGATTTGGTAGTATTTTTTATTATATTCCACATTGATTTTGTTTTATTATTTGAGTTCAAAATATCCTGATCGTTTTTCATGATTTTTGCCTGCCTTATGACTTTTCGTAACAATGTTTTGTATTTTTTAAAGTAGATAAGGAAATCTTGAGATACGTCATGACGTTTAGAAATGAAAGAAAGAATTCGCTTGTTTTTACAAGATGTCCTAATCCCTTGTGTTATCCAAGAATTGCTTTTCCGTGAAATATTTAATTTTCGTTTTTGAAGAGGAAAGCAAGTGTTAAAATGAATTGAAAGAGTTGAAAAAAAAAAGAATTATATTTCTCGTTTGTATCAACAGTATTATAAACCGCTTCCCATGACTCCTGCATCAAGTAGTCTATGAATAATTTAATTTTACTTTTAGTAAACAATCTAGTCATACGTGTATTATTTATTGTGTCAGTGATCGCATTTCTTATAATGGTAAGAATTTGTGCATCGTGGTCACTGTATCCTAAATCTTTTGTTTCAACTTCATATCGAGTAGTAGTTTTGTTAATTATAATTTGATCAATTGCCTTCATCGAATTTTGTGTGATTCGTGTAGGTACATTAATTGTAATGTCTAAATTGAAGGAATTAATTAAATTGAGAAACTTTTCTTTCTCGCAAGATTCGACCAGAAAATCAATGTTAAAATCTCCGCATACAACAATGGATTCAAAAGAGCGATTGCTGACTTTGTTAAGTGTTATCTCCAGGTTTTCTAAGAACAAAATATAATCTGCAGTTCTCTTTGTTGGAGGTCTGTAAATGCAAAGTATTATCACTTTTAGTGAAGTAAGATGTACAACAGAAATTTCGAAAATATTTTCAATGGAATACACATTTAATTCCGCCAAGGGGATAGAATCAATATTATTTCTAACGTAAATACAAGAACCACCATACGTAGGACCTTTATGCGATTCTCTCTCTCTACAATAAAAGCCTGCGAGGTAAAAGTTTGGAATTTGGAAAATGCTAAGTTCATTAGGAGATAACCAATGTTCTGTAAAGCAAAGAACGTCCGTTTGATTTAGATCGCTCTGTAGAGCTGCCTCGATAAACTCAGTTTTATTTGAAAGGGACTGAACATATTGATTGACTTGATTTATTGATTTATTATGATTGATTTATTTGAAAGGGACTGAACATATTGATTCGATGAATTCAATGTACCGCCGAAATTACGATTTATATTGATTGATTTATTTGAAAGGGACTGAACATATTGATTCGATGAATTCAATGTACCGCCGAAATTAGGATTATGCGGAGTGAAACTATTCTAAGATATCGTTTTATTAAAAAAATCATTATTTATGACTGAATATTTATAATTTTAGTTTCAGATTCGCTCTTTTAGTACACGGTTACTCATACAGTATTTAATAAGAGAAAATAATTAGAATAAATAAACATTAAATATTGAGTAGCACGAGTTAATTCTAGGTAATCGCTCAGAAAAAATTGTATCCGTCATTTCTTCATAGCAAATTATTTTCGTAATGAAAATACATGAGAGAGGAATAGAGATTTTTTTTTTATTTCAAACTTCTCAAAATACAAAAATATCCCCCTTCTGTCTCTTGCAAACGGTCATTGGGCAACCTGCGTGTGCTCGTCCATCAATCCGTCCCTCTCGATTAGATCCACCCAATTCATCGTTCAGGAAAAACGCGGAATCATTCGACGCGTCTCGTGAAAGAGAACTGGCAATTTGTTGTATATCCTTCCTGAATATTATTATTATTATTATTATTATTATTATTATTATTATTATTATTATTTTATTTGGGGAGGGGGTCGCGAATCGATCATCTCAGGATTACACGAACGTGCAATTGTACCCATAGAGGCCTGGTTATATTTTCCCAGAGAGAAGGGCACGTGACTTTTTGGGGGGGAGGGGATCAGTATTTCCAAGCTGAATCTATGTCTACACCCAAGGTTGTTAGCCCTGGAGGGATGAGGTATGAAATGATGGTGATGAAGGATGAATGGACAATTACAAACATAGACACACACACATCCATGTCTCGGGCAGGATTCGAACCAGCGACCCTTCAGGCACGTGGCAGGTACGGCTCTTCAACCTTACCGGTCTCAAATATCCGGGCCGGCTATTTTTATTATCGTTATTATTATTATTATTATTATTATTATTATTATTATTATTAGTGTCAAGTTTTCAAACAATAGATAGCAGGTAGAGACAAATGGAATCGTGAAGGAGAAGTATGAGAATAGTTATGCATAATACGGGTGGTAAAAGTGACATTAATTTTTAACACGTGTGTCATACACTATTTTTATACAGCCTTACTGACTTTGCTTTTATTTTAATTCAAATATACGAATCACTTAATTGGGTACAATGTTACATCATTAGTATCTGATGCGAAAGTATTTTGTTTTCTTTGTTGCATTCACAGTTTTATCTGAACATTTGAGCATCGACTTTCTTTTATAACTAGTACTAAAAATTGCACTTTTAGCGCGCTCTGCATGCCCTAAAAGTAACCGCTTTTGCTAATGGTTATCTAAAACAATTATTATATGTGAACGTAGACCCCTTGTGGTCCATCGTTTGAAGGAAGCAGGATGTCATTCCAAGCGCGTCAATCTGCAGGTGGAAAATTGCACATTTTTTCGAATTCTTCGAAACTTATTTTATAACCTTGAATTAATAGATATAAACCTAATTTAAAATTGTATAAAGTGCTTACGACTCCATACTAGTTGTAATTGGTTAAAGGACAATTCGGACTACGAGCAAAGCGAACTTGGAACACTTTAGCTAAATCACCCGTTATATTTCTCTAGCACAAAACAGTTTTGCGATTCTCACATGCCACTATAATTAACCAATTAGCTATCAAAACATGAACAATTTTACTAATAATTTGTTTGCACTTCAAATTATACATACTATTTTTTGCTGAGTAAATATGATTAATATAGGTCGGCACAAGTGAAACATTCCAAAACACGGCTCACTTACAGTTTGTTTCGTGACATCAATCATGGCATCGAAAACTGTGAATCCTAGAGCTTTAAAATCCTTTTTTCGAAACCAGAGACTTACTATTATGTCCCTCATGCCACAATTTACGGAATAAGATTTTTTAGGGCATTCTATCACATTTTTGGAGTTTCAGATTTTCTGAAGACACTCCTTGGTATTAAATATGAAGTTGCGATTTTAAAAACGTTCGGTATATTTTATTCAAAAATGTCTCGATATTATATTTTCTCTTCAAAAGAACGTGATGGTTATGGGAGTGGTGTAGAGTGGTTACGCAGCATCATTCAGAGCTCGGACAACGGCAAATAATCGGAAAATGAATACTTTACAGAACGAAGACAACCAATGTTAAGCGACAAGAACATGTAAGTGGTCTTTGAACAGGCCATATTCGTTAACTGATCATCTACATCTACACTTTGCGAACAATGTCTGGTTGTAACTAGCTTGCTGACGGGTAATGGTTATTAGCTTATTGACCACGAAAATTCGAGAACCTTAATGAAATTTCCAAGGGAAACATAATGAACATCGGAAATTCCTGGACCGAACATACTGGAAGGATTCATGAGAATCATTTCATGAACAGGCATGTTTACGAGATCAACAAGGAATACTTATCACATGAGGAAGTAACTAGGAGACCAGATGGAACAAAAGAGAAACAGAAGTTTTCTAGACACTTGGAGGAGGTGAAGAAGAAGAAGAGAATCATTTTTTTCAACACACTCACTTATTTTCACGACTAACTGGTTCACATTTTTGGTCAGCATTTCTATCAAACAATATTAATTCTAAATAATCAAAGTTACAGAATTCAGTCCTGAATATCTAAAAATATTTAGATTCTAAAAATGAAGGTACTGGAACGAAATTTTATTTCTTATCTAGTTTCATTGAATTTATAAACTTCGAATTTTCAAAATAATCAGTATCTCAAAATTCCTTCAATAAGAAATATATAACGGCACAGTTATCTACAGTTCATAAACTTAGCCCTCCAAAGAAAGTATTAATGCAATTGATTAATGTACAGATCTTTAGATGTTTGTCAGAATAATAATGAGTGTTGTTCTGAGAGATTAGAGCATCTTAAGGATAGCATTTATGTGTTATCTGATCAACGGAGTGGATGATTGATCCATTCACGTGACTGTTGATTCGATTTTATCCTTTGAGACCGGAGAAACCATTCTTCATATTAATGTACCTTTGGCTACCATTTTGTATCTAGACAAAGTGCTTTTGCATTTCAATAGATTATTGGCACTTTCATAAAATAAATATAATTTTATTCAATCACCCTTTAGGTTATTCATAGTGCCCTGCATCAGCAATAATGCTAAACAAAACCACACAAAAGAGTTTTCCGAAAAGTAGCGCGCACACTGCTCAAGAAAAACAAAGCAAATACTCTGGAATAACATTTCTATCAATTAAATATTTTGACAAAAACTTTCTTCACGAATACTGCAATAACATAGTGTTGTATATTTATAGATAACTACATTTTTTTTACATATAACCCGACCAAGTGAAGTGTAGGACTTCAGTCTCTCTTCAAAGAGACCGCAGCATCTATTTGTGAGAACTAACAACGGCGGCAGTTTGTCACGCGTTAACGCCGGGGTGGTATAGTCTGGTGCATTCATGTTCTTGTTCTACAGTAATAAAACATGTTTGCATAACATAGTACGTAACTCTAATTAATCAGTCAAATTAGATTATCCTCACATAATTTCCACATAACAGCGTTATTTCCTCGAGTATCCGTAACCCGTTGGTGCGGTGTGTGGGCACTTTCCTTCTCGAGGAACGAACCTTCCTCACTTGGGGCTCGCTTTCGTTCCGCCGGCGCCGTGCTCCGCTTATCGGGCGCCGTCCTTCAGGCGGCCTCGCGTTCGCCGTCCGGTGCGCGCCCGGCGCTTCCCGGCGCGGCGGCCGTCCATTAGACGCCAGGTGCGCGCGCCGGGCCGGCGGCCGAGGCGGCTGCCCCGCAGATCCGGGTTCGGGGCCGGGCGAGCGGCGGCGGCGGCGCCTGGGGCGGCCCGTCGGTGACGAGGGGGGCGGAGACGGGTGCAGCGAAGCCGGTGGCGCTGTCGCCGGGCAGCGGAGAGTGGTGGCGGTGGAGCCGGCAGAGGAGGAGAAGGGGATGATGGTGGAGGCTGGGGAGAGGACGGACCGACCGAGTGGAGTGTGAGGGAGAAGAAGAAGAAGAAGAAGAAAAAGAAGGAAGAAGAGGATGTAGTGGAGAAGGAGTAATTAAAGACGAGGAGGAGTAGTAGTGGTGGAGGAAGAGGAGAGAAAAGAAGTAGAGGAGTAGAAGTAGCAGGAGGAGGAAAAATTAGTGGAGGAGGAAGAGGATGAAAAAATAGTGGAGGATGAGGAGGAGATGGTGGTGGTGTAGAAGGAGGAGGAGCATGTGGAGGAGGATGTTGTGAAGGAGGAGGAGGTACCGGAGGAAGAGGAGAAGATAGTGGTGTAGGAGGAGGAGGAGGAATAGTGAGGGGGAGGAAGACGAAGTAGTAGGGGAGAAAAAGATAGTAGAGGAGGAAAAAGTGGTGGAAGAGGAGGAGACTGGGGAGAAGGAGGTTGTAGAGGACGAGGGGATTTTGAAGGAGGAGTAGGAAGTAGTGGGGGAGGAGGAGAAAGTGAAGACAAGGAGATGGTAGGTAAGAGATAATGAGCACGACGAGGCATTGGCTTACGAGTCGGCATAGCCGCACCGAGAGGTAACTGTCCTGCGGCGCGCGCAGGGCGGTCGGGCGGGCCGCGGGCCGCGCGGCGGGCGGCGGCGAACGCTGCCACCGGCTCGCCCACCGGGCGAACCACCCGACGCCCTCGGAATGCGGTTGCTTCCTCAGCTCGGCCCGGCCCGTCCCGGCCCGTCCGCGACCACTCGCCCGCCCCGCCCCGCCCCCTCCACCGCGCTTCGCTCCGCCGCTGCCCCACCGCGCGCGTGCCGCCGTCGCCGCTGCCGCGTGCCCGGCGCGCGCCACTTCTCGACTTGCCGCCTCGCCTCGCCTCGCCTCGCCTCGCCCCGCCTCGCCTCGCCTCGCCTCGCCTCGCCTCGCCTCGCCTCGCCTCGCCTCGCCCCGCCTCGCCCCGCCTCGCCTCGCCTCGCCTCGCCCCGCCTCGCCTCGCCTCGCCTCGCCTCGCCTCGCCTCGCCTCGCCTCGCCTCGCCTCGCCTCGCCTCGCCTCGCCTCGCCTCGCCTCGCCTCGCCCCGCCTCGCCCCGCCTCGCGCCCGCCTCGCCCCCGCCTCGGCCCCGGTGCCTCACCCCGGGTGCAGCCCTCGCTCCCTCGCCTCGGCCCCTGCCCTCCTCGCCCCGTCTCCTCGCCCCGCTGTCGCTCCCGTGCTTTCTCGGCTCCCGGTCTCGCCCCGCGTTCGGCCCTGCTCGGGCCCCTGCCTCGGCCCCCTGCAGCCTCGCCCCTGCCTCCTCGGCCCCGGCCTGCCCCGCTCCTCGCCTGCCCCGCCTCGCCCCGGTTCGCCTCCCGGCCTCTCGCCCGCCCTCGCCCCGCCCCGCCTCGCCCCGCCTCGCCCCGCCTCGCCCCGCCTCGCCCCGCCTCGCCTCGCCCCGCCTCGCCTGGTCCCACCTCGCCTCGCCCCGCCTCGCCATGTTTCTTTTTTTTATTCTGAACAAAGGAAATTTACAATCTATTTTACATTAATATAATTACTAAATGTGTTAACATTGATAGTTGGCAATGACAATGGCAAATTGTGGGTGATAATATCCCAGTGGTACATATCCCCGTCTAGTTGCGTCTCGAACAAAAAACCATTTTATTACTTTTGGTTATGAGTGAAAGTTGAGAAGGATATGTGACTATATATTGTGACTAATTTGAAAATATACAAGTATATTGGAGTTGTAACGGTTGAAGTCAGTGTAATCGGTTGATTTCTTCGTTGTTATCTAATAGGTTAATGACTAAAGGATTTGGGTGGTTTTCCAGACGTTGAAGATAGCTTCAGTCCCATTGGCCTTTATGATACGTTATACCATTAGTGAATTGGAAATTTTTGATAAATTCACTACTCACGCAGTGACGAAGGAATGTATCCATAAATTTTCGGTGCATAAATTTATTTTATTGAAACTATTTCACAAATGAAATTTCATCCAATAGAATCTCAGAATGCGCTAAATTATGATTGTATTGTAATTAATTCAAAGTTGTTTAATGTTTTGCTTGTTAAACTATGGATACCTGCTTTTTCTAATAGTAACCGTGGTTCAACTTCGAAATCGACAGAAACCGCCTAGTATGATTGTCGTCTTGATTGGTGCATACCACATGAAATGATAATATTGGAGTGAATTTCATGACTGGAAGTTTCAGTGAGTTAAACAATTTAGTAATGGAGTAATGGTCCTTATAAAATGCTAATTAAATCCTTTGAAAACTCTTACAATTAATAGTTAATTGTAAGAATACATATATTATTAGTTAGTTGCCTATGAATCTTTATTTGTAATTTATAATTGTAAATCCGTAACCAATGCCTTCCTGCTCTATTGATCGTCTCCATATTCCACGATCATTGCACAATTTACTGCTGTTTACTATACTCTGATTCTGACATTGTATATTCTGTACTTCTGGCCTTGATAGTCGCAATTCATGATTCACATAATAAAATTGATGTAGGAGGCAAATTAATTCTACCATTGTTCTGATTTGCTAACACTATGTGAACTTAAAAATTGGTTGCTGTACAAATTGCATGTTGCCTTTACTGCCAGAGACTAGGCACTTCTTGAATTATTCTTCATGAATTTGAATGACAAATAACATTACATTTCTGTAGGTAAACGTTGAAGTATATTAAACACCATGGCATGTCGCCTCAGAAATAGTCCTGGTCGGTCACCGCAAAACAGTTAATTTCAGCTACCCGGGCGCCAGCAGATTCTCTAGTCGCCACAACTCACCGTCGTCATGGTAAAGTTTGCCGTTACTGCAGTCCTAACGATCATAACCTCAGGGTAACATTAGGCAGGCAGAGTTGGCGATGGCTACGGCAGTGTTGGCCGCTCACCTTGAGTTCGAGGACCGGTGTCGTCAGCTGCAGTTGAACCGGCCCGGCCGCATGCACAGCTCGCCCACTTTGCGATGCGCGAACGCTGCCGTCTCCGCTGCCCCCAGCGCCCGCCATCCATTCAGCCGCCACCACCGCCACCCTCACTGCCCCCGCCACCGCCATTCCTACGACTTCTGCCCCGTTCTTGTCGCCTTACCTGCCAGCGTCCAAGAATATCGGCCTAGCCCTCGCTGACGCCGACTCCGTCATCACCGTCACGTTTACCGTCAGCGACACCTTGACCAATGCCATCACATTGACCACTATCCTCATGTTGCCTGTTACCGTCACATTGACTCTTATAGTCACGTTAACCGTCACCGTCACGATGGTCACTGTCACCGGCATGCTAATCGTCACCGCCACGTTGTCTGCCACCGTCACGTTAACCGTCGCCGTCTTGTTCACTGTCATCGCTACATTAACCGTCACCGTCAAATTAACTGTCACCGGAAAGTTAACTGTCGACGTGATATTGACCGTCACCGTGATATTGACCGTCACCGTGACATTGACCGTCACCGTGATATTGACCGTCACCGTGTCATTGACCGTCACCGTGACATTGACCGTCACCGTGACATTGACCGTCACCGTGACATTGACCGTCACCGTGATATTGACCGTCACCGTGACATTGACCGTCACCGTGACATTGATCGTCACCGTGACATTGAACTCACCGTGACATTGAACTCACCGTGACGGTGACCATCACCGGTGACCGTGACAGTGACCATCGACATTCTGACCGTCATATTGACCATCATCGTCGCGTTTACCGTCACAGTCGAGTTTACTGTCACAGTCGCGTTTACCGTCACAGTCGCATTGACCATCACCGTCAAACTGACCGTCAGCATATATGACCTCGTCGTGGGCCGGCCTGGAGCTGTCGTGTACGCGAACAGCCACGCAGGGGTTTGCGAGCGGAGTGTAATAGACGGGGAAGCGGGCGGTCTGCAGGCCTCTATGCGGGGCGCCGACTTGAAATGCTCCGCTAAGTGGTACCAGGAAAAGTTGTCCTGACCACGGACTGCCCACTGTTCTGCTCGTTTCGCTTTTGATTTTCTTATCGTTTGATTCTCTATTCTATTCGTTTTGAGCCTTCATATTTTTCTTTCTCTCTTTTTTCCTTTTTAATGAGCACATTTACAGCCGTTATGTGCAATTTTTGGTCCGACGATATTTTTATCATCTGCTTTGTTTTGCACTTGAATGGGATTTCCGTATTCTTCGCATTTCTTTGATCTCGTATGCTTTCTCTTGAGAACTGCAGTACTCTCCTCTGTTTTAATATTTCCTTCCTCGTCATTGTCATACTGATCATCAACTTTTTCATTACGTATGCTCTGGTCAGTAGCAGGAACGTTTGTACTTGTAAGTCGGTGTAATGATTCCGAAAGTAAAATTGGGAATGTTAGGAAGATGATAAATTGAAGCTTCATTAACAATACCTCCCCACACCCCGCAAGGTAATCAGGATAATGAATTAACTTCTGAAATACTTCTTAATGGAAAACAGAGTAGTGGTTTCATTGATTTATATCGATTTGATACATCGCCTGTATTTAGATTTTTCTTTAATAATACTTACCCGTTCCTTTTACAAGTATTGTGCTCGAGAATTCAAAATCTGTACATTGCAACTTACGTATCTGCACACAACATTTCACTCGTGTGATTTTATTTGATGACTTTTAAGGATTCATATCGCATGAGCTAATCTCACATGTAATACTCCTTGGAAATTTTCGTTTTTGTATGATCATTTTATCGTTGATGAATAGACGAATAATAGTGGTAATAATACATTTTGTTGCAGTTACCTTTGTTTATTCAATTGTTGAAGTAATTTGTTTCTTCACAGAACTTCATTAACCTTACAGGTAATCCAAACAATTTTATTATCGAACGGAAGTGACTTTGACCTATGCATAATAAATGTAATAAAATTACATAATGGACTATTATCCCATTATTGTTTTTATTTTTTTGTTTCCTATTCTGTTTGTGAAACAGTCTCAATAAATATTGGAAATTCTGAATTTCCTGTGTAAATTCCGAACCTCTCCTGATCATGAACATATTTTCATTTACCGGAATCTCTCATACGACGTGAACGGCAAGCTTTGTTTTTCTCGCCTGGGCGACTTCAATGCCTTGTCGGTGCTGTCCTCTGGCGGCCGGGAGAGAGACGAGAAGCCGAGGCGGCGCGCCGCGCTGTGACGATGGCGTTCTAACCCTTGCATTTAGTCTGAACTGAAGAGTACATACCGGCAATTCGCAAATTTGACATGAAAGACGATATTATAAATTAGCTACATCAGTAAAAATAATGGATTCTTAAGCGCTTAAACAAAATGTAATTATTATTGAAGAAATCACTTTGCTAGGCGCTAGAGTCAAGGGAGTAGTTCTTTTGTCTAAATAACTTTGAAATTATGAATTATATAGGCCGTTTACTAATGCAAAGAGTATTTTTATTACGTAAATTCCACAAATCATATACGTTTTTCTTATCATCACTAGTTGCAATGAGTCATCGTTACCATCTTTCATTCATGACTCAATGATTTTTGGTTAACAAGGTAATAGGGATTTTGAAACAGATAAAATATGATCCAAGTGCTTACTCCTGAATAGTACGTGTACTTTATTGTATTATTTATTTCAGTAAATTAAAATGTATTTGAAAATAAATTATAAAATAAGCTTTATTCTGTTTTAGTAGGCGCCCAATGCTAATCATTTTGTTTTCAGGGATTCTTCCTTTATGATATTTAGACTATTATTATTATTATTATTATTATTATTATTATTATTATTATTATTATTATTATTATTATTATTATTGCGTGTTGTTATTAAAAAAGCCTATATTGTAATAAAACTATAAGTTTGCTGAAATTATAAACTATTTTTAGTAAATATTTAATGTCCAGGAATAGTATAAGTGGAGCTATACAGGATTTAGTATAAAGTAAGCTGTAATTCCGGTTATGTTTGGTTGTGTTAATTCAATGGTCTTAAGAATGCCAGAATTATGTTTTTTGGTCCACTATGGAAGTGGTTCTTCCCCTCTTAACTTTTACTGCATTAATATAAGCTAAACTGGATTTTCCCGCCCTCCGTTATGCGGTTGTTCAGTAAAAGTTCAAGAGGCTAACGCACTCGCCCTCCTCTTGCGAGCACCGCGGGATTAGCGACCTTGCCTCGGCCGATTCCTGGCGGCGTTGATGACGGGGAGAGGGGCGGCTGCGCCACCAGTCGCCAGAAGTCGCGTGTCAGGTCGGGCGAGTTGCACTCCGCCGGCGGCGGGCATGCGCGGTGCGGCGCGTGCGACTCGTGGCGGGCCCGCGATGGGCGGCCCTGGGACGCGTTTTTAAGCGCCGCCACTGCCTCGGCCGCGTCTTCCGTCTCCGTTTTCACTACCGCCCCCTTCGCCTCCGCCTTCATTACCATCTCCGTCGTCGCCGTCATCGCCGGAACCTTCCCCACTGCCTCTGCCATTGCCGCCGTCATCGCCACTGCCTCAGCCATCGCCGTAATCTCCATCATTGCCGCCATCCCCGTCGCCGCCGACGCTGCACCGTCACCATCAACATCACCATCGTCGACATCGCCATTATCGCTTCGGCCTTCGACATCGCCGCCGCTGCTACCGTCGCCACCACCACCACCATCGCTGTCGCGAAAGCCTTCTCCATCACCATCGCCATCGCTATCGCTAACACCATTGCCTCCGTCATGGCTGCCGCAGCCCCGCCCCCTTACCACCACGTAAACAAGAAAATCTATATTCCGCAGTGCGCTAAGTAAAAATAACGCATTATGTGAAATCAGTGACTCAATTATACGCCTATTCTCGATGGGACAGGCTTAAGTGAGGCGGACGAGGAAGCAGCGTCGGCCGTCGCGAGAAGAGTCGCGCGTCAAGTCAGACGAGTTGCACGACGCCCGCGGCGGGCGCGCGCGAGGTTCGATGGGCGGCTGCAGCGCGTGCTTCGTCGGGTGGAGGGTGGCTGGGGGCGACGGCCGACGGGATGGCGGGGCGGTGGGACGGCGGAGCGGCAGGACGGGGAAGCGGCAGAACGGCGGAGCGGCAGGACGGGGAAGCGGCAGGACGGCGGGCAGTGGGCGGCGGGGCGGCCAGGGGCGGGGCGGGGCGGGGCGGCGGCGACGGCGGCGGCGGCGGCGGCGGCGGCGGGTGGTGGCGGCGGGGCGGCGGCAGAGTGCCGGCGGCAGGGTGGCGGCGGCAGGGTGGCGGCGGCGGGGCGGTGGGATGAGGCGGCAGGTAGGCGGCAGTGATCGGCGGCGCGGCGGCGGCGGCGGCGGGGCGGGGGCGGCGGCGGGGCGGGGATGGCGGGCCGGGGGAGGCGGGGTCGCGGCGGGGGGGTGGCGGCGGGGGGGTTGCGGCGGGAAGGCGGCGGCTGCGGCGGGGAGGCGGCGGCGGCGGGGCGGCGGCGGCAGGGCGGCGGCGGTGATGGGCGGGGAGGCGGGGAGGCGGGGAGGCGCTGCGGCCGGAGTGGACAGCGGGACACATTTTTTCGTGCGTCCCGGCCGCTCCGCGATGCACCTGGCGTTTTTTTCGGCGGCTCGTGTTCGCGGTGCGAGCGGCGCCGCCGACGGCGAAAGTGATTGAGCGAGTCCCCGCGCAGGCGACGCGTCGCGCTGCGCGCGGGAGCCCTGCCAAGAGCCGCGGCGGCAACGCGCGAACTGGTACTCGCTCTCATAATTGAGTTTGGGTAATGTTTTGGGTTCCAGGAAGTGGGCGGTGGCTTCGACTAAATGGACAGTTGCGCGTCGGTAAAAAGTGTCATTTGCGGTATTCTCAAATATTTGTAGTTTGCTTAGATAAATGATCATTGCAGTGAGGTAAATGGCTGCAATGAGCTGCACAACGTATAGTAATTGCGACTGTGTTAACTTCTTAAACCTGGAAATAAACATAGACAAAAATTATTTTTCTAAAACATTCTTTGTCACGTTCTACTGATTAATTTCATTAAATATTTAGATACACTTGTAGAATTATGTAAATCTTCTGATTTTATTTTTCAGAATTACCTGTGGTTATTATTTTCATATAATTACAATTTGAAGTAATGATGTATTCTTCTTAAGTTATGCTATTTGGCATACTTATTCGGTTTATGATGATGTTAGAATATACAAAATTAAATTACGCGATCAAATCGACTTAACAGTTTTCAGGAGGTCATACTACGTCTTGAATATTGAACTAGTATAACTAATATGACTGTACTCTGAATAGTTTCGATGGAGTATTTGTGTTGCTGCTTTCCAATACGTTGGTAGTTTTCAGTTGTAATGCTTTAAATAAAATAGTTTCAATGCTTTTGTCAAGATCAAGTTTGAATATTATCGTGAAATAACCGTTTACTTACGCACAAAGTTTCATTATAAACTCAGTTCTTTGAAATGTTATACGTGCTGATGACTTCTGTGATACATCTCCTACCACTGTTTTGGAATCGTGATATGAAAATCGCCCCTTCCACACCCAGCAAAAATTGATTATTTATATAGATTTTTGCACTTTTTACGTCTTATTTACTCTGAATCAATACAACGCTTTTATGTTGCGCGTGCTTACCCTGAACAAACACCAGCATTTCCCGCTCTAATGGGTACAATTACGTCGTGATACGCGGCGGCACGAGCTCCCTGAAGAGTATCGGTTTCTCGGGGCGTTGGGCGGCACGATATCGCTTCATATCCCTGGCGTCTTCATGAATGAGCGCTCTCGAGGCCGCTGAGGATGCCTGAACGGATTCCGGCGGGAACGAAGGCGTGAGCCGAGGGGGCGGATCGCGCGCGGGGAAGCGAGCTCACGATTCTTCGGAAGCGTGAGATGCCGCAGCGCTGGCGGCGGTGGCGGTGGCGGCGGCGGCGGTGGTGGCGGCGGCGGCGGTGGCGGTAGCGATGGCAATAGCGACGGCGGTAGCGGTGACGCTAGCGATGGCGGTAGCGATGGCGGTAGCAATGGCGGTAGCGACGGCGGATGCGACGGCCATAGCAATGGCAGTAGCGATGGTGATAGCGATGGCGATAGCGACGGCGAGTGCGACGGCCATAGCGATGGCGGGAGCGATGGCGATAGCGATCGTGATAGCGATGGCGGTAGCGACGGTGGTAGCGACGGCGTTACCGATGGTGGTAGCGATGGCGATAGCGATGGCGATAGCGATGGCGGTAGCGATGGTGATAGCGATGGCGGTAGCGACGGCGGTACCGATGGCGGTGCGATGGCAATAGCGATGGCGGTAGCGACGGCGGTAGCGACGACGATAGCGATGACGGTAGCGATGGCGGTAGCGATGGCGGTAGCGATGGCGGTAGCGATGGCGGTAGCGATGGCGGTAGCGACGGCGGATGCGACGGCCATAGCGATGGCAGTAGCGATGGTGATAGCGATGGCGATAGCGACGGCGAGTGCGACGGCCATAGCGATGGCGGGAGCGATGGTGATAGCGATCGTGATAGCGATGGCGGTAGCGACGGTGGTAGCGACGGCGTTACCGATGGTGGTAGCGATGGCGATAGCGATGGCGGTAGCGATGGTGATAGCGATGGCGGTAGCGACGGCGGTACCGATGGCGGTAGCGATGGCGTTAGCGATGGCGGTAGCGGCGGTGGTAGCGACGGCGGTAGCGATGGCTGCGGAAATTGGGCGGTGGGTAGAGGGCGGAGTGCAGCGACGGCGGTGGAGATGGCAGAGATTGTGGCGCGATGGAAGAAATGACGTTCACGACTGCTTTTGTCGTGGACTGATTCATTAATTGATTGATGTTTCTACACAGGATGACTACTATGGTCATTAGTCTCGTTAGTGTGATGAATGTTTCATCGCCGAAAGTGGCGATGATAATTTTCCTGCTGGAACGTAAGATCCTGCGCTGACATGCAGTCAGCTTGTGGTGTATTTCCTCCTCCAGGCATCCCTCCCCGCGGAGCAAACTCTCTTTCGGGACAAGTTCGAGGCTGTCGACATGTGTGATGTGGTGGTGCAAGTATGTATCTAGGTAAGAGAAGAAGGTAGAACGAGGAAAAGGAAGGAAATGTTCGTTAAATGTTCGCTTAGTATTGTTCGGAGAAAACACAGAAAATTACCCGTCAGGGGAGTTGGCTGCTTGAATTCTCCTCCATATAATGTGGATTAATTTTTTTTCTATAATGAAACACTTTCATCGCTAAACGAAATGGCTGTGTTATTTTTGTCATTTTAAAAATGTTCCGTCCTTTTCTAAACACTTAATCCTAGAATCAGGACCCTGATCTAGGCAAGATCGTCGACCCACACTAAATAATAAATTTCTTCAAATATGAAAATAGCAATGGAAGTGAAGTAAATTTAAGTAAAGTAAATTGAAATAAATTTAAGGTGGTTCGCAATACTTTATCTTAAAACTATGTCTGATGCGCAGTCAGTGTAATATATCAATGCAACATCAATGACATTTCTTACCTAGACATCGTCAAATTTCAATTAAACACACTTATTACTATTACTATTATTATTATTATTATTATTATTATTACTATTATTATTATTATTGGCGAATTCTCCCCAGAAATGGAAGGCGTTAAGCAAGTAACTCGATCAATTTTTCTTTGAGTTCTTCTTGTTGATCCAATAGGCTTTCATTCTTTCCTATTATTATTATTATTATTATTATTATTATTATTATTATTATTATTATTATTATTATTATTATTATTATTATTATTATTATTAGCATCGTCATCTGAGAGTTTCGATGACTACAAGGTCGGAGTATGCTAAGGAGAAAGGAAAATGCGGCTGAAGAAACGGTGAATGAAGGATGAAGACATGTAGATGATAGAAGTAAAGATTGAGAGGGGCAGTGAATGAAACTGCAGAAGCGGCGATGGATACAGCCTGAAGCTTAAGGAACCTGAGCGCTGAACAGCGCGTGGTCGGTCGGTGCTGCGCTCTGGTGGCAAGAACTTGAGAGTGGGTCCCGAAAGAGCCACGCATAGTAAGAAGCCACCAGTCAGAGACTATGATTTTATGCACAAAATCTGTCAATGTTTTGTGAACAAAACCTGTATTATTTTACAGTTTATAGATTTGAAAACAAATATAAGAATACAAAAAAACATGTTTGCTTATTACTTGTGCGAAGATAGGTTAGTTTCTTGAGTACATATCGAGTAGCTAGAACTTATTAACAGTTTTCAATAACATTTCTACTTTTCTAATGGAAAATTGAAGTTGGGCATTATTCTACTGCTTCACATGCAAAATAATTTTTTGTTTTAAATATCAGGAATTCTTCCATATAATCAAAAAAATATTTCTAGGATTAATAATTAAATCTGTTATATTAATTTGGCCATTTTAAGTTTTCATTTCATCTCATATGTTTTCCATGCATATCGTTACTCCTTATTTAAAAGTTTGTTTTTCTTATATTCAGTTATTATTTAGCCTTTGCTTGGCACATTATCCCAAAATAAACGAGTCGAATGCAATTTTATGAAGGCAGAAGAGCACGAAAACGGGATATAATCGATACTTTTTTCCATCGTCATCCGCCTTTGCCCACTATTTTAGAACCCCATTCACGCGCGTAATCGGTTCCTCCATTCAGGTAACCTGTCTACAGTCGTTCCCCTCTCCGTCCTGACGCGCACCTGCTGAACCGGGCCGAGGCGTTCCCGCCGGGTCGTGCATTCAATCACATGCACGTTTTCCCGCGACCCCTTCGGTCACGGCTGGCAGGGGAGCGCGACTGGAGAGCACTCACGCCTTCAGCCGGCTGGCAATGGCAGAACGCAACATGGCGGGGAGAGGCACGGCGAGGAAGAACATTGTATATTACTAGGCGAGAGAAAGCATGGTGGGGAGCAGCATGGCAGAGAAGAACACGTTCAGGAAGTAAATGATGGGGTATGGCGCGGA
This sequence comes from Teleogryllus occipitalis, assembly GCA_011170035.1. Classification (NCBI taxonomy): domain Eukaryota; kingdom Metazoa; phylum Arthropoda; class Insecta; order Orthoptera; family Gryllidae; genus Teleogryllus; species Teleogryllus occipitalis. Next base: position 326,355 of record BLKR01000220.1, on the reverse strand, counting down.
AGACTATGCGAAGAAATACCTTGACGGGGAATTACATAAACTAGAAATATCATCACCGAGAAAACATCGACGGGGAGAAAATGGCTATAAATAACAGGACGGGGAAACACATGGCAGGGAAGAACATGGGGGAGAGATCGTGGCGGGGAAGACCATGGCGGGGAAGAATATGTCGAGAAAGAATACGATGGGGAAGAATATGGCGGGGAAGAATATGACGGGGAAGAATATGACGAGGAAAAATATGACGGGGAAGAATATGACGGGGAAGAATATGACGGGGAAGAACATGGCGGGGAAGAATATGTCGAGAAAGAATACGATGGGGAAGAATACGATGGGGAAGAATATGGCGGGGAATAATATGACGGGGAAGAACTTCGCGGGGAAGACCACGGCGGGGAAGAATATGTCGAAAAAGAATACGATGGGGAAGAATATGGCGGGGATGAATATGACGGGGAAGACCATGGCGGGGAAGAATATGACGGGGAAGAATACGTTGAGAAAGAATACGATGGGGAAGAATATGGCGAGGAAGAATATGGCGGGGAAGAATATGACGGGGAAGAACATGGCAGGTGAGGTCCTGGCTGGGAAGAATGGGTCAGAAACGATTATGACGAAGGAGGTCCTGGCGGAGACGAACAATGCGTCTGAGAACACTGCGCGACGAGGCGAAAATTTGAGCACTGTGGCTGTGCGTTGGCGGCCCCTACCGGGCGGGGAGGGGAGGGGTGGGGCGGGGTGGGGTGGGGAGGGGCGGGGCGGGGCGGGGCGGGGCGGGGCGGCGCGGGGAGGGGCTGGCGGGGCGGGGCGGGGCTGGGCGGACCGTGACTGCGCGGGCCGAAGCTCCACGGCTGGCCCACCTGCGCGCGTCCCGTCATTGACGGGCCCCATTCACGAGGCGGGAGGGCGCGCGGGCACCGCCCTCCCGCGGCAGGTGCTCTGCACGACGCCCCCTCCCTCCCCGCCGCCGCCCTGCCTCCCCTCGTGCGCGTTGGCTCCGGGCGCCGCACCGGCATTACGTCAGCTTCTGAGCGGACGTCCGGCTCACCAGGAATGTTACGTTGGGCCAGGCAGGTTTCCAGGTGATTGAGCGAGGCTGCCCGGACGAACCGGAGTGATGAGGATTCTGGTATGATGCATTGATGTTTTCGTTGTGGCTGTACATAATACGACTATGCTCCAATTTTCCCAATTTTGGCGACTCACTCTTATTAGGTCTGTGTAACAAGAGCAAAATTTACATTACCTACATGGTAAGATTTTTGTTTCGAATGCTGCAGAAGGAATTTACTGGAACAACTCTCTATAATGTCTCTAATCACATCAATTATCTCTATAATGACTTTCATCACATTGAAAGGGTATTATGTGAGTTTGATGATTGATCAAATAACTCACCAACTGTCGTTCATACTCTCTTAATATAAGGAAAATGCTTTACATCAAAAGAAAGTACTTGGTGACTTTCGATATACAGACCGTCTTTTCATCTCGAGAATCTTTGTTGGCTTTAGAAATGTGTCATATAATCCACATATTCGTCTGAATTCCTGCTCACGAACTCAATGTACCAGTTCTTGGTATTTGGTAGCGAATGTTGTTCACAGGATACTGCACATATAAAGATAATATTCTCTGTTCCTGTAACATTTTCCTTGGAACACTGGTAGTCCGAAAGTCGACACTTGAGCAACACGGGTCGAGTCTTTTTTTGAATATATGATGTGAAGTATTTTCTAATTAATTTAGAAATTGTGGGGAAATCGAAAGAATTGGAAAGAAGTGAGTTTATCGCCCATATTTCTTCTTATCACTTTATCTTCATTTTCATTTCTGTTTGCACTGTGAGATATTTGTTCGTCTCAAAAGTTGAGCATCCTTTTTGCTGAATGAATATCCGTTTAATGTCTTCCTTTTTTGTCTTTAGTATTTTGTCTCTTAAGTAGGGAATTATTAAGATCAACTATCCGAACATTTTAAATAGAACTTCAGATAGATTACTGATATCTTAATCCATTTTGTTCTTTTTCTGTAACAGTTTTCACTCGTATCAAACTGTGAATATAAATAAATAAATAAATAAATACAAATTATGCGCATACTTACATACTTATATATGTGTATATATATATATATATATATATATATATATATATATATATATATATATATATATATATATATATATATATTGTAACGCCTCCTGTGAGGAAACGCCCTGATAGAATGCTCTTTCGAGCTTGAATATCTCGGGGGGCAGGATCTTTTGGGGTATGAGAAAGTTACACACCCAGACACAAAATTAGATAAAATGACAGTATATTCTGTAATATGGCATGAGAAATTGTTCACACTTAACATTCAAATTCAGAATTAAATCAAATTTACAACACAACACAAAATTTACTTAACAATGTGCTCGCTATGTCGAGTCTGATTCTCCTATCACCCGTGCACGGTTTTGCTAAGTTATGAACTTAATTGAAACTAAATTTGCCCATACTCCTGGGATTAATTACAATGAAGCGCTATTCAATATCTTATTCTACTTTACATTAAATATTTTCCTCTTTAGCAAATTTTATACAATAAAATGAGGAACTCTAATAAAATTTACACAGTTTCTGGATTGAATTCTATTGCAAGTATTACCGCTATACAAGGTAAATTTATGCTGTCGTGACACAAATTTCAGGTGACTTTACAAAGTTTTAATGATCTGGTTCTTCATTTCACTCCTTCTAAAATCCGGTCTCCCACTCTGGTTTACTCAGTTACAAATTACCTTTGCCACCGCCCAAGGCCCCCGGGTTTCGCACCGCCGTCGTGTCGAAGTAGCTGTACGCCTGCCAGCCGCGCCGCCACTCGCGTTTCCCGATGTCCTCGAAGCCGTCTCTGCAGTCCGTTACCAGATTTTCGCACCAGTCTTCTAAGCTCTCGCCACCAGATCCAGGACACATGTACGCGTACTGCTCCGTCCCTCGCGTGTGTTACAGCACGTGTCGCTCCCACCAGCGCGTTGACTATGATATTGTTCACAATCACGTTTACTTTACTTTATGCGGCCTCGCTATAACATTAACTTGCTGCTTTTCGCCGCCTCAATATTGCAACGTTCTCCTCCACTATTACTCGTGATAATGTCTACGACTCCGCGTCTTTACTACAGAAGAATACCTCGCTCGTCGCCGTCTAGCTCTAGAAGAATAGTACCTCGCGCGTCGCCGTCTGAACCAAGAAGAACTAGTACCTCGCACGTCGCCGTCTGGATCGAGAAGAACTAGTACCTCGCACGTCGCCGTTCAAATCGAGAAGAACTAGTACCTCGCACGTCGCCGTCCAAATCGAGAAGAAGGCAGCTTTTCGCCGCTCCGCCGTATAAATGCGGCCCTGACGTCATAGAACCCCTATGCGCCGCCCCTCCGTCGAAATTACCCCGCCGCTGCTTCTGGCCGCCACCTCCAGGTCGCGCCTTTTCTCTCTTCCGTGCTGCTCTTGCGATGTTATTATTTGCTCCGTCGCCTTCTATAGATGCGTGGGCGCCGTGTAAGTTAGTGGCCAGGCCACGAACATCACAAAATACTCTTAATACGTTTTTAAAAACGCCCTAAAAGCAAAGGGAAATGACGTAAAAAATTTTATCAAAACCAGTTCATATAAACAACTCAAGCTCTAGTATATGTTACTGATGTAACCGAAGCTTCTTCTTTCCGTTCAAGTGAACTTAATCTGTAAACTTTTGGTTTAGACTGGACCAGGAAATCTTTGTTTGTGGTGATCGTGGAATCCGCCGAACCAACAATGGTGCAGAAGGCGTCACAGGAACTTTAGATTACATACTCACAACTGCTGACAATACAATTTCTGAGCAAAGAAATCGTATATGCTACTCAGGAATCGTGTGAAGAACATTTGTTACATCGCGTAAATATTATATGAAGCAAGTACCATTTAAATGATATTAAAATAGTTATCAGTGAAAAATGCTTTAAAAATAACGAAAAAGGTAAAAAATGACTTATTAGTCGAAATCGAAGAAAAATGCAAAACAAAGTCTTATAAAAATGGGTTATTACCTTTTGTCATAACATAAAACGAATTTCTATACTAAAAGGAATCGTTTGAAAGTGAAAAGGAAAGAAATGACATTTCATTAAAATCCGCCCCTTAATTATATTCTATGCGAGTTTAAAAACTAGTATTGAAACGTTTTAAATATGTATAATTTAATATCAAAGTTTGTTTAAAAACATAGGAGTCCCTAATGTAGCGGAGTCTGCGTACGTATTGGACCACACCGTACTTGGACCACACCGTGCGACCAGGGGCACAACGTGTGCCGCTGCCTGTTCGCGCTGTCATTTCGAGAAGGACACGAGGTGAAGGAGTTCGAAAGATGTGGCCACCCGGTGAGCCGAACTTCCAGACATTCCCTGAAATTGCCACTCTTCTTTTCGAAGGGGGATTATCACTCCCGACAAAGTGTAATAGCTGCGCTGTCTATATCATCATGTTTGTTCCGTGGGGCCCTGTCGATTAAATATCTGATCAGCCAATCGCCCATTATCCAATCGCTGTATGTCCCTTCTAGTCGCAATGATGGATATTTCGAAACACTCTAAAGTGAGTTGGTTTTTTGTTGTTGTTGATTGGTGTATAATTTGAGAGTTCATTAAAACATATGAACTGAACTATGTAGTATTTGAGGTATTCACTTCTCTTATAATAATTTAAAATGTATTTTTAGTCCCAGACATAAAAGATAGATTTTTGTTTTGCAAATAACAAACTTCAGATTCTCTACTTTCAATTGTAATTTCTTGATAGATCTTTCCAAAAATAATGTTGGTATATTTGGAACTCTCGTTAATGAACTAAGTAAAAATATCAGTAATCTAAATTAAACATTTCTGAAAAGAATAGTAAGATAAAACGAAAACGAAAAACTGTATTTTTTAAGAGTTGCTGAGTTTATAAGTAGAATAAAAAGGTTTTATACCTGGAAATAATATAATGTGTGTTTAAGTAATGTTCCTTCAAAATTTAAACGTGAGTTTCAAATGTTTACTTTATTTCAAAACAATACAAATCATCCCTTATGTTATGTAATGCCCAGTGCGTATAAACATACCTCCACTATTGTAGAACACATTTTTGTTTTCCAAAGCACACGAATTCTGTGAGTTGAATTAATGTCTCACAAACTACGATAATATTCTAGATGTGAAAAGGCCAGGGACATGCTAATCCAGTTTCCTCATATCTAACGCTTCTAAATAACGGGCATTATTTTCTGTTTTTATTTGAAGAACCGGACACGTATTTACATTGAACTGCTGTCTTAGGAAACATTTCAGTCACAATATAAGAATTTATTTTCTAGGAGGTTTCTTTAGCAAACATTTTCTACATTTCAACGGCCTCTCGACTTTAGGTTGCAAACTCCTTTCAGGCAGTGTTTTAAACCACTTTTTTCGTTCCACCTGACAACCAGCTTACGAAACGTTAATTCTTCTCTCGATCGTCCAAACATCTTCATTAAGTTCTGACGTGTTGACCCTCGAAAGAGGCTCTACGTTCGGTGTCGATATGTGCGTGTTCGGTGTTCGATTTGGAATAACACAGCTTTTGTGACCACCCAAGCAAAGAGGAACGCATTAACCAAATCAATGGGCACGATGGTATTGTATTCGGGGCTTTACTTCTTAATAGTGCGGAAAATGGGAATTTTAAATAAAAATAATACCACAGCACATGCCTAGACCATTTTTGATGTGTTGTGAAAACTGTGATTAGCACGTTTTCCCATGTTTTGTTAACTCATTTATTTTCTTTTAATGATTCCATATTTTACGACTATAAGATATACCCGAATATAAGGTGCACATATGTCAAATACTTCAAAAGTTAACATTAGGAATATTCCGAATTTTAGACATACCACGAAATCTGAGACGAAGATAATAGAGTTGTGAACAGATGGTGAAAATTTTCGAGTACATTGTGTAAGATTGCTAATCTGTGTCTAATAAAATGGACATTTAAGGTGAGAAGGTACTGCCTATCCCGCCCATGTTAATTTCAGTAACTTCTAGTACACATTAAAAAAAACGTATTCAATATATATAAACCATTTTTTAAAGATAGGTTTTAGGAATGTTTTTCTACGATAATGCCTATTATTATTGCAATTATAATAATATTTGTGAAGATACAACAATTTAAAAATGTTGCATTTTTTTCGTACAAATTGTAGTCAATAAATATTTTTAAAAAAATTTGAAAGAAACTTACAAAAAATTCCCTTCTTATTTTTATAGTTTATAGTCCTATTAATTCACAAAAAAATATTTACTTCAGTAAGGCAAGTAGTTTTTGTGTAATGTGCACTAGAATATGAAAAAATGAGAAACTGAGAAAAACTTATTTAAAGTTTGAACAGCATTTACCTACAGAGAATGTTGATTTAAAACATTCCTGTCTCATAGTGTTGGTTTTCTGAATCTTCCGTTTCTATTGTGTTCTTTCTTTTAAATCTTCTTGCCCGTTTTTTGGAGGTTTTTGGAGATTCATTATTGAACACAATGTATTCTCGCCAGAACGTCCTTTGCCGATGCAACGTAATGCATAAACAAACCTTACATTTACTTCATATCCATTTGTTGTTTTCTTTGATGAGTCAAATTTATTTCCACTGTCACATTTGGAACATAAAATTTCTAAGGAGGAAGTAAGTCCTTTACGTGTATTGATGTTCTCAACCACAGCTAATAAATTCTCACTGTTACAAAATTTACATTTTGTGTATTCACACAATGCTTGCGACAACAGGTCAATGTCCAATAACACAAAACCAGATCTCAATTTTCCATTACTTTCGCTGAAATTATTTACTTCATTTTCAAATAATTGTTTGGGGTATTCCAATTTTTTTCTCGAAGCACTAGGAGGTGAGTCAGAATTACATATTTCTCGATTCGCACTCGGAGTATTGTCACGCAACACTGGAGAATCGACAATAGACGTGCCTTCATTATTCATTGTTGATTCGCAACTAACAGTAGCACTTTTGATATTTCCTGGTTTTCGCGTAAAGCGATGGCCAGTAAATTGCCTCTTGCCGAAAGTTTTTGGCCTACCCATCTCGACAGCACTCGTCAACACAAAAAATACTGTAAGTGCGCCAAACCACATAAACAAACTTTCACATTTATAAACAAAATAATAGGACGCTACATTGGTACGAACAGAAGGTATAATATCTAACTCTTAAAATAAGACATCGTTCAGAAATCTACGTCAAATCCTAGTGAAGTTATCGAAGATTTCACAAATGCATGCATAAGGGGGCGTGGCACCCAGCGCACAACGTCATAAATAAAGTGCAAATTATAGTTGATATAATGCTCTGATTTGTGTTTCGACCACATATTCTTATTTTACAGATTTTAAAGTATACTAAAAGCTAATAATTAAAATTTTTCATTTTTTGCCCCAAACCAAGTACCTTCTCATGAAGATTAATCTTCTCGCAAATATAATATTGATAATTATAATGATTTGATTGTATTAGCACCTTTAGATAATATTAATAATTTATATAGGCACTTTTAGATAATATTAATAATTGATTTAATTTTTTAGGAACATTAAAAACAGAATTCCAAACGAAAAGCGGTATCAACAATAAATTTGTAACAATAAGCGGACGTCCCGAATCGAAGAGGATTTGCAATTCTATAAATAAACCTCTTAGAACATTCAGGACGAAGTTGACTCTCGCATCGAGCGAGAACTGTTCCTTGATAGGTGTTCCCAGAACATCGGTACACTGGCAGAATGCGACTGACACCCTATGCTTCTGAAGTAATCGTATTTGAAAAGTATAACCTGTCACCGGTAACGCACGCGAAACATCATGTTGAACGAAGGACGGAAGATGCTCAGCTGCTACCAATGCCATCGCGACGGTATCATTTTTATGATTGCCGTTCCTAGCCATGTCTGGAATGATTTTGATTGCCTGGTTATTGGCCAAATGAATGATGATTGAGTAATAATAAAAGAAAAACCAAGAGAAAAGTGAAAATCTAGAAAAAACAGTCGCAAACCTGCTTTGTTCTCCGCAACAAGGTATCTCCTACCAGCGGGGCGCTCCCCTAGCCAAGAGAAGCTCTAAGCTCCCGACCGGTCTCCCGGTATGTGTGGTAATGTAGTGCATATTAGTGTGTGTGTGTGTGTGTGTGTGTGTAAGGGGTGAAGATAGGAAAGGAAGAGGTAGAAAAGATCGTGCGCGGACTGTGACCCATTTGTTAGGGTACTGCTCCGACATTCACCTGGTGTTGATCGGAGAAACCACGGAAAACTGCAGATCAGAGCAGCTGGCCGATGGAATTCTCCTCCAGACAGCGACTGAATTTGACTTAGGTGACAAGCTAGTGTCAAAAATCCTGCCACCGTGGGGACTCGAACCTAAGACCTCCCTGTCACGGGGACTGTAGTGACATCAAGTGATGCGCTGAGCCATCTCTCCCGGTCTGAAAGTGCTTTACTCGACATTAACAAGATAGTTGGGCCGAATTCAGCCGCTGCGTAGATGAGAATTCTAGCGACTGACTGCTCTGATAGGTAGCTTTACGTGGTTTCTCCGAACGACACCAGGCGAAGGTCGGACCGGTACTCTAAACATCCGCTCACGGACCGCTCGCGATCTTTCCATCCTCTTCATTGTCCTACTCTCATCCCTTGTCTGCACTTATAATAACATACATTACACAATTACATACATTACACTACCAAACGTACCGGGAGCTTAGAGCTTATCTCGGCTTGATCCATTATTGGGAGATATCTGGATGCGGAAAAACCTCGCAAACCGACTTGTAGGTCGGCATCAGATCTCACTTCTCAGGGGCGGGGATATCGTCATCCCCGGTGATAAAACACTACACTTACGGGGCTAATGACGATTAACGATTAACGTGCCCGGAACTACGAAAAAATCAGTCCTAATGGAACATTTTCTCCGTGGTTTACCCACAGTTAAACTTGTCCGCAGTAGTGGTTTGTCACGTGCGGCTTCTCCGCGAGGTTCTCTTCGCGGGGAGCGCGAGCGCACGTGCGGTTGGAGGCGTGCTGCGGGTCGGGCGGGGGGGGGCTGCACGTGGCTGCGGCACCGCACGAGGGTTATTAACTCATATTTCTTTCATTCCTCGCGTTAGCGCGCACCGTCTGGGAAATCACCCGACTCTCCCGGCTGGCCCACGCCCGGCCCCCCCCCCCCGGCCGTCGCCCCTGGCCCGGCGCCGTCCCGCAAGCCAACGCGCCGTTATTGTTATTGTTAACCAGTATATTCACATTGCAACGCCCAATTTCGACAACGGCATACATTACGTCGATGCTATAGCCACCACCGTCGCTAGCGTGACAATAGCCCCACCGTTTTTGCGGGGTCTGATGACATGTCAAGCAACAGTGTTGGTTTATTCGTGTGCGATCGTCTTCCTGTCTTGTTGGAATAATAATTAATATTTTAAAAAAACTGATGAGATCCGTTACTATTGCTTCTGGGCATTTTCCAAATGGTTGAATTCACATCGATTCATGTTCTTTTTTCTTGCAATTTCCTTGGTCCTTTGCCATATATCGTGTGTTCCTCTCTTCCTTTTTAATGATGGTCTGATCTTTCTCTCTTTGATAGTTGATAGCTCTATCGTGTCCTTACTTGATACATAATCTTTCCGCACCTTCTGAAACATTTCGTCTCTTCCTGTCGTCGTTGGGTCCGCCAAGAGTTTCACTCTCACCAAGCCCCGTCCTTTGATTTTGAACATGCACAATCAGAATAAATTGTTAGCTTTTCTCACTACTCTCGCAGACCCACTACCCACCATCCGCCACCCCGAACTCATCTGAGTGTTCTAACATCTGTCTCCTCTCGCTTTCTTTTACTTCTTTTTCCCTTTTTCGTCTTTCCTACCGCTCACCGCCTTCGCCACCCCCTCCGCTATCTCGCCCTTGTCACCCTTGTAACCATCGCTGGCGTCGCCGCCCGGACGCCCTCGATGCCCCCGCTGCTCCTGTCTTCCGGTCGTCCCCCGGCCGCACCTGCCCCGCCGCACCGCCCAGCACCCCCCTCCCGCCCGCCACCGCTGCCCGCCCACCACCGCCCGTCCCCGCCCACCCCCACCCGCCCCCGCCCACCCCCGACCGCCCCAGCCCAACCCCCCACTTCCGTCAAACACGCCCAACCCCGCCTGACCACGCCCAAACACCGCCCACCCCGCCCCCTCGCCCGCCCCCTCGACCCCCTCACCCGCCCCCTCGTCCGCCCCCTTGCCCGTCCCCCTCGCCCCCCACCCAGTCACCTCCCTCGCCCCATCACTCCCTTCGTCCGCTTGCCCTCGCCCGCTACCCCTCTCCCTCCACACCGTCGGCCTTCGCCCGCCCCGCCCACTCACGCTCATCCCCGTCCAACTCTACCTGCCCTCGCTCCCTCTCAGAGTCCTCGGCGGCCTCGACGCCCTTACCTCCCTCTCCACCCTTAGCGCCTTCGCCGTCCACCCCGCCCCCTCGCCTCCACCCACCGCTGCCACGGCGCTCGCTGCTCTGGCTACACTCTTCTTCCCCATTCCCGCCCCCCTCTCCCTGCCGCGCAGGCCGTGCATCATGCACCGCTCGTTCGCACCTTCCGCTCTGCGGCTTCTGCGTACGACTCGGCCTCCGCCCACGCGGCGCTGCGGTCCCAACTCCGCAGAGTTGGCGCGCGGGCGATTGTACTTGCGCCCGCCCGACTGCCGCTCCCGCAGCCGCGCCAGCTGACGCCCACGCCCGCTCAACCTGGGCTTGCACTTCTTCACCTCGCCCTCTGCCGTGGGCGCTACGCCGCCCCTGGCGGGGATTTCTGCAAACACGCAGTTCCACTGAGAGAAATACGATCTCAATCGATGCAGGTCGGCCGTATTGTGGTGGACTGCGCTCGGCTCCAGGTATCGAAATGAGGTCAGGGGAGAGAAGATGCGTTCCGGGAGAAGTATGTTCTTAAGTTACTGATTTCTCGTAGTTGATCCACTGAACAGTGCAACCCACTCCATTGAACAGTGCAACATGCTGCGTAAAAATTTTTTACCTTTTCATAAATATCCGTTACAACCAGTACTAAAAATCTGAGATCTTGGGAACCATGTCTAAACTCAGATGACTCATCCACGCACATTAATGCTAGATTTTGCAACTTGAGATCTACATTTTTTTACTTCTATTTTTGTCTTTTGTATTTCGTATCTAGATGTTCGGCTTCCATCGTTTTCTTCTCTCTTTCAGGAATTGTACTTCCTCTCATTTCTTTCGTGGCCTTTTCTCATATTTATTATCACCCTTGCCCGTCACATTTAAAGTTTTGTCACTGATATGTATTCCTTTACAGTTTTACGTTGCATCTTTGGTATACTTTTACAATTCTCTCTGACTTATTTAAAAACGTAGTTTTAATTGTTAGTTTTTCATTTTGCCTACCTTTTGTATTTAATTTGTTAAAACGTGTCAAAATTGACTGTGGAGGCAACAGAATAGGTATCATCAGTTGTGGGAGACCAGTGAGATGAAATTTGCGCTCCCGCGTGAGAAATCAATACAGCGATCAACGTTTGTCTTTCCCGGAATGTTACAACACAGCTCATACAAGCGTTAGAATCTTCTTACAAACACTACATATGTCAAGAACAATTTATATGTCTGCTGCTTGGCGTTTATTCCCGTGCTTTTATTCGATCATCGCGTAGATCAGATGATCTCGCCTCTCAGACCTGCAAAAGTCCGGAGCGCGCCAGCATTCAGAAAACGCACTATGTGGACGGCTAAGATTTTCAAAAATGTACTGATTTTGTTTGAAAGCAGGTTAACGGGGCTTGGTCAAAAAAATTGCAACATCGATGTTGCGAGCCCTGAGGATGGAAATAAAAGTTTCCGAAACGTTGGCAAATAACTAGTGTAAATTTTTCTGACCAAGCCCCGTTAACCTGCTTTCAATTATTCATTATGGTCGTTACGAACTCTTCATAGTACTGATTTTGTACGACAAATGACAACTCTTCACACTGGGTGAGAAGAACTCTCTGCGTTCACTTCCAACGATTATACTCAGATTTTTCTATAGTGACCGATGACATTAGGTCATTGACACCTTGAGCTTCACAAAATTAATCTTTTTAATTAATTCGTGAATGTCCCCAACGGGTCTCGTGGTCTCGGAAATGTGCTTACCACATTACCTGTAAAAAAGATGAGATAGGAGGCAGAAGGTGTATCAATGACTTACTGTCATTGGTCAATATAGAAATATCAAAATATAGTCGCATCGCATTTCAACAAAGCTTGTAGCAAACTGACATCTTCCCCGAATTAAATTTCCTTAAATCCGCAGAGCCTTTGCCCCACCAGGCTGTGCTGCGCCCTGGCGGCGCTGAGAAGTACTGTAGTTTAAACGTAGAATGTGATTTCTCTGAGTTCTTCCTCGGCCTTCAGTGTCGCGGTTTTTGGAGAAAAATAAAACTCCAGCGCGCCTCAAAAATGCATGACCTCAAACTGGATTTGTCCCAAGAAGGCATTAGAAGTTAGGCACCAAAATTTAAGTAGATGCGAATGCAAAATAGGTAACGATGACACTCGTAACACTTAGAGAACAGCTTAACAAATTATTGCTATTGCCATTTTATCTTAATGAAAAAGACAACAGCCGAAAATACAATGGATTAGAGAGTAAAACTACTTTTTCGGTATCAGGGGGACTCCAAAACGTGTATATTGAAATATCGAAATCGATTTTCCGCAGTATTACATAACTTTCTCTATGTTACGTATATTACTTCGTATATACGTATGTATACGAGCAAGTTAAAATGCTCATTTTGAATTTCCCCAGGTTCATTTGAACTCTCTTTACAGAAAAATTAAATAAATTTCCCTTTAGATTCTCTTCACTGTACACTTTTGTTATAACTTTTATATAAGCTGAAAATTGAACTTTTGAGTGGTTTTGGGCCATATTTTTAAATAATTATTGCTAATGACGAGAAAAGATTAAGCTAGATTTCGCACTCTTAATCTTAGAGTGGGGTTGAGATATTTCTTGTTTTATATCTTCTTAACTCGAACTCCAAGTAAGTCCAGATAAAGAAAATCTAATTTCTTGAGATATGGCTCACCTAGGTAGTAAATGAGTACGTGAAAAATCACTAATGTAGGAAGAAAAGTGTCTGTGAAATCGTGCGCAAAGTAAGGATGGTTTGCTCTATGTAAATAACTACTCATATCTTTCAAGAAAATTACCAAATTACTAGTTTTGTAACATTGCGTCTCAATTTTCACGGACCGGTAAAATCTAGATATTAGTGAGAGAAAAACAAAACGAATAAACAAATATTGCAATTGTTCAATATAACACTATTTTAGTGGCTTTCAAATAACAGATATACCAGCACAATAGGTTGGTAAACTGAGAGAAAATTTTGCTCGTACTGTAAACAATACTTTTACTACAACTTGAACATTATTTTACAAGGATCTCACTAGGAACTATTTAACTTAAATAATAACATCTCAGAAGGTACGAATGAGCCGACCTGGATCGCCGAGGTGGCTAAGAGTGAGTACCGACTCAGCGCTTCGGTCCGAAGGGTCGCGGGTTCGAGTCCCGCCTTGGGCATGGCTGTTTGTCCCTTGACTTTGTGTGTGTGTGTTGTCGCGGAGGACCTCGCGTTCTGCTGACCCCAGATCAGAGGTGCCCGCAAGTGTGTTGGTGTCTAGTGTATGGTCGAATATGCGTCCCATCGGGACGTAAAGGGTAACCGGCTGTCGGCTGGATAAAAGCCCGAGGAGAAAAAAAAAAAGGTACGAATGAAACCTTTCAACTATTCCCGTTAATGACGTCGAAAGGTTTTAGTCCCTTTTCGCGCGCGTAGTCCCAGGATCGGGTTGAGACGTTTCTTGTTTAATATCTTCTAAACGCGAGATCCGCCCAAGACCAGGCGACGTAAATCACGAAGTCGGTCTCTCGGAGAACCTGTTCCAAGGCCTCCCGTGAGCTGCCGGCCGCGCCCCTTCTCTTTGCGTGATGTCCGGCGTCGTGTCACGATCACGCGGTCGATCCTTCGATATTTATTTGACACGTTAATTTTCTGGAGGAAGGTGTTTTTTCTTCTTCATTTTTTAAATCAAACTTTGTGTAGTATGTGGGAAGACAGTTTAAGTGTTTCTGTTGGCTCTTGAGTTATATGTGAACTGGCCAATGACACGGTTCAGGTTTGAGTTCACGAGAAAGAGATATATTATTATTTACGAGTTTTTTATGGGTTTTGTTTTTCCAGCGGGGGAGGGGAGAGAAATTAATAATCGATAAGTGTTGTTAATTCTTTGTTACCAAGATAACGTTTAAAATCATTGAAGAACCTCGAGTAATGTTAGAGCTATTAATATACTATGTTGAGACTGAAATTGTGTTTTCAGTTTTTACCTCGTTTACAAATGTTCTTCGTCGAAACTTCTCTTTAGACTCAACCAAAATAGTGGCATTCTATATGACTTCTTGTAAATTTGACAATACCATGAGATATACCTATGGTCATAAAATTTTAGATAGTAAAAATGACACTACAGGCTCTATTTTTTAAACAGATTGTTTATTACCCGCAACATTCATTCGTACTTAAAGTACTTTAGAAACACTTTTAGTCAGTACAGTGATACCTCAACAATTGTAATTTACTTTACGAGATAAACAATGGATTTTTCCATGACAAGAAAGGAGTGTTCCATCGAGTCGTGAAAAGGAACTTTTGCCGTGTGATGTATAATATTTTCTTCGAGTCCTCATTTTTATGAGAATTTTTATGTGAGACGCCAATTGGTGATTCCAAGAATACAAATATATATATACGTTCGTTCAACGGTTGGTAGATATCTTGTTAGCATCAAAGAGTATATTATGGTTAGCTTATTATCGATAGAGTACATTTCAAGACGTTCCTTTTGACAACATATTAAAAGTTCTTTAAATAAGTTTCCAGGAAGATGCTGGAAGTAGATGGATTTCTGCGGCCAAATACTGTGTAAGTATGTGTCACTCTCTACACGGTTTCGATTAAATAAATATTGAGCTTTACATATTTATTTTCTCTCTATATTTCTATCTACGATTTTCGTTACAAATATGCATGCGAGAGCAGAGTTCACACCTCGTTTGAATAAATGCCAACGTAAATGGCATCGCTCTGTTTCGTGAGTAACAGTGATAGCTTCATGTGCCCTGCGGAGTGATATATCATCTACGCTTCAGGCGTCAGAATTTCCACTTTATGTGTTTTATCATGGCGAGTGCAATGTTTTTTCTTTGTATGTGCCCCTGGAGAACATAAAAACTGTGATAAATGATCAATTAACATCTTTTCTATGGAACGGAACAAAAAAAAATCGGAAAAAACGAGCAGGTAAAGTAGAGGGACACGTTTTTCTCATGCTAAGTGTAATGTGAAAAATAGATCTAATCGTCGATTTACCTCATAGTGTATGTGAATGTTACAGAACGTGATACACGTGTAAATTGAACATGATACTTACGGAAAATATGAGCGAAAAATATGGAGTTTGCACCGAAATATATATCAAGCCGAGTGCAATGCAGAGAGAATGTATTGGAGAAAAGAACATCGTGTTAGGAAAAGATATGAAATCTAAGAAAACAATGAGGACTTCAATATATAATAAACTGAATGTAAATGAGTTAAACCAAAATAACTCCTTGTAATACTATACCAAGTAACAATATATAATAAATTGCTACTAAGAGTTAAGCTTGATCGAGAGCGACTTTACAATTACGTAGAACAATTTACTAAGACACAGAATATGAATTTTATTTACTTGTACACGTAAATAATATTAGCGTTTTTCGCTGTAAGAGTATTTCGAAATGTGTGATTAGTAAATGTGGCAAACTCGCAACATCTTGCTTTCTCTTCCTCTTATCTATCTGTATCTCTCTACCTATCTCTATCTCTCTCTTTTTGTGATTTGCAAGATTTTCAGAATCAGTTTTTCTCACACCATTGCCATTCATTGAATGAAAATGTTCATAAGTACCGAATGTTTCATAGATTTTACGATTTCATTTCAATTTTTAGGAATGTTATTACAATCTTAATTTCAATAATAATAGAACACTAAAATAATGTACATAATTTGACGTCAAAATATGTGTTGAATACAATCAGTGTAAATTGTAGAAGCAATAAACGAGTTTTTCCTTCCATTTATTAGGTAGAAACTTTTGATTTCTAGAACTATTACGGAAAAATCATTTTACGGTAATTTTACATTTTTTCCACAATTATGAATTTGAAAAAGAATATCAATTTTAAAACAGAACATGAAATGTGTGTTAAAGTACATACACGTCAATGACTAAAATCTTTAAATGCTTTATAACGCATTAAAGAACTGTCATTTTATAGAAATGTTTCACGTGCAATCAAATGAGATTTATTGAGCGTTACAGTGGTGAGAACATCTCATAACAAACGGTACATTTCATTCTGAACATGGCCGCTATCCATACGCGGCATGTATTCCAGCGAGCTTGTCAAGGAGTTGCAGACGCAGCGAGACAACGTTCCTAATTTGGCGGGTGGCGAGGGCGTGGTTGCGTGGCTGCACGCGGCTGCCAGAACCGCATTCGTCTCCGCCTCCACTTCCCTGCCCACCGTAACTCCCAATGCTTTCGCATCACCATCTTCATTCGTTTTCGCCACCTCTGCAACTTTTTATGTCTCCAACTCCGTAGATGTTACGAAACGGAGATATACATGTCTTACATACTGGATCCCTCCAAACGTCATAATTGTGTCACTGATAGGATATTAATCGACATTTCTATCATAAATTTTGACGCATCTTAACTACCGAACATATTGTAATTTAAGTGGTTTCAGGAAGACAATATTTACATTACAGACAAATTAAAAGTAAAATATTAATGTTAAAAAAGACTTCTTGACTACGAAGCAATCGACTCGACTCGGTCAAGAGACACTAAAACACCACATGCGGCTATTTCCCAAGAAGAGGAGTTAAAAATAGTTGTATTACCTTATCCTTTTGCAATTGTTAACTTATAATTACGTAATTATTTTAAAGTATTGATACTTGTAAATATTAATCAAACCACCATCATAACCTTCATTCAGCTCTCGTGCTTCTACCAGAACTTCTGAGGTGTCGAGACTTCCTCAGTGATACCTTTTCGAACTTGATTTCAGTCCTCTCACGCATTCTTTAGTGTCAATGAACCTTTACTGGATATCCTCTCCATTAGCCTAGACTTAAGAACTTCCATCTCCATCTTCCATTTTCCTCACGGAACTGCCGCCACGTCACTTACATTCGAACTTAATTGATGGCGAGGGAAACATATACTCTGCAATCGCGCATATACGTCGCAGATTTATCACCTTCGCCTCTCCAACATTCTCTACACTCATGCCGCCACATCCGCCAACTTCTCTACCTGCTCCCCCTCCCACGCGCACGGCGGGGGGTTGGCGGTCAGCGCCAAACGACGCGTGAGTGCGCGTGAGGATGTGTGGATGTTTGCGTGAACTCGTTTACGACTTAATCCGGTTTACTCAGTGCTACGACACCTGCGGGGAGTGGACGTGTGTTGATACCAGTGACCCGTCCGTTAAGGATAATTGATTCAGCGAGACTTTCCTCTTCTTCTCCTTGGTCTTTTTATTCCTTTTCCACAATAATACGACAGGATTCCATTTAAGTTCATGAAGAAATATTCCGTTGGAATATGAGGTAGTTTTTTTTGTTTAACATCTAATATTTAATCGAAAATGATTAATGATTTTTTCCTAAATACTGTTACAGTATTGAGGAGTTTTGATATTTGAAATGAAACCTATTTATTAGAGACTCAATCATTTTTAAATACTGTCATTTACCTTCTTTAGTATGAATCTCCTTGTTACTTGACATAGTGTCTAAAAAACTAATCATTTTGTTGTGCTTCTGAATTTTACATAAATAAGTCTAAATTTACAAATAAGGTATTAAAAACGACTATCAAAAAAGCCATGAAGTATGTCGGGTAGAGTTTCTTGTAATTTTTTAATGTCGTATGTATTAAAAATATATTTCTTCAGAGTTCATAATAATATTATCTAAATGTTGGGATTCCCAGTCAGTCATTGAAAGATCCTCTTGCAACTCGGAAAATAAAAAAATTACATTCACAGAAACTTTCGCTTTAATTTCATGTAAGTAGTGAATATTTGGTTCAGCTCCTTTTAAGTACTTAACCCATAATAAGAAAGTTTTCTATGTTGAAGCTTGAGGTTACAAAGCAAATTTTACTACGGGCTTTTAAGGCTACAAGATTGATTATTGTAACTGTCTCATTCTCGGTCCCTGCATCATGCGCGCCCCTTCGACTGACATGAGGATTAACGATTAGACGTGACCTCCAAGAACAACACCGAACTCCCCACATAGAAACATAAGTAAGGTCTCTTCCCCACATTGAGTAGCTACCTGCTGTATTGAGAGAAAATACACTAAACACTCCGGTGTTAGGTGTTTCCCTTGAATGTGTGCATGTGTATGGGGACTTTCGTTGCCTCATTGACCCCTTTTGACATCAACGTTCTTGGTATCATTGAGAATCTAGGGAACCGGGGAATCATATCCAAACCCCCATTATGGTATTTACAAGTCATTCACGATTGCATACGCGATTGTGTATGTTGTTGCGAAATAGTGCAATGAAGTTACATTGCAAAGAGTAAAAGCATGTGTCTCATAGGAGACACGAAAAGTGTCTGAAAAAATACGTTTTCCCGAGAAGAAATACGTATGACTAGGGTCACATTCTGTTCTTTTAATTATTATTAAATATGTATCTATTAACATTAAACTATTTATATTATGTTTTTATAATTCTCTCTAAACATTTGAGAGAATAGAAGATTTTTACTTCAAAATAGCGCAAGAAGAAGGGTATCGAAACACGACGATTTAGTATACGTATTTATTAAACGTCCCCTTGCATGTGGGGCCGAAGTCCAACCCTACCCGCAGGGTGGAAGAGGTTGGAGCAAATCGGTTTCTCCGAGGTTATTTGCTCCCCCGGGGCGCCGTGCGGGCCTGGGCCAGGTGCGCTTTGGCCAGTGAACCGCGCCCCGATTCCGCGTGGCAACGGCGGCGCCGGAAGCAGCTGGCACTCGATGTCGCTTTCGCGCAGAACTCGATCTCAGGCCCCCAGCGCCGGCGCCCACCCGGAGGCTTCCACACGCCGCCGCTCAACAGTTACGTGAAGCGGACTGGAAGCAAGCCGAGTGCGGCGGACGTGGATACGCGGAGAGGTTTTGCACAGTCTGAAACTGTGTATCATATACGATACGAACTCACTTTCGAGCCTCTGCGCATGTGTGAACTCTAACATTGTGTTAAAATTACATCGGGAAACGATACTTCTCCAGATCGAATGTACTTACGCGACTTGTCTACGACACAAGTTACGTAATCAATAAAGATGGACTCTGATCGGTAGTTTTCCGTGGTTTCTCCGATGAACACCAGGCGAATGCCGGAGCTGTACCCTATCAAATGGGCCACGGACCACGCGCGATCTTTCCTTCCTCTTCCTTGTCCTATCGTCTCTCTTTACACACACACACTTACACTAACATGCACTACACTACCGCATATTCCGGGAGACCGGTCGGGAGCTTAGAGCTTGTCCCAACTGGGGTGGTGCCCCGCTGGTGGGAGAGTCCTGGTCAGAGGGAGACCCCACTAGCCGACGGTAGGTCGGCGCCGGATCTCCCCATCCATCGGGGGAAGTTCACCGCCATCTCCCGAGAAAAAACATGCACTACATTAACGGGACTAATGATCAAAGCAGTTGACGCGCCCGGAAACACAAATCAATCAATCAATCAATAAAGATGGAATTTGTTCTCTACACTCTAAATTCCCTATGTTGGTGGACAGCTCTAATAGAACAAATGCAATTTTAAAGGATGTGCAATTAATGGAATTTACTGGTAGCAGTATCCACTGTCCTAGTTACAAACTAGTGTTTCTATCATACTCTTATGAGAAGCGGTATGCGAAACACTTTTGATACATAAAACGATGTATGCCCCTCGATTGCCTCTAATGTGCCAAAGATAATTTCTTGATAGTCGTGGAGAAATTTGTTATTAAATTAATTAGTCACTGATCGCCGTTGAAGTTTCTATTCGCCACTCAGACTTCGTTACCCGCTAGCAACACTCTTGCGAACCGGGTGCACAAATTGTTGAATTATACAGAGTGTTCAAACTGTCAGCAATGGAGGCTTCCCCACCGCATTCCCGCTTTGCTTTCTCGTATACGTACGTATACACGGAGTGATATATTTGGTACAAAATTACGTAATGGTGCTGCGAAAACTCAGTTTTTTGACAGAAAACCTTTTGGGGGATTTGTGGCCCCTGATACCGCAAGAGAAGGTTTTCATTACTCCTATATGTAGTAAATTACTTTAATACGTTGTGTAGTCTGAATTATGTAGTCCGTTTTGTGGCTCCTTCATAACGAAAAATTAATTTACAGCTAAATTGTCAGCCTGCCTATCCGTCCATCCGTTTGTGGACAACACTAGTCCATAAATCGTTTATAGAATTTCCTCCGATCTACAAATGTTTATAGGATTTTTTCCTTAATGGATGAAAACAGCGAATTTGAAACTGATTTCTTAATTTATGACAAGCCCAACGGTATTTTAAAACTTTTCTAAAAGAGACCATTAACTTTTCGGGATAAAGTTGTTACTTGTTAAAACAAGATATATTAATAGAAACGGTGCAGATCCGATTTTCGTTGAAATCTCCGACTTTTCGGAAATTGCAAAAATATTAAATTATTCGGGTTACTTCTTACAACTACAATATTGAAGATATTGGTTTTTTCCTTAATGAAAATTGTTCTTCCAAATGACATCTATAAATTTATCCTTAATCCCATCCTCAAAGTCGTTTTCAACGGAAAAAATTTGCAATTTTATATACATACGCAATGTTAGTGCCTTTTTGCTTTTTATTTGACACTAAATACCGATGTAATTTGCATTAGTTGTATGTGATACGTACACGTGACTACCTCATAGCATCTTTTAATATATTGCATCCACTCATATTTTCACGATTCTCTAACTCACCTTTAGTCTGTCCCTTCATCACGAAATATTCTCCATGTATGTTTATTAAGTCGTGTGTTATCGTAGAAATTAATCGCAGACGGTGAGCCTTTGTGGCCAACCAATAGCAATCATGGCCCCCGGCGAGCATGTGCAAAGTTTTGCCGTTGATTCTTACGTATTCGCGACAGAAGGTGCTGCAAATCACGCAGTTTTGTAAGAATATAACACATAGTTTCAGTCCCACAACGTTACTCTTTTCGTACACTCAATTCTCTTTACATTTTCATAGAATAATCGCAGTGGGTAATGTAACGTGATGTGGTCGGCCACTAACCACAACTGATTTTTCGTTGCAGAACATAGAGGATTCTAGGTGATTTGCTGTGGAGAGTGAGCCACAATGGATGTTTAATTCGGTCCAGGGGTTTCTTGTTTCAGTACTATCTGTAGAATACATAACAAGCAATGGCTCGACCGCTGAGATCTCTGCGACAGTTAGTGACTTGTGAAGTCTCAACTCTGTATCTCACTCTCGCAAATGTCTCGAAAACAATATCTGCTTATTATTTCTCAGAAAAGATATGTTGATATTTTCATTGTGCTTCACACAAAGTGCAGAAATTGTCTTTGTTTCGATAATGTTTGGTTATCTTACATTATGAAGTCAATGTTTTAATACTGAAATGTTCTTTTTCTTGCTTTACTTTATGTTTTCTTTACAAGAGTGAATTCAATTTCTTACTTAGACTGATATTCACACTTTCTAGAACAAACATGACATTAAAAGTTAGAATTACACTCACGTTCTACAGAACTAGAAACTACATTTACGTTCTGTGTCTTATACATTTTATGATTTCTTATTATTTATCGACATTCGGATAAGTATAATGCGCTTTCCGGCGTTGTGTCAGTTTGATAGCGTCTACCTTGATTTGGTAACCTTGCATCTCAAATTTCTGAAATCAACTAGATAGTTTACCTATCAATTAGTTCTTCATTGAATTCACGTGTAATGACCTGGCCGCATCTCTCCAAGTCTCTTTGTAGAAGTTTCATTCGATTGAACATCCCCGCGTTTTTCCTCATGCTAACAGGCAACGCGAGGTCACCTCGCTTGAGTTGGCCCCGGTCGGAAATCGATCCCGGACCTCGCGCGGAAGTCCCTGTTTGAACAGGGTTCACCACGACGGCTGCAGCGGCGGGGGCGGCGGCAGGGGGTGGCACCAGCGGCTGCTGAGGGTTAATTAGCAAACGAGCAACTTTAATTGCTTGTTTGCGGCAAGGGCTTGTTACGCTCGCAGCAACGGCGGGGAAGGGTGGGGGTGGGGTGGTCCCGCGCCTTGGGGGAGGGGGGCGGGAGAGGGGATGGGGAAGAAGAGCGGAAATGGGAGGTGCAATGTGAATCCGGTCGGAGCTTGCATCTGGAAATGGTGCTTTCGCAACTTGCAAAGGGCGGATTTGTAACCTATCTTCTCTCCCATTGGAGACCGGTTTATAAGGGAGAGGGAATCTCCTTGGGGATCTGTGCAGGTTGATAAAGGTTGTTGTGAGAAGTAAAGGAAAAAGCTGAACTCGTTGTACTCCGTTATATCGTTCTTTCGTTGACAAAGAATCAAACAGATTTATACACATCATGCTCGTGCACAAGGAGTTGAATAATTTTTGGATTTATTGCTTGTCGCGTGTCACTCATAGTGCGCCTTTCGACTTATGAGGATGTAGGCATTTGCGGCACAGTCCCATGCCGAAGGTAAGGTGCTTTCCGTGGAGGGACGGGGAAGGGAGGGGAGTGGTAGGAGAAAGGGAGGGGAATTGAGCGTCAACACGACGCTGGCGTGTCGAAGAGGTGCTTTCCAGAATGTCAGGGGGCGGGTTCGCAACGAACTTCTCTTCCATAAGAGAGCGGCGCCAGGGTGGTCATAGAAACGACACACCAACGGTGTGTATGTTGAATATAATAATAATAATAATAATAATAATAATAATAATAATAATAATAATAATAATAATAATAATAATATTGCCTACGCAAATCCCTATTGGGCAAAGGCCTCCTGTTTCAAAACAGGGATAGCTCACATTACACATCAGATGAGCGACTTCTGATGCTGGTTGCTATAATTTTGTTTTAACATTAATTTAACCTACACCTCTGCATTTCTCTTTCCACCTTAGTCTGTCTTGAGCCACTCCGAATTAATTTCTTCCCTGCCATTTTCTGGAGTTCATCGCACCATCTCGTCTTCTGTCTTCCCACATTTCTCTTTCCACTCTGAGATCCCATATTATTGTGGCGTAGGCCCATCTTTCTGGATGCATCCTTCCAACGTAAATATACGCTGTTAATAACATTGTATTTGTATTTGGAGATATATTTACGGCATTATTGTGGCCCCTTGATATTTAACTTCCCATTTAATTTTCTCGTGCCATGTGTTCTACATCATCTCTCGTCTTTTCATTGTAACTTTTACACCACCCTTCACTTTAGTATTTTTTGTACTTATATTCATCCTTCTTGCTGGCGTTCATTTGTAATCCATTTTGGGAGGCCATTCAGAAACCATTTTTAAATGAAAATACCATACCATAATATTTTCTTTTCAAAAAAACTATGTGAATATCCTTTTGTATTCTCTTTTAATCTTATTGATTCTTACATGGTCACGTTGCAGGAATTCAAAGAATTTCCTCCAAAATCTGTTTTTAGAATTATTAGTTTTCTTTGTCAGATACTTTCACTTCAGTAGCATTATGTTGCCAAACATATTTGAATCATTATTAACATCTGGATGAGCTATGTAAATTGATAGGTAGTAGTTTTTGAAAACGTCATATTCTTTAATTGTTGTACAAAAATTATTAATAGTGGCACACGTTTCGAAAATTTATTTTGCGTCCGGAATGTGGGATAGAAACTCAAGTTGAATCTTCTGTGTAACTACAGGAAACATTTACGCGCATTTAGTTTTCCAGTATTCCATCCTTATATTTAAACGAGAATACATGGATTTGCTATTGTATACTGTGGCATGTAATATTTTCCCCCATAAAATTGCAAGTGTATTTTAAAGTAATAATTTGAGGTGTAACTACTCAAACACTATGGATTAATTTTCTCATGAAATAAATTTCAAAATACGATAATTGATGTTTGCTATTTTTTCAGGTAATCATCCCATAAATCTTGATCTTCTGAGTTCTTTGCCAGCTCCTAAGAAAGGTGAGTTGGTGACATTAATTTTCGGAAACGCATGTTCCACTTTGTAAATTAAGCGTGAATGAATGTACGTAATTATATGAAACATATTTTTCAAACTTTTCTTCTGTTTCCAAGTTAAATTTTGTATTTCACTTTATGAAATTCAGCATTTTTTAAAAATATTAATTCAGGATTACTTTGTAGTAATTGTATATATAAAGTAAAGCGTTTATGAATAGCTTACTGTTGGTGTTTTATTTGTTGAGTAATAATGACAAAGATTTTGTGAAGTGGTTCAACAGATACAAAAAGTACGTCATATTCAATGAACCAACCAAACATTCAGAACTGATTACATTTTCTAAATATTGTGTAATAGACTGTCTCGTTTTTGTGCTTCATGAAGGTACCAAGGAACTGTTTGCTTCTTCTGCCTTGGAATTCCTTAATTAGTACCCGAATCCAGCGCGCATGTATACAAGCCTTTGAGAGGTTGGCGCCACCAAGCTTTCTTCCAGGTTTTCTTCTCCTCTCGCGTACTGCAGCACTCTCACACACGCTCCACCCAGGCGCCGCCGCCTGGCGGGCAAAGGAAATAACGAGGGCGACGCGACGCGACGCGACGCGACGCGAACCTTCGTGATGACGGACTAACTCCTCGCCGTTTCGCTGTAACGATTCCCTTCGCGGACGCGTCGCGTCGCGAAGCGGTTTGGAGTTGCTTCTGGGTCGCACAAAAAGACTCTTCATGAAATTGTCACAATGAATGTCTTGTGGAAATGCTGAGGTGTTGTTGGCTTCTTGTGTAGGAATGATGAGTTGCTGTTGACCTCTTCACCGACATAATGTTGGCAACCTTGTCAAGTGTCCGTTTCCTACTATTACATGTCGTTTTTCACTGTTTTACTAGTCGCAGGTTCGAATTAGCTATAGTTCTGTATTGTGCCCTAATGAATTGAACGAATACTTTAAACTTAGTTTTTGTAGAAGTGTTGTTTAATACTATCAATATCACAACAATCTAATTGTGTTTCCAAGTACATAAGCGAGTGCGTGAACTCCGTACATAAAAAGGTGAACTTCGGTAGATACTGTGAAAGATTTTGCGCTTTCACGCATTTAACAATGCAACGAACATTCATTGATGAAATAATTAGCTACATTTTGCAGAGGCAGATCAGTCACTTTGCATGGAATCAGCTCCCTTGAATTTCGTAATAAATGCACTTTCAGAAAGTAGTTAATTGGAACAATCGAGCTATTTTTAAAGAGGATTTCTTGAATATTTTCAACACAATATAAGAAATGACTACGATAAATATAGTAGTGATGTGTACGTTTTTACGTATTTTAGTTCAAAAGTTTTACTTTTTAACTATAAATATTTCTCTTAGTTAACCATTCTTTCCTTTATGATAGAATTTTTGTAAAAAATGAGACCACGTATTTGTCATTTAAGGTCTTTTCTGCAAGAACCTTCCAATATTATTAACTTATACTATTTTTTTCTTACAATTTTTTACACGCTATCATAAGTGAAATACTATGTATTAGATGAAGTTTCCAATGTATTTTTGTTTACTATTTATTATTTTCATCGATGCAACACTGTTTACAGTGCGCAATTCACTGTTGCAATTACTCTGAGAGACACATTATTAATTAGAGAAGCAACCCGTGAACGCTCTTCAAATATAACTGCGTATTTTGAGTGTTAAAAAGGTAGAAGGATGAAAAATCAAATACAAGTGCATCTTTGTTTATCCATTCGACACGTATGACCACACTCTAGGGAAAGAGCTATTCATACATTCCGTGGATAATTTAATTTCGTGTCATTAGCTTTTCTTTCTGCGATGTACACATTGCATTACCAAAGAGAATTGTCATAACCAACGAAAACAAATATACCTCTCTGTATATGCACATAAAATAGTGTTGATTTTACGCGACACCACACAATTTTTTGCTTTCAAAGCCTAAAAACACTTGCCCCACGAACAAATTTTGCATTTTGAAAACGACATTAAACATTTGAAATTCTAATGCTAATATAACTTACCAGTTTATTCTCTTGAAAAACACATCCCGGCCATTGGAAACCTGAAATGCTAAATAAACACCAAGCTAGAATGGGAATGTATTTAATTTTTTTTTCTGCGTAGAAGGCCCCCATCAGCGGTCACCACATGTGGCAGTGGCGCTCTGTTGTCGTATTCGGTTTACAAATAGCTGCCCAGTTCGTTTACCCAAACGAGCCAGAGGCCAAGTCCAAATGTTTCCTTTCGCGGTGGCATGGGCGAATGAAGGTGTCGTTGCGAAGAGCCCATAAAAATAAACTCGAGTCTTCATCGCGCGACCACACCCCCATGTCCCGCTGCTCACAGTTAGCTGTAACGACCATTTGCTGGTTCTACAGTTGACTGCTTCTCAATGCCAGGGCGGCTTCTGACGGGAGTTTCGAGGGACCACTTAAAATCCAGAATTAAACATTTATTGTTTAGAAATTATAAAAATGTTTGATAGTGATATACTGTTTGTGAATTTATTGTAATAATACTAACTTATAAAATAGTTTAATATATATTTTAAATAAAACTCTTTCCTATAGATAAGTATTACTTAAGTAAAAATGTTTATAAAAATATCGTTAGGCATTAGGTGTTTTTGGAATTTTTGAAAATGTAAGAAAAGAAATTAATGCAAACATTGAATCATTATTATAAAAGAATTCAATTTACATAAGTATTTCATTTACTTTTGTAAATGCTCCCTAAATATTATATTGACAAAGTTACATTAGACTGACAAAATATTGATTTTTTTATTTCTCAACAAGATCTTGAGTTAATAACTAATCTAGTAAGACAATTTGTGTACTTTTAGGTACTATGGTTTACAATTTTATTTCATTTATTTTTATTATATACATTATATTATGCATAATAGCAATTCAATACAGATTCTTGAAATTAGATTTTATTACAGGGGAGTTTTTTTTTTTGTTTTTTTTTCTCCCTTTCAAAATTCAAAATTTATTGCTTATTTATCCTTGAAAATAGATTTTATTACATGGGAGTTTTTTTTTTTTTTTTTTCTCCCTTTCAAAAATTCAAAATTTAAGTAGTATATGACTTAGTGTAGGGATCACAGAATTTTGAAAATGTGCACACAATTCACTTTTCCCCATAGCACGTCATACGCAGTTTTTAACTGTTTTTTGACGTAAAATAAATAAATAAATAGATTCGTTTATTTCATATAAAATAAAGGTTGATAACTGTCATACGTTTCTTAAATATTCAGGGAATATATCTGATGAAATTAATGCATATTTTAAAAGTACATTATTTTAAAAAAATAAAAAAAGGAATAACAAATATTTTAGAATTTTTAGAAGGACACGTTATTTGCTGGGTACAATATCCTTATCAGGTGTGCTTTCGGGTGCAAGTTTCAAAATGAAACTATCGGAGCTTCAGTGTACTTTCCTCTTTTCATTCGCGCCTTCTGCAACGCACAGCACGTTTTTGGCAGGCCGCCCCTTTGGCAAACAACGCTGTCACGGGTAGCACTTTTTTATTATGTAAATCCGCGCAAGGTTCTCCCCGACGCATCGGCTGCCGACGTAGCACGGTAATTTGAACGCGTCGGATTTGCATATGACAGAAGACAAGCCGTTAACACGTATTGACGGACGTTAGCTGCGGGGCCGCCACAGCCACGGGAGCGGCGGGACGACTGCGGGGAAGCGGTCGAGGACAGAAAAGGAGGCGGGGAGCAGCGGCGGGGATTGGTGACAGGGACAGAGGCGAGAGCGGAGACTGGGTCCGGAATCCAGGCGGAGCCAGGGAGCTAGACGGGAACCACAGATATAGACGGGGATGGGGGCGATCTCTACAACGATTGGAACGGAGGCGGGGAACGTTGACGGGGAAGCGGATGGTGGCGGGGAATGGGGATGAGAGTAGGGTGGAAACGAAAACGTGGAGTGGGCAAAGAATGGGAGACGAAGGACGGAGTCGGGGAACGTTGGACGGGGACGAAAGATGGGGATGAAAGACGGGGACGAAGGACGGGGACGAGGGGTGGGGACGAAGGAAGGTAACGAAGGACGGGAAGACGAAGGACGGGGACGAAGGGCGGGGGCAAAGGAGGGGACGAAGGACGGGAACGAAGGATAGGGATAGAGGGCGAGGGCGAAGAAGGGGAGACGGTTGGGGACGAAGGATTGGGACGAGGGGCGGAGGTGAAGGAAAGGGTCGAAGGAAGAGAATGAAGGACGGAGACGAAAGACGGGGGCGGAGAAGGGGGCAAAGGACGTGGTCGAAGGAAAGGGACGAAGTAAGGGAACGAAGGACGGGGACGAATGTCTCGGACGAAGGACGGGATGCAGGACGGGGGGAGGAGAAGGGGAAGCAGAACGGGGATACGGATAGGGATCGGGTAACCGAACGGTGGCGGGGAAGGGGATCAAAGATGGACGGATAGAGGGGACAGTATGCCGAGATAGAAGATGGGATGAGATGGAGATAGGGACAGATAGGAGAACTGTGAAAGGGATGAGATCGGGCGCGATAGGGACGAGGAGGAGCAGAGAGAGTGGCGAGAGGAATCGGCGAGAGGCGACGGCAGGGGCGGCAGCGTGCGCCAGGGATCAGTGTCGCAGGCTTCATGTTTTAATCCACAGAGCCTTCGCTGAAGTCGTGCCAGCTCCAAATTCTAACGCTTGTACTCTTGACATCGACCTTCCTGGCCTGTAGACATGGCTTTCCTCTCTTAAGTTAGCCCTACATAGGTGGATACTCAAAGCTGCTTCTCTTTTCTCATGAATATGCACCTTCCGTAATTGTCTTTGTGATCACAAAAATTAATCGGTGTAAAGAAAGAGCTTTCACTGAAACTTAGTGAACTAAAAATCCGTGGATATTTTGGAGTAATTCTCTGAAGCCAGGCCAAATTATAAACTTCGCCGTATGTCTTCTTGTCAACGACCATTCCGATATTGAATTTTTTTTGCTGAATTGTCCTTAATCTAAAATCCGCTTATCGTTTTTTAATGTCTTCGTGAACTGAAAAAACGGATAAATTTTGTATCCTGTGCTGTACCTCGGTCAAACTTCATCAACACGACTTCATTATTTTGTCTTTCTGCTCTGTAGATATAATGTGCCCGATAAATCTCTGTAGCCCAAAACACATGACATCTTGTTGTCGCTTCTGATATCATCTGAAGGTTTACTTTCACCTGACGGGGCTGGAAAGAACTTCTACAGACTGAGTCTTAGACCAGAACTTTCTCAGAGAAATAAGTAATGTCAAATAAACTCACGTACGGCGTTCATTTTATTACACAAGGTAAGGTATTCGCGATTTGAACTTTCGATCCAACTATTTTCACTTAAAACTAATGGAAATCGAATGCTGATAACTTCATAACGATATTTTCTTTATGAAAATTGGTATCGAGATAAACTTTTGGACCTTGAAGTTGTTGAGAAATTGACACAAATGGAGATTCTAAATTTTCCGAATTCGAACACTGATTTGATTGAAAATTCTTCAGGAAATGTGTAATAATTCCTGACCTGTTTGAATTTCTGATATTTAATAAATGTGAACTGAACGGATCCAAAGCTACACCATTCTTCACACATAACTTAGTTACATTTTACAGAATGTTCTGCCAATGCAATATTTTGAAACTATATTCTTAAATAGTTTTAACATATTTCAACAAAAATTTGATTAACAATTAGACATTTTTCTGAATTTTTAACAGTTTTTAACTACTGCTCACAATAAATCATTAATACTGAGCCTAGTTACTGAGTAACTTCCTCCATAAGTTCTTTTTAGGAAGATCTATTTCCACATTACACAAAGAGTCAAAAAGTTAACGTTTCGAAGAATCCTAATACGACACCCAAAACGTGCTTTCTTTCTTCGGGATTCATTTTTTTATTTTTATGACATCCTAATCAGCTAGTTTTATCACGACATAGATACTGCTGAATTTATAACTGCTATCCTCTACTTAATTACGAACAAGAGAGATTGCTTGTGACACACCCGTAAATATTTAGGAAATTTATACTTTTAAATGACTCATTTATTTTGTCCTTAAAAACTGGAGAACATTTAGGACCAATTAACAAGAAATTAATTTTCATTCCTTTCGTGGTGTCTGTCTTAATGACCATAAAGAGTGGAGAATGTCGAGGATCGGAGATCTGTTTTCTTGTCAACAGCACTTTGGTGTTTTCATGTTCATGGTTTTTCGAGATTTATTCCATTATGGTTTTAATTAAGAAATAAACTTAAAAAGAACGAATTAAACACACTTTCAAGAGCACATGTAGTAATTTTAAAATAAGCTTCATATAAAACTAATAAGACGTGTTCAAGTTTTAAACGTAGATATAGATAAGGAAAAATAATGAATTATTATCTCGTAGAACATTTAATGTTTTATTTTAACGACAGGAAAGTTAAACATTTTTATACTCGTTTGTTTGTACTTTCTATAAATAAAATTTACAAATAACGTTCAGGTATTTTATTATTTCAGTTAACTCACCACGAGATGCACATAACATTCCCGAGCACCAGCACGTGGTCGCATATTCCGGAACTCCACCGCTTGTGCGATATTTTCTCGAAGAATGAGGTGTGGAGTTTATTATGGGAATGGCCGGTTTCGATATCCTTGTGCAAAACCTTCACCTCTGCAGCACCTATGACCCAGAGGTCCAAGGGTTCAAGTTCCGACAGTGGCGGATTTTGGAAACAAGAAGTCACAAGTAGTCACATAGATGGATCAAATTCAACCAACCTGAAGAAGAATTCTAGCGGTCGGCTGCTTTGATTGGTGGATTTCCATGGTTTCTTCGATCAACACTTGATGAATGCTGGAGCAGGGCAACGGATCGCGCGCAATCTTTCCTTCCTCTTCTTTATTCTTTCCACTCCCCTTACACCAACACTTTCATTCACATGTGCTGCACTATCTCACATATCATGAAGTTGGTCGTTGAATTACAAGTACTAGTAGGGAATGTACCCCTCCATTTACAGGAATCTAATATGCATTACACTTTCGAAACTAATTACCTCTGTAGTTAAAACGCCTGGATAAAATAATCACTCTCTCTTACACTCTCAGAATTGGAATGAAGAGATGGAGAAGGATTGTATGCGATCCGTGGCCTGTGATTTATGGTACAGCTCCGGTATCCACCTGGAACTGACCATAGGAAACCTCGGGATAGCTGCCATCAGAGCAGCCTGAATGTTAAAACATCATCCAGACACTTGTCGATTTTTCTCCTGGATATACAGTCGGGACCCTCAACTAGGACTTCCGGTTTACGACGCTTTATTTAGGAAGCTTCAAATATGTACTATCTCAGCCTGTTACCAATAACATACATGCTCTAAAATACATTCTGGGATATTCCGTGATAATGTAAATTCACCTCGCGTAACTTTGGTTACTGATTGTAGCTGACGAAGATGTGGATGTACCCGGTGGTCGCTTCCTGCCCGGTGATCGTTTCACACGTTTTGGACGCTATCTAGAGAACAGTTGCCGCCTCGTTGAGTGCATACATCCTCTATCCTACGCATGACCAGCAACTTAATATGCGCCACGCTCAGTGCTAGATTTCACCTTTATCTTAATTATAGCATGTACTTGCCAGGACGAAGCACGTTGGGTACTAATTTTCATCTCACTTTCTTTTTAAATAGTGTCGTAAGTAAGATCTCGAAATGCATTAGCCAGTCAAAGGGTGTGACTGGAATTACGAAGAACCTTTTGGATGGTATCTTACTTTCAAGATGCTAATTTCTGGTGTCGTTGATTGGAAAATGTTAAAGTATCAAACCTCTTCTCTCAGAACATGGCTGTGAAGCCAAAACAAATCCATTTAAATGTAAAGCACTTCCTTAGGAATAGTGGTAACTTACTATGAAAGAGGTCACTTCTTCTAAAAGGCTTTTAGTTGCTCCCGGCTATACTAATTGTGTAAATGTTTTGATTTAATGTGTGTCTCAGATTGTTGAATTGTATCGTAGTTGTGAGAATATTGAAAATATATTTGTATGATATAATGAATGAGGCATAAACTCAATTCTTCTATGCATTCCGATATTTTCTTTACAACAATATTGCCAATAGGCAATTTGCAGAAATTACATGAAGATTCTCAGTATTTTTGAAACTATGATTTTTATTTCAGGCGAAATGAAACATCTTTTGATGCTTTCGTTGAACAAAAAAAGCCATTATCTTCGTAATTACCTACTCTACGCTCTCATTTTTATTTGTTTGTTATCAAACTCAATCTCCTGAATAGTTTTTAAACATGAGAAATACAAACCTAACAATCGTAGAATGTCATGCACTATTAATCGATTTTAGAATTCGTGGAAATTCGCCAGTGGAATTATTACTGCAATACTTCGAAGTAAAGCAACGTAGGCTTGTTTAAATTCAAATGCAAAAAATACATGCTAGAAGAAGTGCATTTTAGACAGAATTTTAAAGATAATGAATTATCTAAAATACTAATGACACTAAAGATAAAATGTCCTAGCGTCTGCAAACAAAATTACTTTTCCTAATTGAACTAAAATAAACAAGTAGATCTTTTACACAGTAAAACTGAAATAGCGTGTTAAAGAAAATTAAATAATAAGTAAAGAAAGTAAAATTAAATGAATTTGTCACATGTAGTAAGTATAAATAAATGAATTAATCTTCAGTTCAGCTCGGAAAACAATTATTATTTTTGGAAGTATTTTAAAAGGATTAGATTCGATCTGAAAATGAATCGTGAGACTTATAATGTGCGAAATTGAGTGAAATTTCTCTGATTCCACATAAATTATGCTTACGCGATTTCTTTTTGCGTTTTACATTTTATTTCAATTGCCTACGTTGTGTTTCATTTAATTTACGTTTTATATAATATAAAATGATCTCCTCTTTTGACAAAATCAGTCTTAAATGGAATTATTTCAACTTGCTGCACTATCCCGATTGAAGAGTTGCATGGGATGTAGTAAGTTAGAGTATGTGCTTCAGAACACCGGAAACGAAGGGAGAGTGGGAGAAGCAGGGAATAATCTCCTGCCCGATTCACTTGAACATCGAATCTCAGGGTTAGGTTATATCCAGTCACGGAAATTCAAAGACGATGAGCTGAAAAACCGCTGGAAACAAATGTCATTCATTAGGGGCAATAATTGAAGAAAGAAAACCTGAAAAGGGTTCTGAATCACGTCGGATTCGAAAGTGACTCGGAAAAACGGATTTATGGTTGAGAAACAACTACCCCAATTATTTGGTTC
The DNA here is from genome assembly GCA_011170035.1 of Teleogryllus occipitalis. NCBI lineage: Eukaryota > Metazoa > Arthropoda > Insecta > Orthoptera > Gryllidae > Teleogryllus > Teleogryllus occipitalis. The sequence continues at coordinate 292,543 of BLKR01000220.1, read as the reverse complement.
AAGCAATCTAATAACCCGTGTAGTTAAAAGGTTATGTTATCGTAGATGTATGGAGTAATATGAATTTCTGATAACATTGCTAAATTTAAATTCAGTTTACAAATTCCTTCGGCGAAATTTCAATTCTAGTTTTATAGAACTGGATAGCTTCTTAAGTCATGGACACGAATTGAACAAACTGAATTTAGATATCAAAATTATTATTCAAAACTAATTCTTGAAACAACATGAATAGAAACTACGAAAATAAATAAAATAAATATTTCTGTATTACAAGAAATAAATCTGTATCATTCACCTCTCCGCAGGAATTTTTTAACAACGACTTGGGTTTTATAATTTTGAAAATTATGAAAAATTTTGATAATTTAAAAAAAAGGTGGAATATTTGCTCTACCTCAATGCATCAATTAATCGTTTTAAGACGACAAATTATACTCATTCGTTCTCTATTAATTAGAGGCTGTCATTTTATGGTTAACGATAGGCGTCCGTTTGATATATAATTAAATACTTCTCTAAATAGTCTTCTTACAAATCTGGCACAATTGTATGTTAAAAAATTGTGAAATCCAAATTTATCTGTAATCATTTTCCAGTAATGCAGGGCGTCTGTTAATCTCAAGTTCAAATTATCAGCACTTTCGTGTGTTTTAACTTTCTCAGCGTGCCCTCAATTCCATATTCTCGTCGTCTTTTATCGCGTCGAATCGGAGAGTGCCATGTTGCAGGGCTCTAGGGCAACCTGTCTACAGAAAAGCGGAGCAGGAGCCGTTTTATTGGATATGGAGGTGGAAGGAGCGAAAGCGGTGGCGGATATAGTGGAGAAAAAGCGGTGGTAGAGGTGGCGGAGAGGCAGGCTAAGACGCCTTAGGAGGCGGAGGAGGAATACGAGCCCGAGACGGACGTGGCGAAGAAGAAGGTGGCGGTAGTGAGGGTGGAGGACGAACAAGTGGGAGTGAAGGTAGTGTAGAAGAAGCACAAAGTGGTGAAGATGAAATTGACGGTGGTGACGGTTGTGGTTACGAGGATGGTGAAAGTGAAGGTGAAATGGGAGATTGTGACGTAAGTGGTGAAAGTGTAATGGTGAAGTGTAGACGTTGAAGGAGGTGGTGAAGACGGTGACGTTATGGAGGACGACGTGGAGGATATGAACTATAAGGTGAAGATGGAGGTGGAAGCAGAGGTAGCGATGATTGATCGATTGATTTTGCGTGTTTCCGGGCGCGAAAACGGCTTTGGAGATTAGTCCCGTAAGTGTAGTGTATGTTTTTTCTCGGGAGATGGCGGTGATCTTCCCCCGCTGGATGGCGAGATCCGGCGCCGACCTACCGCCGGCAAGTGGGGTTTCCCCCAACCAGGAACCAGAACTCTCCCATCAGCGGGGCACCGCCCCAGCCGGGACAAGCTCTAAGCTTCCCGACCGGTCTCCCGGAACATGTGGTGGTGTAGTGCATCGCAGTGTAAGTGTATATGTGTAAGTGGAGAGGAGAGGACAAGGAAAAGGAAGGAAATATCACGCCCAGTCCGTGGCCCGTTCGTTAGGGTACTGCTCCGGCATTCGCCTGGTGTTGATCGGTGAAACCACGGAAAACTACTGATCAGAGCAGCCGGCCCTAAGAATTCTCCTCCTAGCTCCTCCTCTCTAGCTGAAAAGCTAGTGTCGAAAATCCTGTCGCCGCCAAGACTCGAACCTAGCACCCACCCGGTCAGGGGTGCTGCAGTGACATTAGTTAATGCACTGAGCTACCACTCCCGGTGGTAGCAATGATGAAGGAAGAGGAGGCGAAAGTGGAGATGAATTTGGAGGTGGAGGCGATGAAGTTGAAGGTGGAGGAGGGGTGGAGGTGTCGGTAATGAAAGAAGAGGTGGGGATGGAGGTGGTGGTGACGAAAGTGGAGGTGAAGGTGGTGAATGTGGTGACGGTGGAGGAGATGAAGTTGAAGGTGAAGGAGGTACGGAGGTGGCGGTGATGAAGGTGTAGGAAGAGGTGGAGGAGGTGGAGGTAGCATGAATTTGAAGGCGGAGGTGAGGGCGGGAGGCGGCATGCGCCTGGGGCCGAGAGCGGCCGGAAGCAGTTTCTCCGTCGTGGCCCTGGGCGGCGGAGAGGGGCATCTATCATCGACGCACGGGAAGGGAGGCAGCACGTCGGCACGCTAGTTACCGCGCTCCCAAAATTGGGCGCTGGGCGGATTGGGCGCACGATCTTGTCGCGAGTCGAACACGAGATGAAGAAATAAATAAATTTCTGTGATATTCAAGACGACTTATGGTTAAACCATGCACATATTTTCTCTCTTTACCGTGCATTGAAGTTTTTTCCTTCATATGTGCTTTTATTACGTGGTGGATTGTTCCTTACTCCATTATTCGTTTGAAATAATTGTTTTCGTGTTTTTTGAAAGACGCTAACGATGATGTACTTCAAATAGAAGAAGTAAGTGTGTTACCACTGCCACGAATGCACCCATAACTTTATTAAATTGTTCAATAGATAACCGATTTTCGGCCATAAATATTTGTCGTACCATCAACGATTTGAGAAGTTATACTTCGGGAGCAAAAGCGAGGTGTGTGGCTTCCGAGAGGAGGTGGTGTCATAAAAAAGTGTCCTCCCCCCCCACTGTCACGGAAGACGGTGGGTAGAAGCGGTAAGAGGGGTGAAGCGCCATAACCTTATCATTTACTCGTAGTTCACTATAAAACTGATTTTCGGCAGTAAATACTTGGCGCACAATCAACGATTTGAGAAGTTATACTTCGGGAGCAAAAGCGAGGTGTGTGGCTTCCGAGAGGAGGCGGTGTCATAAAAAAGGCCCCAAGTATCACGGAAGACGGTAGGTAGAAGCGGTAAGAGGGGTGAAGCGGCGGCGGAAGGCAGGGTCTTCGAGGTCGGCGGCGCGGCGCACTCCTTGGCGTAGCGGCAGCGGCCGGGGGCGCGGGGGCCGGCCGACCCCATCTATCAACAGTGGCCGACCTGGCGGAGCTCACGGGCGGGGCGGGGCGGGGCGGGGCGGGGTGGTGTAGGTGAGGGGGCGGGGCGAGGGCGGAGGCGAGGGCCTGTAATTACGCATCGGACGGCTGCCTGCCTGGCACGGAGCAGAGAGCGCGCGTCGGCCATCGGCCCGCGCGTGGCGGTGAGGCGGTTCCCAGGCGGCAGCTGGCGCCCCTCCCCCACCAACGCAGCACCGTATTTCGAACCACACTGTGTCACCGGGGTGACACGAACAGTTGCGGCTATGTAGCCACGTCTGCGTAAAAGGGTACAAATGCTTTGGTCACTCCTATGAAATTTGTGTTTCTTCGTATCGCCGTTGCCTCACCACCATCCGAAGGAGAGAGTTTGCAGAAGTGTGGCACAGAGCTATTTGATCCCAAATCCTTCTTTTAATGAATGTCAGAAAATCATTGTATTTATATGCTTTTCTCAGCGAATATCATATCTGAAAAAGCAGGAAAATCACATCTAAATATATTTGGAATAAATAAGAGCAGGCAAGTCAATAACGAAAGGAAAATACGACGAAATGACAATAAAATGAAATTCGTACTTTTATATCTCATTTTCCTGAATTCAACTTACAGAGTAATATACGAGTATAGCGTGCCGGGAAATTCTCCACAATGGCATCTTGCTGGTGAGAGTGCTTGCAACAAAAATTATGTTGGTAGGTCGACCTGCTACTTGTAACAAAAGAAAATGTAAATTGCGTACTCACCACAATTAATATACTGAAAGTTTTGTCCCCTTCACTTGTTTTCCAGAGATCTGGTTGCTAGCAACATAAATGCAATTTTTAATAGGAGGCCCTAATTCAGCTCAGTGCGGAGAGACTTTCTTGACGCACTATATATTTAGCCTAAATTGTCTCCTTGATCTATATTTTCCTGTTAGAAACTTTTAAATCCCTCAAACAAAACTGAAAGAATATACTATTTAAATTGTGTTCATTACACAATTCTCAGATAACCATAAAACAGTAAAGATACTAACTCGTTCTCTTGAACCTACTGTTTGGTGGAGTATATTTCCAACATCTTATTTACGTCTTACTCCTTCAACATCCAAAGAGGTATTTATAGTATGATTACTACGTAGTGTAAGTTCCACGAGTCCATTTCGCTTTCCGGGCCCTTCGTCATTGTTTCCACACTCCAGTTAACTCGGTGGCCCCCCTCCAGTCCCTCGCTTCCCCTGCTCAGCGCGATTCCCAAATTGAAAGAGCTGCGGGCGAAGACCGCTTTGCGCCCCGCATCTCGCCTCGCCTCGCCTCGCCTCACGACGGTGGCGAAGCACTGTGGCCCGAAGTTGCAAAAGGAGGACGAAAATAAAGGGTTGGGTTAAAATAAAGTAAGTAAAAAAATTTCAAACGAATAGACATACGTTCACCAGTTGATTACAAAAATCGCAATAGTTTACTTGTGTCTAACTAGTATAGGTCTAAAAATGTACATTTATGGAATTATTCAGCACTTCATAGGCCAAAAGAAAGGACATTTGTCTCTCAAGGACTGATAGGATGATTTTGTCCATTTTTTTGACTTATACTATTCTAACCTTTTATAAAGCGGCATTAAAAGAAATTTTCTATTAATTAAAATGAGACGTATGCTAGAGCATAACTCTAAGACCTCTAACTAGAGTTACAGGCAATTAATTACTCTTTAGCCAGGAATTATTTTATAAAGTTTTACTTGCCAACAATTATAAATGTGAAATACAATGCTTTCAAAGATAATGCATTATAAAATAATAATTGCTTTATGAGTAGTTAATTGTCGCGAACTAAAAGCACACTTCTCATTTTTAAAGCAGACCTAAACAATTATAGTTCGCATTATTTTCACAAACTTTATTTTAAATTTGTAATATTTTTTGTAGATCAATTTATGGCGTATGCCCCCGCAGTCACACACAATGGGTCACCGATCGTGGGCAATTCTTTCTTAAAAGTTAATTTTCTTGTAAGTTACATAGTTTGGATAACAAATTAATGAACGTATTCTCTAGTCTTTTTCTTGTACTAGACAAAGATTGATGATAATCTTGTGTAAAAGTTTTAGTTTGATAATTGTAAATGCAATGTATGAACTGTGTGTCTTGACTTTAAACAAACACAGAACAGAGAAATAAGAAATCAGGAAGTACATCGTATTTGTAAAAAAATATTATTAAGGAGAAATCAGGGGCAATGAGAAAAAATGTAATTCGTTAGCATTTATAACACTAGAGAAATGTGGATCAAAGATAAATTATCAGTAAGGAGACTTTATGATAGCACAACTATCTAAAAATGTACCATTTTTACTGCCATTCTAAAGAAAAATACGTTGAATATGTAACATGAAACGATAACATGAAACACAAGACCTCTTTTATTTTCATAAGTGCTTGAACCATGTACAATTAAAAAAATGTGTTTTTCAGACCTCCGTGGGATTTAAAAATAAACTTAATACGCGTTTATCTTATAGTGTGGCTTATAGACTGGTCTGTTAAAAAAAATTGATTGCGTTTTGTGTCTTTAAATCCGTCGTGAAAAGAACCACAAAACATTGGATATTTTCCCTTCATACGAGCTTGAATCAGGTAAACTGGACAATTTTGCAATCATTTTACGTCTTTCAAACAACCCTGCACTGAAGCACTGAACGTTTCTCTGTTCATATGTACTTGAATCATGTAAATTGCGCTACTTTGAAAGCATAATGAATTTTGATCAGTTGTTGGGTCTCTTAAACCACCGTGCGGAGGCATCGGCGTCGGCGTGGGCGGTCACGCTGCCGACGCGCCGTAGCCAATGGCGAGGCTCGCTCCAGTCACCGCGGCGAGGAGGGGAGGGGCGCGGAGCGTGATCGCGCCACAACGGGCCGACTAATTAGCGAGGAGCGAAGGTTGCCGCCCTCTTTGTCGCGTAATGGCCCTGGGAGAAAATGGGACAAGCGGGCCGGACTTGGAAGAGCCCAAATGACGACGACGCTCTTGCATTATAGTCGTACCTGGAATTCTGTACGTTTCGCCCTTGCGTCTGCACGGTGGTGTGGAATTTCTTTGTTGATCGAATTCCCTCGGATACGCGCGCTCCGTTTGGATGTTGTAGTTGGATGAGCGAGTAAATTTGGTGGAACGAAATATTTCATTGCGAAACGTTTTGTTTTCTTTAAATCATACCATTTCGGTATTATTTGTTTAAGTTTATGTATGTTTTTCCTTTAATTAAATATTGTTTATTCGAAATACTGTTTGTTTTATTGCATACAATTATCGAGAATAAATGAAGCAAACTGCCTGAACATAACTGCAAACTTTATTGTGGTATTGGGAATTTTATACGTTTCGTTTCTGTGTTTCCATGAAGACGTGGAATTCCTTTGTTGATGGGAACCAGCGGAGAACACGCTCGAATACTAGCTTCATACTCGTGCATTTGCAACGGCTTCTAAAGAGATAAATTCTTCTGCAAAATGTTATATATGATTGGTAAAAAGGCTAGTATTTTGGGGAACAAGATAATTAAATACCGTTTTACTCTCGTTATTTACTTATGTTGTTCCCAAAAACACTAGCACTTACCTACACTGAGGCAGTTATTTACGGACATGTTATTTTATATCTTGAAGACAATTTATACGTTTTTTAACAGAAAGAACCGCTTAACTCCCGTGTATCTAAATTAACTAATTTCAGATTTTCATTAACATTTAAAAAATATTTTAATGGGTATCAGTTTCCTAACCATCTTTGCAGCTCACTTCATTACTTCTATACTAATTCTAGCAAGAGCAGATTATATGCTAGCTTTTTCTGTTCAAGTTTCTAATGAATTATGAGAAAAATAAAAACGCCGTAGCAAGGATTTTTTCGTTCAAATAAAAGAGTGAATACAGCACCTTCTTCGTACGATTTGTGAACAAATTGCGTTCACATCCGTGAGACCCCAAGATAAACCTCACATTACGCAAACCAACTACTAATGCATTACGCATCAATATTGTGAACGATTACAAAAATTTATGAAAAGCAAAACCCCTTGAGCATCGTGTTATTTTAATAATCCTTTTTTATCTTCATTCAACCATGCAATATGAGTCCAAAACAATATTGTAAAATAATTAGAATGTCAAAAACAAGATACTCGAAGTACACATTTTTCAAAATAATCTGATAAATATGTCGAATGCAGTTCATCCAACACATTCGCGTAGATCAAAATCTGCCGGATGTCGGAACATGGATCCCAACCGCCCTCTAATCACTTGGCACTTCAACACCCATCAAGGGAACGAGGTGGGAGGAACATCCTTCTGCTCCATCGCTCCTCGCTGTGAATGATGTTCCCCTCAGGTTCCAAACACAATCCATAACGAAAATAATCAGGTGGGCGGAGTAGTATGAGCTTGAAGTGGGTTCCTCTTCTACACGAGCGTTGAAGTCTCTGCGCTAGTTCTGTCAAGAATGGGAACTAAGACGGGTTGAAATGTTTTAGACTACACATTAAACGATAAAAATAAAACATTGGTTAATGTCTTTCTTTAAAAGTCATTAACTACTGAAAGTTTGACCGTTGATGTTCTGTGGATTTTTTATATTCCAAAAAAGAATATAAATTGCAGAACGTGTTCATGTCATTCAAATATTGCAAAGCATCCTTAAGATTCATGGTACATGCTGCTCGAGGCTTGGTTCAGAAACCGTACCTCTAGTTTCAAAATTTAAATTATTACTGTTAAATAATTTAATTTTAAAACATTTTACTGTAATAAAGGTGATCCACGCATTGCAATTTTTCATGTATGTAGTTGCATTGCATGAAAGTAAAATTTGTTTCGACTCTCTGTAAATCATTGTCGTAGATGATGGAAAATTGTCGTCTTTCATCAACTCACCTGTGCACTCTTACTCAAATTTGTTTACGATCAAGACATTACTAACCATCACGCAATGTATATTAGCGGTTTAGACATTCATAAGAGAAACATTGTAATATGTCAAATTAAAATATGTTCCGGGTTTTTAAGGCAAAGCTACTAAAGGTATTTCTTCTTCAGATATGAATTTGACTAGGCACCTTTCACAATAATAATGATACGGTGAGGGAGGCGAAGTTTATACCACAATGCCATCCAATAACGAATGTTCTGCCCACATTAGAGTGATGAGCGGATTTGAAAATTAACAACAACATCCTTTTAGGGAATGTTCACGTGTCTTAGATCTATGACCGTGAATGGTGAATCAGGGCATCAACTGCTCTCACTGCTGTGTCTCTGATCCGAAGGTCCTGGGATTGAGTGACAGTGACGGTGACAGGATTTTCGACACTAGCTTGTCAGCTAGGACGAATTCAGTCACTGTCTGGAGGAGAATTCTAGCGAACGACTGCTCTGATCGGAGGTTTTTCGTGGTTTTGCCGATCAACCCCAGGTGAATGCCGGAGCAGTACCCTAATAAACAGGCCATGGACCGCGTGCGATCTTTCCCTCCTCATCCTTGTCATATTTTCACCCCTTACTTACACTAACATGCACTACACGATGACACACGACTGGAAACCAGTGGCGAAGCTAGAGCTTGTCCCGGCTGGGGCAGTGGCCCGCAGGTGTGAGATACCTGGTTGGGGAAAACCCGCTAGCCAATGGTAGGCCTGCGCCGGATATCGCCATACAACGGGGCAAGATCGCCGCCACGTCACGTGCAAAACACTACACTTACGGGACTAATGACCTTCGCAGTTGACGGAATCACTAGCATTCAATCTATCAAACCTTGGTGATCTACATAGGGCAGCCAAATTTACTTCTCTGTTGAAAAAATGTGAATGCGTACGACATGGTACAGCAGACTTTACACCCATATTAAAGGAATGTTATCTTCCAAACGCATTTTGTAAGAAAAATACAACAAAGTCCACGTGAAATTAAATTTCAGCCACTGTGAATCGATGGCGCCGAGGGGTTGGAGCAGGAGAGAGCAGCAGAGCTTGAGAGCCGCGGCGCACTCTTCCGTCGCCGAGAGCGGAGGCCCGTAACGAGCGACGGGGGCGGCGGCGGCGGCGGCAGACTTCGATCTGAGCGGTGCGTGAAATATGCGTTCGCACGCCCCGCGCGCCGCGCCGCGCCATGCCGCAGCGCTCGGAGGCGCGACGAGCAGCGTGCTAAAAGAAAAACGCGACGGGTGTTGAAGTAATGACTACGAGCACGGAATTACGAGCCGCGCTTGGCTCGGTTTCTCCGCCGCCACGCAGCGCCGCTAGGTTTTCAGCTGCTCTTCGACAAGGGGGAATCGGTGGCCGTGAGAATACTTTGCTGCGTCTTTCCTAGTGCAGTTCAGAGACAGTAGTTGTATCGAGTGTTACACATGATACTGTGACATCGTGGGTTGGACTAATTGCAGACAAGATGGCATTCGTATATATATAGTTTATTTACACATATATACATAAGTGCCGTACCATTTATTACAGAGCATTTGCTTCCCGTTAGCATCTGCTAACTACCGAATGCAGTGTTAACATGAACCTGGCGCTCATGCCCGCAAGCTTGCGGCCTCTATATGCACACTGGCCTCTCAGGAAGTTCTCGTGACAAAGTTCGAGGAACAATGCTGACCGTTTTTCGGGCCCACCCGTCTTTATAGCTTTGCTGACCGCGTCGCCATCTCCCGGGTGCAAGTGCCTGCTCTTACGACACATCTGCGCAAGTGTGACACGTAACCTCTGGAACTACACCTTTGTGTTCGGCCTCACGCCCATCGTGATTCATTCTACACGTGCCCACTTTGAATGTGTCCACGATACCCGCTGTGCACTACAGTGCCGCGTGTTTCAGTAGCGGACGCTACAATACTGTAATTTACGAGACGTACGTGTCGTGTGAGGACTCATGAAGTTATGGCCATGCATAAGCTTTTCAGTGTTTGAAGCCGCGTTCGATCTCCGTTCAATCTATGTGGAAATTGTGGGGGATAAAGCAAACGCTCGGGCTTCTTCCGTTTCTTCTGCCTGCCATGATACCATTGCTCAATCATCGTTCTCCTCGTCATTAACTTACCAGGTCGTAAGAAATATTCACAGGGCTCAATGACCATAACAGTTAAAGGACACATAAATTCCAACAAAAAGTAAATTGAGTTATGTTGTCTGTTACTGACCGTCCAGAAACTTGATTGTCCTAGAAATAGGCGTATTCAGAAATTGTTTCAGACGAATGGGATATGTCACCTCGAACACTATCCTCGTGCATGTATAAGGAATACTTTGAAAAATTTGCCTTGAAGAAAAACCGAAGTATATTCATAATGTAAATAGGTACGGTGGGATTTGTGTGTTGTCATTGTTTAGATTAAATTGAATACTTTTCAAAAGTTGCCTTAGGGAACGACACGTCTCCCTATCGGATTTGGCTCCGGTGGAAGATTTTGAATCCTGCTAAGTAGCTAGATCATACGTCACCACTGTGAGCCTGATAATTCGAGAGTTCGGCTTCTCTCAAATTCGCGAGATTGCTTGTTTATAACGCGATAGCGCTTCTCTCTGAGTGCGTTGTCTTGCAAATCGAAACATGAGAACGTCTCCACGCGTAGATCGCCCCAGTAATTACGGTCGTGAACCGTCTCGACATCGCAAATGAAACAAAGAATCACTTGATCACAAACTGTTCTGGAATAACGTCCTTACCGAACTGTTTTTTTTTTATCTCAGCGTGCTTGAATATTTACTATTTGGGAAACGGTTGAAGAGCTTGTAACACTTGTAATGAGGAAATTTAAGAAACAGAATTTCCCTTCCACTTTTCAGAAAAAAAATGTTTTGTTGATTCATATCTTTAGGTAATTTTACACTATGTAGATACCACATTATAATTTGGAATAATTAGATTCGTCATTACGTGAGATGTAAAGTGTCGATTCAGCTTATAAAACACATTCTGGAGCGCCAAATTAAAAATAATACAAAAATTGACTCCTTTTAGATGAAATTAAACTTTTTTTTCAATCTCCCCTGAAACAGTGAAGAGATTGTAGATACAGGTTGATGGTGATTTCGCGGGCACTGAGTGTTCAGTTCTGCGAGAGTGCGTCCTTTTAGAGCGCGTCTCCCTGCTGGACGGAAGCTTAAAAGATACAATCTCCCTTTACAGGGTGCGCTAGCCGCCTCGACAAAACTGAGATACGTGTGGTAAATTGAAAAATACGCGAGGGAGTGGAAACTGGATTGAAAAAATGTTTTGACCATTCTGTCTACGTTGTTATTTAGAGTTATTATCTGCATAATATTTAGAATCCCGACTAAAAATTAAGTGTTGTTTTGTGTTGTTGTTGTTCTTCTTCTTCTTCTTCTACTTCTTCTTCTTCTTCTTCTTCTTCTTCTTCTTCAAGGAGTCTAAAAAACAGTAATTCTATTCCATGTGTATTTCAGAGAAATTAATGCGTAGTTTGATTCGTAATCTTCTATAAATGAAGATTATATGCAATAGAAAGACGCATAGTGCGCAAATTCTGAGGAAATATTTGTTATTACGTAATCACATCTAACATGATTAGAAATATTTCAGTTTTAAAAATTTAATTCAGTATAATGAAAAATAAACATCTTTTAAAGATCAACCTCAACGTTTGTATTGAATTTCCTTCTAAAACACAATCGAGATTGTCGTCAAGTTGGTGGTCCTTTCGCTGGAACTGCTCGCCGAAATCCGCGAGCGAGCGTCGCCCTGCCGGACGGAACGTGCGATAGCATCTCCGCCCGCGGGTCGCACCTCCAGCTGGGAGCCAACCGCGGAGCGCTCCGCCTCGCCCGGCCCCGCATCGCGTCGCCACCTGCTGTAGAGCGCTGGGGCCCGCTCCGCTGGGCTGCGGGCCGGTTGGCTCCGCTCCGGTCGCGGCGCTGGGCCGGGGCCCGAACGAGATGGGCTGCATCCGGTCGCGGTCGCCGCCGCCGTTGCCGTTGCTGCGTCATGTGGACGATGCGATTCGCTGGCGGTGCACGCCGCGGTCGTCCCTAAGGCTCAAACCACAAGTTGTCGCTTTTCGGTTGTACTTGTTAACCTGGTGGGTTTAGTATTTTGTCACGAATTCTAATAGGAGGCTGCTAGTTTATTTTCTCTTTTGTAATTTGAACGTAAAATTGATTTTTCCATAACGCCCCCAGTGTTGTAGTGATGTAATTCTTCTCCCCTTCTCCACTTTTACCTACCTTTTCCTCACTCTCTCACTTTGTATCTCCCTCTCTCCCTCCCTTTCTTTATCTCTTCTCTCCCTCTCTATCTCTTCTCTCCGTCTCCTGTCTCTTCTGTCCTCTCCTTCTTTGCTTCCTTTCTCTCATCTTCTTCCTTCCTCGCTCGCATTACTTTTATCATCACTGTTTTTACTTTTCCACTCATCTCTCACCTATTTCCTTCTTTTCTCTCTCGATTTCTCACCCATTTCTCTTCTTCTCTGTCTTTCTCGCTCTTGTTCCTCTTCACTTACTGGAATTACTTTTAGCATTTCTTGTTAGACATTTTCATCCACAATTCCTCCTGTTACTCTCCCTGGCTATTCATCTCCCCTCCCTTCCTTTGCTATCTCTTTCTCTCTTTTCCCCTCTCCCTCTCTCTCCTTTCCTCTTCTTGAAAATTTCATTCCCACCCCTGCAACTAATTGTCCCTTATCCCAGCCAATATTGCTCCAGCGACAGTAAATTTTCGCGTTCTTTGCCGTCTGCCTTCAAATCTGCAGTAATCTTGGTAGACTAGTTACTGTCTTTTGTCCCTGTACCCTCTCAACTTCTTAGTAGTTACTGTCACAGCCGCCTCCTTCGCCGTGGATCGGAGCATATCCACCTCTTCTCTTGGCCATCCCCCCTCCTACCGACGTTGACCTCACTATTTCTCTTTTATTCCGCCGCCGCTGCCGCTGCGCGCTCGCACCTTCTCTTTTCGCCTCTGTTCCCCTCTCCGTCGCCTCTCGACCACCGCGCCGCGCTCCCCGAGTTTGTTCACCTCGCTCGGCTACTCCCGGGCCGGCGCGGCGCGGCGCGGCGCGGCGCGGCGGCCGGCGGTCGGCGGCAGGCCGCTCTGCCCACGCCGCTTTTTATGCCGCTCGCCCCGGCAACGTCTTCAGGGGCGCTCGCAACGCCCGGCGGCGACGGCGATGGCGATGGCGCCGACTTCGAGGGTGGTGGTGGTGGTGGTGGTGGAGGATGTGGTGATAATGGTGTTGTAGGAGGTAATGAAGATGGGTGTGGAGTTGATGGTGTTGGCGACAGAGTAATATTACGTGGTGGTGGTGATGGTGGTGGTGAAGGTGATGGTGGTGGTGATGGTGATGGTGGTGGTGATGGTGATGGTGGTGGTGGTGATGGTGGTGGTGATGGTTGTGGTTGTGGTTGTGGTGGTGGTGTATTGGCGACGGGGTGATATTACGTTGTGATGGGGTGGTAGTGGTGAAGTTGCTATTGCGGTGCAAGCGATGATGCCTGGATCTGGCGGACGCGACGGTTGTTGTGGTGGCGGAGGAAGCGATATTGTTGGAGGAAGCGTTGGTGACGATTGGGTAGTAATGGCGGTGGTAGTATGTCGGTAGTGATGATGGCGGTTGAGGGTGTAGTGGTAATGGTGGTTGGGACGGAAGCGGGTGGGCATGGCGGAGAGATGTCTGTGTCGGTGTGTGTGGGATGGTAGCAAAGGTGGCCGAAGCGATGGAAATTGTGGTGGTAGCGCGGCTCTGATATGAGGATGGGGGTTGCGGTAGCGATGGCGACAGAGATGGTGGCGGCGGTAGCAATGGCAATAGAGGATACCGGCCTTGTGTCGCTTTCCCCAAGGATGACGATGTACACGGCGGCGGCGGAGGAGGTGGCGGCGGTGACGGCGTCGATGGCGGGGGGGGGGGCGGTGGTGGGAGGCGGCGGTGAGCGGCAGCAGGGGGACGGGGAGTGGCAGGCCCGGAAGGAGGCTCTTCTCTACAGAGAGCCTCTTCTCGCGTGGCTCATTGCGTCGCTTCGAGCCGAAGTGCCGAACCGGAACTGGTCAGATAACCGCGACTGAATACACTTTTCTCCGACTCCATTCGACAACACTCAAAAATAAAAGAACGTTCGAGTGCGAAATGTACAGTAAAAACGTTTCTCACCGTGACTAGGCTTGACGATTACTTGCAGAAATTTCATGATCTTGTAAACAATTGAAGGAAATGCAACTTCTTTTAACTAGGAAATTTAAGAAATTGAATTACATCTTCGCGAGATATTTTATTGATTTAGTTTTTCAACATTTTTATTACATTTTCGACAGAACAATGATGGTGAAATTGAGGGACACATATTCATTTCTGCACAAAGGAGCTACATATTTTAAAGGACGCAGTTATTTTGTGAAACACTATTTTATACTGATGCGACAATCTGTATTATGAGCGATTTCTTATGTAAGTTCAAGTTTAGAAAATTTCGTCATGTTAGACTTTTCTGAAATGAATTATTACATTAATTAAGGTTATGACGTATTATTCCGTACGTACATGAACGTACCCATATCCAAGTGCCAATGAAACGAAGAATGAAAATAAACGATCTGCTCCCACTATGTATCCGTCGCGGATAGAACCGGAATCGACCGCGAAATTTAGTACTTTGAAAGAAGTGGAACGGGGAAAAAAAGAGGAGCGCGGGCCGCTGTGATCCCACCGCGAGGACCCACCTGCTGCAGCGCTCTTTGTCGGAGGCCGCGGCCATCGTAAAGGAGCGGCGCCGCGCGGCCTCGTAATTGGGCACCGCTCGCCTCGCCCAGGGGCGTCTGCCCTTTGGCCCGCCCCGAGCCCGAAGGACGCCCTAGAAACCTCGTGGACCCTTCGGCACGACGGCCTCGTGCTTTTGGGTCTTGTCTGCGTGCGTACCCTCACACCTGATGGCCTTAATGAGATGTGCATTTTCTGACTGGGAGGTCCTAGGGTTCGAGCCTCGACGGTGGTGGATTTTCGACACTAGGCGGATAGCTAGGTTGAATTCAGCAGTGGTCAGTACAATCCGGATTATAACGAGATTTTTAATTTCTTTTTATTCCTTTAGATTCCTCTAAATTCCTTTTAGATTTTCTTGATTAATGAGTGCAGGTCATATGTGAATGAACAATAGATATCTCAGCGTAACAATATTGACTCTGGAGCGTCATGAGCCGGAGGACCTTGAGTTCGGCTCCCGACGGCGGTGGATTTTCGAAATTAGTAGCTACGTACCGGGTCGAATTCAACAGCTGTCTGGAGGGGAATTCTAGCACCCGGCTGCTCTGATTGGTAGTTTTCCGTGGCTTGAACGATCATTACCAGGCGAATGTCGGAGCAGTACCCTAACACGGACCGCGTGCACTCTTTCCATCCTCATCCTTGAGCGACGCATTGACCGGACCTCACATTTCGTCGGAGGAGGAACACCGTCGCCTACGAAGATGTAACATGTAATACACTAAAGGGACTATTGACTACACTGTCAGAAATTTCCGCAATCATTTAATGTAATTATCATGAATGCACCTTAAATTTAATGTAGACGTACATTAGGATGCAAGAGTCAAAGCTTTATGGTCATATCTAAAATGAATGAATGAATGAATGAATGAATGATCTTGATGGACTGGTGGTAATGAATACATGAGATGAATGATAAGAGGCAAAGGAAACGGAAGAACCTCTACATTAAATCTGACCGTGATTTTAACGTATGCATTAAATTTAATGTACAAATATATTCAAGTTGTTTTAATGTTGAATGTTACATTAACTTTCATGTACAATACATTAATTAATAAATTAATTTTAATGACATTTCTGACAGTGTACTGCAGTTGAAGCACAAAAAACAAAAATAATCACTCAATAAGATCTGATGTGTGAAATGTATTTCGTAGAGTTTATCCAAGTGTACGAAGAAAGGAGGCTCATGAGTCTCACTGTTTCAAGATTATTGTCTCGTTTTCATAACTTGCGATCCATTCAACGGATTTTTATGATCAAACGTTGTTTAAAGAATAAGTTTTTGTAGTAATATGGTTTCTAGTAATGTTGTTTAAAAATACAACTTACAGAAATCGATTCTATGCTGTCAATTTAGAAACCGCTTGTCACCCTTTGGCATTCCGGCGTGGATGCTCGAAGCCCATTGCATATCCTAGAAAACTGGCGGACCCTTAAGTAGGATGACCAGGAACGTTTCTCACTTATTCTCCTTCGTTTCGAATAGGCGGAGAATTTTGGATCTCATCATGATTACTCGAGTGTACGAAGAAAGGACATACATATTCTGATAATACTCTTTTATACAGACAACGCACCCATTAGGAATTAACGGATCGGCGTCCGTTAAGAACAATCGAAACAAATGACTTGTAGCTAGGATTGCCGTAAGTATAATAATGAAATCCAGGGCATTCGAAATATACTTCAGATTAAATATTTATTTTAATACAAGAAAATAGTAGATTTAAGTAAATCGTATAACAATGAAACAGTGTATCAAATAAACAACTAAATATAGAAAACCCTCATTTACACGAATTCCAAGGGATCGAAATTATCGGAGTTCGTTTTATAAAAATTTGGGTTATCCGAGTCTTATAAATGACCATATTACTGCAATCCTTTGCCCGGACCGAAGTTTTGTTCGTGTTACTGCGAAATTCGTGTTAACCGAATTCGTGCTAACGAGGGCTTACCATAGTAGATACATTTCTCACTTTCTAGAATAATAGGGTGACCACTTTTTCTAGGACGAATTTCCTGACTTTTCCAGGTTAGTCAGGTCATTTCCTTATTTTTTCATGACAAAATTTGTGAAGTATTTCATGGCTTTTAAATAAAATGTTAAATAAAGATGATTTTGGTCGATATTAAAACACTTATTGACTGAGCCTTCTTCTCCTTTGCATCCCAGATTCTCTTGCACTAACACAATTTGAGAGACACGCGCAGTTCGATTCCAAACACACAGGCCCTTTCAACTCTCATATTGCATCGTAAAAGACAAAAAATACAATATTTGCTTAGCAAAGAAATTAGCCTCTTGCGTTGTCATGTTCACAAGTCAGAACATGGAAACTTTTTTAATAATTTTTTTTGGTTGTACATAGGTCAGTTTAGGTCTAAACTTTACATATGTTTCGACGACTTACGTGCTAACTTATATTTAAAACTTTTTTTCTAAGACTTAAATCTAACCTAAGGTTGAGGATATTGATATCTATTCAGGTTCAAATTCGGAGAAGGTTTTAAGTTATATATTGTTGGGATATCTGTTTTTTATTCTGGTATGGTTCGGAATTTTGCTGTGATGGAGTTCATAAGTAGTTCCAAAACAGTTTTTTTGTAGTACTGTTTGAAATTATACCAGAGTATAAAAATTCAGGATATTTGTCAGAAAGAAAGGAAAATATCGTAGGACAGTGGGGTTCATGTCGAAATTCAGGACATATACCGCTGTTTGAGGACGTATGGCAACCATACTTCTGGCTAACCATGGAGGATGAGTAATCCTGCTCAAAAAATGTATTTCTTATTTTTTGAAATTTTCTTAAAAGAAAGAATTGAATGACACACGGACAATATCACAAATGAACTTGGTTTTGAAGCTTTGCTATCACCTTGATTTTCAAATTTGAAATTGTCCAAATATATATTGATATTGACCAAATGACGTTAACAGTGATACCGTCGAATTTCTGAGTTTCTTCTCACGCCTGAACAAATAAACTGAATTTGGTGAAGAACCAAAGTATTAGGTTTTGGAGATGTAGGCTACTGACGTGCAAAACTGATGTTATGTTGATACTGATGTTAAAAACATACCAAGGACAATGGTCCGTCCTTGGAATTGGTCACCACTCTAATCGCCGCCCTTTGAGTCATCTTGAATACATGACTGTTGACGAACGAACACCCGGCATTTATAATGAATAGATATTAAATTGGAATTTCTAATATTTACCCGATTACGCCCAGGAAGAAGTGTAATATATTTTCCCAATGGATTTTGAGGAGTTCTTCCCCCACAAACGCTTCGTAAAACTACTGATGTATTTTGAAAATCGAAATAAAAAATGATCAATTTTCGACGTTAGAATCATGTTTTAAATAAAAGTTATTTATATATCACAATTTATAAAAAGCGATGCCTGTCTGCCTGGTCATCGTTCGTTGTACTGAAGAGTACCTGCCATTCGCCCGCAATCGCGGGCGATTGCATACCAGACGTCCTACGATTTCGCATCACAACCTTATGTACTTCAGTTACTTACGTACTCGCTTATGTTATTTACACGATCGAGATATATTACTATCCAGTTTCAGCATGGGATTGGTGTATGTTCAATGAAGTTAGGAGAAAACCAAAAGATAGAACGATGTCTCACATTGCCGCACTGTTCTTTTCGTCTAAGGACCTCTGACCAATAGCTTGTTGACAAAAGCCATATGCGAGACAGATACCTTGGTCCCTTGGACTATCAACTCTGTGTTTGTGTTTTATATCTGCCCATCTGTTATCGCTTAATAGTTGAGTATATATGCGTGTGAAATCTATGAATTCTTGTAAATTTTTATTTCAGTTCGCTCCTAGGACTCAAAATATTGGTGTCTTTTTTTAATTTTAGTCTCCAAGAGAGCTGCGAGAGAAACGTTCTATAGTCGTTTCTTTTGTGTCGTTTGCATTAGCTATCTTTTCCATATATATATATATATATATATATATATATATATATATATATATATGTATATATATATATATTATGTGATTTGTCAGAAATCACAGTGGTTTGAAAACAGTATTTTGTGGAGAGGAATGAATTCTAAACGTTAGTGTTGTTATAAATGACATACATGTGACAGGTAGGATTATCCTTAAATATTTCGATCATACGAAATATCTCAATTTTATATTTTCAAAATGTCATAAGTAATACAAAATAACAATAAAAATAACCCTCACAACCCACAATCAATTTTTGAAAGAAAATATCACTTGTCATTTGTAGGTGATAATGGTAACAAAGATGAATATACAAATTTGTCTACTAACTTCAAAATTTTCAGGACTTATGTATCGCATTCACTGGTATTTGACTTCAATGAACACTATTATAATAGAACACAAGAATTATATTATGTTTGGCAGAAAAATACATTTTTGGGGAACAAAATTCTTCAAAATATTTTTTTAAATATAATTTTTGATTTCATAGTTGTGTTTGTATTATCTGGTTATCTAAAAATGTTTTATTATTTGTATTTCTTAAATGTATGTATGTATGTATTTGGCGTTATTGAGTCGGTATTCCGACTTCGCCGGCCAGCTACCGGTGTCCCCCTTGCCTGGGCCTAGTTAAATTCCCATGCTTGGGAGTAAGAGCGACATGAGGCGAACATGCCTAATTCTCTTCACCGTAACTAGCAAGATCCGCCTGCTTGAGCTTTTTTCTCGTCACACAGCGTTAGAAACTGAGACAATTTTAAAGGAAAGCTACAACTATATTTTTGCCTCAACCGGAAATAGAATTTCTTAAATCATAACTATTGTATTAAATGTATTTTGCAGGACAGCACGTGTGAACTCGTTTAAGCGAACCAACAATCCTGCAGAGCCAGCGAGTATTTTGATTAACTCGTTAGTTACGGCTGAATAGCTCAGACTAATTCCTTCAAGTGACGGGTCATTGAATTGCAGATCATAGTGTCAGAATTCCACAGCGTCATATCTTGAAATATATGATGTAAGATTGCGTTGTGTTATGTATCGTAGACGTAGGATTCACATGTTTCATCATTCCAAGTGGCGTTTTCAGGTTTTCAGCTCGTTCCCTAAATAATGTGACACACTCTTTTAGAACGTTTATTAACACTCCCGATAAGGGCATAAGAGAAAATTTCTTAACAATTTATTGATACGAAACTTGTCATTTTTTATGAAATTCTGGGAGGTTCCCCCGATTTAGTATTCAGCTTTCTAGTTAACACTGTGTCATTAGCGCAGGTGCAACTTGGTTGTTTCATACAACTCACATGTTCACCTCTTTGATTTAACTCCCTAATAATTAAAAAGTGATGGGAGACTAGATATCAAGGCAAGCAGATACTACGTATTTGCACCAATCTACATAAAAGTTGTATATAAAAGCATTATTCTTTGTGTTAAAAACTAAAGACATGTTTTAGGAGTAATGTGCAATTGTGTCCCTTGGATAAGAAAATACTTGAAAAATGAATATCTGAAAATCAAAGCTGGTAATATAAATTTTTATGTGATTTTACCAAGCACCAAGCAAGCAATTTTGCACCTAATTTTAAGAATATAAAATGTACCGCCGTGTTATTAGAACATATACTGGGTTTCAAAATCTGGAAATATTTCCCTAAGACATCAACGTGTGGGATGCTTGGATTGCTGTATAACTCGATACCTCCTCTCGGAAAGCATGGCCCTGTAACTTTCTCTGCGACGTAGAAGCGTCTTCCTTGGAGGCCAGTTGAGTTCACTCGGTGCACTTCCTGGAGAACCGGCCCGGAGATCTGGATCCTGCACTCTTAGCCTCCGTCCTCATCTAGAGCCGTCTCCACATACTACTCCTCCGACTCTGATCTCGTGTTCACCTCCGCGATTGCCAGTCTCCTCCACACCCTTTGCTCAACCTTCATCTCTCCTTCGCCTTCTCTTCCTCTTAGTCCCCATTCTCCTCCTCCTCCTCCTCCTCCCTCTCTTCTATCGCCACTTCGTCCTATTTTTACTTTTCTTCCTTCTTCCCTTCTTCCATCTTCTCTTGCTTCACTTTTCCCATCCTCCCTTTCCTTTATCTTCCTCTTCTTCCTTTCACGATTTAGGCCAGAAGGCTTGTTCCGGCTTCACTCGATCGTTCGAGCAGGAATTCTTTTTCCAGCTGGTTGATAATGGTAGGCCACTTTTGTGAGCCTATCGTCTTCCATTCTTTGTGGGTGTTGTGACCACGATGAACACACACTTTTCTTTATCTTCCTTCTCTTTCGTATCCTCCTTGTATTCCCCTCTCAACTCTTGCTCCGTCCTCGTCCTTCCCTATCTTCTGTTTCCTCTCTCCATCCTACTTCTTCCCTTCTTTCTCCTCCCTGTCGCGCCTGATTCCTGTAGTAACCTTTTTCTCTCCGCCTACCGCCTTTCTCCCCCTTCCCCACCTCGTTGCGGAGTGTGCCTGATCTGCTGACAGCCCTCCTAGATTTATAGAGAGCAGCTCAGCATTGCCAAATCGAAGGGTCTGCGACTCGCAATGCTCCGCGGGCGGATTTTGTTCGCGCCAGTAGACACGTCGCAGAGCTCCACATGTTGTTGCAAGGGCAGATTCGGAGCCTCGGATTGAGTTTTCTGCTGATTCCTGCTTTTGGAACTATCTTCTCGTGTACTTTTCAAGACTTAGTTCCATACTTCAAGAATGGTGCTTTTTAGAAACGTGCGTTCCTAATTTGTAAAAATTGGAAAATCGAAATAGATGTGTACACAAATCTTCCAATTAATTTTAATATAGTAAAATGGCAATATATTTTTTATATTATAACATTATTGATTACCCTGGAAAGTTTTTGTCAGTTATCTTGTTTTCGTGGAACAATAAATTCGAATTACTCAATTTAATTCTAACTTTCTGGGAGGATGTTGATATCACATATATTAAAATCTCTTTAAACGATCAATCGGAAGCAAATAGAGGATTACGATGAAAACATTGTGGTGTAATTTTGTCTACTACTGAATGTCCCAAGTCTTAATTTATTGATTTCTTAATTTCAAGCATCTTATTACATTGGGAAAATAATTTACGCGAGTTTCCGATTGAACACATCAGAAATAGTTAGTATTATAATTAAATTTCTTTGGAAGATAGTAGAGATAGCGATAAAATAAATGTATTGTACGTTGTTAAGTGTTGGATATCCGAAGCTCCAAAATTTCTTCGCCTGTTGCTGGTCTTTTCGCACATTGAGGTCTGAGGAACGCGGCCTGCACAGTGCTGCGCTCTACGGTCGAAAATTTCTTCTGCTTTGAGAGGCCAAGCTGCCTCATCGAATTCTGTAATAAGCAACTTCGTCAGCGTTTCTTCGCGTTAGACATTTACAATATTTTCGTAATATCTAGTTGAAATTAATAAAAACAAATTTATACATTAATAATTGAGTTTTACGATAGAATATTTCGTTTCTCAAATTACTTTTGAAAGCTAATCGCAAACACTGAAGTGGAAAATGAGGTGAGGAAATTTATTTCATAGTGATTCTTCACGTAATGGTATTAAGTAATGTTCGAGGCATTTTTGCGTGTGCAAATTGCCCGTACATCGATTATGTTTTTCTTCTCTTACAGAATACGATCTCAACATTAAACTAGTTTACTCCATGATTGGACGTTTTGCTGCTGAACACAATTTGGTACGTGCTAGGATTTTGAATTGCAGTATACTGTTCGGTGAAACCTAACGAGGAAGTTTTTGTACTTTCTTTGGTGTGGTTTCGGTGCATTTGGAACATTCGTAACAAAAACATCGCCGTTCAAGAAAAGTAATGACATACAACTACTGGTGGAACGCACTGATTGGTGCTCGGGAGACTAAAACTTTAAGTAAAGTGATAGATTTGCGTAATATGCGATAATTTCCGCATTTCTTTCTCCAAAAGATATAAATGATCAAGTTCAGCCATTCAGCCATTATCCAAAAATCAGTTATCTCTTGAATTTCTGTTTTTTCTAGTTTTATATTTTTAACTTTGCGAGTTTGCGTGTTCCTTGCAATTTTACTCAATGAAATTGAAACCTTTTGTCTTTCCAGTTTGCTGTAGCGTGATCATGATGGTGCATGCATTCTCGTATGGTCTGGAAAACACCTTATTGATAATTCTCATTCGTTCATGTTGGTTACAATATGAGTAAACATAAAAGGATGAAAAGAAATACATGAACTTTATCGGTATCTAAAGATTCAACATATTTCGGACAAAAGTGCCTCCGCACAGTGACGAATTAAACGAGAATATGACGGCCATGGACTCTGTATTGTTTTGCGGGACTAAATTACAGTAATTCGTACTTAAATTTGTTCAAAGAATTGTCACCCCGACCGGGATACTTTGGACAAATTTAATTATTAAAATACAATTGTTACCCAGTAACAAGATCACAACTTGGCTCTTTACGTCTGCGGAACATATTTCCGAGCGTAAATCGCGTCCAAAAGGTGACAAGGTGGTGATAATTGTAAATAATTGGTACGTCTCCTTGCCTGAATTTCATGTTCTTTTCTTAAAAGCTCGCAACAATGACCAATTATGTCTGTTTACCATAGCGCGTGCAGACACATCACCATTCTCTCCAATTCTATCCTACACTCTCTTCCTGTTTTCCCTCCCCTCTCGTGCCCTTTCTCTCACCCGTTTCTCTTCTGCCCCCGCTCCCGTCTCATTCTTGTCCAACCCCGCCCCGTCCCGCTAACACCTGACTCCCCCCTGCGACGCATCGCCCCGTTTTCTCCCCGCCCTATCCTGACCCTGCACCTCTTTCAACCATCGTCGTCTCCGTCCCGCCCCATTCCGTCCCGACCCTTCTCGTCTCATATCAACGAGTCTCTTCTTAGCCTGCCCCATCCCAATCTGCTCCATCCCAACCTACCTCATCCCAATCTGCACCATCCCAACCTGCCCCATCCCGACCTGCCCCGTCCCAACCTGCCCCATCCCGTCTCGTATCGTATCCTGTGGCGTCCCGTTCCGTCCCCTCCAATCCGTCTCATCCCATTCCATCCTTAACCTCGCCCCTCCGGGTCCGTGCCCGCTTCACTCCCACCCCACAGCGCCCCCGCCTCCACCTGGCTGGGCGACGGAAGCCCAGCCTGCGAGCGCGCGGCGGCGGCGGCGGCGGCGGCGGCGGCGGGGGCAGCTGAGGCGGAGGCTGGGGGCTACCTGCGTGTCTGGCTGACCTCGCGTTCACTCGCCCGCCCGTCCACCCGCTCACCCGCTCGCCAGCTCGCTCGCGCAATTACGGGCCCTATTGTTAGGCGGGGCGCGGGGAGGGTGCGCGGCCGAGGCGCAGGCGGGGAAGGCGGCAGCCGGCAGGCGCGGGAGCAGCCCACGGCGCGGCGCAGCGGTGCACAGTGGGCTCTTCCCGTCCCTCACTGGGCACAATTCGCTCACGGATAAAGCCCATTTGAATTATTCTCCCAAGTCGTATATTTCATTCTTTTTTTTCATGAGGAGGCTACAGTACCGCCTACGCTCTCCTGGGTGTGTTAGCATGCGGGAATATATTGTGCTCACCTGAGCAACATCTTTTGAACCATCCATTCAGCAAAAGCTGAGATGGTACCTGACTTTGGTTTATAATACTATACGTAGCATTTCTCTCTTACAAATCCTGCCTCCAGGACTTACTTTTTTTTTTATTTAAAATTTTAAAATTAAGATTTTTTGAGAAAACTTCTCTTATCCAAGGGCTTTTCATATTAAAAGCATCAATGCACAAGGACAGTTAAAAGCAACAACAATATTTTGTTGTTGTTTATTAAGAAGAAATACAAAATATTTGTGTAAATTACAATTAGATGATTTCAAAATGTTTACTGTTACTTATGTAAGTTGTAGTATACGTATGCGATATTTGTAAATATGTAGCAAATATACAATTGTTTGTCAAAAAGTTGAGCCAATTCTATTACCTTTAACCATAAGGGCTGAAAGTAAGGTAGTTTTCATCTAACGATTAAACACTGCGCTCTAGTTACATATTAGATTTATGGACTTTGTCTCAAGCAACACACCACAATTACTCGCATAAAAGTTTTCCTTCGCAACATTGCAACATATTCGCCCTCTCACTTGCCAGTTTGCTGTGAGGTAATATGAACTGACAGAAAGAGTTGCTTATGACTTCTGAAGATACTCAAAACGTTCTTGAACTCCGCACTGTTGTTCATTGCACAAAAGTGAAAGTTGTAAGTAGTCTTCGATTTCCTAAACTTGCGTCATCCCAGCGCCCTTGTAATACAAGAATACGTAGTAAATGGTACTCAAAAGTCAGTTCATGAACAAGTACTATTCTAGAAATTAATTTAAAACAGTGCAACCGGTGACACTATTGCATCCGTTCCGTGCAAGAAACATCACCCATAAAAGTATGAAAATCGCGCGTCGATGAAGATGATTTTGGAGCCGGAATGTAGCGGATTGAATTCCGAGACGAGACAATAGAATAAAGTACACATTATTCTTCGGAGAAGAAGTAATACTAACGAGCCGCTATAGTATAACACGAAGAGCACCATCTACAAAAATAAAAACAATACTTCCATTTTGTGCAATATATACTCATGTGGGCATGAAGAATGAACGAGCAGAACGAAAATGAACGGAGAATGAACGAGCAATTTCATTGATTTCACGTTTGTCGTTATTGATATTCGCTTCTGGTGGGTGTATTGGTCATGATGGGTGACTTCGTGGTGGCAATGAAGGTTGAGTTGATTCAGGTTGTCTTTATTTCTGTTTGTATCCATTGTTTTTGCCTTGGTCGTGATTGTTTTGATGATGACGGTGACGATGACGATGATTGTTATGTGTATCGTATAATTGTGTTGCAAAGACCCCTCGGTGCAATGACGCAAGCAATGCAATGACCAGAGTGACATTCGGACGTAACAGTGATGATGATTGTCTTGTCTGTGCTTTAAGATGTCTGCACAACGGTTTTTGTTACCCAATGGAGGTTGTTGCCTTGATGATAGATGTGTTAATAGTAGTTATTGTCTTAGTGGTTATCATAATGGTGGTGATTGTGGTGGTGGTAAAGAGGCGGGGGTAGTCATCGTGATAGTAGTCTTGGTGGTGATTGTCATGGGGGTGGTAGTGGTGATGATAGTGATTGTGTTGTTGGTGTTGGCTGTGTTTATCTTGTTGCTGTTGTGATGGTGGTTGTCTTGTTGTTAGTGGTGATGGTGGTGGTGAAGATGGTAGAGAAGGTAGTGGTTGAGGATATGATGGTGGTTATGTTCGTGGAAATGAAGGCGGTGATTACCGGCCTTAGTGATGGTAGTTGTTTTTTATAGTTGTGGTGGTTGCCTTAGCGATAATTGTGATTCCGCGCGAGTCCTTGTGCCCGCTGAGAACGCCGTTCCCCCACCGTGGAGGCGGGCAGGCGCGGCGGGGCACGGCGGGGCGCGGTGCTCCGGCGAGCGGGGCGCGTCGGCTTCTCTCGCTTCATCTGCGCCGCACCGGCGCCGCCACCGCCCCCCTCCTCCTCCTCCTCCACCTCCTCCACCGCCTCCGCCGGCCCGGCGCCGCGTTCGCGTGGCCGTTCGCGTGCCCGGACTCGCCCGAGCGCGGCCGAAGATTCCCGAAGGCGTCCGCGCGCGGTCCTGGTCCAGCGGCGGCGCGGCGCGGGAGTGTGGCGCGCGGCGGGCGGGCGGGCGAGCGGGCGGCCGGTTGCTCTCTCGCGTTCCCAGGCCCCGGACAGGCTCCCGGGAGGGGGCGGGGCGCGGCGGAGCGGGCAGACGAGGGCACGAAAGAAAAGGCAGGTGGGCCGGTCATTCTGTCAGTATAATCTCACCAAAACATTCGGCGCCCCGCGCCGCTGGCTGCCGGTGTGTGCGCGGCGTTGCCGCGCCGCGCGGGCCCGCGGGCCAGGCTTCCTCCCGGAGCGCGGCCAGGCCGTAACAAGCGCCGCGCGGGAGGACGGGGCACGGGGAGGGCGAGGGGGAGAGGGGGAGGGCGGGCGCCGCGCGCACGTAGACCGCGGGAGGGCCGCGTCAGCCTCCTCCCGAGACCTGGAGGCGGTGGCGGGGCCTCCGGGGATAGCACGACTATTTTCTTCTTGAGTTCCTGGTACTTGTTATTGTTGCTCTTAATGTTGTCATGGGGATTGTTAGCAGTGGGGAATGTAGTTCTAGAGCAAGAAGAAATGATGCAGTGGTGTTGCTGTTGTTATTATCATTATGATTACTATTATTATTATTACTATTACTATTATTATTATTATTATTATTATTATTATTATTATTATTATTATTATTATTATTATTATTATTATTATTATTATTGTAGTTGTTGTCGCCATCGTCGTTGTTGTTTGTGGTGGTAGTGGAGGTGGTGGTTGTGGTTGATGTCTGGTTGCGAATGTGGTTTGACTTAGTGCGTATGGTTTTCTTGCTAATAGATATAAGAAATTACCTTGGTAATAGAGGTAGGGCTGGAGTTTCTTTGTTCGTGATGGTTGTCTTGGAGGTAGTGGTTGATTGTGAGCTGGCGGTAATGGATATCTTCGTAACGGTGACGGTGTGAGTGGTAGCCTTGATTCTGACGGTGGGCATTGCCGTAGTGGTGATGGAAACAGTGGCAGAGTTTGAAAATGGTGATGTTCATACTGCTGCTGGAGGAGGTACTCAACATCTTCGGTTAAGTCAGCCGTGTTGAAACCAAGTGTTTTGAATGTGCTGAGCGGTGATTGCTCAAACGGTTATGACGGTAGTGTCTAGTAGTCTGGTAGTGATGGTGCTGAAACATGGAGTCGGTAACAATGGTGGCAATAGCGACGTTTGTAACAGAGGTAGTGTGTATGCGGTAGCGTTGTGCCTGGAGGCAGTGGAGGTGTACAGTGATGGCCACAACCAGCGGGTGGCAGGACAGAACGGCCCGTGGAGGCGGGGGCAAGGGGGCGTTGGAGAAAGGGCATTGGAGAGGCGCTATGCCGCCGCCGCGCTGTGGTCTTTTTGCTTCCGCCGCTGCCGCCCCCGTCCTCACCGACCCCGCCCTCGCCGCCGTCACCGCCGCCACCGCCGCCAACGCCATCGCCACCGCCACCGCCGCCGCCACCGCCACCGCCACCGCCACCGCCACCGCCACCGCCACCGCCACCGCCACCGCCACCGCTGCCGCCGCCGCCGCCGCCGCCGCCGCCGCCATAGCAGCCGCCGCCACCGCCTCCGCCGCAGCCACCGCCTCCGCCACCGCCACCGCCTCCGCCGCAGCCGCAGCCACCGCCACCGCCACCGCCACCGCCACCGCCACCGCCACCGCCACCGCCACCGCCACCGCCACCGCCACCGCCACCGCCACCGCCACCGCCGCCGCCACCGCCTCCTCCTGGCGCGGTGTCGAGGGCCCTCCAGCGGACGCACCGAATTCAGGGAGTGTGACCGGCGGTAATTCTGGGAGGCGCGGGTGCCGCGTGTAACGTCCCGCCCGCGCCGCGCGCGTCACCGCTGCCTCGCTCTTAGGTGGCGGCGGTGGCGGTGTCGGTGGCGGTGGCGGCGGCAGGTAGGCAGGGATGGGCGGGAGGAGGACGTGGTCCGGAAGTTGCTACATAGCAGTTTCATTGTGTCATAGCTCCCGTTGCAGAGTTTCTTGGGTAGGCGAATCAGATGAGCCAGCTTATAACGTATAAAACGTATTGTATGGCAATCGTTACGTGTTTTATTTGTATACATATATTATATTATTATTAGAAGTATTATTAATATTATTACGAATATTATTATTACTATTATTAATACTATTTCTATTTTTATTGTTATATTTATTCGTTAGAGTTTGGACAAATTGTTATTTGATCTCAAAAATAATTGCAAATATTAAAGTTTTGTTTTCTCTCACATCGTTTTGTCATTTCGCAAACGTTATTAAAAATATCATTCCTCGACATTTTAGTCATTTTCGAATCTGCTGTGTTAAAGTAAAAATTTGATTGTTTAGTATTTATTCGATTGTTGTTAACAGTGGAGTAACCGATTATTTATAATGTATAAATGTTCTCAAAGTCGACAATAACCATATTTTTACTATCCAAACGACGTCTTATAGGGACCCAAATACTAATTTCTTTTGGTATGGAATGATATGATGACGAACGTCTAAAATTGTCATGAATGAAGTCATTAGTTATGCCACATGTTGGTGTATTTAATATTTCTTGTGTCGTTTGGTTCCGTGAGTAGCCAAGTCCTTGCTAATCCAATGGAAATAGAAGAGCAATAATATTGTTCGAGTTGAAACGCATTTTGAAAAGTAAGAAATGCATTCCTCGATTTTCCAGTATTAAAAATATCTTGCTAATTATTTCATGAATCTTACGTTTTTTTCATCACATTGTCACCTCGTTGCAGTTCATTGGAATTTAATCTGATGTAATTTGAGGATAATCACCAATTAAATGTAATATCCATACATGCGTAGTGTTAAAATTTGCATTTTGAGTGAATTTAAGTGTGTTACCAAAAATGGATGTAGGCCACCCCATAGATACCAAGATTAGTGTACATAGCTGTTAAAATAACATGAAATATATTTTGCTTTCTAAGAAAAAGTGTTTCAAAGTAGCTAGTACATCTTATGAAAAGTGGTGTGACGGAAACACTTTGAATAGAAGATTTAAGAAAAGTTTTATAAAAAAAGTAATCTAACGTACATTTCAAAGTACATCTTATGTAAATGAGATATTCTATCATGAGATTTTCCTCGGGTTAAGTAAGGATTTTCTTTTCTTCTTTTAAGAAACTTGCTTGGAAACATTATAAGGCGATGACATAAGTCTACTACAGAGTTATTTATGCATTCACACGAATCTGACTAGACACCGGAGTTTAAATCTGTGGGTTGAATATTTTCAACTATAATTTCACTGTACTTTTCAACTGCATTAAAATAACTGTATATTTAAGAATAATATGTGTGCAGGTAAGACTACATTTCCGAAATCGCATGGGTCGTTTCAGAATGTGTCATTATCTTCCTGGTTATGTTCGGGATAATTGTCTGTGACTTCTAGTTGATTTTATAGATTTTAGACTCTCTGATCTATAGAAATACTGGTGTGCCTAAAAACCAAACACGACCCACCAATTTACGATGATTCTCTGAAAAAAGGCTCTGAACACGAAATAAAGATCCCCGTTATTTGAGGTCCACTTATTTCCTGTGGCATAAAATTGCTGTTGCGAAGTCATCTTCCGGGAAGTCTCGATACGAAGTTGTGGTTTTCGAGTATTGACTGAGGTTTTCAATCGAAATTGTCGAATGCTGTATGTTCCATTGAAAGACTCTTCAGAAAGAATTAGAGCGTAACTGTAGTATTTGGAGAGAGAAGACCTGCAGTGCAGGAAGAAGAGAAAGAACTCAGTAGTAAAAAAAAAACGAGGATAATTTTTGCTTCAGCCTCTACAACTTTGCTTATTTTTTGTTATCTTTGAGATTAATGTCAGTACTCACAAAAATGTGTCTATATTTATCATGTGTTCTTGTTTTAATCACCTATGTGAGATTAATGTTCCTATAAATTGCCTAAGCCATGTTTAGGCTCATAAACGGCGTTGTACATCCTTTTCAAAATATATAGATTACTTAACATGTGCCAGCAAACATTACTCTCACATGAACAAAGTTACCTTGATATTAAATTACGCACATTGTCTATTTTTGTGAGACAAAGAATCAGAAGTATGTATTCTAACAACATATCAGTTTGTGTAGCATGGGTGTCCAACAAATGTTTCGCATTTTTTTCATTTCGCATTTTCTCCTAGTGACATAGGACAAACAACCTTTTTAGAAATGTTGGCAATGTTTCTCTGTTGGAAACACAGCTACATTAGAATATCAGAGATACTGTGTTTGGAGATTGTTCTTATGTATTCTATTATGTATTTAAGAAATTTTGTCTCACGTGGAGATGAGGGAGGTCGCTAATTCTTTTTCGCAGAAGAAAAAATCTAGTTTAATTAAACTTTAATTCTCACCTTGCTTTAATTTGTAATTTTTATCCGTTTCCGGTAATTGTAATTATTACTTTTACTATTCATTTTTTATTATTGTGTTAGTTATTATTACTTCTATTACTTTTCTTTTTTGTTAATCCATTCGCACTTTTTTTCAACACGTTTAAAATACCGAGAATGAGCGCAAAACTGTAGAATATTGTTTTTACATGATGTAAAAACAAATATGGCAACTACGAACGCCTACGTGCTTTACATATATTTGAACATATATTGCCATAATTGTCTTTTCAATTCTTCCTCATCTGAAAGATTCCGTTCTTTTGAGACAGTCAATAACAAATAATTATCTCTCCACTTTTAAAGTATTTAAAGCATTGCATTAAATGTACCCGTGCGTAAAATGTATACCAATTTACAATGTTGCCCTCATGATTTGATGGTGAGTGCGACTACACGGAATACAGTAAGGAACCAACACACGTGAGAAGAAAAGAGAGCCAACAACGAATTCGATCTACCAGTGAGAGTATTCACTGATGTCTACTGTTTTTTAATTAGACAGAGCGCTCTGTTCCAACGCAGTCAACAGACGTCCAGAGGGAGGAAAGCTTCTAACTTTATTTATTTTGCGGATCATCCATTAGAATTTCTTAGCCGAAGCTTTCTTCAAATGTTTGCTGCATTCCAAACTATATAAGGGGAGAAACGTTCGATCAATTTAAAGAATCCATTAGTGCCAAAATTCTTTCGTTAAATAGTTTGGTGAAGGAATGTGAAGTGTGTTGCCACGACAATGGATATCACTTAAAGGAGAATTTTACCTCGAACGATTCTTCAATCATTTTAAACTACTGTGACGCTTTCGAAGTATACGTGATTCAGATTAATTTGATTCTGGGCAGATCAAATTTCTCATTTTTAAATATATTTGAAGTTCAAGTTAGGACACCAGAGATGACGATCTCCCGGCTTATGTGTTGATTGACGAGGTTGTCAAAGAAAAAATCAGGTAAAGAGAAATCCCTCCAAAAACAAGTTTTCTTCTTCTCTTCTTCTTTTCCTCTATTTTCTTTTTCTCCTCTTCTCCTCACTATCTCTTCCAAGTTTTATTCACCTCTTTCTTTTTCCTCTTCATCCTCTTTCTCTTCTTCTTCATCCTCTTCTTTACGCTTCAAGCCTACTGCTCGAGAGTATCACTCCATTTCATGAAATCCTTTCAGGACCATGCTTATCTTTCGGACTAGTCTCACTATTTTTACATTTCAGTCTTCAGCCATACGAGATACATGCTCATTCCGTGTTCCCGTTTGAAATACATCATTATACCAAAACTGTCTTACGCACTCGTTCTCATTTACCCCAAATCTTTTCCTCCTCAGGCGTTCATTTCAGTTCCATCCATCATCTGTTTCGTCCAACAAAACCAACACGCACCAGAGCGTCAGGTCAACAGGAATGCTCGGCACAAAAACAACGCGACGCGACCTCGCGGCGTTAATGCGCGCGTATTATCGGGTGCAGTCGCCGCCGCCGGCGCGTGAGCTGAGGTCGGAGCGCGCGTCCGCGGCCCGAATCTCCATTTCATGCATAATTCACCGAGCAATCGCGCACCGCCGCCGCCGCCGCCGCGACTTCCCCGCCCCGCCCCCCGCCCGCTCGCTCCTTGCGGCTCCTCGGAGACCTTTTTGGCGTCGTTATGTTTCACTTACGCGCCACCCGCGTGCCGGCGACTCCGCAGGAAATCAGGAATGTGTATGTGTATAATGGCGTGTGTGTACCCGAGAGTGTATTTGTGCATGTGTAGGTGTGTGTATTTGTGAATGTGTATACGTGCGAATTTGTGTGTGTGTCTTAATATTTGTGTGTGTGTGTGTTTATGGGTGTATTTGGGTGGATGTATACGCATGTATTTGTGTGTCAATGTGTGTACTTGTGGAATCAGGAATGTGTAGGTGTATAATGGTGTGTGTGTACCCGAGAGAGTATTTGTGCATGTGTAGATGTGTGCATTTGTGCGCGTGTATATGTGCGAATTTCTGTGTGTCTAAGAATTTGTTTATGTGTTTATGGGTGTTTTTGGGTGGATGTATACGTATGTATTTGTGTGTGAATGTGTGTATTTGTGTGTGTTTGTATTTGTATGCGTGGGACTTCACTATTTCACTCCACATTGGGGGTGAACGAGTAGGACTGTGAAGAAATCGATCTGCTTTATTTGAATGATCTCGCTGCTATGTAAATGTCACTTCATTTGCCAGAATCTGGTTGCTTCTGTCGCAAATTGTCAGGGTCCAGTTGTATAAAGAATGAATTTCAGAAGTAACATGTGTGAAGGATAGTTCATGTATAAAGAAATTGTTCTTGATTTCCAATAACTAAAATCACATTTGTCAAGCTTTTTTACGCCCATGACGACCGTGGAAAAATATGTATTATTCAATGTTAGTAATATGTGTTTGAACTAATTTCATGAATTCTCTCTATTTCATCTCCCCTCTATTTCTCTCTCTACTCTTCTCCCTTTCTTTAACTCTCCCTTTCTCCTCGTCTCTCTCACTTTCTTTTCTCTCTCTTTCTCTAAAAATATTCCTCAAACTCAATAATATTATTATAACGTGTTTCTAGAAATTATAGAATTCTCATTTTTAGTCTTCCCTTATCCATTCTATCCATAAACAATTTATATCGGAAGAATCTTAGCTGATAAATCAAGAAATCTGAATTTCGTGATTTATTCTACTGATAAGTTGCATCTTACGGATCATGAACGAAGACATGTAAATTGTTGTCAAGAAGTTTACTTCACCATATGTAAAAATTTGCAACTTTATTGAATGTTAATTGAGTTGCTATATTTCAAATGACATATAGAGACGGGTTCTGCTTTCCCCCATTTTTTCTAATTCGCAAAGATCTGGAAGCTGTAGACTTCCACTACAGAATATTGTCAACAAGAAGGCGTAGAGAGGCCTTCCAGGCGTGAATTCCAGCTCCGTTACGTGGCGCTTTCTGGTGGTGGTAAGCTGAAACATGCTCTACAACTGCAAGCCTGGGTTGGCTGATGTTGGACTCTCAGAAACTTTCTTGCTGTGTCTGTAAGATTCGAATAAAAAGGAAACTCTTCAAGAAATACAAGAAGTCCTTCTTAGGAATGCAAAGAAAAAGATGTGTGAAAAAGAAGGGAACTACAATTAATTCTTGAAAATAATGAAATTCTTATAGATATGATCAAAGGATTTGAAACTATATGTTTCTTTAGTTGAATGACTAATAATTATTACAAATTAATATGTAATTATTATTAAAAAATGTGTTGTTAACTGATTAACCTTTATGATTTCGCAGTTCGCTAAAGGGTAATATAAATTCAGATTCGATTATCCAATTGTCGGTCAGCCAAAACATCGATTGACCAAATGTGTCCCAGCAGATATTTCATACATTCTTCTTCTTCTTCTTCTTCTTCTTCTTCTTCTTCTTCTTCTTCTTCTTCTACTTCTTCTTATTGTTATTATTGTTATTGTTGGTATTATTGTTATTGTTAGTATTATTGTTATTGTTATTGTTATAATTATTATTATTTGTAATTATTGGAGAGTGCATTCTGGAGCAAGTTTCTTCCTACCTGTCCAGTATTCCTACAGCTAAATCGACCAGCTCCGTTCCTCCTCCAAACGTTAAATTCCTGGGTTATCGGCGCCCACTCTGTTGCAAGAGACCCGTTCGGTCCGTCGCCCCTCCGCCACTTGCAGGAAATTCCATCGGAGTTTTCTTACCCCAAACGACTCCCCGCGGCCCCGGCATTCGCCTGCAGATAACCACCCGATGCAGCCCCGCCCGCCCGCCTCAACCACTCGCGAGGCCCACGTAAGCGCCAAGAGATTGGCCCGTAATGGGGACCACCCGCAGTTTGCCCTACTCTACACCTTTACGACCGAAATCGTCATAAGCTCTGGGGAGGCGAGAGCTGCCGCGCTACGTGCGACCTCAGACAGCGGGTTCTAATGTCGGTGAAGCTGCAGCCGGACCGATGACGTCGTAATGCAGTGTCCTTCCCTCACGCCATCTCGCGTACTTACCGGGTAGTGTGAATCTTTTGGATTCTGTAGTTCTGCAGATCGGGAGTGTGAATGTTTTCAGGATTCCAAGAATTTTATGTATCTCTCAAATTTTGTTTTCAATTTTACCACTAGTTCTCATTGATTTTTAGATATATCGTGCTCAGGAATACGTATTTACTTTTGTACGTACTTACTTATTTTCTACTTATTTTTTAATATTTACATTTATTACTTTTATAAGAATAGAGTAAAGACATAAATAAGAAAGCAACAGATGTAATCTCTTATTTATAAAGAAAAGTACCATTCCAATTTTAAAAAATGTTAGAGAGTCTTTTAAATGCCTTAAATGTTTGGAAACATTTACATCATTTTCTTTACCTCTTACCTTACTTAATTGTGCACAGTTCACCTTCCGAAGAAGAGTAAGAAACATCAAGTTCCATTTGAGGTTGACAATGGCAGCAACAATTCACATTCTACAACGTCTTGTACTGTTTACAATAGTTTAAAATACTCGTGAATATACTATTTTATTGTTAAAATTTGTAGTACTATTGTATTATTTTGAATATAGCTCTATGAAATTAATAATTTGAATATAGGCCTATTAAAAAGCCATTGATCCATTTTTCTGCATTATTATTTCATATTTATGAAAATTTATTACTACAGTGGGTAGTAATTCTAATGAAACATTAAGATGTATGCATGTAGATAAATGTGTCACAAGTTAGATACCCTCAAGTTAATTATGTTTTTAATTGAAATGTTCATTCCCAGGCGGTCCTTTTCATGCACTACAATTTCAACTTCATAATGATCGATACAGATCCGACCGCGCGTGCAAGGGCGGGCAACGATATCTCCTCAGGCGAGCTGTTTGCCCTCTTGCTCGTGGAAGACAAGGTGCCGGCGTTGAGGGCCATCCTCGGACCGGTTTATCGGGACGAGTTTCCGCCCGGTTTCCTGTGCATTCCGTCGGCATTCGTATCTGGTTCTGTTCCGAAGCCTCGCAAATTTCTTTGCCGTTCCTGCAAAGTGCTTCTCCCACGAGTATCTGCATAAGCTGACACTTCTCTTTCCCCGGCTCGCGGCGCGGGGTACAGCTACTTGGACCTGTTTCGCATCGCTTGGTCGATGTTGAAACGTCGATCGGTAGCGTCGATAAAGCGAAAAGAGCATTTAAAGTATTCATGTATTTATTCCTAGGCTCCCATGCATAATGCAAACTCACCGCCCTCTGAGATCGTAAATAGCTTGGGGGCGTCGGTATGCAACGACACCGTGTAGAAACGGAAATCTGTTGCAAGTTGTGTTGACTACTTTTGTCCTGGGACCCACCGCGAGTGTTTGAATATTTTCAGTTTAGCGCCCCAGAGATTGTAAATGAATCGAAAGGAAACTGTCGATCGCCTGCGCATTCGCCTGCAGATGACCACCCGATGCAGCCCCGCCCGCCAGCCTCAACCACTCGCGAGGCCCACGTAAGCGCACGTGTTTTGGAAATTACAATTTGATACTAATAACTAGGAGGCGAATTTTAATGAAAAGTCATTTTCTTTCTTTTCACTTTAGAATAATGCCTTTTAGTATCGACATTCATTTCATTTTATGACAAAAGGAAATGACCCATTTTTATTTTTATTTTATTTTTACATTTTTCTTCAATTTTGACGAATAGGTATTTTTTTTATCTTTTTCGGTCAGTTTTGAAGAATTTGTGGCTAATTTTGTATATTTTAATATTTTAATGGTACCTGTTTGAAATAATATTTAAGAGATGCACGAATTAAACTTCACAGAATTCCTGAATAGCATATTAGATTTATTCGTACAGAAATGGTAATATTAGCCGTTGTGAGTATGTAATCTAAGTTTTCTCTGACATCTATGAGTACCATTGTCGGTTCGTCAGATTTCACAATAAAGACAGAGATTTCCTGGTACAGTCGTAATCAAATGTGTGCAAGCTGATTTCACTTGAACGAAAGAAGCCTGGATTACATCAGTAACAAATCCAACAGCTTAAGTTGTCCATCTGAACTGGTTGTGATCAACTTCTTTACATTATTTTTCTTTGCTTTTAGGTCATTTTTAAAAAAAATTCAAGAGCATTTTATTGATCTTTTTTGGTGATGTTTAAGGACATCAATATCCGCCCCGACTAATAATTAATTAGATTTCTTATCAACTAGAGAAATAGAAAAAATCGTCAGTCGAATCATTTTATCTTTATTACCAATAATACAAAAATGATTAACATCTTAAAAAGGATGTAATGAGTATCAAGGGTTATTTCATTTGTTGGAAGTGTCAAGACACTGCAAAAGTTGAGGATTAAATTGGCATGAAATATAAGCAAAATTTCTGACGCATTGATTAATTTATTTTATATTTGTAATCATTATCAAATGCCTTGTAAAAATATTATTTTCATTTTTAAATACCAAGTATGAAAATTCAATTTATTTGTCGATTCCAAGTTTCTGACAATACATTCACTCTAAAATATGCTGCAATTCGTGGTAGTCCAAGGGTTGGTTTTGCCACTGAAACGTCCAGTTTTAATTTGCTCTATGGATATGGATGTTTTTGGCCGAGAGTACAGCCTTCATTTGACATGCAAGCAATGGGACATACTAATGGAGGTCATCAGGAAACATTTCTTCAATGTACTATGTTCAGAGTTCTGTGTATATACCCAGTTTTAGATAGAATACTTAGTAGAAATAAATACATTTCTACAATCCACTAATTCAACAGTACAAATAAGATGATACTGGTTTTCGGTTAAAAAACGGGACCTGATGCCAGACATATTAGCTCAGCACTTTTGACTTTTGCAGTCTTTCTCGTCACTTCTTTCAAACTTTCAAACAATTCGTACGCGATATGATATTTTGGCAGATTCAAGTTGAATGATTCGCAAAATTACAAACCGTGCATATTCTGCACTATGTAGTTGACCATTTCAATTACAAAACGTAATTTTTAATGAACAACGTCTTGGAAATATTTCTTGAATTTCAATATTTACATGTGTATCAGTTTTCAAAAATATACTGCTCTTGTATACAGACGTAAGACTATTCTATCTGCTCTAAACGATACAATAGTCTCTCAATAATTAAATGTTAAAAAAATATTGCACGTACATTTTGCTGAGTCCAGAGAGAATATTTTATGAGCCTACAAGCAAGTCATGTCAAAATGGTTCCAAAATAGAAAATTATGAAGCGAACGAGGCTCACTACCGGTATCGAAACCCGGCAAGACCACTGTCATTTTTTGTCATCACCTCGAGTGAGTCAGATTGTTGAGGAGGGGTCAACGCATCCCCCCGCACGCACAGCCGCGCCGACCCGCAGGGGGAGGGGGAGGGGAGGGGGCCGCGCTCCGCCTTGAGGCTTCCATCCGCACTCGCGCGGGGTCTTCGGGGGTCGTTAAATTTTAATTGGGCTACGATGAGCGCCTTCATAATATATAATCAGCGCCAGAGACCGGCTAATCTCGAGCAGATTGCCGACCGGCCGACTGGGCGCTGGCAGTTGTGGCGGTGGCGGTGGCGGCGGTGGCGGCGGTGGCGGCGGTGGCGGTGGTGGCGGCGGTGGCGGCGGTGGCGGCGGTGGCGGCGGTGGCGGCGGTGGCGGCGGTGGCGGCGGTGGTGGCGGCGGTGGTGGCGGTGGCGGTGGCGGTGGCGGTGGCGGTGGCGGTGGCGGTGGCGGCGGTGGCGGTGGTGGCGGTGGCGGCGGTGGCGGTGGCGGCGGGCGCTGTGTTGGGGGCGGCGGGACCGTCTGAGCCGCAAGCAATGTTCATGGCCGAAGGCGTGTTATAGGCGGCCGCGGCCTGGGGCATCTGAATACCGCCACCCCCTCAAAACAGTGGTAGAGATTATGATTCTAAGAGGGCAATAGAGCAGAGATGAGAAATACAATATAGGTAATTTCCGCAGAGGCACAGTACACATTCTTGGACGTAGAAATCGTAGTGTGCGTCAAGTCGTTTTGAATTAAATAGAAAACCAATCAAAGAGTGAGATAACAAGGATTTTAGTAGCAGAATATTTGTTTGCAGCTAATCCTTTGATTCTTGTAGCATAATCAGAACTTTACATGTCATTATTGTTCTTGTTTCCAGAAAAAAGTTAGATAACATTTATATTATTGTTTCCCGTATTGAAACTATTTGGTCATGGCTTTTATCAAATATAAAAAGAAGAAATGTACCTCATGCAAATGTTAAGTCTGTGGTGTTTCGTTTTCACCATGTTCGACAATTTCATTATTGATTAATGAAAATGATACATACAAAAACATTGGGAGACAAAAAGATGTTATAC
The DNA here is from genome assembly GCA_011170035.1 of Teleogryllus occipitalis. NCBI lineage: Eukaryota > Metazoa > Arthropoda > Insecta > Orthoptera > Gryllidae > Teleogryllus > Teleogryllus occipitalis. Next base: position 253,405 of record BLKR01000220.1, on the reverse strand, counting down.
ATAAATTGATAATATCTGTCTGTTTATTTTATTACGAGTGGCTGAGCCTTTCCTGTTTCAATATTTTCTCAGAATACTTAAAAATAAGAATCTTCCATCTGTCTGGAACAAAATCAGCGCCGTTTAGTGATGATTACTTGAAACAGAACATAGTCAATTAACTTCTTTGATAATTTAAAAATAATGTTTTGGGACACTGTGCATTTCACTCCCGTTCCTACAGTGCCCATGTATTCGCAATGTAGGTTCCGGGATGTAAATGTGTCTTTCACAAAAAATGAGCAGTTATTAGAGAAATTGATCCATTTAAAGTTTCAAAGCATGCTGGACTCATTATTAAACTTGTTCTCACTCAGTGATCAAGCATTTTGTAGATACGAATGTATGCATTTTTTGTATTTATGTCCGTGAGTAATATGACTCATTCTGAGGTTGAAAAACTTCTGAAACCTTTTAAAGATTCATGTCTGTAAAAACAATGTCATATTTCCCTCTTACAAATTAATCTCGTAAAAACATTAATTCAGAAAATAATACAGTAATGGCATTATTGATAGAGTGATATTGGTCAATTGACACAAATAAACGATATTACGAATGAATCATTATATAAATTATGATCAAACTTCATTACATCTCCATAACATCTAATTAAATGGTAGTATATCATAATGTAAATTAGATTCAATGGTCATTTTGGAAAACGAAGAGCATGCAAGAGTGAACGTCAAGATGTACCAACATTTACAAGATGGATATTGTATCATTTTACCAGCTATCCAATGAAATAATTCATTAAAAATATCTTGCTACCCTTATTGTTTTGATATTATTCAAAATTATAGTAAGATGCCTCTTGCTGTACCACGGACGAATATAGTTAAATGCATCCTAAACAAATCTTAACAAAATGCAAATCATCCAAAATCCATATCTAAGAACAATACATAAATATAAACGTATTAAAAACAAATGCATCAACATTGTATGTTACAAACAAACCACTACATTACGACTATTTAACCTAGAGAAATTAGCCCATCACATCACATACTCTCATCAAACGTGTATACAAAACTTACGCAAATATCATCACTATCCGAATTAACGTTGTGCAGAAATATCCATTTCACTATTCCACAAATTATCCACCAAAATGTTATAAACAGATGTGCTTTAGGTTTAGGGGGTAGAAATGTGACTTACAGATTTCCTCAACCATTGTATTAGCTGTAAATTAGTTATAATTCAGTTTTAAGTCACCAATGTTTGTGAGAAAGTTGTAAAAACTGAACCATGTAAACCCTCGGAAAATCCTTACTTAAACCTAGCCCAGTCTTCACTCTCCCACTTTATCTTTTATTTTCACCCACTTTATCACGTACAAGCCCCGTCTTCTCTCCCCCCTTGTCGCCGCCCCGCGCTCTGCCCCCAACCCGTCCCATTTCTACTCCATCCCAGATCTACCGTCGTCTAAGGTCTCTTCCTTGTTCTCACCGTGATCATCTCCCCGCGACCCTCTGCTCCGTCACATCTACTCCACCTTCGCTCCCATTTCATCTCCATCGTCTCCCTGCACATAGAACTCCAAGATCCTACCACCGCTCTGCTTCATCTCTGTCTTCACCCTGCACACGGCCCTCCAAGCTCTGGCCCCACGTCCAGGTGCATCTCCGTCTTCTCCCCCATAATGCGCGTCTCAGCTCTCGCCCCCGATCCCATGACCGCCTCATTCCTGTCCTCCACCTTTGCTACCTTGTCCACACCCTCGTGTCCTCTCCAACTTGCCTTTTCCGCCCCACGTCCCGCCACTGGCTTGCCCTCGCACCGCCTCGGTGTGGCACACACGCCGCCCCCTCTGCAAGGCGCTCGCGGATGAATTTATTACAGCGCGCCTTCCCTCGTAATCAGGATCGCCGTCCGGCTTTTGCTTTAATCTGCTGGAAAACTCTGCCTTTTTCCTCGGCCGCCTGTAGGCTTGCATTGCGTGGCCCGCCGCTCCCACCCCTCGTTCCCGCCACCACTCCTCGCCTACCACCATCACCCCAACCCCGCTCCCGCCACCACATCTCCCCCGCCCACGCCTCTGCCACGGCTCCCCGCCACCGATTGCCCGTGCCCCCGCCCGCGCCGCCACACACGCCCCGTCCGTCCCCCCGCCCAACCCGCTACCGCCCGCGCCCCCGTCCCCGTCCGCGCTCACGCCCGCGCCCCCGCGTGCGCCACCGACCGCTACCCCGCCCGCGTGCCATCCGGGACCCCGCCCCCTCCCGCACCCCCTGGAAAATCCCACGCCCGCGCACCCGCCCACACCCCTTCCATACCCGCGCCGCCGCCCTCGCTCTCGCCCCGTCCACGCCCCGTCCACGCCCGCGCCCACCCCTCGACCCCGCCCTCGCCCTCGCCAGCGTCCCATCTAGGCCCCCGGCCGCGCCCGTGCCCCCGGCCGCGCCCCCACCCGCGCCCCCGCCCGTGCCCCCTCCCGCTCCCCCCCGCCCGCATCGTCGCCGGCGCCCCCGGCAGCGCCCCCTCCTCCTCCGCCTTCTCATTCGCTTCCTTCTGTGTACCTTGGCCTCTACACCACCACCATCATCGCCCACGCATCCACCTTCGTCCCAGTTACCACCTCCGCCTCGGTCTCCGCCTTTGCTTCTGCCGCCGCCAGCGCCGGCGCCGCGCTGTTCCGCCCCCGCGCACTCGTTCTGCCACGCCCCCTCGCGTTTCCTCGCTTCGGAGCGGTTTACCTTGGCTGTCCTCCCGATGGAGAAACGCATACAGTGAAAAAGCCTACATTTTCTCAGGATACGGGGCAAGACGGTTGGCGGTTGACGGTTGGGTTTTGACGGTTTTAACTCCCCTTTCGAGTAAACACGAATGTCTGTGGACGCACCCCTGGTGGGTGATTGCTTGGTTGATTATTTCGTGGTTCCGGGCGCGTCATCGGCTATGGTAATTATTCCCGTGAAGTTTGGTGCATTTTTATCCTGGGAGGTGGTGTTCTTCCCCCGCTGGATGTCGAGATCCGAGGACGTTCTACACGGTTTGAGGGTTTCCTCAACCAAGTATCTGACACCAGCGGGGTTCTGCCCCAGCATCCGACAAGCCCTAAGCATCCGACTGGTACCCCATCAAGTGTGATAATGTAGTGTATGTGCGTGAGGAGAGGATAGGAGAAGGAAAGATACCGCGCGGTTCGGAGCCCGTTTGTTAAGAACTGCTCCGGTAGTCGTCTGGTTCTGATAGAAGAAAACAAGGAAAACTACCGATTAGAGCGGGCGGCTGTTATAATTCTCCTCCTCAAAGCGGCTGATTTCGACTTAACTATCTATCTAGTGTTGAAAACCCTGCCCCAATCGGGACTCTTAATTCTGGAATCTCCCCATCAGAGGCACTGCAGTGACAGTAGATGACTTGAGACACCTCAGCCAGCCCATAAAAGGGAAAAAATTGCCTCGAAGGAAACTCACCTGTTCCGGATTTCTTCCGTATGGGGCCATAATGTGAGTGTCTGCCCAAGATCGCTTTTCCAAATAGTTTTGTAGAGGTTTGTTGCGACGCGCCCTCGGCTAGACTAAAGCTCACTCTCAGAGGGATGTCACAATTGGCGAGCAATGAATGAGGCTTCGGAATATGCATCAATATGATAGATGCAAACTGATACGAGAGTAGAATTCGTATATATTTTTATGTACACATTATATTGTCTTTCGATTTTTCTTGTTCATTTTCATGCGACTCATAGCACGAGTCGTTATTCTCCGCTTTTTCAATGTCTTTTCCTGTGTCTTCTTTACTTATTTTTAAGTAGAGAAGTCTGTTTAATCTGTTTGGATACAAAAGCATACGTCAAAATTTTATCTTCAGTACAGTAAATGTTTTAAAATTTTTCTCTGTTAATGGTCTTCTTTCAATTATTTTGTCATACTTGCTAGACTATCATTTGTTGTTACTTAGTTTGTTCTTTCGCCATTTTTCCCCTTTTTGTCTTAAGATCCACAACATTAAATGAAGATTACATTTATTGCACTTTGAATGCATTCTTTTGAGAACTGTGTATACTTAAAATTTAAAAAACACTTTTTCCCGTAATAATTATGCAATTACAATTGAGTAACTTGTTTTAGAAGCGTTCTATAGGTAACTATTAGATTGAATATCATTTATTATAGATTTTTATTTCATTTTAGTAACGTCAATCAGACGTTAACGTCGTTCAGATGTTGTTGACTTCTCAAAGATTTTGTTTTCCTTTTAGTGTCATTTTTTGTCAACTTTCTGCGATATTTTGAAGCCTCGACTGTCAGCCCATTATTATTTACTCTTTTGTTTTTTCTGATTTTGTTTGCCTTTTAATCTTTTTACAATATCACCATTACACTACCCCCGTTCTCTTCGAGATCAATCACCCCCAGTTCTTGTGCTGACCCTATTTTGCCCCGCCACCGCAGTCTTCAGCGATTGGAAACAGGAAACTTTTTTAACGAGGTGCTGCCGTAATGATGTTTTTTACTTGGCCCTTCACACTTCGTGAATATCATTATCGCAGCTGTCGTATGCATATAAGAATACCAATATTCATTAACGATCTAATTTATTGGTGAATTCAGGATGCATCTCTGTAAAACTTCTTGACATACTTGGTAATTATCCATTTTTTGTTTGTTTTACTTCGCTGAAACAGACAAAGCTCTCAAAGTAACGTTCCAATAATGTAGAAAGAGGTAATTTTTGTATAATTACCATACATTGCAAGCTGTTTTTGTGAAGAGCGAAATATAATGGACGTCGAAGAATGGGATTGGCATGGCAATACTGTAGAAAGAATACGCAGTTGACCTAAATCTGAAGAAGAAGAAGAAGAAGAAGAAGGTAACGAAAAAGAAGAATATGATATGCATGGAGATCCACATCCCTGTAGGTCCACATGTAGAAGAAAAATAATAAGAAAAATCACAACAAAAACAGCGTACGTATTTGCTTCCATCTTGATGACAGTTCGAATATTTCTTGTGTTTTGAAAACGCCCCCTTTTCCAACCACCACGAATATTTTGCTCCGCTTTAGAATTTTGTAAAAACCAACAACACCGGAATAAACAAACAATAATAATACGATGCTTCCCCGTCCCGAAATTACAGTTTTTTGGATCGCCGGCGAGCCCCGTCCCTCGGGCTGCGGGTGCTATTCAAGTCAAATCGTTTAACTGCGTCGTTTGTCGTGCCAGTCGGCGGCGCGGCGCGGCGCGGCGCGGTGCGGGGCGGCCTGAACGTGACGCGACGGTTCGTAATTCGCCTCCGCGTCGCGACCGCATCCGGTGGGCGCTCGGGGGGCGGGGGCGGGGGCGGGGCGGAGGCCACGACGTCGGTGTCAGCGACGCCGGTCACGGCGAGCACTGGGTAGTTGCCGACTCTGCAGGTAGACAGGAGGCGTGGTTTCGGGAGGCGAGGTGTCGCGTAGGGGATAGTGCAGGTTTCCTTAAACTCTAAACTAAACTCATTTTTTTGTCCCCTTCAGATGCCAGCTTTTACCGATCAAAGCCATCGGGAGCGGTAGCTCACTGTATCAACTGATGTCACTGCAGCGTCTCTGACCGGGAGGTCCTAGGTTCGAGTCCTGATGGCGGCAGCCTTTCATCTCGGTCGAATTCAGTCGCTGTCTGGAGGAGAATTCCAGCGGCCGGCTGCTCTGATCGGTAGTTTTCCGTGGTTTCTCCGATCAACACCAGGCGAATGCCGGAGCAGTACCCTAGCAAACGTCTGTCCTTCCTCTTCCTTGTCCTATCTTCTCCCCTTACACACACACTTACACTAACATGCACTACACTACCACATATTCCGGGAGACCGGTCGGGAGCTTAGAGCTTGTCCAGGCTGGGGCGGTGCCCCACTGATGGGAGAGTCCTGGTTAGGGGGGGGACCCCACTAGCCGACGGTAGGTCTCGCCAACCAGCGGGGGAAGATCACAGCCATCTCCCGAGAAAAACATGCACAACACTTACGGGACTAAAGACCAAAGCCGTTGACGCGCCCCGAAACACGAAAAAATCAATCAATACCGATCAAAGCCATTCCACTCCTTATCATCAGGCGAAGGCATGACCTGGCGAATTAGAGAGGGGAAATTTGTGAGGGAATGGGTAGGGGTGGCGCCCCCTCCCAAGACCCTAGTTACGGACGATAAGGAGTGGAACGAATTGTAAGCGAGGCGAGGGGCGACAGGTACATGATAGTCTCGTATGTTTATAATAATGTTTGGGGCATGTAGTGTACTGGGGAAATATTAACATCACATTGATGTATGAATTGCACAAAACTCATACTTTGATGATTGTGTCTACGAAATATACGATCTTGATTAATGAGAATATGTGGTACAATAAACCAAGAAAGCGTTTGGAAGGAATCTAGTTATGGGCAATGATAGTAACTTCATCTATCATGAAATAGATGAAATAAAACCTTATGATTTCAGAATTGAGAAAATATGAATTTCTATTTGACAAAAATACGATGAAGATTAATACATGAACACGAAATACCCATATTAAATAATAAAAAACTTATTTTCATTATAAAATAGACTTGATACGTTCCAAAATTATAAGAAAACATAATTATTCGCAAGTGTTTAAATCATTATAGAAAGGCTGTTTTCAAACACCGTTTTAGGAACTTTGAAATATGTGACGAAGGATTTCTGCCATATTCAACTTTCTCTTCAGTCATTTCATTGATTTGAAATAGTTGGACAGGAGAACTATGATGTCTAACTATGAAAATATTTTACATTTTTTATTATATTAAAATTTATATCAAATAATAACATTGTATTTAGATACTCGCATTATGTTGTATTGTTTACTGTAATTATTCTAACAAAACAGTAAGAATATGAAGTTCATTTATTGAATTTAAAAACACAAACATACATTTGGAATACCTAGCTAATTGTTTTAACAATGACCTCGTTTTAAACGTGGCATTAGGATCAAGTGTCGAAAGCTGGTGGCATTGGTGAGAACGACCCCTATCGCGTGCGGTAAGTTGTTCGACAAAAGGATTTCAGTAGAACTTGTCCTGGAGCGTTGTTTTGCGAGTGAATCCTTTTTGTGAGATAATTCGTCACTCTTAGTATTCCTCTACTCTTCCACTGAGGAATCTGGTTCGTTAAGTGCTTGACAATTACTGCCAAGAAGTCAACTGTCAACTACTGGCAGCTTCCGGTGGATATGAGAACAATTTTCTATTTAATGAACGATTATGGAAGATTTCCATGACGAGAATTGTAAAATGTCGAAATATTGAATGTAGAAATCTTTTCTTTCTTGTTTCCATGTTGGTCGAACTTCGTGTGTGGCTCATTGTTTAGGATACATCTCCTGCATTCATTACTTGAGCATTGATTTCGGGCGTGTCATCTCTTAAACTTACTAGTTCTGTGGGAGTAGTGCATGCAAACATCCAGGCAGGTGATGTGACTTCCGATGGAACGTAACATTCGGCGCCAGAATTCAGATCAGCTTGCAGGTTTCCACCTCGAGGTTTCTCCTCCAGTGAGACATTAACTCAGCTGCGACAAACCCTAAAGCGCTTATCTCTTCTCACGTCGTGTATGGTCGTGTGGTGGAAGTAAATTTAAGTGTGTTAAAAAGGAAGAGGAAAACACACGGTTGACAAAGGAAAGATCGCGCACTGGCACTCGCCCATTCGATGTACTTCTCTGGCATTCGCCTGGCATTGATCGGAAAAACCAAGCGAAACTACCGATCAGATCAGCTGCCTGCTAAAATTCTCCTCGAAAAAAATTTTTGAATTCAATTCAGATATGTAGCTGGTGTCAAAATACGCCACCGACATGACCTAGGACCTAGGACGACCTAGGTGAAACCTAGGACCTTCCGGTCAACGATACAAATCCGCAATTATCTGTTTATCTACCACAGCCAGTAGTTGATCGGAGAAATTTAGCGATCAATGCAATCAACCTTCAGATTTTTTATTTAAACAGTGATGTTGGGTAACCTAACTTTATTTAAGTAGTGCCTAAAATCCGCCGAAATCTGGTCTTCAACCTAACAACTCCATGGCACATCACTCCAGTTGCGAACTGCCAACTTGACTAACGCACCAGAAGAGCATTGAGTCCAGACTGAACCATGGACGCGTCCCTGCCTCCATCGCAGCCATTTTCACGGCTTCCACATCCGCCGTCAGCATTGGAGCGACCGCTGCCTCGTAAAATCGGCGCCAGCCGCCGCCGCCGCTGCCGCCGCTGCGCTGGTCGTCAGATAACCGTTTTTATTGCCAATTCGCGAGCGTATTGGCGCGTGCACGTGGACCCTCTCGCCGTCTCACCCCTGTCTCCCCACACTCTCCCCGACTTACAAATATGTTATGGGTCTCGCACGGTTTCGTCGCGTCTCCATTGTCTGACGCGACTTCATCTCGTCTTTCCTGAAGGCATGAAAAGTCCGGTAGGGTGTATTTATTTGTTCTCGTTGTTCCAGGCGCCTTTCCTAATTTGGAAAAGTTCGGATCATGCCCAACGTTTTTGTTACTGAATTCTACAGTTTATTCCACCTCTACAAATGTATCGGAATAAATGTTACAATCTTCTATGACATGTAGGGATGTCGAAATTTATCACTATTTGACATTGAACAATAATAGGGAATTTCAAATAATGGAGTTACACATACATCTTCGGTTTATGCAACTTTACCCGACATGTTCGTTGCCAATAATATATTTTTGTACTCTTTTGCCCGCTCTGGAAGTTCATAACATTGATTCTAAGTCTGCTTGTAGGACCACACTTCTTTACGAATCGGACATTCATTTAAACTTCCAAATTTAATATTTGTTTTTGGAAATGTGTAGAATGCGGCCGAACAACGGGACGAGAACTAACTGGTGCTAACTAAGTTTTAAAGTTGAAAGTCAATATTTAGTAATCCGTTATTGTTTACCAGGATAAATTTAATCAAAAATTGAGTAGTGAGTAGAAAGTGCATGACACTTCACATTGTTGTAGGGCACGTTTTTCATATCTGGAGGAACGTCTAAACAGAAACTCCTTCATCTGACTTTTTCTCTTACAAAACTTGATATTTTTGATGAAATAATGTTTTAACAACATAGACTTATAAGCACTTTCCTTTTTGTTGTGTTAATTGTTAAAGCAAATAGTACCGGAAATCTACTTTTATCAAGTTGTTTACAACTCTGGGACTCGTGTGCAGTTTAATGTAGTGAAGACGATGATCATGATCTGACATTTTTTCCATTGCATCTCATAAAAATTTTACTCAGTGACGATTGTTCTATATTTCTACCACACACTTGAGTCGAAGAAAGACTCGTGTTATCTCTTTGAAAATATTTTATGGGCAATTCCGAGAAAACTTTAAATTAATTAAAATGTGCAAAACATTGATTGGTGCACACGGCATGCCTATTTATCTAAACCTTTAATTTTTATCGCAGTCTGACATTACGCGCTGGCAAGTTGACACTAATGGAATTGAATATTGTGTAGACACTGCAGAGGCTCAGTACCTTCCTTGTTAGTGTAGAACTATCTTTGAACAAAGTAAAAGCTTCACTAGTGGTTTCTCTTTCGAGTTATATAATATTGTTGTACGGTGGAGTACGAGATACCGCCGATGCCAATTGCGTATTTGTTTTTCGGCTAGTGATACCAAAACTACGAGAAAACATGTAATTATAGCGATCGTGATTATAATTCTGAAACCGAACAGGAGCAAGAGAATAAATATGAATATAAAAATGATTCAAATAAGCCAACAATGAATTTTATTATGACAAAAATTCTTCACGTGGTGTGCCTACCCTTCATTGATTAGTTTTTTCCGGGCACGTCAACGACTGCCATTTGTCCTGTACCAGTAGTACGTGTTTTATCCGGACGTGTCGCTGATTTTCCACTGCTGGGTAAAGATATCTAGCGCCGACCTACACGTCGGCTAGGAGTTTCCCTCAACTAGGTATCTCCCACTGCCATAGCTTAGTTCCCAAATGCTCTCCCGCCACGTGCCGTAGTGTGGTGCATGTAACTGTAAGTGTATGGGGTAAGTGTAAGGGGTGATGATCGAACAAGGAAAAGGAAGGAAAGATCGCGTGCGGTCCGTGGTCCGTTTGTGGGGTATTGCACTGGCATTAGCCTGGCGTTCACCGGTAAAACCATGGAAAAATACCAGCCAGAGCAGTCGGCTGCTTGAATTCTTCTCCAAAAGCAGCTATTTCGTATCTAGCTAGTGTCGAAAATCGAGCCCTAGAACCCTCCGTTTGGAGGCCATTGCAGTAACATGAATTGAAGCTGTGAGCCTCCTCAGCCGGTCGTCTATTTATTTATTTATTTATTTTGTCAAAAACTGTATGTGGCGTATGGGGAAGAAAATCATCTGCGCACGCTTTCTTGAATTTCAGAATCCCTTCCCAACAATGTAACTATTAATAGTTGAAAGATGAAAAGTAATAGTAATAATAATAATAATAATAATAATAATAATAATAATAATAATAAATTTAAAAAAGCGAGAAATAAACATTTCAAAAACTAGATATTTTCGTTGCCGAATTATAGAAAACTTATTTTTAACGGTAAAGGAACGAACAGATTTGATTTGTCTGCATTGTTAACAAAATAGAAACTCACACTAAGCTCTATCACCACTACAAGCAAAAGGAAAGTTCAACAAAACGTGCGCATAGTGAAGCTACATAATACTACTCGTCCCTTAATATTGTCTCACCCACCCAATGATATACCAGTTCACTCGTTCCCTCTCCGCCAGTCTCGCTTTCAACGAGACTTACCTCAGTTCTCCAATGTGTGTGTCGTGACCCCTTGTGGAAAATCCTGCCATCACCGGGACTCGAACTCAAACTTTTTCATCACCATAAATCTTGATAAAACAAATGTAAATTTTTAGACTAGCAGATAAGTTCAATGTCCAATAATACGTTGTATTGTAGGAATGAAGCGTAAAGCGGTATTACAGACCGACGATGTTAATTAAAGGTTTTGAAAAGCGATACCAATTAAAGGTTAATATCAGTTAAAGGAATATATTGGGAGGTGACATCGTTTTTCTGATTCGTGATTGTTACTTGTCATTTACTGTGTTCTCAACTGTACTTTTCTATTACTCATCATCGTAATTATCGTTCACTGGCATTGCACACAACTCTTGTACAATATTTTTCGTAACACTAAAATATAATACTCTGCATCATCACCCATGTATGCTTATTCCTCGACTTCAGTGTATGCACTCTCTTTCACCTCCCCGTCTCTCTATTTTCTTAATATTCTTCTCTCTTCCCAACACAACTTGTGTTTTCTTTTTACTTTCTGGAAGTTTTGTCTTCTTCCCAAACACTTTCTTGTGCTTCACACGTCCTTCGCGCGTCCTTCTTTCTTTGTAGTAGCTCGTACCGTGCAATTAGAGCGATGCGTTCAATTACGCCTACTTCAGCGAAACGGCCGCTGCTTTCCGTACGTTTTTGCCCAGAGGGCGCTGCGTGCGTCCCGACGCAGTGGAAATGAGCCGGGGTGAGCTGGCGGCTTTCAAGCAGCTCTAATAGCTGTTTGTACAAAACGCCGATACATTTAAGAAGGACGTAATTCTTCTGGAGGCGATGAGAAGCCCCACGTGCGATTGACGCAGGGAACAAAGGCCTCGTCTGTTCGCGCCCCAAGTTGCTCTGAGCATATTTTTGTATAATTGCGATGGAAAGAACCTCGACGTTATTTGTATTAATGGTGGTGCTTGCTTTCTTGAATATGCCGGCCTCTTGAGTTCAGACGCCTGCTATTCAAAATTACGTGCCGTTAATGTTATCGTGTAATCGTTATTTTGATATTTTGTATTAAACGATAAAACATGAATATTTCCCAATATTTAGCTTATGTCCCGCGATGCAATATAACCAACTACTTAAAATAATATGTAAGATGATGCATTAATTAAGATGTATATTGAATTGCATTACATGTCTAGATTCAGTTTGTAATGATGAGAGAATTAAAGTAATGAGACAATACGTAGTATCGTCAATACCTGTTACACACACTCTTCAACAAAACTTCCATTATTTCCAATGCTATCACTATTCATCTGTCTCTTAATATTCCAACAATAAATAACGTAGCATCTGAAAAGTAAAGAAGTGTAAATGCAATTTTAATTAATTCACATACTGACTTATTATAACACTGCACTGTGTACTGTTATTGCGTGAAATATCATATCTGCAACATATGAAGATGAATCAATAGTGAAGATTTTCCAAGCGATTACGAGATTGTCATAGAATACTCTCAGGGCCACCATTGAGCACGTGCTCCGTAACGACCCAACGGAGGGCGGCGTTCCGCAAGGTCTACAATCCGGCCCCAACGGCCCACGGGGCTCAGAGCGCGGGGCTTTCCGGCCGAGCGCAAACAGGGGGTGCGTCGCCGTCGCAAACGCCGCCTACGCCCTCCCGCCTCAACCGCCCCCCCCCCGACCCGCCTACACAACCCTTGGCAATGCCGCCTCCGCCGCCACCACTCCAGCAGCCTCTACCGCTTCCTTCAACGCCGTCGCCCCCGATCCATCACCACTTTTGCCTTCACATTAACCTCCACTTCCACCATCGCTCTTACCGTCTCCACCATTGCTACCGCCATCTCCCATTCGCCATCTCCATGACCCCGCCGATTTCACCACCACCAACATCACTTCCACGACCGCTCCCTTGGGCACTGCAGTCACCGTCGCCACTTACATCTCTGCTAATGCCTTATTCGGGGGAGGGGGTTGGTGTCGACCTCGTCTCCGCTGCTAAGTTCTGGAGACCGTTGAGGGACCGCCACGCGTCTCGACGTTCTGCTCGATCGGCCGAATCGCTACGGCAGGCGCCGAGCGTTTTGATGCGTCCCGCTTCGTCACGCTCGGGGTTCGGCGCTTGTCAGCATTGCGATGTCAATCGTGACGAGGAGTATCACACATTTTTTGTCACTACAAGGAAAGGAACGGCCGCCAACGATTTCAAATTTGTTTACTTTTCTAACATATATTTCATTTGATATTTATTATTCAAAGCCTTCGTACGGAGCGTTACGATGCGTGGTGCTGCTCTAGGTTCATAAGTTTTATCGATGGCATATATACTCATCGATCGGTGTCGCGATGAGCAGTTGCAGCATCATTTCTTGAGAGTGAGAAAAGAACTGTCGCAATGAGGGTTCAAGAGTATCACTATTCAAACAATTTTTAAAATGTTATGTTTCTTATACCGAGACACTGAATACGGAACATTTCAGCTTCAGCACACTAGACGTTCGACGCTTCTCACGATACGATGCCACTCCTGTCGATCAGTTGCACAGTATTACCACGACCAGGAATGACTTCAAACGGGGTTGAAATTGCAAGGTTGTAACATAATTTTCGCGTGACTTATTACGTTTTCATTCATTACGAAGCGTAGCGTCAAATGATATTGCATGTTTCGCAGATCGATGCATACGACATATACAAGTATTTGATGACGCTTCTGGGGGGCCACGATTCGATTGATTGATTCCGCACACGTCCACTACATTGGTATAAGTCCCATTGGTGTAGTGTACGTTTTTTCCTGAGATGAGACGTTATTCATTACCCGCTGAATGATGATATCTGCCGCCGGCCTACACGCCAGCTTGTGTAATATTTCCCTTTCCTATATCTAACGTCAACGGGCCACCGCCCCAACCGGGACAAGTAAAAAGATCCTGACATGTGTGGTAGTGTAGTGCATGTATGTGAAAGTGTGTGAGGAAGTGGAGAACGTAGGACAAGAAAGAGGCAGTAAACTTCGCGCAAGGTCCTTTGCCTGATTTTGCCCGACATCCGCCTGACATCATAAGGAGAAACGACGAAAACTACCGATCAGAGTAGCTGAACGCTACAATCCCCCTCCAGACGGCGACTGAATTCAAACTATCTAACAGGTCGGGAGCTTAGAGCTTGTCCCGGCTGGGGCGGTGCCCCGCTGGTGGGAGAGTCTTGGTTAGGGGGAAACCCCACTAGCTGACGGTAGGTCGGCGCCGGATCTCGCCATCCAGCGGGGGAAGATCATCGCCATCTCCCCATAAGAAAATATGCACTACACTAACGGGACTAATGCCCAGAGCAGTTGACGCGCCCGGAAACACGAAAAACTCAATCAATCAATCGAACTATCTACTGTGACCATCCGTTTTGCCGAGGTCTCGGAAAACGGAGCACATCAATATTCAAGAATAAGATAAGCTGTTTGAACGCGCGCCAACGCGCATGAATACAATCCGAAAATGGAAACTACGAACTATATCCGTAAGAGGGCGTCTAGGTAGTGTATGCGACACCGAGAGTCGGGAGAAAGAAAGCTTTCTTTTCTGAAGTAACAGCTGGAGAGTGAGGACCTACCGATCACGAGAAGGCGGCACCTCGTACTGCTACGGACTTCAGGACTGCATCTACGATAAAAACTCTTCAAGACATTCGAGGAGGTAATTATCATATTACAATGCATTAAAACAATTCATCAGGAAAAGGATGAAAGTATAAGTGACGCATTTAAAATCTTTGTAAGAGAGAGGAGTGTGAATAGCATGAAACTAACGAGGCCATTCATTTCTTTTCTTTGCAGTTTTTTTATTTTTATATTTATTCTTCTTATACAATAGACTCAGTTGTCGTATTGTAGATTCTTTTAAATATGGAATTAAAAGCTAGTTACATTCTATAAAAGAATACGAAAAGAGTATCAACGGAAAACGAGACGGAGGCCACATCGTGAGTTGAACAACGGTACTGGAAAGGGTCGACCGTGCGGTTCTGCAGAGGGGCGGCTTTGCTCCCGACCGAGCTGCAAGGACAAGGACATCGAGCGATTGGAAGAGTCGACGCCGCAGATTTCTCTACGCCGTGAGAAGACACAGTAAGGTCGTGCCAACTTGAACAATTTGTAGATATTAGAAGGAATAATTTGTTTCGAAAGAAAGTATTAGTACAGGTTCTTTATACCGATATTCTGTGAAAAATAGAATCAATCTTTTCTTTCAAGAAAAACTTAGCTAATTGTAAAGTTGCAACTAGGAAATTTACGACTGGAATGATTAGGCAAAGTTTTAAGTATTCTTTGAAATTGATTTAAATGAGAGAAAGGAAACAGTGTAGTTAATTATTAAGAGTGTAAGTTGTTTTCTTTTTTTCAGCAAGACAAAATTCTTGTATATGTAAAGTGTTTTATGTTTATTTACTGTAACAGCAATTTAATTAGAATATACTTAAGTAAGTGGAAAGTGATTCGACTTGAGTTTCTGTGTAAGTGCATTCAATCCACAACGGCCCACATGACCCTGATCCCCGCTATTCTAATTGTATTTTTTTATTTTGCGCCCACCTTGAAAACCCATTCTGAGCTAGCCGGCGGAGGGGTGGGTCGCAACTGGCGCCCATAAGCGGGGCTCGATTATTGGATGCATTTACCAAAACTCGATTTGAGAAAAACTGAGACCAAAATTTGGTGGAACCAAAATTTCTAGTACAATTGAATCACAATTCACTAAGATTGCTGAACAGGTTACAGAGAACAAAAAAAGGTGTTGTGTAAAAGTGTGTTTTTTCTGGAGTGTTTTTCAAAAAGGGTATTATATGAAAGTGTTATCTGTTCGAGATAGTGTTTGGTATTTGTGTGTGTAATAATTTGTAAAAAGTGTATTGTGTCTGGGAAAGAGGATTGATTGATTCTAGGCAGTTAATACAGTCAAAATGGCAGATAAATATAACGCGGCTAGGAATTTAACTACCGTTGAAGGATCGTCTGGGGATTCAGATAGCGATAGGGAAGTGGGAGGACAAGCTCCAAGTACCATGATCGCGAAAGAAACGGTAGAAGTAGAACAAGGAACGTCAGGAGAAACTAGCATGACCTCGCCGACGGAATCACAGCAAACGCCAACACGAGATCCGGATGAGGAACAACGAAACCTCGACAGGGCAAATTTAATGATGCAACGATTAATAGGACAATTCATGCAGCAATTAGATACGAGGTTAGGAATGCAGAATGAAAAGACAGAGGAAAATATAAAGAAATTAGGGACTAACTTAGAAACAAAATTAGAAGAAAATAACTCGGCAATAAATGCATTAGAAACTAAATTAGAGGAGAACAAGAATGCATTAGAAACTAAATTAGAGGAGAATAACTCGGCAATAAATGCTTTAGAAACTAAATTAGAGGAGAACAAGAATGCATTAGAAACTAAATTAGAGGAGAATAACTCGGCAATAAATGCTTTAGAAACTAAATTAGAGGAGAACAAGAATGCCTTAGAAACAAAATTAGAAGAAAATAATAGGAAGTTAGAAGAGAATTTAAAAATACAATTCACTGAATTAGCAGAACAGTGGAAGGTCGAATTTAAGAATGAGATTCAACAAGAATTAGGGCAGGAACACGAGAAGTTAGAAGAAAAATTCACGGAACTGGGTCATGAATTAGAAGAGAAGATTGATCAAGTTACGAAAGGATTTGAAAATAGGATCGAAATGCAATCAGATCTTATAACCACCGTGTCCGACAGGCAGACTGAGATAGAACAAGGTGTAGAGAAGTTTCAAAAATTAGTTACTGAACAAGTTAAGGTTCAAGCTAGTAAATTAGATAGTGGAATAAAAGCTCTTTCGGAACAAGATGTGGTTCTACAACACCAAATTACAGCATGTACGAATGACGTTGTAGAATTGAAAAATCAAATTGAAAATTTACCATCGAGTGGAGGAAGCGTTCCGCACACGTATTTTTCATTACCGTGTACTCCTAAATTTAGTGCAGCGGGAGATGAAAATCCATGCGTATTTATGAGGCAGGTGGATAATTTCTTTTCTTTAAATTATGTTCCGGACAATAAGAAAACTCACATAGTCTATCAGATGATGCAGGGTAATGCACGAATATGGGCAGATAGTTTAGGAGAATTACCAAAAACTATGACAGAATTTAAAGAAAATTTTACTCAAGATACTGGAACAATGAAACTCAAATTAATTTCAAAGTTAATGTAATGTATGGTACGTGGAAGAAAGGTACGATGTCCATGCAAGAATATGCAGAGGAGAAGTTAGCTTGTTTCAAATTATGTACTCCGACGATCCCGGATGACGAAATTGTCTGTTTGTTAACACGTCATTTTCCGTCAGCTACACAAAATTTGCTTAAGAATCTCTTGCCAATGTCCACGGAAAAGTTAATAACGCAGCTGGGATTGTATGATGCGACTTTCGTGTACAATGAGAGGTTACAGAGAGCAAGGGCAAATGTTAGTGGGCCGGTAGAAAGCCAAGACAGCAGGCAGCAGCAACATTATGTAAGCAAATCAGAGAAAAGAGGAACTTACAAATCGAAACAGCACGTAGAAGAACAGACCTATGCTAGACAAGATAGGACGCCGTCTAAAGATAGGAATAGAAAAAATTCTATTGATAGAGGAGTTTTCCAAAACAGAAATACTGAACCCAGTACATCTCGCGGACATGAGTCGGAAAATTAGAAAGGTTTGTTTCGACACGCCATCCCGCCGCAAACCTAATAGAAGAATCTAGGGAAGAAGAGGTGGCGATATTATCGATCGAATTAATCTCATTTGATGACGAACCGTGGAACGAAGAAGAACAAAAGCAGATCGGATCCAGGCGACAGTGTCCGAAGCTTAAGGTTAAATGTGAGGGTGTTGATACGTCAGTACTAGTGGATACAGGTTGTGCGACCTCCGTCATAGCGGAAAGTTTGTTGAATGAATTGAAAAACCAGGGAGTGGAGGTACCTACATTGCCGCTCGTAAAGTCTTTTCTGATAGGTGCGAATCGGAAAAAATCAAAGCCAATAACAAGACAAGTTTATTTGGATATAGAGATAGGCAAGAATAAGTATCAAGTTGTGTGCCTAGTAGCGCCGGAACTTTTATATCCGCTCATACTGGGAATCGATTTCATGAAACAATACGGGGTTGTTATCAACTTAGAAAAAAATACCATGACGTTAAAACCGAATAATCAACAGGATCTCGAATTTGATTCGTTCACATGGAATTATTGGGAGGCGAATTGTTTGGAGGAAGAAGATGTGAAGCTGAAAATTCGTTCGCATGTGCAAGGAAATTCTAATCTTAATGAAAATCAGAAGAAACAATTAATTGAAGTATTACTTAGGAATCAGAAGGTGTTTTGCAAAAACAAGAATCCAGTAAAAGATTTTCAATTCGAAATAGAACTAACAGATAAAACGCCATTCACGGGTTACCAATATGTCATTCCAGAAAAACATAAGGAGGAGGTGGATAAGCTCATTGCTACAATGGTTAAAGATGATATTATCATGAAGTCCAAAACCTCTTATCTAAGTCCGATAGTGCTCGTAGAAAAGAGTAATGGGAAGATAAGGTTGTGTTTAGATGCAAGACGATTGAATCAAGTTACCCTACCGTACAGAGACAGACCGTTGCGTGTAGAGGATTTAACTAATCAATTATCCGGCAACAAGTGGTTGAGTTCAACCGACTTCACTGCATCTTACTGGCAAATAGCGATAGCACCTGAATGTAGACAATATACAGGATTTATTCACCGGGGAATTTCGTATGTTTTCAAAAGAATGCCATTTGGACTCAAGAACAGTGCATCTGCTCTTGTGCAATGTTTAGACAATATCATTGACAGAGAGATGTCTAGCGATGCTTTTATCTATATTGATGACGTGCTCGTGTATTCGAAGACATTTGAAGAACACATGAACAAGCTAGATATTTTGCTGAAACGTCTGATTGAAAATAATTTACAGTTGAATTTGGAAAAAAGTAATTTTTGCACTAAACAAGTTAAATTCCTGGGGTATGATTTGACAGTCAACGGAGTCAAAATGAACATGGGGAAGATGCAAGAGATAGATAAAATTGCACCGCCCAAAAACACGAAACAGCTTAAGAGTTTGTTAGGTTGCGTCAATTATTACGCCAGATTTATTCCTAATTTCGCCATGCACATTGCAATATTTCTTCCGTTACTGCGATAGCACACTAGATGAAAGTGGGATTACAATAGGAAAGTACAATTTCCACTGTTTACGATCACTTAAATAATAACAAAATGATGAAACAAACCAATAGACAAACAAACCGACAAGAATCATGTAAAGAAGAGAAGAAGAAGAAGAAGAAGAAGAAGAAGAAAGAAGAAGAAGAAGAAGAAGAAGAAGAAAGAAGAAGAAGAAGAAGAAGAAGAAGAAGAAGAAGGAAGAAACAAGATAGCTCGACATTCCAGAATCAAGACAGAAGAAAGGAAGAGCATCAAGTTTGGTTAAAAGATTTTTTCGGCATATGAAATCAAATCCCACAAAATCTTTTTTTCCGAAAGAAGGGGTTATGTGACCATCCGTTTTGCCGAGGTCTCGGAAAACGGAGCACATCAATATTCAAGAATAAGATAAGCTGTTTGAACGCGCGCCAACGCGCATGAATACAATCCGAAAATGGAAACTACGAACTATATCCGTAAGAGAGCGTCTCGGTAGTGTATGCGACACCGAGAGTCGGGAGAAAGAAAGCTTTCTTTTCTGAAGTAACAGCTGGAGAGTGAGGACCTACCGATCACGAGAAGGCGGCACCTCGTACTGCTACGGACTTCAGGACTGCATCTACGATAAAAACTCTTCAAGACATTCGAGGAGGTAATTATCATATTACAATGCATTAAAACAATTCATCAGGAAAAGGATGAAAGTATAAGTGACGCATTTAAAATCTTTGTAAGAGAGAGGAGTGTGAATAGCATGAAACTAACGAGGCCATTCATTTCTTTTCTTTGCAGTTTTTTTTATTTTTATATTTATTCTTCTTATACAATAGACTCAGTTGTCGTATTGTAGATTCTTTTAAATATGGAATTAAAAGCTAGTTACATTCTATAAAAGAATACGAAAAGAGTATCAACGGAAAACGAGACGGAGGCCACATCGTGAGTTGAACAAACTGGAAAACCGTGCGGTTCTGCAGAGGGGCGGCTTTGCTCCCGACCGAGCTGCAAGGACAAGGACATCGAGCGATTGGAAGAGTCGACGCCGCAGATTTCTCTACGCCGTGAGAAGACACAGTAAGGTCGTGCCAACTTGAACAATTTGTAGATATTAGAAGGAATAATTTGTTTCGGAAAGAAAGTATTAGTACAGGTTCTTTATACCGATATTCTGTGAAAAATAGAATCAATCTTTTCTTTCAAGAAAAACTTAGCTAATTGTAAAGTTGCAACTAGGAAATTTACGACTGGAATGATTAGGCAAAGTTTTAAGTATTCTTTGAAATTGATTTAAATGAGAGAAAGGAAACAGTGTAGTTAATTATTAAGAGTGTAAGTTGTTTTCTTTTTTTCAGCAAGACAAAATTCTTGTATATGTAAAGTGTTTTATGTTTATTTACTGTAACAGCAATTTAATTAGAATATACTTAAGTAAGTGGAAAGTGATTCGACTTGAGTTTCTGTGTAAGTGCATTCAATCCACAACGGCCCACATGACCCTGATCCCCGCTATTCTAATTGTATTTTTTTATTTTGCGCCCACCTTGAAAACCCATTCTGAGCTAGCCGGCGGAGGGGTGGGTCGCAATACTGCGTACATTACTTCGTATTTGCGTACGTATACGAGGAAGTAAAAACAACACACGCAGTCAACACAGGAAAATTAAATTGAAATGATTGAAGGCGTTGTCATTGTCAACAATACTATTCATTTCCATAAGAGCAGCTTTCGATGGCTTAGCACTCATCATCAGTTTTCTGATACAAGAAAAATATAAACAAAATTATATTTTTCTTGTATCAGAAAACTGATAATGATGGCTAAGCCATCAAAAGCTGCTCTTATTGAAATAAATAGTATTGTTGACAATGACAACGCCTTCAATCATTTCAATTATGTAAATGTCAACTATAACTCACCACAAAACCAATAAGGAAAATTAAAACAAACGCTCCGTGAATAGACTCCTCATACTTCGACAGGAGGGTAAAACACATGTTTAGCGGTCAAGGAAGTTCCATATTCGCCATGGAAACATATTGATATAAGTTAAAATGGTATTTTACGCATGCACACTACGCATTTCAATGCTTGGCAAAATTGCCGGACTCAGTACTCAGCAAAATTGCCGGACTAACTAATTTTGTCCAGAGAGAGCAATATTATGAATACGGCCGGACAAAAGCCGGACTGATCTGCTTTCGTTCTAACATATTTCGAACAATCAGCAGATTAAAGCCATGCAGTGGCATTTTATTCCATGGAAGCAAGGGAAGCATTGCTTCGCCTATCGTTTCCAAGGATATCTTATATTCTAATAGCACTTGACTAGTAATATAGAATCATTGACTTGTAATCCAAGTCAATCACGTTTAAATTGTGCGCATCCAATCTTATCATTACAAAATGAACACGTAATTATTATTGTCACCAATAGATAGGGTAGAGATCGCCTATAAAGCTTTTTGGAAGCACTGGGATGACTGCATCCAGCGTCCCATATGGAATGCTGTGATCAGCAGACATGCTGGTGCGTAAGGTGGGTGCACGCAGGCTCATTCAGTCGAGCTCGCCTGTGGAAGCAATCGGTCAGTTGCATACAGCGTGACTCACTGCGCGCGTGTGGTGGGCTCCGCATGTGCTTGTCGGTTCAGTGTTTAAATTATCCATTCGTCGTCTTATCCATGTGAATAATTAACTTGTGTTGCTACAGAATGGCACATACTTTCTCGTAGTAAAGTTCTAAATTCCTTGCCTATTGCTGTCCAAACTATATTTTTTGAAATTTTATGAACTTTCTGGTTTCCTAATAGCAGAACTGAAAAATTACTTTAAGAATATTAAATAAAGATAAAAGCTCGACCTAATCAGCAATTTTCATTAAAAAAATTTAGAGCGGTTTTCATGAAAATGTCGTTTATGCGTTACTATAAATGCGAAATTTGAAGCTCTTTTTCACAGGAATCCATCGAGTTTTCGAAAACCTTCATTAAAAGTTATTTGAAGCTCTACTACTCACAAATGCAACAATGTTTACAAATCGATTGTGTAATTTTTGATAAAACAAAAGAATGCACTAAAATGAACTTTACGTTATATTAAGCAGTGCAGTTAGCGAAATCTGCTGGAAAGGTATGAAGAAAAAATTGGGGCCACTTTTGAGAAAATGGTGATTGTTTTTAAAAATGCGGAAATGTGCTCATAAATGCAATAATATGAACAAATCGCATCTAATGTAAATATTACGGACATGTGAGACAAGAAAAAAAATAACTTTCGTAATTTTTGGAAAAAAACAAAAGAATAGAGAAATATGGCGTTTATGTCATCTTACAGGGTACATTTACCACTATCACTACCAAAAATTTAAAGAAAAAATTGGGACCCGGTTTTGAGAAAATGTTGTTTTTGTAATTTTTTAAAATTGCAAATATTACTCCAAAACTACAAAAAGTTTCAAAAAATGTACATAACCTAAATGAAAGAACCAATTATGGACATTAAATTTCATTTGAGAGAAAAAATGTCTATCTTCAATTTTGTAGTTCAACCTTTTGCGATTATCAAAAATTCAGAATTAACAGTGAAAATCGGACCTATGGAACAAGTTTGTTTTACTCTTTTCTTACCAGAAATTTAAAGAAAAAAATTGGAACTGGTCTGAGAAAATTTTGAAAATATCCCAGTGACTTCATGTAAAGTACCCGCAAATGTTTTTCAACATTTCAAAGCTTCAACGAGATCCAGATGTACAGGGGTTTCTTCAATTTGGAAAAATTTCTACGCATGGTTTTTTTATTAGTATTCACAGACGAACGGATGGACAGACGGACGGACGTTTTGAAAAAAAATCAACACTTTTTCGGTGTCAGGGGACCCCAAAACGTGTATTTCCGTTAAAATCTCGAAATCCATTTTCCACAGCATTATATAACTTTCTCTATATTTTAACTTTCTACTACGTTTATTATTCCGTATATACGTACGTATTCGAGAAAGTAAAACTCTTCCATCTTATAATGTAACTGCTTCCCTAGAAAAAAGTGTTCCCACACGCCAGTGAAGCGATGTCTATGAATACGGTCATTTGTTTTAAATAATAGTAGATATTCAAGCGTAGGACTACTCGCATTGGTTATACTTACATTCTTCTGCAAAATATTCCAACGCATTTTTGAATACGTTGCAAATTTACTTCTATCTATACTCCTTTAAAAACTGGTATTATTTATTATAACTTTCTTTGGATTTACTAAACAGTAAACCTTTCTCAGCCTTAGATTCGTCAATATATTACAATTTAATTCTTCCCCGTTGCACCTGCTTATTTGAATGACAACTCAAGGGTTCCTACGTAGACAAGCAGAAAATGTACATGACGGTGAGTGATAGAGGGGGAATCCGATGGGAATAATGTGGCGTTAGTTCAATTTGTTTTGTCCGGATGCGTCGCCAAACCAGCGAAACCCTATTTTGTGGTGGACTATTGATTAGTATTTGTGACACGATTCCCGGAGTATTAATGGTCATTCGGTATCAGCTGACATTTAATGTGAGCTTATATTAGATTTATCACACTGACGCGGCTTTTTTTGATGTGGTTTTTGTGTTAGAGGCGATTAACCGTCTCCACTTCACAGTTACGTGTCGAATTTTCTACAGAATGCGCATTGCAAAAGGTTGGATATGAAATATATTTTTAAAAAATACGACTATGGATAAAACACTAAGAACAATGAAATGTTAATGTTCGTTGAACTCTTTGAATTTTCTAAAATTGAGTCTCGGCGCTGAAAAAAAATTGGCTAGTGGAAAACATTTTTGCAGGTTCCTGTAGTAATATAATATTGCAAAGCCGTCACACATAAATCGAGAAAGAATGTTCTGTTGTAGCACGACCAGTTTTTATATTGATTAATGGTAAAGCATGAATTGGTACTATGAACTAGTTTCTGCCTCAATCCATCCATTTCCAACCTCTTGCTCATTAATTTAATATCCACGTTTACGTAAGCATGAATTGTGTTAATTTCATTGCACAACTCAGTCAATATTTAATCAATACTATTAATAATATTATTGCGTTTCTCACACCTCCAGTACTCTTTTTTGCTATTATGTAATATTTTCGACGATCTTCCCTACGTGTTAGCTCATTGAAACTGTAATAGATCATCACACCATTGGGAAACGAAAGCGACCATTCCTAAACATCTCACAATTCTCACATTTTCAAAATGTTTCGTTTTAACCCTCCTTATCATGTTTCAACAGTCTAATTAGAGTAATATTTGATATATCTTTTCGCTTAATTTGGATTCAACAAATCAACGTAAGACACTGACCTACATAACAAACGAACATAAGAAAATTTAGCCTATGCGTTTAGTTCACAGGAATATCCTACCATAACTTTCTGTTTCTTTCATTATATGTGACAAATATTGGAAAGAAAATGTGATCTTTCTGTGAATTATGAACTTGGACATAAATGTTGACAATTATTTGCTTATTGCCCTCGACTTAAAATTTTAAATCATTAATTGAATATTTTAATTTTTTTAATTTACTTAGTTCTTTTACACTATTTTCAACTATAACTATAGTGTTCATTACTTCTTTATTTTGTTGAGTTAATAGTTGTATACACAAATTACAGACTTATTTTGATACTATATTAGCCACGGAAAGCATTCCATTTTAGTTATACGATTTCGAAGGGTCGTGATGCACGTGTTCACCGAGTTCACAGTTGAAGCAGACAAGTTATTGAGGACAAAGCAAAAATAATGCATTCTGGAAAGCATCTCGTCATAAATATGGTTTAATTTTCTTAAAACTAAGCTTATTTTCTTATTTAAAAGCAATAACACGTGACCTAGTTTACTCCCGGGACAATTTGGAGTAATTTTGACTTAACCTCGCCATGAACGTTCCACTTGAGCACTGGATGGATACCCAAATACACATTTTATTGCGTTTCGAGGGGTTGATCGCTTTATGTATCGCAGAGCAATTGATATCAATGCAGTGCCTTTGACCGGGAGGTCCTAGGGTTCGAGTGCCAACGGTGAGGCGATTTTCGACAGTAGGTACACAGCTAGATCAAATTCACGCGCTGTCTGGAGAATTCTATCGACCGGTGACTCTGTGCGGTAATTTGCCGTGATTACACCACCAGGTGAATGCTGAAGCAATACCCTCCCAAAATGGCCAGGTCCGCGCGCGACCTTCCTCTTTAGTCCTTCCCTCGCCCTTTACTCACACACACTTACACTAACATGTACTACACTACCACACATGCCGGAAGACCGGTCGGTAGCTTAGAGTTTGTTCGGGCTGGGGCGACGCTCCGCTGTAAGACATACATATACTTGGGTTTTTCTAACGTGGCGGCTGAAGGTAGTATCTCCAAGATGGATATCGACACAACTTTTTGCGTCTTTCTTGGTCCTGCCGCAAGATGTCGCATGATCGCGGCCGCATGAAGCAGTACTGCAGATCAAGCGACCTAGCGGCAGGACCGAGAATTACTCAAAAAGTCATACCGAATTCCATCTTGGAGATACTACCCTTAGCCGCCATGTTAGAAAAATCCAAGTATAGTTGGGAAAAACCCTGAAACCGACGAATAGGTCGGTGCCAAATCTCGCCAGCCAGCGGGGGAACTTAACCACTACCTACCTCAATAAAACCTGCACTACACTACTGAAATAATGATGTTAACAAATGCCGCACCCGGAAACACTAATAAATAAATAAATCAAGAGATTTTTTATTTATTTATTTTGATTTATTTTACGTAAAAAATGGAAATTGTGTGTGACGTGCTACGGGGAGAAGTGTATTTTGGGC
Source organism: Teleogryllus occipitalis (assembly GCA_011170035.1). NCBI lineage: Eukaryota > Metazoa > Arthropoda > Insecta > Orthoptera > Gryllidae > Teleogryllus > Teleogryllus occipitalis. The sequence continues at coordinate 227,441 of BLKR01000220.1, read as the reverse complement.
ACGTTTTCTTACTTCTGTGATCTCTACCCCACCCTAATCTTAAGCCACAACCACGGACACAAATGTAAACCGCACGAGTGGTGTCACGAACAATGATCGTGTAGATATTTGAGAACTTTACAATCGTGCCGACGAAGACAATTTTATCGTATCTATTTTCAGAGTCAAATAATCATTTTTCGCCAATGAAATCCAAAGACTATTCGAGACTTATGAGCAAATATTCGGTGGAAATTCGTAACCAACAAACCGAGGGGATCTTACAAAATAATAAATCCAACACTTTTCTTAACATCAACTTTAATGTATCATACTTACAATAAATACACTTGAAAAAGATCAAACCCTTTGATTCTAAAAACAAGTTCCGAGTAGGAAACCCTTGGCGCGCAAACGCCTTGCTCACCGCAAAAGATGTGGTTAAAAGGGAAGCACGGTAGGTACTAGAGGTCTCAATCTACATTTTAATGATTCCCCGTGTCACAGAAAACCACACCACTTTCTCACATCATTCCGATTCTTAACTAGAGACCGATACATGTATTGAAATCAAAACATCGGCGATTGAAAACAAATTGTATAATTTACGATCTCGATTAAAAGCGACAGAAAGAAGAAGAAGAAAAAGAAGTCGTCGAGGGGGAAGGAGTTGTTTTGAATAACAAAGATCGTCTGCATCTGAGGCCGCCAGGAGACGTCAAGAACAAGACCGATGGCTTTGCTACGAGGGCTTGCTCGCCCCGGCAGCACGCGTCTGAACACACGAAGCAGGCGCTACAAGCGGAGCCCACGGCAGCAGCCAAGAGAGATAAATACATACTCTCCCATGCATTTGGGCTGACGCAAGTGTTGCGGCCAATTTTCCACAAAACGTTATATATTCTTCACAATTTGCTATCTACAAGTATTTAATAAATATTTAACATTCATGCGATGAAATGACAGAAGGTTTATGTATTATTAGTACCATGGGAGAGAGCGGAAGAGAAGGAAAGAAGACGATGATGCTGAAAACACGAACATGAAAATAAAAACTACCAAAAATAATTATTAAGACAGAGATGAATGTGAAAAAAGTAACAAAGAAAAAATAATGAAGGCAATGATGAAAAGGAAAGTGAGGCTAATTCTGCCTTCTAGAATTTCAAAGTTAATTAAATATTTAATTTACTGTAATAAATACCAAATTGAAAGACGATGTCGAGTTCCAATTCCTCACCTATTAAGTTGTAATAACAATTACTACATAACGTACAAAGTCATAATTAAACAATTTTGTATTATTACTATAACTCACTTATAGGTATCTCAGAACAAATGTTACAAACGTCTAGAACATGTAGGAATGGAGCAAAAAATGATCACTTTTACTTTCTCGCTATCGAGAAAAGAGAAATGTATGTAATGCTGCGCGGGAAAACGGCGAATTTTTGGCAGAAAACTCATATAACAGGTATCAAACTCATATCCTGGTAACGAAAAAGTGGATAAATCCAGTTGCTAAATTTAGAAAAAAAATCCTCTAACTCGTGGTGTGGACATAATCCATGTTTTGTGGGTCCTTGATACCGAAAAATCGAATGACGGCAAAACGTCTGTCTGTCCGTCCGTCTGTGAACAACGTTAGCGGACAAACCGTCCAGCCGATTTTCTCCATAATTGATATTCCTCAATCGATCTGGATGATGTCCCGACCCCTTGAATCTGAAATAGTTATTTTAATTTTGGGTACTTACATGAAACCTCTGGGATATTTTCCAAATTTTCAAAAAAATGGCTCCATCGTTTTTAATAAGTTTTCTTGTTCGAGCGTGTGTGCAACATTTAAGAGAATGGTGCAGGTCTTATGTTTATTGAAAACTGTGATTTCTCGAAAATTGTAAAAGTACAAAAGTTTTTCGGCGTCTTCCTACAACTAAAATATTAAATATAGAGATATTTCCCCTTAATGAAATCTGTTCCTTAAAGATATATTTTGAATTAAGGTCATGTAGTATATTCCAAAAATGTGAGTACTTTTCGTGTAATTTTGCGTGAAAGTATGGGCGAGAAAGTACGTGCTGTTTTTGCACCACTAGTTTCCGAATGTACAGGTGGGGGGGGGGATTTCATTTAACGAAGTTACACATGCTCCAGATCTTGCACTCCGAATGGAAAATTACTAGACAACTTTTCTAAAAGAATAATTAAATATTTCCGCTCCCCTTGAGCCCTAGCCTAGTCCGTTCAATCGCCGCATTCTTCCGGATATTCTAGAAATAGCAGGAGGCAAAAACTTCACCAAACCGTTTTTCCAATCTGTTTCAACAGAATCAAACTCTGACCACTGCGTGGTGTTCCCCTCTTGGGTTGCTTATCTCATAAAAACTTATCACCCCAACCCACGAATCCAGAACATCAGTTACAAATTATTCGAAGAATCTCTTTCTTCATCCACTGCTTCGCCACATCTACCCCTTTTCCACATCAATCCCTTTGCCATATGTGCCCATTTTCAACATCTACCCCTTTTAAAAAAAATCATCAGAGCAAATTAACTCGCCTATTTCATTCTTTGGCAATACCATCGATACCGCATTTGGGAAAACTCTATAACCGCATTTGAGAAAATCCAGTAGTAGTCCCAATAGAATCAAATCTTGCCTTCTTAAAGATCCATTAACACCACCATAACTATCATAAAAACCTATTAAACCTAAGCTCACACCTAAACCCCTCAACCCTCAACCCACCTTACCATCACACTATTGCGCTGAGTCTAAAATACTTTAAATGAGATTCCCAATGGACTGAAATATCTTAATCATAAACTATAGTTTTATGGTTATAAATACCTTTCCATATTGCAATTGTATGATGAAATGACTTTTTTATTCACTCTGCAGTAAGAACACAACAAAAAAACCTATGGAAAACAGTCGGCGATGTAAAAAAGGCAATTACAAGGAAATATTCTAGTTAGTCGAAGAAAGGAAATTCCCTTGAAACAAATACAAATACTTGTATTCGACGCAATCACCCATAATTACTACAAACCACTAGGGATACAAAGAGAAGCATTTGATGGCTACGCCAACAAACAAGAGAAAAAGAAAAAAAACAGCGCAACATCCGAAGGCGCGCAATTCTAAGCATGAGCGCTCATCACGCAGTGCCCTCACGGCGCTCGTGCGATTTCGGGGCTCATTGTATGCAGCGCGTGGCGTTTGGCCTGCGCGCCGGGCTATGGGACGTTACCATCCCTCTCCACCCACCCCTGCCAACACTCGGCTCCCGCCCATCCCAGAACCAGGCCCCCGCCGCTCCCCACCTCGTCCCGATCCACTGCGCAAGAACACAGAAAATTCTCTCGCAAGTGCGCAGGGGAGATCTGGACGCGGGGAGAAGCGGGGATTGTGGCGAGAGGGTGAGTGTATGTTGAAAGGCAGAGATGGGCAGGTGGGGGACGCAGACTGAGAAGAGTTGGAGCAGTGGAGAGGCGGAGCGGGGCAGGACAGGGGAGGGCAGGGAGAAGGGTTTGTGACGGAGCCGGAAGGAGCACGATGTTTTGTAAAGGTGAGGGTGGCGGGGCAGAGAATGAGAGCGAGGGACTGGGATGGTGGACAAGGGCGTGAGCGGGGTGTGGCGAATGGGGCGGGGCTGTACGGCCGAGGGACGCGTGAAGGGGCGAGGTGAGGCTTTGCGGTAGACGGCGAGGACGTGGGGACGTCAGGGGCAGGGAATGGCCGGGGAGCAGGACAGTGCGGAGCGGATTAGATTGGGACGGGTTGCAGACGGGCTGGGGACGGGCACGGCACGGGTTGGGGACGGGTTGGGAACGGGTTAGGAACGGGCCGGGAACGGGCTGGGAACGGGCTGGGAACGGGCTGGGAACGGGCTGGGGACGGGTTGGGGACGGGTTGGGGACGGGCTGGGGACGGGCTGGGGACGGGCTGGGAACGGGCTGGGAATACCTGGGGGTGGTCTGGGGGCGGGCTGGGGGCGGGCTGGGGGTGAGCAGGCGATGGGCTGGGGGTGGGCTGGGGGTGGGCTGGGGGTGGGCTGGGGGTGGGCTGGAGGTGGGCTGGGGGTGGGCTGGGGGTGGGCTGGGGGTGGGCTGGGGGTGGGCTGGGGGCGGGTTAGGGGCGGGTTGGTTAGGGCTGGAACGAGACGAATCATGTGGCAGCGAAGGATGCGGGTCGAGCTGCCTAGCGAGGAGTGGGACTGAGGGCGCGAGCCGCAGGGATGTGGTGGAACCGGCGCGTGGCGTGGGAAGGAGCGGGGCGGGGCAGGACGTGGGCGTGGCCGGGGGTGGGGCTGCCCTCGCAGAGGAAACGCGCTCCTTTGAGCCGCGTAAGAGCGCCCGCTGCGTCCGCTCCCAAGATCAGAGAGCGCCGCCCAAGTGGGCCGGCGCCTCCTTTCGCGTGTTCTAGCGGCGCGCGCACGACTCGCGAATAAAACGCCGCGCGCAATTCACGGAGGGGGCGGGAGGGTGGATGGGTATTTTGGGTTTTCCGTAGCGAGGGGGAGGCGGTGAGTGGATGGGTGGAGGAGTGAATTCGACTGGATGAAAGAGGGTGAGGATTAGTATGTGGGTGTATGAGGGTTAGAACCAGGCACATGAGTAAGCTTCGGAGCGGGTGTGTGGATGTGTGAGAGACCAGACGAAGTGGATTGTCTGGCTGAAAGGGCGAAGGAAGTTCATTAAATAATAGATTACTGAAGTTTTCTTAACAGTGAAAATAAAAATATGAATGAAAGAAATAATATGAAAAAATAACAATTTCTTCAAAGAGATAACTTTAACTTTTTGGAAATGGCCTGAGGATAATAACATTTAGAAACATGAGACAAGTAGGCTAAAAAGAAGTACGGTGGAACACAATGGCGGCTGGTGTCCCCAACAAACCCCAACAAGGTCCATGGAATGACCAAAAAATATAATTTCCAAAATTCAGAACATTTAACACTAGTTAATTTCATGATCTTTCTGCTCTATAACAAACCACTGTTGCTACTAGTGGTGATGATAACGAAATATAATAATTATATATCGAACATTTTATTATCCTGGTACATTTTGAAATAATGACACGTGTGTAGTTTTTCTGGAATTCATCTCATAAATCGCTAGAGATTCTTACTTCCTTGAGAAATATGATTTTTCCTCAGAATTAACAACAACCACAAACAACACTCTCTCTCTCGATATCTTCTACACACTCATTCACTGCCATTTCGCTAAGTCAGGACCGTTCACAACGCTGGCGATGACTACCCCATGTGAAAGAACAAAGACAGCAAGAGGAAATTTCTTCTAGAACGGGCAACTTTGCACAAAGGACTCATCAAATGCACATATTGAATCAACAAATCCAACATCAAATGAAAATAAATTGCCCAACATCATAAATAATGCACTCAATACAAGAGTTTACTAAACTTATGTTCTTTCAATAGCACGCTAAATTTATAAAATTAAGTTGAAGCTAGTTTTAGACTGACAGAAAATTGGTATTCCTTTCCGACGCCGGGTCGCTTTCTGTAACCAGTACCCCCAATCTTCTACGCTGTAATCCGGTGGCTCGTTGTGGTGCTAATAAACCAGGGCCATATGTTGAATCATAGGGCCAAAGAGTAAACGCGGTAGGAGAGCTTCAGGGCGTGCCATGGTGCACTGCCTGGGAGAGCACCAGACACCGGAGAGCGTCAGTTGGACTCACTTTGGTTTAAAATGATTTCATATACATCAATATTTCTGCAATATCTTTAATATTCAATGTCATTAGAAGGAAAATGTATATTCCCAACATATAAGATTTTTTCGATTATCTAGGGCTTGTTCAACCGTGCAGCCTAAGCACGAGCCGTCACTGGTAGAAGAGGGAAAATAAAGAAAAGAAAATTGGAAATTATGAATTGGAAAAAATGAATCAAACATACCTTTTGAAGTGTACTTGAAAATATCTTTGGTTTGCCAACAGTCACATTGTACACCTGTAAATAAACACAAACACAGTGTAAGAAACTAAAACTTTGACATGCCTTCTAAGAAAAGAGTATGTTGTATGTCCGAAGACAACATTTTAACGGGTGAAAAGTTTTACCACTTTCGTCAAATCTAAGAATTATTTCTAAGACAGAAAACTTTGAATTTACCGCGCATGCCTTTAGCATTTTAAATTAAGCTCCAGGCATCTGGTAGGTCAATTATAAGCCCTCCTTCGACTCAATCGCATCTAAACTCGCATCGTAGGCTTTCGAGATTGTGGATTAATTCTCCCCAAATCGCACAAATTGAATAAAACGTAAAAAGAATCGGACAGCGTTCCGATCCTGAAAGCCACAGGTTTCGTTACTTGGCCAAGAGATAGTAGCATGGAACTCAAGCTGTGATGTCCATCAAATTTCATGGAATCACAGGCACGTTAGTAATTCTAGACTTTTGTAGCTTCTCTTTCAAGGTGTTTTATTGCTTGGTCAAAAGTCAAGCAAACCGTTGAAAGTATTTTCGGTAGAAGAATTATTTCTCTCGGGGGCAAATAATTTTTCGGCTCACAGTCACTTATAAATTCGTGGTAGTTATCAATTCAACGTTCATCAAAAGACAGTAATGTATTCTCCGTGACTTTTTATTATTACTACGGGAAAGCGTAGTGGACTGATCTGGCAAGGGTCGATCCCAAGAAATTACAAGCTCGAGTAGTAAATACAATAAACAATAAACAGGTGATATATGAGCTCATTCTAAACGTTTTTAGCGTTTAAGAGAAAATTCTAATGCTTTTAGGTCAGACATTTCTTATTATATTAAGGTATAGAATCTGCATGCTGATTTTCACAACATTATCTTGTTTTCGAAGGAGATTACATAGCAACTTGGTGTGTTGAACTTTCCACACGTGCATGACTTCACTCTCCCAAAACTAGCATACTGATTTCGAAGCAAGTCAATTCTCTTAGGTCCTAGGAAGGCAGGCGACGATCCAACGAAGTGGAACCCCCCTTAGTACGTGAGGGAAGGCGCAATATTTTGTTGGCAAAGTCCACCGGCTCTCACGTTTGCGCCGTACTTTGAATCCAAACGCCATTTGGACGAAATGGAAAATAAAACGACTATTCAAGTCATGAATTTAATAACAGTAACATATAAACATATTTATCTGGTATGCACCAATTAAGACTGAGTATCTTTAAAAAAATCGATTTCTCTTACAGCATTTTCTTGACATTTCAAACGAGCCTATCATAAGCTGTAATACATCGATAAGAGATGCCCGGGTGTATCGGTGTTGAATATCTGCCGTCTGCAAAAAATATTAGGAACTAGTGGCTAGTAGCAGCAAAAGCTCCTGATCAAGTGAGCGACACAGAAAAAATACGAACAAAAAAAAAACATTATTTTATTTCTTTCGGATGGCCCTGTAGCCCTCGCATCTACTCACTTTCAGTCACTTCGATTGTTCAGCACACAAAGATTGGTCTTCTAAGCCCGGAAGTTTTGAAGCATTATCAAGAATTAATAGCATTTGACATAAGCAGTTCCTTTTTTTTTTAATTTGTTGCGTCCATTTTGACGCAACGCGTCTCGAAGACCCTTACGGGTCGTTGAGCGCTTTGCGCTGTGGAGTAATCCTCCATTACTTTGCGTGCTTTTTTTGGAGTAATTCTCCATTATCACTTTCTGTCATGTCGCGTCACGTCGCAGTCAGTTGTCAAGAGGACCGCCAAGTAGCATCTCCGCGTACGCGCCTCCTACTACGCGCTCCTGCGTCACTACCCAGCGGCCAGAATTGGGAAGGAGTAAGGATAGGGGCAGGGTTTAGGACACTTCACAAGGGTTGGACTAGCCCTTGTGAAGCAGCCAAACTGTTTTGTTGGAACAAATTTCACATGAGATTCGACGGGAATCGAACCCGGACCTCAGTGGTGAAAGGCTAGCGACTTCGCTATGTGCCACGAGCGTAGCTTTTACTTTCTCGTTACCGCTTACGCAATGGAGAAAGTTATGTAATGCTGCAGGAAAAATGGCGAATTTTCGGCAAACTCTTAATGCCCGGCCCTGGTAACAAAAAAGTGGATAAATCCAGTTGCTAAATTTAGAAAAATCGAAAAACTGATTGACGGCAAAACGTCTATCCGTCCGTTTATCCGTCTGTCTGTGAACAACGCTAGCGACTAAACAGCTGAGCCGATTTTCTCCAAAATTAATATTCCCGAATCGATTTGGCTGATATCGCGCTCCCTTGAAATTTGAAACATTTTAATTTTGGGGGGTACTTTATATGAAGCCCCTGGAACATTTTCAAAATAATGGGTCAAACGTTTTTGTTTAAATATTTTTTGGATAGTCTGAAGGATGTTTAAGAGAGGGTCAGGTCTCATTTTTGAGAAAATACATAATTTTTCAAAAATTTCAAAAGTTCAAAATTTTTTGGAAGACTACTAAAACATTAAAAATTATTTTTTTCTCATAATGAAATTTGTTCCTTAAAGACATTTTGAAATACGGCCGTGTACAATTTTTCGAAGATTTAAGTACTTTTCCCGTAATTTTGCGTGAATTATAGGCAATTATAACTTCTAATTTTATTAACAGACTTGTAAACAAAATAATTATAAACTATCCGCTGGGGAAGAAACTTCCCGTGTTCGGGCCTGATTTTGTTTAAACAATTTTTTCTAGAAAACGCCCCAAAATGTTTTGATTAAATTTTCACCTTGGATAGCGTTTAGGACACTTAAGAGAATGGGTCAGGTCTCAAGAGTTTTTTTAACTGCAGGCGACTGAAAATATAATAAACTATTGGGGCAAAAGGGAGTAAAATGCACTTTTCTCATTCACGTAGAAAATAATATCTTTCTCTATCGCGAGTGTCGATATCTCGCATCAAACCCACACTGTAGAGCGCAGTCGCGTATTTTATTTAAATCCAGAACAATTGGCATATTCAGCTCTTGCCATCTCAAAAGTATTTAACTCTTTATTCAAATATTTCTAACTTTATAACTCTTTATTTAACAACTCGCATTAAAAAAAATTAAATCTCTTTGAAACTTCTACATATTTTCGATGTGAATGTTTATGCTATCTTCACTACCTTTATATATCAATGTGTTAAAATTTTGGATTTTCTTTTATAGATTTATGTGACCTCGAGCCTTTGAAGATAACAGTGGAACAATTGTTGAAACGTCGTGAATGCAATATGCTTCAATAAATATAATTCTGTTTTTACGTGAAAAATACAACAAACAAGCCCAAGTTGATGGGATCTAATATATTTACTTTGCTCTAACTTACGTTTGTTCCCTTGTTTGACGGTAGGCTGAAATCTGATTACTGAGGATACCAACGATTTCCTTTTGAACGTTACTCGTATATTTTAGAACAAGTTCTTCGAAAATTTTACTTTTATTTCTTATTCAAAAGAAAAGAACTTTTGAGTATTTTGCATCAATACTTTCAGCAAACTGTAACTTTTGTATAACTTTATAATTGTATGACTTTACATTCCAAATGTGTATAATAACTTAATGTTAGAATACTTTAACAGTGACTGAAAAGGTACCTCCGTGAAATTTTTGTACTTATGTAGAATGCTGATGCAATTTCCAAGGAAATGGCACGACTATACTGTGAAGCTTGGGGATGTGGCATGGCTTAGTGTACCTAGAAACATTATGGTTCAGATATCCGATGACAATTTCTGCAAAAGTATTCATACCCAACATATATCCCTTCATTACCAGTTGTGTACTAGCCGTTTTCAGACAAACTTTAAACTCTCTTATTGTTTTTTAATTCTTTTTTTCTGTTTTTCTTTTTTTTTGATTCTTTCTTTCTGAGTTCCTGAGTATCTAACGAAACCATAGCCTCCTTACGTAGCCGAAGGTTTCATAGTTTTCTTTCAATTTCTGCGCGTATTAGAAATTAGTAATACAGATAATACTGAATTGATCATTTTAATGCGCCTATTTCAGGGACCAAGAGAAGGCTGAACTCGGAGCACAAGGCTGCTTTCCGCAACCAAAGCAATCGGCAGGATCGAAGACGAGAGCGACGGGGAGAAGAGGATGATAAGAGCTGCGTACCAGAAGACACGTTAATGAAATCACGAGTTAGTTTCAAAAATGCGAATACCAAACGTGTGGATCAGCAGAGCGTTAAATCAAATACCCGACAAAACAAAATAAAAGTCATATCTCGGATTGTGTTCGAGATCGAGCTGAAATATTCAAACGTATAGGCACGAGGAATCTCGAAAAAAGCGAGCCACTTCGACCACAGTGAATGTGGGTGCGGCGTTCGTCGCTTGAACCCGTGCATTTCTCAAAGAAAAAATACATGGCATCACTGTAGTGTGATTTTATAAATTTGTTGTGGATATTAATACAGTGATTGGATTAAAGAAAGCAAAGAATGAAAGTAGATTTAGAAGTGGTAAATGGAAATATTTCTCAAAGGTCCTTGACAATTGCCATTGCATTCGCTCCAGCTGGGCCGCAGCCGCCTAAGCCCGAGAACACCCGATGCGCTCCCCAGGAGGCGAAAACATGCAGCGCCTTGGCTGCGTCCTGATGAAACGCAATGGCTTATTTTGTACACCACTTTGATTTTGATTTTCGCAAATAAAATTGTCCCGCACCTGTACTGGAGCATTTGTCAGGGATTTTAATTAATCACATCATATTATTTCAAAACAAATAATTTGAACAATTATTCATGAATTCAAAGTAGATTATAATAATTTTTCTTTCAGGTGACTTTCAATAATAACATAACAGAATATTTATAAAATAAAGTATTTGAAATCAGGATGACGAATACAGGTGCTTTGAAACAGTTTAAAAGAAACAAAATGGAATAAGATTAAATATGTGATTTACAATAGAGAGTATATTTTATGAAATGAGTGGTGAAAGTGCCTTTTTTTTATTTTGCAAGTAGGACTTGTTACATGAGGGCGACTGACCGAGTGTCGCAATCTTACAAGCAAAATAAAATCACTTCTACTACGTGTGCCATACACTTATTTTATACAGCCTTACTGACTTTAATTTTATTTTAATGCAAGTATACAAATCACTTAATTAAAATTTCAGGTTATAAGAGGTATCAACCACAACAGTAACCTATATAAATTTACTGTGTAGAGAATTCAGCCATACACGTGTCTGCCTTCGTACCTCGTACGAATCACAAAATGGCGCCATTCTAGGACTGATCACTATGTTTACTTAATGTGTTAAATCTATGTTACTTGGAGTGACTTGAGTTGATGAGAAAAACTTCTCGAAACACGTGTATGGCTGAATTTTCTTCACAGTAAATTTATATAGCCTACTATTGTGGTTGATACCTCTTATATCCTGAAATTTTAATCATGGAGTACCGCAAGCCACTACAGAATTTAAATCACTTAATGATACATCGAGGCCAATAGTAGCTGATGCGGACCAACGAAGTTTTGTTTTCTTTGTTCCACTCACAGATTTATCAGGACACTTGAGCAGCATTTCTCTTTTAGCACTAGTACTAAAATTTGAACTTTTAGTACACAGTGCATGCCGTGAAAGAACACCTTTTACTTGTGACTGTCTAAAATAATTGTTTTGTGTCCCGCTGTGTGCCGCTCTGCGCCAAGTGCCAGGAGACTGCAGCGGAGAGCCACTGCAGGAGACCATTGAATATCTGCACATCGTCCGTCGCACCAGAGGGGCGTTATTAAATCTTCGTCGATTTCTTCCCCGCCGCGTGCACCGAGGCGAATCTTATAGGAGTGTTGCCGTCAACGCGAGCGTCGAATAAAAAATTCAGTCGATTTTACAGCTTCTATGAAAATGATAGCGAATGAATAAATGAAGGGGAAACGCAATATTCGAGTATACTGTACGTTCTCACTTTCATAATTCGGTGTCTATTTTGTCACGTTTTTCTTTTATGGACGCTGTCGCTGTGAGTGCCTCAAAAGAACTCGGTACCTTCTTCTGATAATATAAATGCTGCTTTTTTTCAAAACTCGTAAAAGACACAATTTTAATATTCTTTTTTCTCTTTGCTCTCACTTCCTTAAATGTGACATGAAAAAGCATGTCATGCACTCTATTCTGAACGCATGAGTGCCCCGAAGGATAGGTTTATTGATTGATTGATTTTTTCGTGTTTCCGGGCGCGTCAACTGCTCTGGTCATAGTCCCGTTAGTGTAGTGCATGTTTTTATCGGGAGATGGCGGTGATCTTCCCCCGCTGGATGGCGAGATCCGGCGCCGACCTACCGTCGGCTAGTGGGGTTTCCCCCTAACCAGGACTCCCCCACCAACGGGGCACCGCCCGCGCCCCAGTCGGGACAAGCTCTAAGCTCCCGCCAGGGCTCCCGGAATATGTGGTAGTGTAGTGCATGTTAGTGTAAGTGTGTGTGTAAGGGGAGAGGATAGGACAAGGAAGAGGTAGGACAGATCGCGCGCGGTCCGTGGCCCGTTTGGTAGGGTACTGCTCCGGCATTCGCCTGGTGTTGATCGGAGAAACCAATGAAAACTACCGATCAGAGCAGCCGGCCGCTAGAATTCTACTCCAGACAGCAGCTGAATTCGATCTAGCTGAAAAGCTAGTGTCGAAAATCCTGCCGCCGTGGGGAGTGGGAACCTAGGACCTCCCGGTTAGAGGCGCTGCAGTGACATCAGTTGATGCACTGAGCTACCGCTACCGGTCCGAAGGATAGGCAAAGAGATTTGTCCGACGAGGGTAAAGGTAATAATCTACTTTCTGAGTAATCTCCTTCGGGGTAATTTGAATGTACTGCACGTATTGAAATTCAATTATAAGGAAAACACTTCTTACAACTTGAAATAATTTTTTCTGGGTGTTTTTTCAGGAGAACGACCTTTAACGTGACGAACCCCGTGACTCAACTCTGAAAAGAAGTTGGATCAATCTTTAAAATATGGAAAAACTTGCGATCTCTTGTTAAATTAGGCTAAGGAATTAACAAAATCATTAAATTTGTTTTTGCTAAATCATCCTTTCTGTGAAAATTTATGTAAGATCTTTACGAACTTTCCAAGTACTCGGTTTCAAAAGCAGAAATTTTACCTACAAATAGAAATTTACCAAATGAGTTTCAGGAACAAAGTTCCTGGGAATTAACAAAGATAAATGATTGCAGAACTGTAGGATGTACCATTTATTAAAATATAGAAGTAAGTATTATCTTACTAAGCACGTGAAGTAGTTGCTTTTTTGGTGTCCAGATCGAGACAAAAATTATAATCGATAAATTTGAACATTAACTGAATGACTGTCAATATGACAAACTGTTATATGACATACATATGACTATTGTGATAAGCCAAAAATATCGGGTTTAGTTTGAATGATAAAATCGGCATCCAGCGTTAGTAATAATGGCAGTGTTTGCAAACTCGAAAGTCAAAGAATACGCGTTGTTAGGACAACCAATCAACAAAGTGTAATATTCCATGCTTGGAGTCATAGCGCTGTGCAGACAGACACGGCTCCGAACACATTATATGCAGAAGGTGTGGAGAGGGCATTGAGAGCGGCGATCTTGTAGAAGGACGCAAGGAATCACTCTCGAAAAAGATATTGAACCGAACACACGTAAGCGGTTGGTGAGGTGCGAACGGATTTTCAGTATAGGCTGGATATTTTTTAAATGATAGTGAGGCGGGAATTTATGATTATTCTGATAGTGTGGTACTGATTAAATAGCAGTATTAAATTGTAATTGTAAATTTTATTAATGTAGTAGTTAGAATTTTAAATGAAAATAGACTCCGCGTTACGAGGGTATGTATATTAGGATAGTTTCGTAGATGGAAGGGTTTTTCGATAAGTAGCTAAAGATAGACAGTCGTGCGTAGGTGTTTCATATGAAACAGATTGGGAAAGTCGCACCCGCGTATTGATTTTATGGTAACTATTAAATCCTATTAACACCAAATCGTTGAGGACATTCTGAAACATTTTAAATTTATTTTAATGATAGGAAAGAAAGAGAGAATAGGGATATCAAGGATTTCAAGGGCAACATTTTGCTGGTCGTCCGAGAAACCACCCGACAAGATATTGTAGTAAGCTTACGAGCTATACACAAAACCGTACGGTGTTTAATGTTCTATATAAAAAAAGTAATTCTCATGAGCTCAATAGAATTTGTAATATATAAAGAAAAAAATGTTACATTTTTATTGTTGACAAAGGCTGATAATTAATATTAGTTGCCATCAATCTAATAATTGGTTTCAATCAATAGAACTTTCAGGAATCGTTATTCTGTATAGAATTACACGTCCACATGCAACAAGTAAGGAGTCAACGTTGTATGTCGAACCCATGATTAAATTGAAAGTAAATTTAATAAATTAGTGTTAACAATGAGTGAATTGATGAACATACCAGGGCAACATTAGAAATAACAATATTAATATCAGTAATAGTAATCTCCTTCATAATATTAGATGTTTGTTGTAAATAGTATCCAGATTTGGCAACAGTAAAAATGTCAGAAGAGACGGAAGTATTTCACCTAATAAACAAATCTTGGGATTTTATAATGTTCAAAAGCGATTAATTCAAACGAGGGGCTCAGAAGTGTCGAGAATGCAAAGTAATTTTAAAATCTACAAAATGTATATTTCAAATGATGAGAAAAGAGTCGAAAGTAATCGATATAACGCGGTAAAGGGGCACTAGCGCTCCTCACGGATACTTCTCGTACTATGACACGATCGTTTTACACTTTGCTGATAGGTAGCGCCACAATGCTTACACGTAAGTAAAACACTAAAAGCGCCATCTATTGGAGATACACTGATTTACCACAGAGTCATTACGAGTATTTTCATTCTTTTTCGTAGTTACTAATTTTCAAATCCCAATTCTTACCTTTTCTAGCATTTACGAGTAGAAAATTTTACTAGTAGATTAAAACTGTTTAATAAGTGTGAGAGGTTAGTAAATAGTGTTCAATAAGAGTGAGAGGTAAGTGAAAAGAACATTTGCTACACAACTAACACTATGCATACAAGAAAACCCTATCAAATTGAGGTACTAAATATTCTAGATTTATTCCAACATTAATAAAAATATTTATATAATTTCATTGTAGTATATCCATTGGTACGGAAACGTTTTCCGTTTTTATACAAATTTCTTTTATAGTTTTTTGAAGTCAATTAAAAACCATGTTGTCTATCGAAACCAAAAATCAACGCACCTTCTATTCCTTCATAAAATTTACCACACATTTATATATTATTTGTGATAAGTCGTCATCCCAGTTTACTACACGAACGGCGAAAGATTTAATAGTATTCGCTCACGATTCCCTAAATCGCAGGTTTGAAATATCTGTATGTTTAAAACACTAGCGATTTTCGTTTAGAAAGTAGTTTGAGCATTCTACTCAATGACATTTTGTGATTTTTTTCTTTAAATGAAAAGTAGTGAGCGTTAGATATGTTATCACTTGCTCTCATTAATAGTTTTGGTAGTACATACACTAAATGTTAATGCCTTAAAATTAATAGAAAGAACAGTATTCTGCCGTCATTTACCCATTACCTCCGTTTCAAAACTTACTATTTATTTTACATTGTGAAGTTGGAATGTAGTTGGTCTTGTTTTCTCTTGCGATATGCAAAGATTAGAGAGTGAAGTTGAACGCAATGACCAGCAATCCACATGTGTCCTTGTACAAAAATATTCCTCATTTCGCATTGTCCTATGTCTCTAAGTTTCGTAATGCAGTCTTGACATCTTTCATTGTCTCTTGCTTTTAACATGGTCTATCTCTCTCCAACGACCCACTTACTCGCCTAATATTCATAGGAGATCCAATTAATTTCCACGATTCGTTTCCTGCGTTCACTATGACCGAGGTTAACGTTCACTAAGACCGAATCTTCTTACGATTATTGGTAATATCAGGGAAACGGGACCAGTGACTTAAGATCACTATAACCGAGGGTACACTATAACTGGAGTCGACTGTACAATGCATTCCAAAAACATTTTCAGAAACACGTGTTACTCTGTTTTCATAGTGAATTGAAATTTGTATTGTTCCATAATGTTTAAACTAACCTCATTTCATGGAAAATAAGAACTGAACATTATACAACAAATAATACAATACAAACATTATTTAACAAATTATACAACAATAATACATTATACAATAAATACTATTTTGGGATTTTCGATTTTCCTTAGAATAACACCAACATTTAACCGCATCTTCAAAAATATGAGTAGTTAATATGACTATTTAATTTAATAAACACATTAAACTATTAAAATAAAATATTACAAATATTATACATTTTGTGCGAGTTAAGATAACAGTAAATTAAATAGTCATCATATCATTGTCTTCTGGAATGATTTCACGTAAGACAATGAAAAATATACAGAGGAAATGAATTCCACATTGTTTGATTTGTATTATTATTATTATTAATAACCTACTTTCTTGTAATATTTATTCTTCCTGTTCAACATTAATGTTTTACAGGAAGTTTCAACGAAATATTTTGTAACATTTTGGGACGATCTCGCAGTTGTCAGGCAGGCTGGTAAGCTTCATCCATGAGATGTAAAGAATTAAATACACTAAGTAATTTTGCTTTTAATCGTTCAGTTAATTTTAATATTATTTATAAATTTAATTTTCGAATTTATTGAGTGTTCATGGTGGGCGGAGCATATCCTTTGGATGTCTTGACTGTATGCGGCAATTTTGAAAAACCTACTTAGTTGTTACAAAAAAACAAAACTTATAACTATAATCATAATAATAATAATAATAATAATAATAATAATAATAATAATAATAATAATAATAATAATAATAATAATAATAATAATAATAATAGAATGTTGAAGTAGTTATTCGAAAAATTATTAAAATTTTGAGAAATTATATTTCACTTGACTTTAGACACAATTGAAGTATTATCCGCCCACGTGTTCTTAAGCCCTCATTTCACTAGATACAAGAGGAGTGGGAGGGTTTTTTATTACGACTTTTATATCAAATCTGGAAATAATTTTTCCAATGAAAATAGTTTCGATTACTCAGGAGCAAGCATTTCTGGTTATCAATTTTGTCACCAACGGTCATTAGTATCATTTATGCTTCAAGGAACCAATGTTAGAAAAGGAATGAGGGTAGTCATTCTGGGATTCAAGAAAACCTGCGCGTATAGTAATAGATGCTGAAGGGATTAAATTGGTTCTAAACACAGGTTTTCAGTTTACTTACTATTGCGGACGATGTTTTTATTTTGTTTGTAGATAAGGCTTCAATATTCTTGTGGTGGAACGCCAGGTTATTTTAAGAATTTCCCTATTCTTAGATACCAGCTTGTACCATAAGTTAATCATTGTAGGTCGAAAGTATAGATCATGTTCTTTAAAATATACTATTAGTTCGTTTCTTAAGGATTCGTAGTGCAATTCACTTATTCATATAATAAACTTATTTGACTATCGAGACAAAAACAGATGTATCTCACCTTAAAGGGAAAAATATATTCTTTTTGCTAAAAAGTAACTGGCATTAGTTAAGATTTAAGGAAATCCTCAGGTGACACTTGTCATAGGAATGAAATGGGCCTGCTAACTTCTTAAGATATATTTCATTCTATTGAGAAAAGTCTTTTAAATTTACGATATAAACACTACAAGAACGTAGAATGAAGTCAATTCAGTGAAAAAATATTTTAAATTCAAAATGTAAATAATTGCAAGAAGATGAAAAAGTACATGTTCACATTTCCTACATTACTTCGTAACTGTCAATAGGATAGACGAGCATAAACGGTGTTTTAATTACTTGAAAAATTGGTTAGAACACGTCTATTTTTTAGTTAAAAAGCTGGTTTCTTGTTAAAATCTTCCCTTGCAAGTTATTCATGTACTCCATACACACATACTACTTCCAGCGTACGCGTACCACAGTTTGAGAACCCCCTGCTATACATGAATATTTTGATACTAATGTCACCGACATCAAGTCATGAAATGTAGAGACTTCTAACGTACTTAGAAATGGCAAAATGGAAAATGAACATTCATCTATGTGTCATGTAAATATCCGGAAGAAGAACCTGGAAGACTTAAAATTAGGGTTCGAACTGAGAGGCACTGAAAGAATACAGAAAACCTAAAGGGGAAAGGGTGACGCAGATCGACAGAAGGTATTGAATTGAATTTGCCTTATTTTACATGGCGAGACTCAGGCCATGAGGCCTGCTCTTCCGTCTGACCACGCAAATTTCGTTACGCTCCTTTCACCACCAACCATGGGAGAAATACTTGGGGTATTACTTGGGCGACGAAACAGGAGACTGGAATTTAGCTCAGAGGCATCATTTAGGCTTGAGGATATTTTACATGCAGTAAATCTACTACATGGGACAGCCGGCTTTACTTCCCCTCCGAAGGAAGGCGTACGAAGGATTTTTTCGCCCTTAAAAATCCACGGCTTCGATCGGGTTCGAACCCGCAAACTTGGGTATAGCAGTCCGATACGCTAACCGTTACACCATCGCCACCGCAAACACCAACGCCACCGCCCAAGGTAGGGTGCGCAAGAAACTGATAAACCTCCATTTTAATCATATAATAACTATGAGGGAGGACATTGGAGAGAAACAATATAATTCTCAACATCACAAGGTAATTGTGCAGGCAGAAGACTACATGTGTACTCTCTTCTATCTTAATCAAGACATGCCAACTCCACAGACCTCTATGAAACAAGGGATGGATTCCTGGAAACACAATGTGCTCCGCGATGCATATCCTGCTGCAGTTACCAATTCAAATGTCAACGGACAAATGTCGAAACGGTTCAGGATAACATGCGAGCGAAGACTTCGTAATAGCAACCCAAGATCGGGTGAATGCTTCAAAGAACTACCTTAGATGTGTAATAAAATGCCCAGAGCACTCGTTGATATTTGTCATACGTATAGCCGAGATCATGATTTTATCTCAGGCTGTCCCACAGACTAAAAACTGAAACACGATGAGGTGGACCGAATCATCCATGCCAAAATTGATCAGAAATTTGGGCTACCTCGCAAAGTTGATGCACCATACTAACAGTATCATTAAAAAGCTTGTCTTGAACTTGAAATTGTAACTCAAAAATTGTACTAGGGCCGCAGAATCCTATCCAACATACGATATCAGAAAAATAGAGCCGATTTTACTCGCTAAATATGGCAGTCGTCAAATCTAGCAAAGTAACAAACAGGGTAAACAATTGACAAATTCGTGGAGCTTGTATTTGCTGTGAGAAACAATTATGATGTGTCTCAGAAGAGGAAGAGGTTTCCGATTGTACTATCAGCAAGTACTGACTATCGAAAACTCTCGAACAGAACTTTTAGCACCTTGCCATGGAGAAGAATTGGTATCCTGAAGTCCGTTATCATCAGTACGTGCTCACTAATCAGGAGGTTCGGGGAGGGGGGAAGGCAACGTTGGATTTTGAAACATTTAACAAACTGTTAAAAGTGTATTATTATTTGTAAAAATGGTTAAATTTGCAGTGTATTATTTATTGTATAAATTGCATTGTTCTGTAAGCAATTTTAATAAATTTTGTAAATTTTATACAAGTCAATGTTACCATGCTTTGATGTTATGTTTGAATGAATAGAGACAATTTGAAACAAACAAACTAATTACCTTAATAATAATAATAATAATAATAATAATAATAATAATAATAATAATAATAATAATAGAGGGAGTGACGGAAAAGGGATGAGAAAACAGGAGAAGGTTAGATACGAGTTAACTCAAATGAAGCAAAATATTCACATTTTGAAAATTTGTTCATGAAAGCATTTAACGGTCTAATTTCGAAGAATCGTTTTCATCGGTGAAAATGCCATGCAAAATAATGTAACTGTAGGAGTGGCTTAAAAATGTTGAACTTTTCCATTTTTTGAAAATTCGAAGATTTTAATGACTATCAGATTGGTCTCAGTTTTATGAGTTCACTGTACTATATTGGAACAAAACATTTAAAGACAATTTTTTGAACTATTTATGAGAAACAATTTGAAATATCCTAGAGGTTGCATGTAATGTACCCTCATTTTTTTTTTAAAAATCCCTTTAAACGCCACAAATAAAGACAATTTTATTATTATTATTATTAATTAATAATAATTATTATTATTATTATTAATTATTATTATTAATAATAATAATAATTATTATTATTAAATCGAATTCAAAATTCAGTCCAGCCGATTTTTTTCTTTAAACATTTTTTTAACAAAATAGAGCAATACTTTAGAGTCAATGACTCAGTGTCATTTCCATTTCAAATTTTGAGTTTTAATAAAAGTATATTTTTTAAATTTTTTTCTAATCTTCATCATTATGCTTATTTAGGGGGTTTTCAAGTGATGTGTAAAGTGGCAATAGTCAAGATCAAGAAGGTAGTCTCTTGTAATATTACGTAATGGGTACCAGTAATACGAGAAAATAGGGCTGTTGTAGCACTACTTTCCTTTGGTATCGTATCTTACATATAGTGTTCGTATCTTCTTAGAGAGTATTTTTCAGTGTTTAGGAAAGAAATAGGTATTATGTCTCAAAACTTTGCGAGCTTTGAAGGAAAACTGAATTATTTTCAGTAATTAATATTTTTTTAAATATTGATCGTTTAGCGTTTAGAATTGCGATTGCAATACTTAAGCAAACCAATCCATTAAAAATATTTATAATTGAAACTTTTCAAACATTACAACTAAATTTAAAATCTACCTTTTTGGTGGATGTTTAGATTAGTATTAATTCAGAGTTAAATATTTACATCAAACGTAGATCATGATTTAATGCATTTGACACAAAAAATGCTTCAGCGTATTCTTCCTCTTGTGTCTAAAAATCTGTTCATATTTTCCCAAAAGTACACTTTTTATTTTACTGTGGCACGAATTAATTATGTTTTTCAATTTTTTTCCCTGCTTATTTCCGAAAGCAATCTGCTAAGCTCGGTGGCTTTAAGACTTGCATTTCGTTAAATGCCCATTTTTTTACGAGTATATTCCAAAAACTAACCGTTTCCAATTAAATAAGAATATCATTTACACACAAGACATTGAGAACACACTACGTGAAATGCCATGCACAGTGTCTTAACCATATGACATGAAGTTGTGTAATAATATGTGTAACGCGGAAACATTTTATACTCGTGACTTTTGCGATGAAGCTTCGTCATTGCTTCCTTCACTCTGTTGTGAAGTTGCTACCTTGCCTCCACTGCCCAGTTTTGAAGGGGTTCCTGGTGAAAGCTTGGCCATTTGAAGCTGCAGACGCTTGTCATAAAGTCTGTACACGAGTGAATTTACAACAAAGAGGTCATCATCAGCTTATTTTCGGAGCACTTGTTGCAGCTGAAAATTGTTAACGGGTTTCTCTTTGTGATGTTATTTCGAGAGGTTCAAAGACTTCTGAGAATCAAAAACAGTGGCGTACCCAGTGGGGGGATAAAAAAAAATATCTTAAAAGATGTGCTTTTCATGCCTTTTATGCCCACAATTATGCGTCAATGAAAACTTAGGACTATCTACATCCTCGTGGCACTATCAACCTTATGATGCAGAGAAATCTGCTAACACTGTGGTTGGGGAAATATCTGGTCTCGAAACAAGGATTAGAGAAATTGCCCCGAAAGCATTTTTTTATTCACAGCTGTGCCCGAATTTAATTCTCACGGATATGGTTCATTCAATGACACAGTCTAACAGGCAACTGACTTCGCCCCCCCCCCAATGTGGCATAAGGAGTCGAAAGCTTCGAATGTGAAGTGGAGCTTAATGGCAATTCGATAGCTTTTTATGAGTTCAATATAAATTTAATTTTTATTAATATAGTGCTGTTCCATCATTAGAAAATGAAGCTGCAGACATAAATACACATTCAAAATAAATATAAATTAATTTAAATGAAAAAATACGAATATTGATGAAACTCTTTCCATAGAATATTAATTTTTACCATCGTATTCAAAACGGGTGTAAGTGACGGTTTGGTTTAGAGAATGCAGAGATACTTTAAATGAAAATAAGTTCAGTAATATAGTGCGTTTGCAGTACTTTTTATTTGTAAACATTTTTATTTACGTAAAAATATAAAGAAAACATTTTGTACTAGCAAATTTAGGTTCAAAATGTTATCTTTTAGCACACAAAAAAACCACACTAATAAAAAATGATTCTTATAATAAACACAATTTTACATGAAGTAGATTACAATCTCTTAAAAACACCATCCTATTACAAAGTTGTCTGAAACCAACCTCTTTTCTTCGTATAACATCAGTGTAATAATAATAATAATAATAATAACAATAATAACAATAATCACAATTATTATTATTATTATTATTATTATTATTATTATTATTCATCTCATTATTATAAACACGATAATTCACGTTTTTAGTTTGACTTAAAACAATTGTAAACCGTTTTAATGACCGGAATAATGATAAGCCGCCTGTGTTCAATGTCCTATGCCTGTCTCCAAAAGCTCTGTCAGTAATAAAAAGTTGAGAAACTTTTTCAAAAAGTATTGACTTTTCAGTAACACTATTTATAATGGTAATAGTTAATAATCATTTCGCGATCTTCGCTTAATCAACATCTAGCATTCACGATTTCGAAAACTTATTACTTATTAATTCGATTAGGGTGTCTGTCTATTGAGAATATAAATTTCGTGAATTAGTGGGATGGAAGCAAACTAAGTTTGATGTGCGTCCTGGAATGAGGACGCTCTCTGTTCCGTTAAAGCAATACCACCCATATCACAAATGATATTTATTATACTCAGAACAACTTGGTGATGAATGCTGAACTTGGTGATATAGGTGAAACTTGGGGTATTTTTCCATACAATCAACAGTACTTTCATGATGATTCAATTAATTCATCTACGGTTTTTTCTTTCCAAAATTAAATATGTTACAGGAACGAAGCAGAAACAGTGATAGTGTGACTCAAGAATGGCAGAATTATAAAACGTATATTTACACATCTCAACACTCCTCGAATAACTGAAGGCTCCATATTACACACCACTTTCCGCAATATCGTTTTTACCAATGGCAAATGGCAATTCTTGACAAGACTGTGTCATGAATGAGGTGCGTGAAGTTAGCATTCTCTTGATGTAGAAAATCAAATGACATACACCACAGTTTTGTCCAAGTTTGCTTAAACATGAAAACGTTTTGCTCAAGTCATACAACGCCGGAAATCAAAATTTTGGACTTAAAAGAAACTATGCAAAACTCAAAATTTTGAATACACCATCGATTCGCCCAAGTTTGCTCAGCCCTTGAAACGTTTTGTCCAAGTATCACAACGCCGGGAATCGCAATCAAAAGTTGGACTTAAAAGTGTCTAGCATCCTCGCATACGAAATTTCAAGTATACCATCGTTTTGCCCAAGATTGGTCGAGATTTTTTTAGCACGTCACACAACGCCGGATGTAATGCAATGCAACTAAACATTTTGGACTTAGAAGTGACAAGCATTTCTACATGCAGAATTCAAATTTTTTTAATACTATTCAATAAAGTTCAAGTTTGGCTAGTTTTTAAACGTTTTGCCCAAGTCACACAACGTCGTGAATCGCAAATCAGGCTTTTGCACATAAACTTCCCACCTGATAAATTTGAAATTTAAAATATACCAGGTTTCGCCAAAGTTTTCCCCAAGTTTGCCAAATCAACACAAGTTTGCACAAGTGAACACAAATCAATATTTCGAACTTAAAAGTGACTAGCACCCCCGTATGCCAAATTCGAAATTTCAAATATATTATCGTTCTGTCCAAGTTTGTCCAGCCTTTAAAACGTTTTTATCAAGTCACCAAACCCCGGGAATAGCATATTAATTTTTGAGGCTTAAAACTACCAGCACTTGCAAAATTCAAAATTTTGAAAATACCATCATTTTTGCATACATTTTGCCCAGCCTTAAAAATATTTATCTGTATCACACAACGCCAGATATCGTAAATGGACTTGAACTCACCGTACCCCTTCCACATGCGTAATTCGAAATTTTGTACACATCACTTTCCTTAAGTTTATCTTAAGTTTGCCCAGCAATACAATAGTAATGTCCCAATAACTAAACGTGGGGTATCGCAAATGAAAATTTGGGCTTTGTTCGTTCTAGGTGTTCCACATAGAAACTTCAAATTGTTCACATTCACAGTTTATACAATGCGTGTAGCGAGAGTATCTTTACAAAGAACATCTTTACAAAGAACCACTTAGTAAGAAAATTCTGAATCTTGAAAATAATATTTTTGTTAAAGATTTACCATAGGTTGCCAATCGTTTTCAACGTGTACCCCAAGTCATTATTTTCAAATCGTAAATTTCGCAAACTTCCACTATAATAATACATCTTGCAATATAATAATAAAACTTGCAAGAATACATCGAAATTTCAAATATTGCATTATTTTCGAAAGTTTTGTCTGGTTTAATTTTTTTTCAATCATCGTGGTATTTGACCTTCTAATATACGAGTATTACTCGAATATCAGAACGTAACGTAATCTACGATTTTATGGTATAAATTTCACTATTCATTAATGTAAGGGAAAATGCATTTCTTAGTCTCAATCAAATGATGGAGACACCTTTACACGCACTGGAATACCGTATGTTCGAGCAAAAGCGTATTGTTCTCACGTGCAGAACATCAGACACCATCTGAAAAAATTACTACACACTAGTGGTGCTACAACAGCACTTACTGTCTGGCATTATTTCTAAATTATGAAATTTTCTAAAATTCAGAGAATTCGATGAAAACGAGACGGGCCGCCTCTTCCTTCATGCCCTGTTGTTACATGACGTCAGCTGTGACTTAATTTAAAAATAGGTACAGATTAAAAATATGCAAAATAACACAATCAAATATTTTATTGCGTTATTCCCTGTATTCACTTATACGCTCATATTCTCTATTCACTTATGAGAAACATAGATCGCTTTAAAAAGCATTGGGTGCATTCTATTGCATTAAATGAATCACTTGTCGTGAGAGTTGCTAAAGAATGCGTAGAAGGTAATGAGAGGGGAATAATTGATCGATTAGCGATTCCGGGCGCGGTCAACTGCTAAAGTCGTTAGTCCCGTAGTGCATGTTCCTTGCTCGGGAGATGGTGATCTTCCCCGGCTCAATAGTGAGATCTGGCGCGGACTTATCGTCGGCCAGCCGGGTTTTTCCCTACCAGGTATCTCCCACCAGCGAGAAACCACTCTAGCTGGGACAACCTCTAAGCTCTCGACCGGTATCTCAGCATGTGTGATAGTGTGGTGCATGTAAGTGTGTGTGTATGAGGGGTAGGATAGGGCAAGGAATGGGAAGGAATGATCGCGCGCGGTCCGTGGCCCACATGTTAGGGTACTGCTCCGGCATTCGCCTGAAATTGATCGGAGAAACCATGGAAAACTACCGATCAGAGCTTCCGGCCCCTAGAATTCTCCTCCAGACAGCAACAGAACTCGACCTAGCTATCTAGCTAGTGCCGAAAATCCTGCCCCCGTCGGGACTCGAACCTAGGTCCTCCCGATTAGAGGCACTGCAGTGACCAGTTGATGCCCTGCGCCACCTCTCCAAGTTAGCGGGAATAAGAAGAAATATTTGACGCAAGATGAATTTCCACGAAAACTCAGGGATTTAAGAAAGATTAACTAACCTAATGCAAATATTAACTGTTCAGAAATATCCATTATTCGAATGTATTATGCAGTCTGCAGTGTTTATTGGTCGGCTTCATTAAATTCTGCCAATTGTAGAAATTATAATTATTGCTACTTTAAAAATAATAACTGTTACATATTATTTAAATATTACAAATTTTATAGTCTATTTCTTAAACCAAATTCTGTTATTAACTCTGGGAGTTAGATGTTAGTGAACCCGTTTCCGTGACTTTTTTATCTTTTTCCCCTTTCTCTCCTTCCTCCTCCTCTTCTCTGTACAGAATTTCTTCATTCTTTTGTTGTTGTCCTTCCTCTCTTCTGATCATAGTTTTGGGGGGGGGGGAGATGGCGACAATTCATCGGACTTAGAAAACTCATCTCTTCTCCTGATCTGAAATTTTCATGTTCAAGGAACGTAATTTGATCACTGTACGCCAATGAATTTGTGGTTTTCAAAATGCATTTTTAACATTGTTCTAATTATTTATTTTCCAAATTGTTTTCTTTTACCAGAATGGAAAACTTTTAGGCACGAGGGCAACAAAAATTGACACTGACACAAATTTCTATTTAAAAGAGCTAAACGGATCAAATAACATCCTTGCATCTATTGGCGTAGGGGAAGGTGCCTGATCGAGCAAAAACCGTTGTTCACTAGCTGAGAAAAACACGAGAAGTAAACTACACTTTCTCTGAATGACTCAAGACTTCTAATGCACATTCTTCTGAAACTTGACCCACTCGCTCGACAGTATTTGACTGACTCTCCCCATGCTGGCGGATACAGTTTAAATCCAGTCGTCAAATAAT
The DNA here is from genome assembly GCA_011170035.1 of Teleogryllus occipitalis. Lineage (NCBI taxonomy): Eukaryota > Metazoa > Arthropoda > Insecta > Orthoptera > Gryllidae > Teleogryllus > Teleogryllus occipitalis. The sequence goes on along the minus strand of BLKR01000220.1, from coordinate 200,858 downwards.
TCATAGTTTACAAGGCATTACATTTAGTTAATCTGGATGTTTAAATTGCTGTTCGCAAAAAGGGGTATAAAATACGGAGTAATGGCTGTGTGTTTTAAAGAGAAGTTGCTTACTTAATTTGATCCGCAGTCAGTAACTACCAATTAGCTACATCGGCTAGGTTTGACAGAGCTTAGTCAGAACAGAGATGTAGTGAGACTTAAAAGCAGTGTAAAAGGTATGATGTGACGAAAATGTTTCAATTCCATTCACCAACGTTTTATTGATGAGTAGGCTTTATATTTTTACTCAACAGACTTTACCTCAACATACAAGGCTCGATGAAAGAAAGTTTTTTAAATTTACTACTGAATAGTGTGTGCACATGATGTAAAATTTAAATATGAAATAAAATTTAAAAACATTTTCAAATTATGTTCCAATTGCTGAAGAGCACTCTTTTCTCTTAAAATTATACTGTAAAAATTTACTAAGGTGTTAATTATAACAGTAACTTTAACTTGCTATTTACGTGTCTACTACCGTTAAATTTAGGACAATGAAAGTATTTTTGTAGAATTCATTTCGTTTATTTCAATGAATTTCGAAAAGGCTAGTGTGATGGCAAGTTCTTAAGGAAAATAATAAATGTTTTGAAATGTTTACAACGGTTTTTCACATATTGATGAACATCACACGTGAAAAACTGCGTTGCAGATGTGGAGAAAGTTTGATTCAGAGCTCTCGTCCCATTATTCAGTATTCTCTGGTCCCAATATTCGAACTTTAGTTTTTCTTTAGCTCTACCTGTTATTGACTTTTCATTGAAGTAATCTTTCAATCTTGAATAGCGATACAGCTTGCTTTAGAATTTTTGATTGATTTATTCGTGATTCAGTGCGCGTCAACGGCTGATATTTCTCCCGTAAAAGTAGTGCATGTTTTTATCGCTGGAGGTGGCGGCGATCTTCTTCCATTGACTTTCGAGGTCCGGTGCCGACAGACATCGACTTAGGGGGATTATCTGGCTCCAGGTATCTCCCATCAGCATGTAAGTATGTGTGAGTAAAGGGAGAGGCAAGAACAAGTAAGAGGAAGGAATGATCGCGCGCGGTCCATGGCCCGTGTTGTTAGGGTACTGTTCGGGCAATCACCCGATGTAGATAGGAGAAACCACTGAAAAATACCGATTAGAGCAGCCGGCAGCTAGAATTCTACTCCAGATAGCAACTGAATTCGTCCTTGCTGGCAAGCTAGTGTCGAAAATCTTACCACCGCCGGGCTTCGATCCTCAGGACCCTCCGGTCTGAGGCACTGGATTGACATGAGCTGATGGCCTGAGCTACCGTTGCCGGTCTGCCTTAGAACTTATTGGTGAAAAAACATTGGAAATATAAAAATATTCACTTAAAAACAGAGCAAACTATTTTACTTTCTATCGAGATTTTATATTCATATCCGAGGTTTAGTTCTGTTCATAGAAAGACTCGTAGATATAAGCTGTTTAGAATTCTCGGAATGATGAATCTCCCACTTAAAACTTAATTTTGATAATGATCACCAACTTCTAAGTTTACGAACAGATTAAACTGGTTTTTCATTACAGACTTTTGAGTAGGAATGTTCACTCAAATTAAAGAAATAGACTATGAAGTACTTGTTAAAATTGTTTATCACGTCCAATTACTATATTAGTAAAACAATAAATAATACTTTTCCCGACAAAAAATTATTGCAGAAGTTATTGATGCATATTTGTTATTTTTTGGAAATGTTTTGTGCAAACTCTTTAAAAGGCGTTATCGTAGTCAGCAGTTGCCATGCGCTAAGTACAATGTTTAATTCGGCTTATTAGCGGAATGACAGGGTTCGTATTAAGCCTATTTACAATAAACTTGTTATAAAGATGAAACAACACATCTTTAACCACGTACGTTTTCGTGAGTACCGTAACATCTCTCATTTACTCTAGTTGGATTATCATCAAATAATTTAATTTAGTTACAGCTAAAAGAGAGGAAAAGCCGATACTGGATATTTTTATTTTTTTTTGTCTTCTTGCCCATTCATGTCAGTATCACTGGGACAAGGGCATTCGCAAATGTGTTCAGGGTTGTTAGTGGTGTCTCATCTTTGGATGAAGCAATTTCTAAGAATATGCTCATTAGACACGCATACGACATTCATTTGTCAGTCAACTGAAGCTCTAATTATCCTGATGCCATTTCGCTGCAATTTGCATATGACCTCCTACGAATGTATTACATGCCACTCTACATCCTTCACAGAATACAAGGCGATCGATGATGACTGGAGACAAATGACTCTCAATTCCTTTTATACTGACTGAACATGTATGTATGTATGTATGTGTATATGTATGTATATATATATATATATATATATATATATATATATATATATATATATATATAGTCACGCGTGTCCTAACGATCGAAGGCTTCACATAAGTCAGTTGCTTGTTTCAGGGGAGTCAATTTGAAAGAAACTAGGATATTCTACCTAATTTTTTCTTATTTATTTATTTTTTATTTATTTAGTTGTTTTTATTTATTTTTTATTTATTTATCTATTTATCTCATTATCTATTTATTTAAGGTGTCTTTTAACTGCTGGGTCATATACCACTGTCATTTTTAACATTGGGATAACTGTAAAGGGAACGCATAAGAACAACATGAACACACACAAGTATCAGTGCCCGCGACGGGATTCGAACCCGCGACTCTTTGAGCCGATGTAGCCATGGCCCTTCGGCCTTAGCGGACTCCGCTATCCGGCCCGGCTCTTTCTACCTTTGTTTTCCGCGTTCAGCTATTTCGTGTTCAGCAACACGCGACCCAAAATCTTCGCTTGTTGGAAAATTTCTCGATCATGTTATACGCAGTTTTAACTGTTTTGACGTAAAATTTAAAAAAATAAAATAGATCAATGGGATATGGGCCACATGAGGAAGATGGATTAACCTATCGTTCGGCACTATAGTTGGGAATAAGCACTGGCTGGGGAAGGAACGTTCGTGAGCGGTTTGATCCCCGTTGTTTAGGACAGGACTTCTCAAATGGGCCGCTTGGCTTGCCCTGAGGTCAGCGCAAAGCAGCGGGCAACGGTTGTGTACCGCTTTTTGGAGTAATCCCGACGGGAGGAGGGAGTAAGTGTCGCTGAAACTACGAAGAAGCGCTCTTTCTTTTCTTATTTTTATTGCTTTATTTCAGACGTTTATTTACAAATCAAGCATCGCAAACCATTCGACGTATCTACAAAAAGTAATCCATTTCTCATTTCAAATTAAATAAACTGGATAGTAATGAGGATTTTACTTTACCTGTTCTCGACACCTTACAAACCATTCTGAAAAAACTTCGAAAGCTCCACGGTTTACAACTCCAACCAAAGTGGACCAAATAACGACTCCACACGAGCAGCCTTACGAGCCACCTGTTTGTAAGGAGAAGCAGGCGGAACAGACGAATTGCCGATATGGGGAGGTGCCTCCCTCAACAATAAAGCACATCCAAACCCTACAAAATAAAGTCCTCCGCACTGCCTTAAATGCCCCATGGTACATATCTAATGATCAAATTCACAATGATTTGAAATTCCCTACAATCGCCCAGCACATCGCCCGCCTCTCCGAAAGATTCTACAACAAGCTTCATGACCTTCCCTTCCGACCGATTTTCTCACTAGGAAAAAACACTCATCCTCATCTACACCGCATCCAGTCCAGGTTCCCAAAAGATAAATTCCGCCCTCCGTAACTCCTACGCTTTTTCCATATCATAAGCGCCGTTATCTCACCCATTCCACAAACCACCGCAATAATTCCCAAGCACCCCAACCTGATTTATTGTAGAGGAGCCCAGTCGAGTCATCCTCCCTCTTATTTTTGCCTGTATATTATTGTATACATTGTATAAGCAAACAATTCTGTAAAGTGGGTATGTTCGCTATATCAGAAAATTGTTTAATAAAAAAAAGACGCACTGCGAGCAATGGCCGGCGGGATCTGCTCTCGTGTAGTGAAAGGTGGGTGGCACGCGGACAACTCTAACAGACTACCGCAGACTACCTTTACTCGAATTTAAACATAGCTGCAGTTCAAGGCCACGAGTTGGAAGGAGAGGGCGACATTGTAATCCAATCGGAAGCTTCGTTAGGACTCAAATGTTTGATATTAGAGTTCCCGATTGGATAACAACGCCCCCTCTCCTTCCAGTCCTTTGACCTTGAAGTGTAGCTATGTTTGAATCGGAGTATAGTCCTCAACTCTTGTGTGTATAATACTTATGCTATCGTAGACAGTGTCACTGTATTCGGGCAGAGAATATTAATTTTTTTTCATATATCGGGAGGGAGAACAAGTCGGCAAATTAACGAGTGAAACGAAGACCTTCTCCAGCATAGAATGGAGAAATTTTAAGAATGCTCCCGGGAAAGGTTTATTTTCTATTTCCTCGACTTGAACAATTCAGTGTGTGGAAATCAAAGAAGAGGCAACTAGATGTGGATAAATTAGTCCTCTGGAAGAAATTAAAAATTGTCATGCAGTGGACATCATTTTTGCCGGGTAACGAACTCTGGCATCCAACAAAAAGGGCGCGCCCAGAACGTAATTCAGGAGAGCTAATTTCAGGTCGAACCCCCAAAAAGTAGTTTTGAAATATCTATGTTACTAATTTTTGATTGAAACAAAGCAATGCAGCCTCCGGCCATTTGAGAGGTGACTATGGTTTCGTTACAAATTGAGGAACTCGGGGAAAATCCAAAAACATAAAGTATTTTCATTCCCATTGTGTTACTATTTACGACACAGGTGCGGCAGTGTGCGGCCACTTTTTGCAAAATCATTTTTATAATTTTTGCTCAGCACTTTTGCAACTGCACTTGTTTTATTAAATTGTTAGGCTGAAATAAAAGAAAAACGAACTATATTCGTAAATGAAATACTGCTTTGTGATGGAATCCACACATGGGAATCATTTTGAATAAATTAAGTAAAGTGAAAAATAATCCATTCTATTGATCTTAACCTCGTATAATAGAGTTACTCGTTATATATTGTATTGTAGAGAATCTTGAATATAGGTCCGTAAAAGTCAAGTTATTTTTACAATGCCAACGTTTCGGCCATTTACTTGGGTTGCTTCAGGGTTGATCCCGTTCGCGGGAGCAACATAATGAAATAAAATGACATTAATTTAATACATGTTTCCTAACATACCCGTAATTACAGCCCTGAAGCAGGCCAAATAAATGGCCGAAACGTTGGCATTGTAAAAATTACTTGACTTTTAATGACCAACACTCAAGATGCTCTACAACATACAAAAAAATGGCTTTGGACTGGAACATGAGCCCCGTGCCTCGGATCCACCACTCTTCCACCGTCAGTTCGCTCCCTGATTATTTTTTCGTGAAGATATTCCCGAAATCTTCGCGGCGCGGCGGGGCGGGGCGGGGCGGGGCGGGGCGGGGCGGGGCGGGGCGGGGCGGGGCGGGGCGGGGCGGGGGCGTTACTTTCCGACAGCAACAATTCCACTCTCAATACTTCACCGCGTTGCGGGTGACCTCCCAAACCGGGGCGCTGTCTACCCAAATCCGGAAAGGACCAGACGGGCGCGCCCTGATTCGCCTCCGCGAGAGGCGGGGCTCACTTTCGACCTCACGCACGCACGCCAGTCACGTAGAGCGCGTGCAAAACGCGCGCATCACTGCGCAAATGTTTGCTGCTTCTCGGTTGGCTCCGGGAGGGGCGGCGATGGTACTGCAGCGAAAGGCGCTTTTCGGAGGAAAGTGCTGTCGGACATCGAGTCGTTAAAACAACACTCCCTACCCCCACCGTCGCGAGATTAATCACTTCTTAGTGGGTGATCGAAATTTTGAACGCATTCAGACCATCAAATTATTATTTTATTTTCTGTCTGTAGATGAAACAAATTTGTCAGAGTGCATTTGGTCTTTATTTTAAAGACAGAAAATTCAGTATTTTGGACGTAACTCCAGCGTGAAGATGGAAATAATGAATTTCGAAATATAATACGCTTTTTAGGAAATTGTATACAAATTTTATTATTTTGATGTAAAACTGCTGTCCAAAATATTGCATTCGGATCATTTTCTGTCAGTGGAGCACAATTTACTATACTTGCAGCCAACCTCCCAAAATAAATAAAAAAATAAATTAAAAAATAGCAGAGCGAGGGGGGAAGCAGGGAAGACAGACTCGTAGGGGAAGAAAAAAAGAACAAGGGACCTGAAAAAAACAACTAATTTTATGTCTTTTACATGACTATTCCACTCATGAAATTTCAGCCAATAGTGCAAGAACTGGGACCCTACCAGCCAATTACAGACGACTTTACCATGCATTTTTATCAGTTATTGATTATCACCTCCTAGGAGGTGATAAATTTTGCGCCTTGTTTTGTCTACAGATAGAGGTTATATAATCGTCACTCAAGACATATCTCCAAATGAATGAGGAACACCATTCTTCAATTATTAATAAATTAAGACATAGTAGCGCTTCAAATTCAACATCTTCCTTAAAAATAAGCGAACAAAACACGTTTCCTTCGAATTTAAACTTTAAAGATTGTCTATTCAATAACTGTGTTTTCAAGTAATTTCGCTCTTAGTTTGTCTTGTGTTTATTTTGTAGTTTTTAATTGCCCTTATGTATATATTTCTGTTCGATATAAAAATATTTTAATAAAACAATGTTAATTATTAATATTACATGACATTTATGAAATTTCATTCGTGAAATAGTCTTAGTAAATTTCACTCGTGTTTTGGAAATTGTATATAAATCCCCTCCTCGTTTCGCGAGTCGGGGATTTATCGACAATTTCCAAACCACTCGTGGAATTGAGAACCTTTGATAAGAGTATCGCATGCGCCGTTTTCTTTTCCCCACAGATGGTACAGATAGCTAAATGGCTTCACCTTGCTCGAGAGTGAATAGTCGCATACGAGTGGGGGAGGGGTCAACAAAGGATCTCGATGTAGTTTCTTTCCTCTCTCTTGGTTTCGACAAGGATTTACTGCTTCTTCGTTTACCATATTATTCGAACCTTCCTTAACCGTAAGGGACAGTTTCGTCTCACATTGCTTGTAGAACGTTTACAAAAAACATTCGGAACCGTCGCCTCGCGTAATCGCTTCATGGAAACTCCGATGTTTTCTTACAGTCAGATTTGCCAATAAACATATTAAATTCTTATTGTATCATCTGCCGATGTATAGAAGAGTTTTGCATTCTGAACAACATAGAAAATTGAATTTGTTTTAAAAAAAGTCCATGTGTATCCTCATGGAAAGATCTGCAAGAACAAAAAATGCTCAAAATATCTGTTCGTGCAGTAGCTGAAAAACTGCAAATAATTCAACCCAAGTTGCAGAATTTGATTGAAATTTATTGCTAAATAATGTAGCCTTAGTCTTAGGTATATACATTTTTTCTTCAATTATATTTCAATTTATTCTGTTGTTCGGCGTTGTTATCTCCAATGACTGACTGATTGATTAGTGATTCCGAGTCAGTCAACTACTAAGAATGTTAGTCCCGTAAGTGTAGTGCATTCTCTTTATCGCGGGAGGTGGCGTTATCTTCCCCTGCTGGCTTGCGAGATCCGGTGCTGACCTACGTCGGCTTGCAAGGATTGTCTCCCACCAAGTATCTCCCACCAACGTAGCCCCACCCCAGCCGGCACAACTCTAAGCTCCCGTCTGGCGTCTCCAGATAACGGGTAGTGTAGAGCAAGTTAGTGTAAGTGTATGCAAGAAAGGAGTGAGGAAAGGACAAGGAAGAGGATGGAAAGATCGCGCTCGGTCCGTGACCCAACTGTCAGGATACTGCTCCGGCATTCGCCTGGTGTTGATTGAAAAAAAAAACACGGAAAGCTACTGATCACAGCAGCTAAAAGCTAGAACTCTCCTCCAGACAGCGGCTGAAATCAACCTAGCTATGTAACCAGTGTCGAAAATCCTGCCATCGTTGGGCCTTAAACCCTTGGACCTCCCAGTCAGAAGTACTGCAGTGACATCTGGTGATGCCCAGAGCCAATTTTTGTCGGTAATCCCTCAATGGATGTTCTCTGGGTACTGGTTCACAATTGGAACGCGACTGTTAAACCATCCTGGCACTCTCCAGTTTTCATTACGATGTACCAAGGGTAATTGTAAGTAATATAACTAAAGTGCTAATATGGCTAGCAAATTAGTCGATTAATGTTGACATAAGTGGATAAAATCCAAAGTAGAAACAGCTTCAAAGCATTCGGTCTTAAACCGGATTCTACGCACAATAGACATGAGAAGCCTAGGGAAGGTGACGTGCGTTATGACCGTAATATATGATAAACGAGGATCAGACTGCTGATGGAAAATTTATTGAATCTAGTGAGAGACAAGCATTTAGTTTCGAGTTCCACGATTGAGTCAATTTCCATTTAAACAATACAATCTCACCTAACTTCATTTTATACCTCAGTTGAAACTTTGCGACGCATTTCCGAGTTGGGCGATGTGTCTCCAGCCTTCGCCAATTACATAAAACAACCTTCACCTGCACAATGCATTACTTTAACGATATTTATACTTCTCTCAAACAAGTAAGACGCCTCACACTCTGTTAATCGCCTTATTTTAGCCACGACCCTGCGGCTAATGCCAACATTTGCCAGAGGATGGAGAAAATGATCCACTGATCGTCGTGTATACAGGTTTATCCAAATGATGCGTCAAACGTCAAATTAAATGGCCATTTCGCGAATTAGCCCTGTCAGATTTTAAGCTCAACATATCATACCAACTCGACGCCCCAATGGGATCATCTTTGTCTGTGGCATTGTTGACAGGGTGGTTCTATTGTTCGAACCCTGACGGTGGTAGCCGAGTTTCGACATTTGCTACGCACCTGTGTCAAATATTCAACCACTGTCTGGAGAAGAATTCTAGCGGCCGGCTGCTCTGATTAGTTGTTTTCCGTAGTTTCTCCGATAATACCAGGTGAGTGCCGGAGCAGTCCACAAAACAACGGATCACGGAACGCGCGCTCTCCCTCCTTCCTCAGCCTCTACATTCTTTAACTTCCATATACACAACCAGACACTTGGGGGCTTAGAGCTTGTTCCGGCCGGACCGGTGCAACTGCTGAGGGCTGAGTACCCTCCCCCGAGATACATGGACGTGGAACTCTCCCTACGACCCGGAGGTCTGCGTCGGAACTCGCGTTCCAGAAAGCAAGGAGCACCATCTTACGGCTATAATACGCACTACACGTACAGCACTAATGACCATAGGAGTGGACGCACTCACTCTTAGAAGTAGTACCTCTGCCTCATCGATCGCTCTCAAGGAACGAGGGACATTTCGTATTAGTATGATTTTATGGCATTCGTTTAAGTTCATTTACGTGAATATCCTTGTCTATATTTTGGAAGGTATCTCATATGTTATCGGGCAGAAGAAGTTCCTACTATGAATCAACCCTACACCTAGAAAACGGGTTGTATATTTTTTTCATTTTACGCTCATTTCTATCTCTAACACTGTTCAAAATAGAAAACCTTACAGGATACCAACAATAGACCTTTTTCGTTTGAAAAGCAATGGCCCACATTTCATTCACTTAGGTTTTACTGTTATACGTTTTCACGACCTGAAAGCAAACGTCTCTCCCCTTTCTTTCAAATCTCCTTTATAATTTTCGTTGCCAAGGCATGTTTATTTAAGTGTACTATTTTCTGCGTCTTTCTTAAGGGGCCGTCCATAAATTACCTAACGCAAATTTGGAGTATCTTCAATATTTCCCTGCCACACCCGTATTACGCGCTTGAAGCCCCCTAAATATTCACATAACGCTTGCGACAGCCTCCTGTCATACAAGAAGTAAATTATAGCACAGTAACAACAATTTTATTTATTTTATTTGTGTTGTATTAAATTAATGATAATTAAAGCATCAAATTAGTTGGCGATGCTGACTGTACCTAACATTAAGACTGGAACAAGTTGTGAGAAAAGAAAGGGCGAATAGGCAAGAAAATCGTTGATTACAAGCAGTGCTCACGTGCCAATTTAAATGGATTCTACCATATACTACATATCAGTTTTGAATATTTTCTTCATAATCTGACAGACTCTATGAAAAAATGATGAAAAAATATTTCCATTTATTGTAACAACTTACATCTAATAAATTTGTTTTTAAAACTAATTAGTAAATATTTTAATGTTTTAGTACAATACTCAAAGAAAGGAATTATTTCAGTAAATATTGAAAAAATGTAAAAACATAAATATCAATGTTATGTAACATTTAACTAATGCCCTCGTGCCCCTATGTAACGCAGCTAACGCTGCCTCAACCCCCTCCCCCTCTATAGCGTTACGTCATTCATGGACGACCCCCAAGTCATATTTTGTGCAACGTTTCACGAAGCGTCGCTTTTGAGCGTTTCAAACTCTGGCGCCATTGCCGCGCATCGCGCCCGCCGCCCCCGCTTCCCGCCCGCGACCGCCCGCTGCGCGCGCCGCGCCGCAGCGACGCCCGGAGGCTGCCCCGCCCATCCGCCCGCGCGGCGCCGCACCCCGGGATGACATCTGGTAGCTACGCACCTAACTCGCCGCGCCGCCCACGCGCACGCCCACGCACGCGCCGCGCTTCGCCCCGCCCCGCTCCGTCCTGTCCCGCATCACCCCGCCGTGCCCGACTCCGCCCCGCCCCACTCCGCCCCGCCCCACTCAGCCCCGCCCCACTCAGCCCCGCCCCACTCCCCCCCCGCCCGACTCAGCCCCCCGCCCGACTCAGCCCCCGCCCGACTCAGCCCCGCCCGACTCCAGCCCCGCCCGACTCGGCCCCCACCCGACTCCGCCCCGCCCGACTCCGCCCGCCCGACTCCGCCCCGCCCGACTCCGCCCCGCCCGACTCCGCGCCCGACTCCGCCCGCCCGACTCGCCCGCCCCCCGACTCCGCCCCGCCCGACTCCGCCCCGCCCGACTCCGCCCCGCCCGACTCCGCCCCGCCCGACTCCGCCCGCCCGACTCCGCCCCGCCCGACTCCGCCCCGCCCGACTCCGCCCCGCCCGACTCCGCCCGCCGGCTCCGCCCCGCCCGACTCCGCCCGACTCCGCCCCGCCCGACTCCGCCCCGCCCGACTCCAACCGCGCCCGACTCCGCCCCGCCCGACTCCGCCCCGCCCGACTCCAACCCCGCCCGGCATCGCACCGCTCCGACATGTCCGCGTTTCATCGCGTCGCTTCGGCCGTGTCTTCTCGTCTCGCTTATTCGTTTGCCCCCACCACCCACGTTTTGCTTTGCCTTCCCTTCACCTCTAACAGGTCGTTACTTCACGCCTTCCATTCTTTCTCCCCTCCATCCCCACTAATCCTTTCTCTTGTTCTCCCCGTCCGTTATTTCCACTTCCTCTGCCCCGCCTCGCTATTCTTTCCTTTTCCAGCACTCTCACTCATTCGTTTCCACTCACGCCCACCTTTTCTCCTTGCCATCGCATTCCATCGTTTTCAATTCCCCTTCTCTCCCCGACCAATTTCTCTATTCCCTCTCCCGCACTGATTCTTTATTCTCTTTTCCTACCCTTTCCCTCCCCCTCACATTCTTTGCCGTTCCCTTTCCCTCGTCGCAAAAAAGAGAAAGAAAAAAGAAACAAAATTGATCAAAGAACAGTTCCTGATTTACATCATCATTAATGAAGTGAACATCAATATAGAGCTTACGTTTTATTATGAGCAATAGATGTATTTTAATTATCCATCTTAAAAATGGAAAATAAAGATTCTCGAAGGTTATAGATCTAACGAATCAGTACAGGGGTTACAGACAATGAAATCAAATTTAATGGTAATTTTGAAGGCACAGTGTTAATAGATTCCTAGCTTATAGCTCATTCAATGTTGGGTATTTTAAAATGTAATATTGTATCATTATCAAGACAAATATTACTCTGGACTTCTTAAAGCACTTTTTTATACACCTTTAACATCTTTGTATATATATGACCTTCACTTTCAATGTTTTGAATGGACATATGTTATAAAATGTATTTAACGTAATATATTTTATTTATTATTATTATTATTATTATTATTATTATTATTATTATTATTATTATTATTATTATTATTATTATTATTATTATTATTATTAATACTGTATTTGCCTAACTAAAAAAAGTTATATTGTAGCTACATTCTCTTAAGATTCCACGCTTCTGCGTAAGAAACACGTATCTGAATTAAAGGAAAATATCTTCCGACTATTAAAATATAATTTATTGAAGTCACTTTGGATAGGAAATAATAACGTGTAACAACAGATTTGAAAATTGAATAACGTCGTTTGAGATAAACACACATCTCCATAACAAAACCCTCCAAACTCCGTGCTTGGTTATTTCTTCTCCTGTTCTCAGCGATACTAGACAGTTACAACTGCCATATTTCATGGCAATGATAAGTGGTAATACCACCTTGAGTTTCAGAATATCACTTTATGATGTAAGCCACGGCAACGTCAGAAACGCCAACGATATCTCATTTTTCGAGCAGTAAACTTGTTAACGCGTGAAGATTTATCTTTAGAACTGCTTTGTACACGAGCAACCCTTGATCCCCACACCCTGAAGAGAGAACGATAAGTCAAACGAGATACAGAGCTTCCTCCTCGCATCATCGACACCAAACAAAATTCTTTGGCAGCGGTGGGATTCGAACCCACGCCCTTTCGGACTGGTGCCTAAAACCAGCGCCTTAGACCGCTCGGCCACGCTACCTCACGTCTATGAACGCACTCGTGTACATTCACTTGGCCAAGAACGTCTCCGTCGTAATAGAACCGTGACGTAGAGAAGACTTCCCGTAGAAGGCACAGAGCGCAAATACCCGGCCGGCAGATTTAAACCGCCTGCCCAGGCCACGTGCACGTGGCTGACTGACGTCAGGGATCAATAGAGCACCGAGGCACCACGCGCCCCTCGGGAATGACGCCGCGCTCACCGCCACTCCGTCACCACCGCTACCACGTCACCATCAGCGAACGAGGGCTTCAGGAAATACCTAAGAATGGGCGATTTTATGTAATTAAAAACTATTTTTAAACACGAAAAATTATAAGCTTTATGTCCATAACTAAGGAATTTATATTATCATAATTTTAAAAAATTTACATTCATCATGATCAAAGAGTAATAAGAAAATAATAAGTAAAGAAATAATCAAGTACAAACTATAAACGTAGAGTGAATATAAACAATTAGCAATAATTAATGAAGTTTATATTTATGAAAACCTCAAACTTCTTAAAAATGTATTTAATTAAGGTCGCTTTTAAACTGCAAAGTCGTTAGTGACTAAAATAAATACATCATCCAGCTCAACTTTACGTTTTTATATCACACATTTTTTCACAGATATTCACATTATTGCAGGCGTACATCAAGATGTTGTTAATGTCTTTCTTTAGAAGCAATTTAAATTTAATCTTTGAGCCAACTCTGAAAAACTGCTATTTAAATTATTTTATATATTACTAATAACACTGAAATGATTTCACAAAAGTGTGCAATTTTGAAGTATATTTACAAAAAATATTTTAAAATTTATTTTGTACTCTGTATTTTAAAAGAAGTCATTACCCACGTTTTAATAGGTGTGAGGATATTTACTTCATTCAACCAGTGCATCTACATTTCTCACACACGTGCACAAAACCTGAATGCATAGATACCCTCAAATAATTTCAAAAATTATTTCAAAATACTCCATAAGGCCCTGGTAGGCAGGCCCTTGCCGACATCACAGCCAGCGTCCTCGTCAACTTCCCTTTGGCCACGAGCCACCGCCACCGCCACCACTACCTGCCGCCGCCGGGCCGGGCCGGCCGCCTTCCGAACCGGTCCGAAACCGTTCACACCCTCGGGGTCGCGCCAGGGTTCGTTCATTTAGTGCCCACGTGCCTCGGCCGCAGCCGTGGAGTTCCCGGAAGAGCGCCGGGTGGGGACGGACGTTATGTTAATGCGGGCGTCGTGTCGCCTTTTCCGGGAAACAAAACGTGCGCCGACCCGATCCCTCCCCTCCCCTCCCCATCCCACTCGGCCGGTGGCCTGTGACGTCACGGCGCGGCCACCGGGAGTGCCCGGGAACGCCTGCGTCCGCGTCAGCAGCTCCACGTCCACGCTTTCAGAGGGACTTCCACTCGCTCGCATCCCTCGAAGACTTGATGGGAGGACACTGGATTCATTAAATGATTTCAAATAAAAATCATTTTCTCATATTTAAAAAAAGAATCTACATACATGTTTTCTCATTTCTACCATTAATTTTAGGGTAATAACTATTCATTTCTACGGTTTCTTTAAATATGTTTTTAAACGATTTCAGCAGTGGCGTTGCTACGTCTCGTTATCTCCGGGGCAGAAGGTTCAAACGCGGCCGCCATTGCTATCTTTATTGGAGGTCGGCGGTTCTCCTCGTTTGGTTCCCTGGGCTTCGGGACAGTGGGGCCACGCTCCGGCTGCACAGGCGTATTTTGTTTGTATATTTTATTACGAAGATAACTTCATTTGTCATTTTCCGCCGGACCGGATATGGTCATCAAAAATGAATATGGACAACATCCCTCCCGTCTGTGGAACAACCGAATGCTCATAAATCAATTAGGACAATACAACTTCCCAACTTCGAAGATAAATGATGTCGTTTTATATTCCTCTCGCGGTCTGTTTTATTCCTAACTGCTTTAAGTTACAAGATTACTCTCAACCGCAGGCACTGAGCCAGATGCATCTGAAAGTGCACGACTTCACAGCCAATTTATCTACGGGCATTAAGATGCAGCAGTAGGTACTCTACTTATACATGGTTGAGGAGAGCAAAAGGAACTTAAAGCTTCGGATGAACATTGCGGGATAAATAAAATGAAATATAATGAACTTGCAATAATAACCCGTTCTTTATGAATAATGAGAATAAGGTTTCACGCACGCGTCATGATCTGAATTGGTAGTTCAACGCCACATGCATGAATTTTTCAGTTAGACTTTGAAATGCACACAAACTTAATTTAGATAAATTGTGTTTCTTTATACTGGTACCAATTAAGAAATCTCTTGTCTACCATCTCTCCACATCACTTCTCGATTGTGGATTTTTGTCCAGTTTTTCAGAGACTCTGTGATTAAAGACTAAAGAAGGTTATTTGCTCTTAGTACCCTCTCCAAAAATTCTTATTTTTACTTTCTCATATACGTACATATATACGGAGTAATGTACGTAGTATAGAGAAAGTTATGTAAAGCTGCTGGAAAAAACAGCGGATTTTCGGCACAAAAAAATTAATTGCAGAGCCCTGATAACGAAAAAATGAATAAATCCAGTTTCTAAATTAAGAGAAAATATCCTCTAATACGTGGTGTAGCCAGTATCCCTGTTTTGTGGGTACTTGATAGCGAAAAGTCAATTGACGCCAAAACGTCCGTCCGTTCGTCCGTTCGTCCGTGAACACTACTAGGACTTAAACCATACGCAGATTGTTTCCAAATTGAAGAAACCCCTGTCCATCTGGCTCTAGTTGAAGCACTGAAATTTTGAAAAACATTCTTTAAAATTTGGGAGTACTTTACATGAAGCCCCTGGGACATTTTCAAAATTTTCTTGAAAACTGCTTCAATTTTTTCTTAGAATTTCTTGTAACAATAGAGTAAAAATATACTTATAAAGGTGGCATAGGTCCGCGGAATATGGCGTGTAATATGGACAATTTTAAAAAATAACAAAAAGAAGATTTTCTCAAAAAGGGCTCCAAATTTTTTCTTTAAACTTTTGGTAGGAATAGTGCTAGATATACTCTATGAGATGAATGAACGTAATTTTGCTGAATCTTTTTATTTTTTCAAAAATTACGAAAATGTATTTTTTTCTTCTCTCATGTAAATATTTACATTAGTTGCGATTTGTTGATATTACTGTACTTATGAGTTTATATGCTTTAAATAATGTCATATACAATTTCTCGAAAACCCAACAGTTTTCTGTTAAAATGAGTTCAAAATTCCGCATATTCAGAAACGCTCAAACGCCATTTTCTCAAAAACGACTCAAAATATTTTCTTCGAACTTTTCCAAGAGGATAGTGCTAATTGCACTGTTTAATATAAAGCTAATTTTAGGGAATACTTTTTTGATTTTTCAAAAACTACACAAACGTAATTTTTTTTAATGTATCTCACACTGTAAAGATGCACATTTCCAGCTATTTGTAAACACTATTTAATTTGCGAGTAAAAGTGCTTCAAATGACATCTAATGAAGGTTTTCGAAAACTTAAAAATTTTCTGCGAAAGAGCTTCAAATTTCGCAATTACAGTAACGTGCAAACGCCATTTTCTTAAAAACGGTGTCTTACATTATTTTTTTTTGAAGTTCGGTAAATAATTAACTAAACCAATATAATTAATTAGTTTTCAATATTTATTTTCAAATGATTGATAACCAATTATTCAGTAATCCCGAATACGCATGGGACCAGAACGCCCGGGCAATTCATCTTCCCCAAACTTCTTGGCAGTACTGAGCCTAAGGTCCAGGCTGCTTATCTGAAAAGTAAATGAGAACCATTGTACTCAATGAATAATGGCATTTTTATAACCTACGTATGCAGTAATTGAATGCTTGAACGCTTTTTGACACCTAAATTTGCGAGTTTGCATGAGGTAATCGAGTGCAGCCGTAGCTTGTGTCGATAGTAGACCAATACGATGGCTTTTTTAGTCTTCATCGGTGTAATATTTTTCCGCGTTGTCGCAGTCCCCTTCACAAAACTCTTGTAATTTAGAGCAAGACAATCGGTCTACATAAAACTACAATTACCTTTATAGAGCTTCATGTAATTATGTTCTTTCATTGTGTCCAATAAAATCCTTCTAACCTTACGCCCACATAAGACAAAATTCACAGTGTTTGCAACAATCAAATTGGATCTCGCGCCATCAAATATAGCGGTTGGTTTACCATCACTGAATCTAATGATGTCATGATCACTGAACATCACCTAGGCTCAAACACCAAAGCTATGAATACCGTATCGGTATCGTAATGTCGTAGACGAAGTTTGAAGTAAAGTAACCAAAAATGGAGTCTGATATAGTTTGTCACTTGTTACTTCTATAAATCTAATCCGACCATCAATGTCTGTAAGCAACTTGCTGTAAAGTCATAGCATAACACGGTTAAAAGAAAATGCAGAACATGCTCTTGTAAATCTTTTTGTGATATTTTTGATCGTTCTCGGTAATCTTCTGTTATTTGTCGATTCCAAAATTCTTCATGGACTTGCATCGACCCTTTCAACCATTTCTGTTAATAACATTTCATTTAACCAAGGAAAATTTTAAAGTGTGAATAACTGCAAATAGTCCAAAATTTCACCTTGATTACCCCATCAGAGTGGAACCCAATTTAAGAGCCGTCCTAATTAAAAACGAATATTTTATGCAAAAGGTTTCCCAACAGTAAATACAGCCCCTATTACAACTTAGAAATATAATTAATTAAAAATATTAGTGATTATTTAATCAAATAATTTATGTAATTAACTTTATTACATATTAGCGAAATGAATTGTTTTAAATAAATACACCGTGGAAATATACGTTATTTCAAGAAAAGAGAGAGTTGGTCTCAATTTAGCTAATCTATCGGATTTACGCTAAATGTTAATGCACACTATCGTCCAAACCGTTCCGTCTGACAGAAAAAAGGTTTAACAGACATATCACGAAGAAATTAAATTTTATTTTAGTATAGAGAAACTTGTCTCAAAATGTGCAAATTCTTTCGAGATATACCAGAAAATGTAAAACAAAATACTTTCTTTTTTTGGCAGATCGCGAAATGTTTGCTAAAATTAAACATATTCTGGCGTCTCTACCGCTCACAAAGAGTACTTTGGATTTTACGTAGAAAATTTCATGGATTTTCTTTTTATTATTATTTCTAAAAAATTCCGTAATTTCAAGTTATAAGCAAAAGAGGGATTTCCTGTGGGGTTAGGGGTTTTCTCAGAGATAGCAAAGAAGAAAATATTTTTCAGTACACCAAGAAACCTTACAGAATAATACTGATAAAAACTTCCGCATTCCTTCCTCCTCTTACAATAATTTGACTGGACTAAATCCTGGGAGCGTAAGTGAATAATATTTTTGGTGTATAACACACCATATTTTTTAATCTCAGTTCTCATTATTACATTAAGCGGAGATTATTCACGTAATCTTCGCTCAATGTAGGAAAATGCAATTACGTGTAGTGTAGAATATCTCATAAAATATTTCGCTATATAACTAATGTACCTAAGTAAAACGCGTTAAGAAACGTATAAGTTAAGTTTCACGACTATTTCATACCCGTTACAAATATAGATAATTTTCAAAATACAGTTCTAGCTTGAATATAACTTTTCAGTTAATCATATTAAAAATATTAATTATTTCTCTTATCAATCATTGAGCTATTTTTATGAGCCTATTTCAACAATGCTGTAAGTCACAACAAGCCGTATTACGACTTTCAACGTTCCGACGTGCGAAGTCACATTTTGTCTAGTGGCAGTGTCGTTTTACAACTTCAAGTTTTGTTTGATTTAGAGGTACCTTTTCGAACTTTTGCAGAAACGTCCGATAACCAATTTCTTACCAATGAATTTGGAAAACTGCACAGTGGAGGCAACATGGCTTACTTCTAATCCTGATTTTGTCTTTAACCTCATAAGGAGAATCAATTTTATCCTAAACATGCTTCCGAGTGGTATCTTCTAGATCCACGAAAGCTTCAAAAATGTACTTGATATTTAGGTGAGTACAGTTTTGTTGCTATTATTTTAAGCCACAACTTGTCTCCAGTCTTCACAACTAGAGCGCAGCACGTTGTATGGGCACGGCACGTGGGATCCTGTGGAATCATGAAACAATGCAATGTGGGTAGCGTGTGCAGAAAAGAATTACGCCCACTTCCCACATTATTATTCATTTCTGCTCTCTTTGTTGGCAGTTACAAGTGTATCATCCTCTTCCTCGTTATTAATAGACGTATAATTGCACTTCTGACCTAAAGATTCAGTCTCAACATACTATCATAATCGGCCACAACCGTTACGAAAATGACATGGTGGTAATTGTAATTTGAAGTAGGTTTTATCATGCTGATCGACATGTTTTTCTAATTACAAGTGTATACAGTAAGATTGAATATAAATAACGAGTGTAAGTACACTTACTATAAGTTGCTATCAATACTTTCAAAATTTTATTCAAGATACTGTAATATTACTGTAGGCGGGAACAGATATTTCAGGGAAAGATTAAAAAAGATATTATTTATATATCTAGCTTACTTTTGTCACAAATCGATATAACTTGTGCGTGATGAATGAGGGAGAACTATCTTTTGAGTACGGTTTCTGGAGCTCTAAACTCCCTACCCCACTCTTTTGCTATATCTAGTTGAATGAATAACCATATCAACATTCAGGGTTGGCAACTTTTAAAAACTAAAAATTGTCGTACTGGAATAATAAAAAACTTTTTGAATCGTCTAACTATCGATTATATATAAGAGATTTGCTTTCTTAGATCATATTAATATTGCACACATAATCCACAATATTAAAACTTCTCTGCTTTCAATCAAATGGATTGTGAAAATGGAGATGTCTATCGCGAAAAGAATTCATTGAAACAAGAAAGCTCATACAACACCCACACAACTCTTGCCCTTTCATATGTAACTCTCGCCCTTCCAGTCAGTTACAAGCTTCAGGCACAAGTCGCCTCGCTCTTCCCAAGGCCAAAATCGCCGACATGTGAATGGCAGTGTGTCGTAGATTTTTGAATGGGGCGAGAAAATTTTTGAATGCGAGGGAGGTGTCAAATGACAAAAAAGCAGACTAACTATAAAATAAAAGAGAGCATTCAAATTACTTTTTAATGTGTTACCATATAATAAATCATTTTTAACAGTTTCAACTCACATGTTGCGAATACAGACGCTCGAATTTGTCCGGATGCCTGATGTTGAGGAGAAACTAGTGATGTTAAAACAGCACGTACTTTCTTGTCCATATTTTTACGCAAAATTATTTTTTTACAACAAACTTTGTCCGCGGCAAAATTATCTATCTTCAATTTTGTAGTTGTGAATATTTTTTGCTATTTTCGAAAAAGCCGAACCATTCACGAAAATGTGACTTATGTAAAAACTACTCGCTTTTTTTCAAAAAATTGAACATGGCCTTTTTTAAAGAGGTAATTTTGTACAGCAAACACTATCTTCGGTAAAAATCTCTAATTTCAATTTTGTAGTTAAACATTTTTATTGTCATAGTTAAACATTATTTTTGTCATGAAGCAAATAAAACAATGGAACACGTGTAAAATGCATATATTGAAATAGAAATATTATAGTAGCAGTTACGCGAGGAAAGCTATATTTTATATTAAACTGGAGGCAGAGGGCCGGTACCCCGAGATAGATATGTAATTGAGAGAGCCAAGTGGATCAAATTGGCCACATAAAATTTGCGAATTTTTGCTAAGATCGCTTAGATAATATCCTAACAAGCCCAACGTTTTGAGTCACCACTCGTTACCCCAAATATTCCACATGTGATTCCACCGGAAAAAGTGGCCCAGGGCATCAACTGTTGTCACTGCAGTGCCTCTCATTGAGAGGTCCTGAGTTCTAGTCCCGACGGTGGCAGGATTTTCGACACTAGCTAGATAGCTAGGACGAATTCAGCCGCTCTCTGGAGGAGAATTTCAGCGGCTGACTGCTCTGATCGATAACTTTCCGGATTCCTCAGATCAACATCAGGCGAATACCTGAGCAGTATCCTAACAAAAGGGCCACGGGTCGCGCGCAATTCCTCTTCCTTGACCTATCCTCACCCCCTTATTTACACGTTAACATGCACTACATTATCACACTTG
Source organism: Teleogryllus occipitalis (assembly GCA_011170035.1). Classification (NCBI taxonomy): domain Eukaryota; kingdom Metazoa; phylum Arthropoda; class Insecta; order Orthoptera; family Gryllidae; genus Teleogryllus; species Teleogryllus occipitalis. The sequence continues at coordinate 179,851 of BLKR01000220.1, read as the reverse complement.
TCGGGAGCTTAGGGTTTGTCCCGGGTGGGGCGGTGCCCCCACTGGTGGGAAATACCTGCTTGAAGAAAATCCCCTTAAGCGAACGTAGGTTGATGCCAGATCTCGCTATCCAGCGGGCGAAGATCACCGCCACCTCCCGCGACGAAAACATACACTACACTTACGGGACTAATCTCAGCCGTTGACGCGCCTGGAATACTTATCATTCAATCAAAAATCCATTACACGTAATTCCTTTAGACGTACGCTTTAATTCTTTTGGCTAAAAAATTCAAAAAACAAAAACAACAACAAAAAAACAAAAAAACGAGGCGGGACGCTTGGCAAGCGCCAGCCCGGAAGCGCTGGACGTAATAAATGACGGTCCCGGAAACGGATGTTCCCCAAGCAGGCCTCAGTCAACATTCGCGGTCGGAGCTGAGCTTACGCACTCGAGGGATCCCGGCCCGCAGGCGACTTTCCCCGCGCACACACCAGAGAGTGGAAAACCGCTTTGAACCGACCGGGACTCGAGCTGGCTTACTCCGCTGTTTTACAAAACAGAACAAATTTTGTACCACATGGGTCATCTATATATGAAAGTTTGCGCTGTTATCAAAACGTATTCCACCATTCGGGCCAGGTTCGAACCCCGGCCAATCCATAGGGAATTTGTGATGGGTAAATCGTGCTTTTGACAGGTTTTTCCGATTTCCTCAGCCGCTATTCCACCACTACTCCATAATTCACCTCATCATCGTTTATCACCCCATCACAATCGTTACCATTTACTCATTAACTCATGGCATCAGACAGTACAGCCCTGACATCAAAAGAAATCTGTACCGTCCCCGAAAGTTTAGTTAAAACCACGGCAATATTTTTATTGATTTAGCGAAGTTAACACGACGCACGTCGTGGATTAAAAAAATACCTAGTTATGTCGCAGGTCTACGTGAATTTAAGAATATACTCCTACCATCAACTTAGAAAAGACGGTAGGCAGAGAGACGATGGCAGCGACGGCGTTACAGCAGCAGCAGCAGCAGCAGCAGCAGCAGCAGCAGCAGCAGCAGCAAACAGTTTCAGAAACATCTAGGTTATTACTAATTTCCACGCTCCTCGGTGGGTGAGGGGTGAGCTTACTCACCTCTGAACCCCCTGCGAGTTCGATATTCGCCGAGATACGTGGATTTCAATGGCGCAAAATCCACAGAAAATCCACGCTTGGGAAATGTAAAAGAACCCTGGCGGATGACCGGCAAAATTAAATCCCTCTGACAACATCCCACCCTAACGAGATATCGCTCTCTGACAACCAGACAGTTCGAATATAGTTAACTGAGCCCGACATCTGATGCAGAAAGTGAGAGTCAAATCCCAGGTGCATTTAGGGGACCGTCCGCGAGGTGCACCTGCTCGATAAAGGTCCCCAGATCCGCGCCAGGGATAGACTTCCATGGAAACCTTCCCCCCTCCCAAACTCACACACCATAAAATATTTAATATATTTATTTGTTGCGTTGTGGAACAGCAAGTTTTTTAATATTCCTGATGTCCAACACTAATGAAATGAAATGCCATTTCATAGCACTATATAACGCTTTTGAGAAAACAAGTCTTAAAATTATGCAGACTATTTCAGAAAAACATATTCTAGGTCTGCAATAAAAAGAAGTTCACGTATTTACTAGTGATCCGAAAACATCTACTACCTAAATTGTCGATTAATTTAAATTATGTATCGAATCTTTGACTTCATTACAGTTACGTTTATTTCCTTTTTCTCACACAAATTATCAATAATAATTTATCCAAATAAAATGAAAAAAAAATTTTTTCTCATAAAAAAGATAAAATAATTCTTACAAGTTCAAAACGATATGTGAAAGCAAACTTATGATAGTATAACTTTTTTTTTCTTTTCGTTGTAAAATTCTATAAAATCATGTAAAAGAAGGCTTGAAGTAAAACCTGTGTGGCTTTGAGGCCTCTCGACTTCCCATCCCCCAACGTTAGTATTGAGCTTGGACGTGATATGGGAATATTGAGTAATCCACACTCATTGAAAGGAAGGAAATGGCTTCTTTGGAACCATAGACCTTCATATGCTACTCACAAACACATGTCCACGCAATCCACTACACCTATGAACTGCCATCAATCCACGTAAAATGTAATCAAAGGGATATCCTTGGAATTACTGTTTCATTAACCGGCTCGGATTCTGATGACATTCATTTTTTCATTATTTCATTCTAGACGTAGCCAACTTGTAAATGAATGATTATCAAGACGTATAGGCGACAGAAATGTATAGTTTTTGGGCCATTTCGTGTCATTTTTTGCCATTATAGGTCATTCTTTTGGGACCTTGGCGTCATTTTGTCATCTTTACGCATTTTGTTTCCTTTCCGAGTGTTTCGTTAGTGAATGTTTCAAGAATGACACATTAAAACAAAGTTTTATTGAATCATCAGTTCATGACGAAATTCACTTCTCCAGTTTACTCTGTTTTTCGAATTCTCAAAATTAAACGAATCTTCCGTTACTTCCTCGACCTTTGAAAATTGACGGTTCGAAGATCGGAGCCAAGGATTACAGATCCTCCTAAAATAAAGACTTAAATTAAATATAATGTTATATAAATAAATTTTATTTAAAATTGTAAAATTCATTGAAGAAATAAACACTTTCATTCTAATTTTTGAGTGGTTGTAAAAAAAGTAGAAAAGTTTTCTTTTCTAAAGGTATTTTATAGGTCATTTTCCTCTCATATTTAAGTCATTTTATAGGTCATTTTCAGATAATGTTAGGTCATCAGAATCTGAGCCCTGTTAATAACGTTGGTCAAAGTCCACGGAATCTATAGATTTGCCTTAATATTTATTGGAGGTTTTAGTGGTTAAGGGATATTATTTCATACGAAAGACGAAAATGACTTCATTTACGAGTATTTATTCTTTTCCTCGCTTCATAACGTGAGGTCAGGGACGGGCTTACAGCAGCCTGCTCTCAGTGTGATTCTTTTTGGTGCATGTTTTTCCATCGAGAGGTGGCGGCAATCTACCCCGTTGGATGGCGAGATCCGGCGCCGACCAACCATCGAATAGCAGGGTTTTCCTCAACCAGGTATCTCCCACCAGCGGGGTACCGCCACAGCCGGGACAAACGTTAAGCCCCAATCTGTCTTGTGTAAGTGTAAGCGTGTGTGTAAGGGGTGAGGATTATAGGACAAGGAAGAGGAAGGAAAGATCGCGCGCGGTCCGTGGCCGGTTTGTTAGGGTAGTGCTCCAGCATTCGCCTGATGTTGTGAAATACTACCGATTAGAGCAGACGACAGTTAGAAATCTCTTGCAGACAGCGCCAGAATTCGACCTAGTTGACAAGCTAGTGTCGAAAATCCTGCCACCGTCGGGATTCGAACTTAGGACCTGCCGGTCAGAGGCACTGCAATGACTTCAGTTAATGCCCTGAGCAATCTCTCCCGGTAAAAGTTGCCACGGAGTGTTGGATTCTTTTGATGGGGGAGGGGGGAGACTGCTTAAGCAGGAGCCTCTGAAGTAAGGGCATCTTAGTGACCTTCCGAATATTTTTGCGCACGCCTCGCCCACCTCGGGCCTAATCACAAGCTACGAGTGATGGGGAAACTGCAAATTGGGACCAACAAACGTACTGGTATTTCCCCAGACTTCTGTGTTCATTTACTGAAACTTTTTTAATATCAATTTACATGCAAACAAGAAACACAAATTTTACTAGTTATTCAAGCGTTGTTCAGCTTAAGAAGAGGAACTAGCCGAATAAGGCAATAATAAATGAAATAAAGTAATCGTTGAACAATGGTTTTGACTCAAAATAAATTTTCAACAGATTCCTATCCCCCTCCACCACGAACAATTTGGCCATGTTTACGAATTTGATTATTCGTTCTGCAACTGCAACTGCAACTGCAGGAAACTCTTGTACAAGATGAGAATGTTCGACAAATTTTGATTCGCTGGTAAGGTATTGTTGGCATTGAAATAATGCTGCTCATCATTTACACCCGCCCCGAAGTGGTTGTAAATAGGATGCCAAATTACATTACTTGATTGACAAAGCGGTGGTAGAGCACAAGGTAATTCTGCGTCGGTGCCTGTTACAGAAGGCGCTGGCAGTTTGGTTGCGGCTGCCAAGCGGTAGTTGAAACGTCGCTGTTACATAACGAAGCTCGCAGCACGTCGCCCCGCCATATCAACAATGCAGCGCGTGCACTCGTGGCAGCTTGCAACAACACAGCACGTGCCACCCCCGCTCCTTCGGCAGGTGACATCACTGCCTGCGGCGATTTCTGCACCCCTCCGTCACAGTCAGCAAAGATACAAAATTATCGATCAATCGAGGAAAAAACTTAAGAGTTGTTACTACAGAACTTCCTCGAATTACTTGTAACTTTAGCAGTTTTCGAAAATTCAGTATTCAACGAAAATTAAAAAAATATAGTGTGGTTTCTACAAAACGTCCTTGCGTTATTTGGAACCTTTTCAATTTTCGAAAATTGAGCGTCAAATTAAAAATCGGATCTGCGCCATTTTTACGAATGCTTTGCTCTCTATCTGAGAAAAAAATTGAAAGACAAAATTAGAAGCTGAAGTTTGTAAAAATTGAAAACGTCTGAAGCTTCAAAGTGCTACAACATCAAGTCATCTATTTCAAATTTAAGGAGCTACGAGCAGCCAGATCGATTGGAGAATATAAATTTTGAGCTGTTTTAGAGGGGTACACTGACGGGCAGGCTTTAGGCCATAAACTGATTTTTCGATATCAAGTTCACATGAAACGAGTATTGTGACTACAGAACGTATTAAAGGAAGTTATTTACTACATATAGGAACAATTTATCCACTTTTTCGGTATCCGAGATTCACAAAACGTATTTTTCTGTCAAAAAATTGCAGTTTCTTGCGACAACATTACAACACTTTTTCTATACCACGTAAGTGGTATGCGAAATAATAGAAACAAGTGCTCTAAAAAGATGCATATTGTGGCGGTTCGCCACAATATGGTCGTAAAAAATATTGATTATATTTCGTGGTGAAAAGTCGGTTTCTTGCTCGCTCTCCCTTGTTCCTCCTCACGAAACGCCAAAATTAACCCTGCAATAAGCGATTCCACGTATTAATATAAAAATAATTCTAGTAATTCTCATAGACAAAGGTTTCCATTGCACTCCAGTGATTGTGTAGATAAACGACTACGCATACTACGACTACCTCTTTCTTTGCTTCTGGAAACTAATAAAACTTTCTTTCAATTGTTATTTATTTTGTAAAATGTTCGTCCTCCTTAGTCGAGGTGGCTAACGCTCGTGGAGACGGCACGTACAATTCTCGTGGATTCGAATCCTTCACTGGGCAGGGATCGTTATCACTTATCGTTCTTTCAGTTGTGTTTCTTCTGAACTGAGTTTCGACGAGTCTCTCAATATTTTGACGCCTAGTAGACCTACTTGATTCGAAGTATACCCGACCCTCATCACTAGGGATGGGAGGAACAAATATTAGAACCGATTTTTTGGTAGTCACTGCTCTAGAAAATAAGGACATTCCGTTTCAGTTCAATTCCTTGTCCGAAAATTTGCAACACATAACTAATGAGATAACATGAACAGTTAGAAACATGGTCACTGGAATTTCGGAAGAATCTCAACTGCTTGGGAAGGCCTGTCTTGAAGGGATGCGGGAGATTACTGTGCTTGGTACAAATGACTTAGATTAAAAAAAAATGTTCCCCTAAGGGGCCGTTCATAAATTATGTAATGCAAATTTGGAGTATTTTCAATATCTTCCTGAATTAAAATTAAAGTCGAAATTAGCTGGCAATACTGACTGTACCTAACAATAAGATTGGGGCAAAGTGCGATTGAAGGAAGAACGCACGGGCGAGAGAATGATCAAAGCAGTGCACACGTCGACGTGGATCAGCGAGAGATCAGTGGACAGGCATCAGCGAGAGCCGACTGCGCCAATTTAAATGGATTCTAGAATTTACTACGTAACAGTTTTCATTATTTTTTCGTAATCCTACAGATAAACGGTGAAAAATATTTCCATTTATTGTAACAGTTTACAGCTAATAACTTTATGTATGTTTTTAAAACTAATTAATTTGTTAATATTTTAACGTTTTATTAAAGAACTCAAAAAAGAATTATTTCAGAAAATTGTGAAAAATGTAAAAAACAATCAATGTTACGTCGCTACCCCTAAGTAACTCAGTAATAAGCTGCCTCAGACCCCCTCCTCCTCTTTAGCGTTACGTAATTTATGGACGACCCACTAAACGGGGACCGAGAGCGGTAGCTCAGTGCATCAACTGATGTTACTGCAGCGCCTCTGACCGGGAGGTCCTAGGTGCGAGACGTGACAGTGGCGGGATTTTCGACACTAGCTTTTCAGCTAGGTCGAATTCAATCGCTGTCTGGAGGAGAATTCTAGTGGCAGGCTGCTCTGATCGGTAGTTTTCCGTGGTTTCTCCGATCAACACCAGGCGAATGCCGGAGCAGTACCCTAACAAACGGGCCACGGACCGCGCGTGATCTGTCCTTCCTCTTCCTTGTCCTTTCCTCTCCCCTTACACACACACACACACACACACACACACTTACACTAACATGCACTACACTTCCACATATCCCGGGAGACCGGTCGGGAGCTTAGAACTTGTCCCGGCTGGGGCGGTGCCCCACTGGTGGGAGAGTCCTGGTAAGGGGGAAACCCCACTAGCCGACGGTAGGTTGGCGCCGGATCTCGCCATCCAGCAGGGGAATAACACTGCCATCTGACGATAAAAACATGCACTACACTTACGAGACTAATAACCAAAGCAGTTGACGCGCCCGGAAACACAAAAAAATCAATCAACCTAAAAGGGGGGATCTTAAAAAGGTGGATCATAAGGGGACCCGGCAGAGATGTAACGAGTTTGTTCTGCGCAAAAACGCATTTCATTTGATCGTGTTGTCTCAAGGTTTGCGGTGTCGGCAAGCACGGAAAATACTCTACAATTGGCGGCTAATAACGTACAAGTCGCTCGTTTGTGTGTTTACGTCATCAAGCGGTAGGTTCGGATAGAGGTCTTGAAAGACATTTTGTGCGACCGATAAACCAGTCATAAAATCCGCAACGGAAAGGATTAGACAAGCGATTCATGAGTAGTTGGAATACGTCGTTCAACTACGGAAGCAGGCGATTTACTTCATAAGTGTGAGTGGTGTCCTATTCGTGGATTAATTTCAAAACAAGGATTGTTTGTGAATGAGATTTGATCGACGAAAGAATACTCTTTAACTTTCTCTATACTAGGGACGTAGTATACGAGAGCATTGTAATGCTCTGGCGAAAAACGACTATTTGTCTACCGAAAAACTAATTATATTAGGCTATGATATCGCAACAGTGGACAAATTTTGTTCTTATAAATAGTAAATGACTTCCTCTAACCTAATATGTTGAAGAATGCACCTTTTGTAGGTCCTTGGTATCGAAAAATTGGTTTACAGCACCGTTCATCCAAGATCAACGGTAGCACCTAAACAGTTCCGACGATTTTCTCCAAAACCGATATTCCCAAGTGATCTGACCGAACCCGAAGCTCCACGAATTTTAAACGGATATTTTGATTTCTGGAGATAACTTTAAATGAAGTGTCAACAACATTTTCACAATTTCCCCCAAGCTGGCCCCACTTTCTTTATTACAGTTTTTTCTCGGATAGATAAAAGAACGTTTAAAAGAATGGCATAGGACTCTTTTTCGTTGAAATCTCTGAATTTTCGAAAATAGAAAAAATTATTTACATTCGATAATAATTTTTACATATTATTAACATGCTGGCAACCAAACACTACAATATATTCCGCACTGTAATTAAAAATGGATACGAAAATAGCATGTTTATTAGTTCATAATTGAAACGCCTATTTTTCTCGGTGATGTTGTCTTCGACATCGAAAACCCTTTACCGATGTATCGAAACATCGACGTATCGATGTTTTCGAAGAATTTGCCCTCACTAACCACCACCCGCACTTCTGAGCCACGTCCCGCGCGCCGCGCCATACCAGGAAGCTTGCGATACGACGCGTCGTCGCACGACGCCGGGAGCTGCACGTCTGAATAGCCTCTGCGACGCGACGCGGGGAGGCGCTGCGGTGCGGTTGCGAAGGCAGGCAACTTCTGCCTGGCTTGCGACAGCGCCTTTTAGCAACGACACATGCCGCGGCAACCGACGATTCGCCATTCGGAAGTGAGCGTCTCCACCAACAAAACGAGTTGCGTGAAATTTGGCTCGTTGGTTTCCGGTGGGAAAGTTTTCAGTGCTTGTTGCAAAATGTTTTGATCGGTTCACGAAAAAATAATATAGAAAGTAAGAATATGAAGATATTCTAAATATTTTAAAAAAATATTGATTTTGACCGACAGATGAACGTCTTAATAGGCAAAGTCTTAATAGGCAGAAAGGATGGATATAGATAGCTGGTAAGTTTCTCCACATTTCTCGCTGTTTCTATCTCCTAAACTTCAAGACAAACATTTATCAGTACATACAATAACTAATTGTATTACAACAACACGTGTAATACCGGTTTGGGGGAAAATTGTAAAAGAACTTTTTTCATGTATTATGTATAAGTCATGAACTGTCATTCGAGTCACGAACTGTCATTCGAACTCTAAATACCAGGAAAAATAGTATTTTATGATTTTTTCTTTTATAGTTGAAACTAGTGGTGTTACAACACGTACTTTCTCGCATCAGTATCGGTTACATAAAATTAAAACATCTCTGCCCCATATTAATACACCCCAACCATCACTTAAACTCATTATCAATCGTATCCGATTAGAGGCACGAAAATGTATTTCATATAAATCTAATACATCAACACGAATTCGACAATCCAAACTCGGTTCCATACACCAAGAAATAACCCCAATGATGAAAAGTAATCCAAAGTATTTTAAACTGCCTTGTGACGGCATTCGCATTGTTGTATTGCGATAACTCGTGAAATATAGTAAATGAAGAGCGGGAAATGAGAATTTTGCAAATTTGAAAATTTGTAAAATTAAGTTACACTACTCATATTCCAATAAAAATTGAGCGAATATTGAAACAGGGATAGATATTATCACGGACCGGGGTGTCCCTGAATTAGACGAACCTATAACCTGGAATGAAGTAAACAGGGCTATGCTAGCCATGAATAATAAGAAGGCAGGCGGCGCGGACGGCATTCCGACAAAATTTATTTCGGAATTGTGGCACATAGACCCAGAGAGTATTCTGGATTTATTTAATGCAATAGTTGATTCCGGATCGTATCCAGAAACGTGGAGTACAGCGATCCTCCAACCGGTCTTTAAGAATAAAGGTGATACAAATTGCCCACATAATTATCGCGGAATTAGTCTTTTACCAGCGCTGAGCAAACTATTTTGTAAAATACTCAACGGGCGACTGAGTGAATGGGCGGAAAAGCACGGTAAAATATCAGAATTGCAAGCAGGCTTTAGGAGAGGCTTCGCGACTACCGACAATATCTTTGTGTTAGATACCCTAGTAAAACAGGCGCTTGCGCGTAAACGGGGCCACTTATATTGCAGTTTTGTAGATTTCGAAAAGGCGTTTGACTCTATCAATAGGAAAGCTTTATGGCAAAAACTTAATGGGCTAGGCGTCTCACGTAAAGTTTTAAAAGTGCTGCAGAGCATGTACGAAGACGTAAATTTCTGTGTCAGGTGCGGTGATGGAAGTACAACGCGAAAAATAAAATCGACAGTAGGAGTAAGACAGGGCTGTCCTCTCTCACCGCTATTGTTTATCTTGTTTATAAACGATTTATTGACGTGGTTACAGGAAGCGGATACATCTGCACCGGAAATTGAGGGCCTGAACATTCCCGGACTACTATATGCTGATGATTTAGTTTTATGTTCGGAGACTATTGACGGCTTACAGAAAAGTTTAAATCTCTTAGAAACGTATAGTGAAACATGGGGATTGAAAGTAAATATTCAAAAAACTAAAGTAGTTGTCTTCAAGAATGGATTTATCTGGGGTAGCAAAGAGAAATGGTTTTACGCTCAGGACGAGATCGACCGGGTTAAAACATTTACATATCTTGGGGCAAAATTTTCCATGAATGGGGGATGGAATAATCACATAGTGGCGGCGCACAGTAAAGGAAGAATTGCGCTCAAAGAAATCGTTGGCGCAGTGCGCAGGGTTCCGGAATTGTCTTTAAAGGTGTGCGATACAATGTTTAAATCGCTAGTTCTCCCAGCAATGAATTATGGTGCAGAAATTTGGGGAGTGGATAGGATAGATCGACTAGAAAGCGTCGAAACAGATTATTTCAAATTAATTCTCGGAGTCTCAAGATTCGCAGCAAATGCCGGAGTCCTAAGAGAGGTCGGTAGTGTAGGAATTTGGAAAGATTTTAAAATGAAACCCATTAAACTTTGGATTAAATTAGCAGGTGAACAGTCTGACACACTTATACATAGATGTTTTCGAGTGCAGTTACAGGGAAGCAACCAACGCCACTGGTCGTATAAAATTAAACTGCTACTGGAACGTGCAGGTCTGGGAGACGTTTCTCCGGAGATGGTGGGAGATAGGGGAACACGTGAGATAGAACGGCTAATTTCGGGTAGACTTGCGGATATTAAAAGGCAAGAGATCCTGGCAGCAACGGCCGAAAAACGTTCGCTAGTTGCGCAAATTCACGCGAGTCCGTTATGGGGTTGCGAACGTTACGTAAACACACTGCGAAAGGACGCAAGAGGGGGATACGCTTGGTTCAGGGTCGGGGGTGGATGCAACGTAGATTAAAGGACTCTAATGGTAATGGCATCTGTGTGCTTTGCGGTGATAGGGAAGACTGGATCCACATCCTTTTAATTTGCAATGCGACCGAAACTTGGAGAGGAAAATGGATGGGAATGGGAAATTACTACTTCCAACATAGGAACGTAACGCTCGCCCAAAACATTCTAGGTGATAAAAGATCTAACTTCATGAAAGAATTAGGAACATTTCTAGGAAAGGTTCGGACCATTAGAGAAACTGAAATTAGGGAGTGGGAAAACAGCACTGGTTAGTACGAGCAGAGCCTAGACTGGAGAGAAATACATAATAAATCAATAAACTAACAATAATTAGGTTAGTCAGTAAGTTATGTTAGGTTAGTAAACAGTAAAAAAAAAAAAAAAAAAAAAAAGTTATAAGTTTTAGTCAATTGCTAAGTATAAGTAGATAAATAAGTCAATAAAAATAAATAAATTAACTTATAATAATTAAAATAAGTTAAATAAATTAAAATTAAATTAATTAAAATAAGTAAATTAATTAAAATAAGTTAAATAAATTTAATTTAAATTAATTAAAATAAGTTAAATAAATTAAAATTAAATTATATTAAAATAAAATAAAAGCAAACGGTTAAAATAAAACACATTAGGAGGCGAAGGGAAGTAGGAATCGGAAATGTTAGGGCAGAGGCGTTGGTGCGGACGATTTTCTGTGGTGCTGTTTGTTTTCAGGTGCGGAGGAGGCCAAACACTGGAAGGAGAATGCCTGACGCCCGCGCCAAATAAATAAATGGATTAAAAACCGGATAGATTAGCATGTACTCGGCTTCTGACGGCAGGTTTTTCCCCCTTCAGGGGGTTTTTCCTCAGCCGTACCTTATGGTCTCTTTTCCGCGGCTTTGATGCGAAGGAGAGACCATTTGGGGTGAATACCAGAATTCGAAAGGTTAGAACGCTGTAGAATGTAGGTATTGTAATGGCTTAAAGGCCTTCGGCCTAGCCACATTGCATCAAGATTTTTACTTTGCCTGTAATAATTACCTATTAAATAAATAAAATAATGTTTCAGTTTCACGATACCCTTAGAAAACTTGGTGTGGAGTGGAACATTCGAGAGTTCTCGCATGGGTACAATAGTTATTTCTTTATTTCTGAATTCAATATAAAATCAGTGTGATTTTTGGTTCTTTCTTTTATGTTCTTTTATGTGTTGTTGGGGGATCTTGAAATTGAATTTATTTATTTATTTATTTATTTATTTATTTATTTATTTATTTATTTATTTATTTATTTATTTATTTATTTATTTATTTATTTATTTATTTATTTATTTAGTTTGTTCGTTCATCCATTTATTTTCGTATGGAATATATTTCGGGGAGACATCAAAATGACTCTATGTAATTCTGAACTCAACATACTGTTGTTGATCCTCCCCACAATTCATTGATGTTGAAATGCGATGATGACGATGATGACAAGATAAGTTTTGAGAGTGAATGTGCAGAATATTGTGCAATGAGAGGTTTGGGAAACAATAGAACGAAATATCGCATGAGTTTAGCCAAGAGCCAGCATTGCCCTAGACTTAGCAGCGAATCTGACGAGGCGGTCCTAGGGTGCGGGTTCTGACGGTGGCGGCTTTTCGCTACGAGAAAACTGGGTCAAATCCAGACGCTGTGCGGAGGAGAATTCTAGCGACCGACTGAATTCGCTGACCGGTAGATTTCCGTGTTTGTTCCGATCAACACAAGGCAAATGCCGAAGCAGTACGCTAGAAAACGGGCCACGGACCGCACGCGATCTTTCCTTCCTCTTCCTTGAGCTGTCCACACATCTTACTTACATATACTTACACTGACATGCACTACACTACCACGCATGTCGAGAGGCTAGTTGGGAGCTTAGAACTTGTCCCGGCTGGGGCGGTGCCCCGCCGAAGGGAGGTACCTGGAGGGGACCCTACCCACAACCAACTTGAGTGTTGGCGCCGGAACTCACGTTCAAACGGAGGAGGAACACTGCCACCTCCCGGGGATACACATCCACTACACTAACAGGACTAATGACCATCGTAGTTGACGTGCCCGGAGACATCAACCCGAGGAGATCTGCCACGAACCATTTGTCCATCAGAAATTTCAATCATCTCTCCAATCCAGTGGTGGAAGGCGGGACCGCTCGACCACGGATCGCCCCATGGAGGAAAGATGTGTGAGCTAGTCTGGCGCACCGATTTTTGGTCGTTCTGCGCAGCAGTAGTTTGCATCACGTACCACGCTACTACAACACGGGCACTTTATTTGAAGAGCCAGACCAGACGCTGGCCGCCATGTTGCCATACAGCGATGAGTGTCGAGAAACATTTTTAAAGTGGCATGAAATCACAATTTTGAACGGTGACAACCAAAAATAACGCGATGAAGACGTACAAGTTGCAATGTTTAAAAGAAATGCTTTATGTACCAGTTTCAATGTCGTATAATACGGTGATTTTAGTATCTGAGTGTATTTAAAATCCCCGCCAATATTGTGACACAAAATGTTGCCTGAAGCTCATTGGCTGAATTCGGATACGATGCGCAATTGCTCACCCATCTCTGATCACCACGGATCGCCCTGTGCTATACAATGATCGCTCAAGAGAATATGCCTATTTAGAAAATAATGTGGTTTACGAGCAAATTAACAAAATTATAAAAAAACTATAACTATAAAATTCACAGTCCTTCCTTTCCAGTTATGATATACCGGGTCCCATTTTACAAGGCTGCGTCGAATACTACACTTGATCAATTTTAAGTCTTAATTAAAAGTATTGATTTTAAGTCAAATAAATTATAATAAGAATTACACGAAGTAGGAACTTTATTTAGATTCACCTTAAGCTCAACGGAAGTATAAAAGACTGAGTGTGAAAAAGAAGGCATGTATGAAAACGGAATGGTGATGATAATGTAAATGAAGATACCTACTTACTGAAAAGAGGAGTGAATCTTGTTCTTGGTATGAAACTAAAAATATTGTACATTTAACCAAACATTTTTCAGGTAAGTCTGTGAATTTATTAAATTTTATTGTTTGCTCTCACTTTTTTCTTGAAATTCAAATTTCTACCGAAGAAATATATCTCAATTATATTTTATTGGTGGAAAGTGGGGTGATAAATTTTTTTAAACCGTACATTTCGCCTATGGTGAGGTTAATTCTCGAACACAGTTGCAATGAATGTGACATGATGAATTGAATTGAGGTTGTTATGTCAAAAATATAAAGAGAGTTAAGTTATGGCGCCATTTGTTTAAAATAACTATGTGCAAGGATGCACTACTCTTCTCGTAATAATTCAATACGCCACGTTTGGCGCATGCCCATAAGTTGGCCACTCCTTGTGTTGTAGAATTTAATGATATGTATTTTCAGTACTAGAAGGATTGATGAATCAACAAGAAGATGTTCCGTTGGATCTTATGAAGTTGATAACCAGGAAAGTTTTAACATACATTTCATCACAAAAATATTTTCAAGAGACAATTAGCAACAATTTCCATTTTATTTAAAAAACGTATCGTTCCTCTACTATTCTTTGACATTTGAAGCATAATCTGCATCACCATTATAATTTTCTTTGTTATAAATATAGGGAAGCATTTTAAAGAATTCATTTGTTTAAATTAAATGTACAGGATCTGGTTTACTCCCAACATTTTTTGCTTATACATATTCTGACAGTATTAGTATACCATAGTACTTCCATTGATTATTTTATTAGTGTATTACCTTTGATACCTGATGATACATTGAATGCACTATTTTAAACACACTCGACATTTATCAGATAAACCCTAATCTTTCTCTGTTGCATGCGTCACTTTCTTTGGTCTATTTTGGGATTTTCCTTCATAAATTAGTACTGTTGTCAGCATCACGAGTTGGTAGGTAAAAGCGGATGCAACGGGGGATTCATTTATATTCATAAATATTATCATAATTGGATAGGTTAACGACACTGCATGGCGTTAGCAATTCTCTCCACGTATCATCATCCAAGCGCGCAATTTCACGCAACTCTGAAATTAAGAAACAGCACACACGCCAACATTTAAGAGTACATTGCCAATAATGTAAATTGGTGCCTAGTGTAGACATTGGTGAATGACCCCTCGAATATTCTTGCAAGTTTCTTTTCGCTTACTCTATCCAAGAACTCAATACTCTGGGGACTCTAAGCGCTTCGTGAACGAGTGTTCCGAAGGGACAAGTAAATTCTTTTTACATTGTCGTCGTACTTCGTAAGAAAAAGTATACTAATCGCCCGTCGTAAATCGGCGTGTTTTGTGAAAAAAATGTTACTTCCGCGCTCTGAATTTTCTAAAATTGCAAATGTTAGAAATAATGCGATAAAGTATGTGCTGTTGTACAACCAGTGGTTAGTTGGGGTCATGGCGAATCATGATGATAATAGAGTGCCTAGATACAACGCCTCAGACCTCAAGATATGCGAGTAGGCATTGATCTGGTTCCTAAGTGGTTGGAAAAGGACCAAGAACATTCTCGCTTGGTGAAGCTTTGTTGGGCGGGGGGGAGGGGGGTCTTAAACGCGTAAAGACTAATTTGGCAAAATGGTAGGTCGATTAGAGATGCTATTATACAAATTAATTTTCCCTGCAGTGTTCGAAAATATCCAGAACGGAGATTCTGTTCACTCTATTAGGCCGTAATTTATCGGTTGAAGTTCGGTTTAATTTTTCGGTAATTTATCGGTCTATTGTTCGAGCGATCACATAAAGGTGATTGTTTGGACAAGACTGTAAGTAAGCGCAGGACTTCACGAATTCAACTCGAAACTTGTCATAACCGTATCAACACTCGTTTCCCTATTTCCCCTATTTAACACTCGCTCGGCTGATTTCATGATAAGGTGTGCAGTAAAATTGCGATACATTTATCAAACAATCAATGCCATCTGTTGCATCTAAGAAGTCCGACATTCATTGATTACAATCCTATTGCCACATCACTTGTAGAGTCAGTCGGAAGGCAAACTTCTCAGGTGTTTTGGAAGTCTTTATGAAAATATTTTGAACGTCTTCACGTGCGTGTACCTGGGGTCGTCAGCACGAAATAAATTTCAAGAAAATTGTCAGAATAATAAAGTAATTTGCAAAATATGTAAAATGCAAATAATATATGTAAAATATGTAAAAAATATAACGAAAAATATGGATATTGTGTTAGAATTGACATGATTTGTGAAGATCACAGTATTGAGAACTGAACGTAGACAAAGCAATAATTCCATAAGAATCCGGACTCTAGTGACGATACGTTCCACAAATGCAACGAGCAAGAGATGCTTCAGTAGCTGAACGGAGTTGGTTGCCGTCCATGCCGCTTATTTACTCACATCCTCAACTTAGCAACGCCGCACGAGGCACAGAGCACCTGGGAAAATGCTACATAAAATGTTTTTCACGTTCCACGTGGGTATTCTTCCCTGGAACGCTAATAATGATTTGTACGTACGATAAGCGTTTTTATTTACTACAGGACCTAAGTCCAACAAAAGTTAAAAGTAGTCGCGTGGAAACCGTTTTAATTTCTATCGTACAAAAAATGTATTTTTACTATTTGATATGATGATCCTTTGTTTTATGTTATATAGTAGGTGTGCACTTCCCATACGATCGCGTAATTTACAAGACAATTTTAGACGTTATGCTCAAATAAGCATTTGAACCCCTATAAATATGGTTCTTTTACTTTAGAAAAGTCATGGAATGTCTCTACAATTAATTTCTAATATCTAGGTCAGAAGAGTAAAAATAGGTATTTGCCTAAAAATCCTATGTCTAGTGTAACCAGAACGATATTCTTGGGTTTAAGACAGTAGCGATGAAAATAGCGTTGGATTACGTGATTTCTTGGTTTTTAAAGTAACGTTTCAAAACGACAATTCAAGAATGAAAGTGTAGTTAACCTTAGGTGTCTTCGGACGTTATTTCCTTGTGACATTGAAAATCTATCTAGTTGATGAGATAATTCGTTTTTATTGGGGTAATTTTTACCTGGTAGCATTCGTCCCGGGTGATTCATCACACTGTCCGAACAAAGTGAGAGAGAAAACCGGATTAGTGTGACTCGATTATACGAAGAGGAGAACCTCCCATGATGGATGAGTTAAAATTTATGGACACCAATATAGGGAACTTAAAAATTCCTGCTAACTATAGTTTTCAATAGTACTCTGGTAGTGAATTAAAAGAGTTTGTTAGTAAAGATACTCTTCTCACTCATGTGGAAACAAGATATAGTGTGTGATATTATAGAAAATGATATTATGGCGTAATGCCAATGTTCTGGTCACAAAATCAATCATGTATTTCAATTAAGAAATTAAAGGACATGTGAGAAGTCTTGTGTAATATTTATTCCCAAAAGAACTCGATTTCACAACAAAATAAGTATTGATACGATGCATAGTAGCGCCCTTCTTCAAACGCGCCGGGATACCAAATACAAAGAGTTTACGGGTTGAAGGCTGTGGTCTAACGATGAGTGGTGTTGCCGGAAATCGTCCAACTGATGCAATTTTATTGGGAGTGTCTAAATGGAAAGATTACAAGGTCAACTTGTGTATTTCCCCATACAGATGAAAGAAGTATCCTTCTCATATTTATCGATCTCCGTAATTCAATGTCTTTCAATCGCCTCATCACACCAGGACTGATGCAAGGGAAAAATTTCCACAAGATTTTTCTTGCAATTTCAATAATGATGAACATGTCAGTAAACTTCATACGCATCCTTTACTCAGAATAAGTAGACTTGAATCAGCATGTCGGCACAGCAAAAGGAAATGGACCAGCATCAACTGCGACAAGCACCAGGCGTGCATTTTGGAATAGAAATTCGGCTGTTGTTCTAATGCCTCTATTTCCTCTGAACATGAATTTTAAAACAAGTGAATGTGGAATTCATCCGTAATTCCAATATAATACAAATGTAATAAAAACATTGCTGTGTCCAACAAATTTCATTGACTTTTTCAAATTAAACCTTTATTATAATTTCATCGACAAAACATTTATAATTTAATGTAATTATAACTTTACTGTATTTAAAGTATGAATTGAAGGGTATAGCCGAGTAAGATGATGAAAAGTGCTCCCAACTCAAATCAATATTCGCGATGCTCATATGAAAGAGAATGCAAAATGACGTAAATTCACAAAAAATCAGCCTCCTAAGGCAATCTATTGCAGAGATACGAGAAATGTGTTTTCCATGTTTTATTTTTTTCCTCCGCATCTATTGTGTGTATCAGGCTGAAAAACATTGCAAAGACGGAGAAACATACTTCAATTTGCAGGTATTTTTGTCAACGAATTTTGGCGCCAAACTCATATAGAAAAAAAATTGAAATTCATTGGGAGTGATAACGAAGTACTGTCTCAATCCCCCCCCCCTAAAATGAATCTTATAACATTCTATAAAGTATATTTTTTCAGGTTTTTAAACAATGTGGACGGTAGTGAAAAATAATTAAAACCATTTTTCTTTCAGTTTTAATATTTGAAATTCTCGACTAAATGTAATTGAAAAAACGGTCTAACAGTCTTATTTAAACAGATTTAAACACGACATAAGAACTCGAAATCATATAGGTGTTATATCGATTATGTATCAAACACAATCGGCGTATCCTTAGGGGAAAGCATGGTGGAAAGAAATGGGTGTCCTCTTGCGCATCCGACTTCAGCCAATGAGCTTCAGGTACCAGTGTGCCTCATAATATTAGCGTGAATTTTAAATGCCAAAACTATCAGTTACAAGTCATTGAAACAGAAACAGATAATTACTTTTTTAAATATTACTTATTTTATTGCAATTACCCTTGCGTATTATTTTTGGTCGGTCACCGTTGAAAATTGTCCATTTATGCCACTTAAAAAATGTTTCTCAAAACTTCTTGCACTCCATGAAACATGGCGGCCGACGTCTGGTCTCGCGTTTCCAACGAATTGGTCACGTGGTTCGTGACGGAAACTGGTGCTTTGCAAAAATTTGCAGAACGAGCAAAAATCGGTGCACCGGAGGAGCCCACCCATCTCTTTCACCATGAGAATATCGGGAGGGAAACGATATTGTGAACGTGCGAAATGAAGTGGCACCCTCGCATGTTGCTCCCACATTGCTGCGATCATTTAAACACACAGTTGGCACGCGCTAATTACTTGGCGAAAATTGTTAAACAGGCATGTTTAATTAGAAATTTTGAAAAAAACATAAATTTTGAGTAGATTGTTTATAAACAAATGCGTGATCCCAGTTATTGAAGAAAGTGACAATGATTAATTGTCTATGATTTTCTAATTGTCAATGATTAAAAAATTTAAAACAAAGTAATTTGATTAGTATTATAAACATAAATGATCAATATACCTAAAACCGAATGAATTTTATTTATATGAGAAACAATAGATAAATCTAAAAATAATAGAGGTTTGATAATTTTATTTCGATAATATAAATACTATCCACATAGCACAAACAATTGTCGGCCAAAAGTTCCACGTCATTCTGGTAAACCAGACCTTTCAATAATGTTAATGTAAACAGTTAAACATTGGTGAAACAAGTTTTTCAATTCACATTTTGGCGCGAATTTCAAATGTTTGAACTGAAAGAATAGGTTTTAATTATTTTTCACTACCGTCCACATTGTTTAAAAATCTGAAAAAAATATATGTTATAGAATGTTATAAGACCCACTTTAGGGGGGGGGAATTGAGACAGTACTCCCGTATAGCGTTAAAAATGAATTTCAAAAATTTCTCGTGGTATCTCTGCAACATTGTCTAGGAGGCTGTTTTTTTTTTTTTTTTTTTTTTTTTTGTGAATTTACGTCATTTTGTATTCTCTTTAGCATGAGCATCACGATTATCAATTTGGTTTGGTGGTACTTTTCACCGCCTTATTCAGCTATACCCTTTCTGTTAAACATTCATTTTGCATAACCTATTATAATATATGTATAATCTTACAACTTAAATCGTTTGTTCAGTGCCGAACAACGAGATTGACAAAAATTATGGGCAGCATCCATTTTTTATATTTACTGAATTTGAATCATAGAATTTAATTTAATTATTTATTTAAGCAAGTCAGGTGTTTCGTCGTATAAGCTTCAACAAACTCAAGAACTTCAATTTTTATTAACAAGTTTAATCATTAACTTCTTTTATTTAATTGTTACCTTTCGTACAAACCAAACTGCATAATTAAAGAGAATTACCTTTAATAATCAAGGAAGAAACACGAATCAGCATGTAAGTCTGTACGTATACACAACTTGTGTAGATCTACCGAGAATTTCCGTTAATCGATCACAAAAATATCAGTAACTTTTAAATAATATTTTTTTGTTATCATGAAAGTGGACATGTATCATTGTTGGTACTAAAACAAATATTGACAATGGTTCCATGTATTGTTCCATTGATATTCAAACATCCGTACTAACTTCTATCATTTTATGAAGGAAATTTATTAAAGGGAATTTTAATTTTAGAATCAATATTTTTTCACGGTGAATTTCTTTTCTAACGAAACAACAGTCTGTTCCCGGATGGAGAGTGCAGATCGCCAGTGTAGAGGCGCGCGCGGCCTCCAGGAGCTGGAAGTTGGGCAGGCGGAAGGAGCATGGCGGGCAAGCGGAAGAGCTGGACGTGGCAATTAAACGTGCGCGGGCGCGCGGAGCGGTCGAGGTCAGGCCACGCGGTGCGGCGCGAGCGGCGGGCGGCGGCAGGCGGCCTCGCGGCGGTGTCTACCGAAGAGCCCTGCCCTGCCTTGCCCTGCCCTGTCGCTGACCGCGCCCGACACGCCCCCGCCTTCATCCCCTCCTTTCCCCGCAGTGGGGGATCACAGGTTGCCGTGGTCTCTGGTGCAGTGCCGTAGACGACCACCCGGACCCTGAGCCTCGCGGCGTCGCTCACGTCGTTAGCTTGAAGGTGCAGGCAGTGAGAAGGCGATGCTAAGCTCCTGGTAGTCGGGTTCGCCCGGCTACCCACCAGTTGGGCCAATGGCGCGTCGAATATTGAGCAGGATTAGGTGAAATATGCTTTTCGGAGTACTCTGGATCCCACTTTAAAGTCCGGCGGGAAATTCAGAAACTACCCGTGAGGTTGTTCAAGTTCCGGAGTTACCCACGTCGATTGCTGGCGGTAAGTATTGGGGAGACGGGATGGGGCTACGAGCCGCCTGGACTTTAGTTCAGGTGGCCCCCAGTTGGGCTCTCGGATTCGTCGTGGCAGTGGTCCGATACTCTGGGCAAAGAGGGAACTTGTTCCCGGCGCATGGGAGTGGCGCATTGTTTGACTAAAGTACTAGCCTGGAAAGCTTAGAGCTCTGGGAAAAGCAGGGCGGCCCCCACGCAAGCTTTTTTTAGGGAGGTTGCCATGAGGGCAAACTGGGTTCCAGCTTTATCCGGACGTCAGCCCTTCACCGTTTGGCGCGTCGGTGGGGGGTGAGGATGAGAGCCTAAAGGCCAAGGTGCCCACCCCGGGGTCTTGTCTCCCTGATGAAGCAAAACGTGGTGGTATTCTAGACCACACGGGGTTTCATACAGCCCCTCCTGCTGCGTTGTCAATGTGCGCACGTCCCTGCCCCTGCCTCCTCCCCCGTCCCTGCCTTTCAGGCCAACACCGCTCCTACGACCACCAAGTCATGCTTCTCCCGGCCCTGTAGCCATCCACTTCCCCGAGACCGGCTGGGATAGAGTGACTACATGTAGATTGAGATGGACCGAAGCAACAATTTAGGTACTGCACCGATTCGAACCATGAGGCTCCGTAATGTTGACAATATCAAGTCTCACCAAAACCTTGAACCCAAACTATTATGGTTCCTAAAACTCCACTTATTTTGTTTTAATTCTCAACCATGATTAGTAGTGGGAGATGTGGTTAAGTGCATCAACAGTGTCTCTGACCGAGAAGTCCTAGGTTCGAGTCCCAACGGTGGCAGAATTTTCGACACTATAGAGCTTGGTCCAATTCAGTCCTTGTCTGGAGGAAAATTCTAGCGACCTGGTGCGCTGACCGATAGTTTTCCGTGGTGTCTCAGATCAACACTAAGCAAATGCCGGAGCTGTACCTTAACAAACGGGCCCGGATCGCCCGAGATCTTTTCTTGCTCTTCCTTATTCTCCTCTCTCCGTTACACGCTTACACATACACGTACACGCACCACATTACCACGCCTGACCAGACCTTGTCACGGCTGGGGTACTTACCCACTTGTGGAGATATCTGGAGGTGGGAACCCCACAGGTCCACATGTACTAGATCGGCACCGCTTCCAGCGAGGATAGTACACCGCCACCTCCTGGGTGACATTTACTACGCTCTTGGAACGAACGACCAAATTTGTTGACGCATCGCACTCACTTCCCGCCCTGTAGCCACCCACAAACCTCATAACATTCCCAACCCTGCGGTCACATTTAAACTTCTTCCAGGGCCTATCATCCTTCCCAACCACCACACGGTCACACACACTATACGCATTGTCCTTAAATTTAATCACGACTTCATTTTAACCCTGCTTCCGTATGCAGCCTCGCTTGCTTAGACATTCACCCTCAAATAGATCTTTATTAATCAATGCAATCAGGAGCTTCCGTGATGAGGCCTGTGTGACCGCAAACCGTGCAAGTAGAAACTAGCCCGCCACCGCGCCACCTTCTGCACCACCTTCGAGCTCACCTCCATTCCCGCGGACACCCGCTCTCCTGCAGTTGCTTTAGAACACGCGGCCCACAATCTATCCATCGCTTGCCCATTCCCCGCGGATAGTTTTCCGACCCGAGGACACAACCGCGCCCGAAGGCGGGATTGTGTCCACGGCCACACATATAGACGCCCCAGCGGTAATTAGAAACTCGCGCCTGAGTGCACAGTTTCTCGGTGTGACTCGCATCCAAGGTAGGGGCAGAGAGAGAGAGAGAGAGAGAGAGAGAGAGAGAGAGAAAGAGAGAAAGAGAGAAAGAGAGAAAGAGAGAGAGAGAAAGAGAGAAGAAAGAGAGAGAGAGAAAGAGAGAGAGAGAAAGAGAGAGAGAGAAGAGGAAAGAGAGAAAAGAGAGAAAGAGAGATGAGAGAGAGGAAAGAGAGAGAGAGAAAGAGAGAGAGAAAGAGAGAAAGAGAGAAAGAGAGAAAGAGAGAAAGAGAGAAAGAGAGAAAGAGAGAGAGAGAGAAAGAGAGAGAGAAAGAGAGAGAGAAAGAGAGAAAGAGAGAGAGAGAAAGAGAGAGAGAGAGAAAGAGAGAGAGAAAGAGAGAAAGAGAGAAAGAGAAAGAGAGAAAGAGAGAAAGAGAGAAAGAGAGAGAGAGAGAGAGAGAGAGAGAGAGAGACAAACTGAGGGCTCCGTAGGGCCAGGCCGCCCTGAAACCCCCCTCCTCACTCCTTACTTACATACACCTACCCTTACTACTACACTACACTAACTTACCAGACATGTCGGGAGACCAGGCGGAAGATTAGAGCTTGTCCCGGTTGGGTCGGTGAGATATACTTGCCTAGGGAAAACCTCGCTAGCCGACATGTAGGTCGGCTCCGGATCTCGTCATTCAGCGTGAGAAGATCACCGCCACTTGCTGCGATAAAAACGATTCGGTACTAATTGCGGTACTAATTACCTTAGCAGTTGAAGCGCACGGAAATCAAAAACTCAACTCAGATCCTAGCCTGTCGGTGCACCTTTGTGCATTGGAAGAGGGTGATAATTGTGTCTTAAATGCTGGTCTTCCCCTCTCTGAGACCTGAAAACCGCCAGTAACTTAACAAAGCAAAACAAATGGTGCAACAACAACTCAGTTTTACTTTCTCGTATACGTACGGAGTAATATATGTAGTACAGAGAAAGTTATGTAATGCTGCGCCAGAAAACGGCGGATTTTCGGCGGGAAAAAAAATTCTTTGCTGGGCTCTGGTGAAGAAAAAGTGCATAAAAGCAGTTGCTAAATTAAGAGAAAAAACTCCTCTAACATGTGGTGTAGCCAGAATTTGTGTTTTGTGGGTCATTGATGCCGAAAAACTAATTGGAAGCAAAACGTCCCTCCCTCCGTCGCTGTCCGTCTGTCCGTATGTCTGTTTCTCCGTCCGTCTGTGAACACTACTATCGCCTAAACAAGTACGATATTTTCCAAATTGAAGAATCCTATGTCAATCCGGCTCTAGTTGAAGCTTTGAACTTGTGAAAAACATTCTTTAAAATTCGGGGATACTTCATATAACATTCCCCGGACATTTTCAAAATGTTCTCAAAAAAGACTCCAATTTCTTATAAGATAAGAGCAAAATACGCTTATAAAGGTGGCAGCATAGATCAAAATTTCACGGTTCACTCCAAATTTTTGAAAATTGCAAAAGTTTGAAGTCTTTTCCGGCGTCTTCCTACAACTACAAAATTGAAGACATGGATTTTTCCTACAAATGAAATTTCTTGTGCATAAATAGTTCTTACAATTAGGTCATGTAAATTTTTTTTGGAAATTTTAGTAGTTTTCGTGCAATAGTGCGTGCAATATTTGCAATTAAAAAAAGAACAAAACAAGATTTTTTTCAAAATTTTTTTCTTTTAATTTCTGTTTAAGGTTAGTGCCAAACGAACCCTAGACCGTGACATAAACGCCATATTGGTGTATACTTTTTTTTTTTCAAAAATTTCAAAAATGTGTTTCACGTCTGTAAAATTTACATTAAAGGCGTTTTCTTCACATTTTTATATTTATGAGCACATGTGCTTTAAGTGATGTCAAATAAAGTTTCTCGAAAACTCAACAGTTTTCTATACAAATTAACACAAAATTCCACATTTTCAGAAACGCTCAAACATTTTTTTAAAAAATGGCCCCAAATTTTTTCTTCAAATTTTTCCAATAGGTAGTGCTAATGGCACTGTTTATTATGTCGTAAAGTTAATTATGGTGTATACTATCGCATATATTAATCGCACGGGTTTCCGCTAGAGTAATATTAAAAGGTTCAGCATAATTTCGAGAAAGATATATTCTAGAAAGCATGTTTTTGGACAAGATAGATTCTAGATGATGTCCATAAAGTCGAAATTTTGTGCAAGAGTGTTGATATTGAGCATACGCTGAACCGTTAGAGCCGCAATCTAGTTAATGATCAATCAAGCACTCACTGCTAACTGCGAAATCATTGAGGGGCTATGACGAGTCTTCTTGGTGATATTCCGTTCCTTTTCGCTCAAGAAAGTGTGTAGGACAAGGATGTGGTATATCAGCAAAATATATTACGCATTAGCTTAGCGTAATGAATGTTATGTCATCACGGTACCTACTTTGACAACACTTTCTCCGCCAATAAATTCAGATATTTTCTCGTTTGTTACAGCGTTCCTAAAAAGTCAATAGCTGACACTGATGGTATTTGATAAAATGAAGCACTAAAATATTTTTTGTTACATGTGAAATGGTGACTACACTACTGCCTCCAAATGCCTTAAAGGTAATCAATGGACGCAAGATTAAAAACAAGCCAGGAAGCGCAATTTCCGGTAGCTGGTAATTAGCTGGTGATGAAATACCAGGAATATACTTACATAAAACGCATCCAGTTGATGAAATATAAAAAAGTTATAAATTTGAACAGGATGTAATTCGCCTCTTTAATGCCAATATTTCAAAATTTAGATTCTTACATAAAAAATTCTGGGAATATATTTTTGTCATTACAAGTGATGGGGATTTTTTAAACCGTGTTTTCTTTTTAAATAAACGTCGGAGTGAAAGTTGATCAGAATGTATGAGTCAGAGAATAATAACAATAATAATAATAAAATAATAGTAATAATAATCCTAATAATAATAATAATAATAATAATAATAATAATAATAATAATAATAATAATAATAATAATAATAATAACAAAAACAACTTGATATCCCTCCAAAACTTATACAATTAATGCAGAAGTCGGTAAACTTAAATACTTACTACACTGCCCAGAACTTTGTAAAATTTTTAAATAAATTGCAAATAACACACTTTTGTTATTTGAGAATCAGTTCTTCCTGTGAACAAGCAATGTAAAACATAAATAAAATAAACATGAATAATAATAATAATAATAATAATAATAATAATAATAATAATAATAATAATAATAATAATAATAATAATAATAGTGTAATGATCTGGCGTCATAATATTTTTGAAAAGGAAACAGACGTTGGTGCGACAATTTGGTGTAATGACGCGGCCTCATAATATTTAACTTTCTCGTACACGTACTACGTATACACGGAGTAATATACGTAGTATAGAGAAAGTTATGTTATGCTGCGGAAAATCGGCCTCAAGATTTCAACGGAAATACACGTTTTGGGGCCCCCTAATACCGAAAAAGTTTTTTTTTTTTTTTTTTCAAAACGTCCGTCCGTCCGTTCGTCCGTATGTCTGTCTGTCCGGTGTATGTGAACAACACTAGCGTCCAAACTATGCGTAGGATTTTTTGCCAAATTAATGAAACCGCTGTCGATTCGGCCTGAGTCAAAGCTCTGCGATTTTCAAAGACATTGATTTTTGGGTGTACTTTAAATGAAGCTCTTGGGACACTTTCAAAATTTTCTCAAAAATGGCTCCAATTTATTTTAAAGTTTCTTTTAAGAATACAGTAAAATACACTTGTAAAGGTGTCGCAGGTCCGATTATCACTGTTAACTCTGAATTTTCAATAATTGCAAAAGTTTGAATTTTTTCGGCGGCTTCCTGCAAATAAAAAATTGAAAATAAAAGTTTTTCCTTCTAAGGAAATGTGTCGTTCATAATTAGTTCTTTCATTAAAGTCAAGTACATTTTTTCAAAAGTTTACTAGTTTTCTTGCAATTTGCTGTGAATATGCGCAATTTAAAAAAATGACATAAACAAGATTTTGTCAAAATGTACCCAGTCAGTAAACCTTAAAAAATATTTAGCTCAGGAAACGAAGGGTAGTGAAGCGAGAAGACCTGCTGGCTTCACTGAATAATGCCCTAAATCAAAGATTCCGACCAATTTATATTTAAGTTTCTCACACATAAAGTTTGCATTCATTGAAGGACATTTAAGAATTAATAGGTTAGTTTGCAACTTATAAACATCTTTTTACTAAAACCGATTCAGGTGATGTCAAAATTTACCCCCTGCCTATTCTACAGACAAAAACTAGAAGTAAAGTTTCGCAGCAGGTTTTATTGCCGCTAAACTCTTTGTGGGCAAAAGTACACACTTTCTTTCCTATATATAACAGAATGTTCTAAAGCAAAAATATACATTAACAGATATTTTAATGTGTATAATATTATTCATGTAAATGATTTGAAGGCATGCTACTACCTGGCATTTGTTCATTTGAATCATTCCATACAAAACTATATGAAAAACAAGTTTATGAGATTTAAAGTTATCTAATTGAACATTTTCTGAAAAAAAAAACATTCAATCATGTGACTTTAAATTTTATTCAATCCGTGAATGCCCGTCTTATTGTAAATTTCGTTAATGGCAACCGCCGAGCCTGGTTTATTTATTTATTTATTTTACGTCAAACAACAGTTAAAAGTGTGTATGGCGTGCTATGGGGAGAAGGGAATTATTTGCACGTTTTCAAAATTCTGTGATCCTTAAAAAAAGTCATATAGTACTTGAAATTTGAATTCAGAAAACCGCTCCCATGTAATAAAATCTATTTTCAAAAATAAATAAGCAATAAATTTTGGGTTCTTATCCAGCATGTCCTTCGTCAAGGAATAATACTTCCTGCCGCGACAACATGGAAACGATAATTTGAATAACTATATTTCCCACTGAATTCTAGAAGTCGTGCACAATTAATGAAGTTACATTTATGTTCAGAAGCAAAACAGGGGTCCATCTCAGCATTTGCTCAATGGATCAGGGAAACTGGACGAAAAACCTGATCGAGATGGGGGTCATTGACCCAGAAGCTGCGATACAATACTTGTTACATACTGTTTAGAATTATACAGTCCAAATGGTAAATAATACATTAAATATCACTGTTAAAATTAATGTTACTTTCCTTGTGATGCTCAGTATAGTCTCTAATTGTATAGAAACAGTTATGCAGCAGAAACGATTTCACTTGGGATTTAAACTTTTCTATCGAATTTAATCGTTTAATGTCATCTGGCAAAATGTTGTAAAATAATGTACATTTATTGTATGTGAATTTTTTGTAATGAGCTGTTGATACTGTCACCTGATGAATATGATTTCTACGTTGAGTGTTGTAGTAATAGACATCGGCATTTTCTGAAAATATATTCCCGCCCTTAAGCAAGTCATTTTTGACAAAAACCACTGATTCGTAAATCAACACACAAGGTAATGGTAAAATTCCTTAATTATTTTTTTCTTTTCTTTTTATTAAGAAAACAAGCGGTTACTAAGAAGCCGCAATTTATGAAGAGCGCAGAATGAGATATCTTCCTCACTCAGCTACACAAAACACGCTGTTCCCCACACCCACGCTCTTGGGAGGAAAACGTCGCAGCCGTAACCTTGCAGTGCGGTTCGGTACGGTACTTCTAAAGAGCTATTTTCGCGGCCGCTAACGAACGTAGGAGGCAGAGAAGTCCGTTGAATAGCGCCGGCGACGGTGGCCGGGGGCGGGGGAGAATAGTGATGACGCGCGCGGCCGGTCGCAAAAAGGTGACCTTAACAATGAAATAGTGTGCGTATTTCACTACACCTTATCCTTGCGAGGGGGTTGTGAGATTCAAATGCAAGGCAGTAATGAACTCTCGCAACGGTTGGCCCTGGCCGAGCGACGTTCGGCTCATTACGCGCACACACGCTCGTTACGCTGTTTTGTTGACGCTACGAATTCTGAGGTTAGAGTTCTGAACTTTGCACGAAATGAATGATGTTGAGTTGTCATGCCAAATTATTAAGTAGCTACGGCACGTCTGAAACTTAGTTTGAAATGCAGGGCCTTACGAGGTTTTTCCGGTAAAGAAACGCCCCTCCCTCTCACATTTAAAGATTTCAGACTGTTTTAAATTCTCCTGAACACAATTTTTCTTAGCAACTATTATATTGGTATCATACCTCCGAGTATTATATTATGTATTATACTTGGAATACTTAATCTAATTACAAACAAAGTGTTGTGAATATATTTAGAATTTACTAATCTTTAACGGACGGGATACGTTCCACTGTTGGATCAGCCACACGGTGCCCCTTGTTCCGAATGTCGCATTATAATGCGTTTAGAAAGTGCGCGTACCAGTTGTTTTCCTGTGTTTCGTTGTGCTGCTTTTTAGATTGATGATTTCAATCCCTTCACGTCAGATATACTTTGATTTTTTAAACTGGCCGACCACAGCAGGTTATTATTACACCTCCTGCCTTATAAAATAAATATTTTTAATTAATTCTCAAACATCCTTATCAACGGTGCCCGTGTCCTCAGAAGTGTACTTACCACTGTTAAAAACATTTATTTTATACGGCAGGAGGTGTAATAATGAACTAATGTCATCGGTCACTTAAAAAATCGAGGTATAAATGTAAATTTCGTTTACTTTCCTTTGCAACAAGCTGCAAGTATTTAACAACTTCCCCACACACACACACACACACACACACACACACACACACACACACACACACACACACACACACACACACACACACACACACACACACACACACACAAATGAAAAATCGATGCATTCTTATCAATAACAGGGAAGCAAAATACGACGACTTCGTGAGAAGTGCAA
This sequence comes from Teleogryllus occipitalis, assembly GCA_011170035.1. Classification (NCBI taxonomy): domain Eukaryota; kingdom Metazoa; phylum Arthropoda; class Insecta; order Orthoptera; family Gryllidae; genus Teleogryllus; species Teleogryllus occipitalis. Next base: position 150,192 of record BLKR01000220.1, on the reverse strand, counting down.
TCCGCAGAAAAGTGCATTCATTTTAAATGAAGAACGTTCCGCCAACATTAAAAAATATTCTTACGGCAGTGATCAGTGCCATGATTTCAGTTTCAGACCAGTCAATGATTTCCACAATTTCAAGAAATCCAGTTTTCAACTTTTACTGAAAGAGTATAATTTTAGATTTGAGGGAAGCGAAAAAAGTAGGTTTTCATATAATTGGAAAGATTCCAGGCAAACTAATTTAACGCCAAACTAGCGCTCCGCCCCTTTGCACGATTCATAGACACCGTCGAGCGTGTAACTTTTGGTTCATATAGTATAGCAGAAAAGGGCCACATTGGGCATCACTGTCGCCGGCAGTAACAATATATTTCAATTTACACTTAAGCCGTATGTAGATCATTTGGAATCCTATGCCGTATCTTACAGAGGTAGTAATTCACAAAACATAATATTTATTCCTTTGCTGGGTTAAGGAAACAAACTATGTAGTACTTGTAATGCTAGTAAATGTGTGTTCTCTCAAAGTACGCACTGTATCGACATCAAATATTACGAAATAAATTTTATGCGTGAATATTTATTTTCTCTGTCAGATGTAACCGACAACAAGTTGCATCGAGATGATTTTCATTACAAATATTATGTTACCAGATATATCAAATAAAATCTTCCATCTTAGATTTGTATCTTTATTCCTAGGAAGCCGGAACATGATTGACTTTTTATAAATTGGAGTTTATTAATCTTTGACTGCCACATGCAACTACAATTCATCCTAGTCGTCATTGCCAATGTGAAGGATGAATCATGTCTTGCAATAAAACTCCATATTTCTTTGGTAACGCTGGCATTCACTTTTTTGCAATCCGTCTGAGATGAAACGAAACATAAGTTGTTCACAATGCGAATTAAGATGTCCTAAGAAATGTAATTCCCTCATAAGAGCGTTTTACTTATCGTATACGTATGTATATATGGAGTAATTTACGTAGTATAGAGAAAGTTGAGTAATGTTGCAGAAATTAGATTTCAAGATTAACCGACAGTATATTAGACTAGCCGACAGTAGGTCGGCGCCGGATCTCGCCATCCAGGGGGGAAGATTACCGCCATCTCCCGAGAAAAAACATGCACTACACTAACGGTACTAATGACCAAAGCTGATGACGCGCCCGGAAATACGAAAAAATCAATCAATCAATCAATAAAATTGTATTTAAGTTACAACTGAAAATGTCATCTGTCCGAGTTCTGCGCGACAAGTTTCTCTAAGTACTTATCCATTCAAAGAGATCGAATGGAAGACATACTATTAAAATGCACTTTTATCGCCTCAAGACCCTTAAACCCAGAAATCTTGACCTTTAATAGGACTGAATATAATACTTTTCGACAAATAAACTTTCAAGTGAATCAGGCGAACATTTATTTTTCGTTCTTCAAAATACCATTTCGCTACTATCACTTCTCTTATTCATTGTAGGCCTCAGACGTTTCCACTTAAAACTGTAAATCCAAAATGAGAGGACGCATTCAACTGAATAAAAATTGTCATCACTTAAAGGGACAGGATTTGTCAGGTAAAAAAGGCATAGCGTCCTAATGATAATTTTCACTTGAGAATAGCATTAATGCAGTTTTAGTCCGTAGAAAACAATGTCGCTACCCATCTTTTTTAACTCCAAATACTTGCCATCCCAATATTACAGAGTTTTAGGTATTAATAATTACAGTAATATTTACATCAACTGCAAAAATAGACCAGTGCAGTATAGTTGATGTCGAGAAATACATATTCATTCGATTTTTAGAAACTTTAAACTGACATTTTTTATTAGATCGGTAATTTCACTCTGTAATTGATAAAAAAGCTATTGTTATTTTAATCATTGCCACCTGTGTATTACAACTCAAGAAACCAATAACTCACACCGGTCTCCGCTGATGCTGCTTACGTACATGTGACCTCGCAGAACTTGGCGCTGCTGCACCCGTAGGTGAAGGTTTCAGCGTACAGAGTGCAACAATACAACTGGATGGGGAGTCCTCGTGGCAGCAGAGAGGGGTGGGTGGAGGAGAAGCGGGAGTTAAAGGCAGACGAGCGTTTCTTTCGGAGCGACTCGAACGCCTGCTCTGCATTCGGCGGCCATCGCCGCGGGCGCGAAACCGGCGCGAGGCTGCAGAATGAGAAGCAAAATGAACTCGGGGGGGGGGGGGACTACTGAATCTTCTCGTCCTCGATTCCTAAAAGATTCCCGAATACTTTGTGATTGTGATTTATTCTTTCGTGGGCGGTCCGCTATGGACATTTTCCTGTCAGTATAGTGCCCGTTGTATTCCGGGAAGTGATACTGTTCCCGCTAGAACGCGATGCTAACCTACCCATTGGCTTACCGGGTTTCGCTCCTGCAGGGATCTCCGCAAGCGGGCCACCGCCCCAACCGGGACAAGCTCTAAGCTCCCGACATACAAGTATAGTGCAGTATGTATGTGTATGTATGTATGTAGTGCAGTGTATGTAAATGGAGGTGTGTTTATGTAAAGGGGTGTGAGAGAACAAGGTTGAGGAAGGATAGATCACGTCTGTTTGTGGAGGTACTACTCCGGCATTCGCCTAATGTCGAACAGAAACCACGGAAAACTACCAATCAGAGCAGTCCGTTGCTAGAATTCTCCTTCAGACAAGTAAATAAAAATAGGTCCCAGGTCTGGAAACGGCTAGTCGGATTAAACACACCCTAAAATGCTCAATACTTGCCTGTACATCCATGGCTCAGCAAAAGTGAACGGCTGCTAAAAGCGTAGGAAAGACGTTGAGCGAGCGATCACATAAAATTACGACTGTCCCCGAGTTAAAGTATTGGGCCGTCATCTTTTGCTCAGGATATATTTTAAAATGTGTGCATTCTTTAAAACCTTCTTTAGATGGCATGATGAACCAATTTTCATTTTCCTTTAATCGCGTTAATGCTAGTATGAGAGCTGCATGCAAGGAAAGTAAGTTGTTTTTTTCCGTCGATTATTTTCTTTCTGAAGCAGTTTCATTATACTCGATGACATAAATGTTAGAGAAAAGGTTTCCTTCCAAAAGTATGCTTTCCTATTCAGAAACATTAAATGCTGAAATACAGTTTTCTTACTATCCTCGAGTAGGTAACGAAAGGAGAAACGTACTCTATTTTGTTGGGTTTGTGTTACGTTTTCTTTCAATCCTCCTCTCCTATGGACGATTTTCATTTATTTCACTAAGAATTCCGCGCTTCAAGGACCATTTTCTCGGATGTAATGAATTCTTATCTACCTCTAACGAGGTGTTTATGCTTTTCCAAGATGAAGCCGGCAATTCTTAACAACTTAACGGGGTGTTTTGAATCATTGACAATAACATTGTGGACGTCTCAGATCTGGGGCCGTCGACACACGAGACCATCTGCAATATAACATACATACATACATACATACATACATACATACATACATACATACATACATACATACATACACACAGACAAAGGATAAACATCCACACTCACATGGCAACATAACAATGCAGGGATCCAACCTTCAAGACCTATACGGCGTGATCGTGGTACCTCAACCACACAGACCAACTCCTTTAGTAACATGAATGAAAAGTAATTTATTTCTTTGCTGGTGCTGACGAATTAATTCCTTTTCCATAAGCATTATGCATTTACGGTTTTATCGTAAGATTCTTAATTAGCTGATTAGAGCGAATCAAGATTTGCGGAACGGAAAAATCATGCTAGACCTTCTTTGCTTCCTCTGATAACTGCCAACAATCAGTTATTCATTAAAAGTCACACGAGTTGCAGTTTTAAAAACTACATTGGATTACTGCAAAACAACTGATTTAAGAGAACGATGAAGGTTAAAAACTTTTATAGGTAGTAGTAGCAGTATAGAAACAATAAGATAGAGCTTGAAAATTATTTTCTGGTGTTTCCTAGAAATTGATGCTTTAGAAAAAGCATACCGGAATAAGATGACTGACAATTTCTAACCATATACCAAAATATTCAATTTCTTCAAATTCTATATAGTATCTTCAGTTGCGTATTGTTTATTTTGAACGATCGTTTGTCATGTCTTCGGTTTATTCTGTGTCCATTTTTATACGAGGGTTTCATACGAGGTATACGTCATGGCAACTATTTCTTTTTGTGAGAATACGAGCACGGGTGGAAAAAGTGAAATTCCAGAAGCATTACATACCCGTTCTAAAGGCCCAATTAGGCAGATGCACGATTACCGCACGTCCCATTATCGTTCTGCACAATCACAGGTCGTCATGTACGTTGCTGATCACTAGTTGCTACGCGACCTCGCAGCAACTCTCCTGCCGATCTCGAGATTAACTGGTATGGAAGAGTATTATTCCAAAGAGTTTCCACTAACTCTCTGTGATATTTTTGTAATTTATCTCATGTAGAACGAGTCTTGGAGTGTGATCCCTGCTCAAAACATAATACATTCATCTCGCATGGCGGTAGTTGAACCATTGATTTTACATTGCTCTCTGTGCTAATTAAGACACAGACATCTGTTGATGTGAACACAAACTTTTGCGGCATTTCTTTCACATTACAGACAAAATTGTGCGATTTGATGACATTTCTTTTGGAAAAAAAGTTGCCATGACTTCTGCTCCAACCCTCGTATATTTTATTAATTTTCCTAAATCTTTATACATTGATAACTCGTAAACAATAATTTTTGTTGAGACATTTTCCACCCCTGCGTAGGCCGATTGTGTAAGGGGAAAGGGTAAGGAATGTACTCTACCGCGACGTCCCTGTCCGTATTGGGGGAGACGGATGAGAAAGGAAGAGTACGGTGCAAGTACCGTGCTTACGGCGCTCTCTCAGATTGATTGATTGTTAGTGATTCCGGGGGTGTCAACAGCTAAGGTTATTAGCCCCGTAAGTGTAGTGCGTGTTTTCTCTCCTTTTTCCCCTTTTTTCTCCTGCAGCGCCTCTCACCGGGAGGTCGTAGGTTCGAGTCCTGACGGCGGCAGGATTTTCAACACTAGCTTTCCAGCTAGGTCGAATTCAGTCACTGTCTGGAGGAGTATTCTAGCGGCCGGCTGCTCTGATCGGTAGTTTTCCGTGGTTTCTCCGATCAACACCAGGCGAATGCCGGAGCAGTACCCTATCAAACGGGCCACGGACAGCGCGCGATCTATCCTTCCTCTTTCTTGTCCTATCCTCTCCCTTAACACATTTACACTAACATGCACTATACTACTTTATATTCCGGGAGACCGGGTGGGAGCTTAGAGCTTGTCCCTGCTGGGGCGGTGCCGCACTGGTGGGAGAGTCCTGGTTAGGGGGAAACCCCACTAGCCGACAGTAGGTCGGCGCCGGATCTGGCCATCCAGCGGGGGAAGATCACCGCCATCTCTCGATAAAAACATGCACTACACTAACGGGACTAATGACCAAAGCAGTTTACGCGCCCGGAAACACGAAAAAATCAACCAAATCAATCAATCCTTAGGAGGTAGCGATGATCTTCCCCCGCTGGTTGACGAGATCCGGCGCCGACGTACTGTCGGCTAGTGGGGTTTCCCAACCCAGGTATCTACCCCAATTCCGGAGAAGTTTTAAGTTCCCGACAGGTCTCCGGCATATGTCGAAGTGTTAGTATAGTGCATGTTAGAGAAAGTGTGTGTGTGTAAGGGATGAGGATAGTACAAAGAAGAAGAAATATTGCGCACGGTCGGTGGCCCGTTTGTTAGGGTACTGCTCCGAATTTAACCTAATGCTGATCGAAGAAACCACGGAAAACTACCGATCAGAGCAGCTGACAGCTAGAATTCTTCTGTAGACAGCGCCTAAATTCGACCTAGTTAGTGTCGAAAATGTCTGGCTAGTGTCGAAAATCCTGCCATCGTCGGGCAAACCTAGGACTTCCCGGTCAGAAGCACTGTAGTGACATCAGTTGACGCTCTTGAATCACCTCTTCCGATCGCTCTCTCAGCAACATCTGAAGGAGACCACGACGATCGGAGCTGTGGACTTGAGACTTCGAACCCGGCAGGAGCCACTGACTCGGATACACCAAGTAAATTTCTTGCGCATGTCGGGAATTGTACCAATGCCATTTATATTGTCGATCGTCACGTGCCATAACCACCTGAGCTACCGATGCTGGTAATCATTCTATTTATTTCCCACAATCCCGTTAATTCATTGTGTAGCCTTGTTCATTAATAATGTGTGATAGTTTTATCCAGGACCACTCATTGTTTAGAAACACAGATTTGAATGACCACGTAATTGAATGACCACATAATTATTATTGTTATACTTGTTAGGAACGAATTCCGTGGATAGAATTATCAACGTCAAGTTAAATTCGCGACACGTAACTTTGGCTAAAGATAATGACCTCTCCATTGAATTCAGAGTTAGTCTATAGTCGCCAAGTACTGAAAAAGAGGGTTTACTTGAAAAGCAAAAAAGAGTCATAAAAAGGTTTTTTGGGATTTGTTCTACGAGTTAAAATCTAGTTAAAATATCTAGTTTTTGACCTTTCAAACTTCGGCTAACTCCGTGCCAACTCCCGGAGGTCCGAATAAACGATATTTTTCTGACTTTTTCGTTTGTTTGTTTTTTTCTTCTATAACCCTGAACTCTTAATTTCTGTTGAAAAATGATTCAAATAAATTTTAAAGAAAATAAAATTTCCTACAACTTTTGTATAAAAAATTTCTTTGGAAACCAATTATCAACCAAGCTATAGTTTTTCAAAAAGTACTGCTGTTTTTTATCTCACCAAAATCTTATAATAAATATAATCATCTGACAGCATCAACTGATGTCACTACAGCGCCTCTGACCCGGAGGTCCTAGGTTCGAGTCCTGATGGCGGCAGAATTTTCGACACTAGCTTTTCAGCTAGGTCGAATTCAGTCGCTGTCTGGAGGAGAATTCTAGCGGCCAGCTGCTCTGATCGGTAGTTTTCCGTGGTTTCTCCGATCAACACCAGGCGAATGCCGGAGCAGTACCTTACCAAACGGGCCACGGACCGCGCGCGATCTGTCCTTCCTCTTCCTTGTCCTATCCTCTCCCCTTACACACACACTTACACTAACATGCACTACTCTACCACATATTCCGGGAGACCGGTCGGGAGCTTAGAGCTTGTCCCTGCTGGGGCGGTGCCGTACTGGTGGGAGAGTCCTGGTTAGGGGGAAACCCCACAAGCCAACGGTAGGTCGGCGCCTGATCTCGCCATGCAGCTGAGGAACATCACAGCCATCTCCCGAAAAAAGCATGCACTACACTAACGGGACTAATGACCACAGTAGTTGACGCTCCCGGAAACACGAAAAAAAATCAATCAATCAATGAGTACTTTGGACACATTTTAGTGAAATGAAACTAGTAGGGGTGTATTTGAAAAGCTGTAGCTCACTTGGTAACTGATCTCGAAAGAAATGTTTTATACAAAAGTTCTAGAAAATGTTATCTTCTTCAAAGATTATTTGAATAATTTTTGTACAGACGTTAATGTTAAAGATTTGTAGAAAAAATAACAAAAAATCAGAAAAATACCGGTTTTCACGCCTGCCAGACTTTGCACAAGGTCTGGGAGGTCGAAAACTAGGGTTTTTATCTAGAGCATGAATATATACAACATATCCAAAGAAAAAGTTTTTGTGACCTTGTTTCAGGTAAAATGTGCTTGCCAATTACACTGAGTAATGAATGTTGAAAACATTTGGTACCGTGTCAAAGAAAATTGATAAAAGAAAGAAATGAAGCACGATAGCAAACAAAAAGTAAATAATCTTTTTAAAAGGACTTAATTTATTTCTTTCATTATCTTGATCGCAATTTGAATACTGAAATAGTGAAAATTGCGTTCACATAACCAAGTTTTGTTCCCGAAGAATAATGATCTCACATTCAGCGACCAACATTTTGCATGCAACAACGTATAGAAAAAATATTATTTTCGAGTCTGCATGCAAAATCAATGCGTATGTTTTGCCGTCTGCAATAACAGCGTAGCACGCACAAAAGGCGTGGTACTGAAGATGTTTGCAGCACTAATACCTTCGTCATGCCAGAGCACGGCATATGACGCATGTGGGGCGAGGGTCTTTTCAGCAACGCATTTCTTTCATAATTCTACCGGTCATGGTAGCCAAGCCAGAGCACGTACCGACTCGAATAGAGCGAACACCTTTAGAAAGGTTGCGAGTCGAAGTCTATTGTTCCATGGAAGGTCTCATTATTAATAGCCTCAGACGCATTAGCTCAATTCCATTCCTGGAGGCCTGGAGTGTTATTTGTGACAAGGGGGTTAGTGCGGTTTAAACTAGTATGCAGTTTCTGACTTAGGATAGTGTGCTTCTATGGTTGTTTCGATAGCTACTTTAATATTTTTTCTAGTTTTTTGCATCCTGGTGACAGTAGCATATCTCCGTATTGAAAGTGTATTATGAAACGATAATGTAATAATGTATATTAATCCACGAGTGTGAAGTGATTTACGATACAAACTAATTTCGTAAATTTTGTACGAGAGTATTCATACCATTGCATGAAGTTTCATACTGAGTATTGAAGATGGTCTTGGCTCAGCTGTTGAATTGCAACATTCGAGTCATGCGATTAATTTGTTCTCTGATTTGGAGTGACAACACTGTGCCCATGCCGAGGCTTTTGTTTTGGTACTGTAGGTTATTCTAGGTTATGGTATTTGCGTTACCTCGTGACCACTAACCGCCTACCACATTCCTTTTATTTGAATGTTTTACAATTACACTAAAATCTAAACATGGGACAACGCAGCACTTCTCTGCAGTTCACAACAATACGCGGCGCTTTTTTTAAGTGTATTTTTTTATTTATTTAACTATTACAGTATTTGACTTTTCAAGTCCTCGATTCACATTCCATGTCCGTACTGCAGCGCACTCGGTAGACATTCAGGGTAACTATTGTGTTATATTTGAGCGTCAGAGGGAATTAGTGCAAAGAAGCATGTGGTCCATACAGAGAATAGCCTGGAACAGAGCGCCTTGCGAGAAACCTAATCTGACATAACAATGAGAATTTCGTCAGTGCATCCCAGCAGTGATTACCTCGCACGCACGGCTTACCGGATGAGAGAGCTCATCGATAACAACTTGCTGTCGTAATGTTACAAGGTTGTATGACAGGAAAATTACAAAAATGAGTTGGTAATGTTACGGAGTTCTTTGAAGTAAGACCTAACTTATAATATGATCAAAGGATGGCAGAGGTCACTGTTTTGGGCTGTTTTTTAAAGTTCTATGTAGTACAATTTCGTGTTCCCTTTGAGTTACAAACTTGTATGCAAACTCACCATATTTTGTCGGAAAAATACGTTTTGGGGCCCCTGTTTTCGAAAAATATTTCCTTTCATAACGTCTGTCCGCAGTCTGTGAACAATACTAATGTCTAAACCATTCACAGAATATTTGCCACAATTAATATTTTTCAATTGATCTCGTTGATGTTGCTGCCCCTAAAATTTTAAACGAATGTTATGATTTTTGGGTGTTCTTTACGTGAAGTCCTAATGACATTTTCAAATTTTCTCTCTAGATATTTGAACTGATCCCTCTAGAATTTTGAAATTTTCCATTATTATTTAATGACTGTTGATAAATTCAAAAGAATCATTTACTACAGTTTTAACGAATACACACTTCATCTTCAGTATTCGAGCTAAATATTTTTTCTAACGCAATCTATTCTTCAATATCAGATACTTTAATTATTTATGAATACTTTTCGAACGTATGAATAGTTTTTGCGTAATTTTGATTTACAAGGTTACAAAGTTCAATTTTATTTAGGACCTGTTCATCTCTCTTAATACTGATGTTTGTTAATTTCTTCTGAAAGCAATATATTTTCCGATATTAGATTTGGAAATAATTGCATGAAAACCGTTATCAAAATATTAATAGTCTCTTCACAAATTGTAGTTATGTAATTTGCATTTTTCTAGTGACAGGTGAATGTTTAGTAGGATAGAAAGTGCATTATAATATTATGTAACCGTCATCAATAATACGAGAAATAATGCAGATGCAGAAACACTAGTTGGCATTTGCTCTACAATGTAATTGATTTAAATAATCTAATTATATTTTCTACGTCGATTACCTACAGTACTGTTCTCCATATTTCCTGTTTACCAAAGTGTCTCCTATTTTCCAAAGTTTAAGTCCGTCTTACAACTTTGTTGCTTCAAATTATCCAGATTTTAAATATTAGAAAGTCCAATGTAAAAATGTAATGTTTAATAATTTGCAGAAAATTATATTCTTTGCAAATCAATGCTGCATTTGATTTCTATTTTCACCCAAGTTTAATCATTAAAAACAAAATGTATGGACACACAAAACTTCAAAGGTCTGTTTCTCGAAAGCAGCACTGTTCTATATACAACCTTGTAACACTGAGCCAGCGATGTTGTCATTGCAGGATCTCTGACCGGGGGTTCCTAAGATTCGAGTTTGAAAAGTTTCCAGAAAGCATGAAGAGCTTCTTCCCCAAATGTGATATAACAATATTTTAATAAAATTAACACGTTAATAAAGGGGGGAAATCATGGGTTGAGCACATTTAAGGGAATGAGATACTTTATTACGTAAGGCCTTAGAACCCATTTCAGAATATTTAAAATTGACGCGTCTACCTTCCTATGAACACGCTGATATTGCTATCGAATGTCTCCATGACTAGAGGGAAGGTCCTAGGTTCGAGTCCCGTCTGTTTTCGACGTAAGCTTTTCAGCTTGGTCGAATTAACTCGCTGTCTGGGGGAGAATTCTAGCGGCCGGCTGCTCTGATGAGTATTTTTCCGTAATTTCTGCGATCACAGCAGGCGAATGCTGGAGCAGTACTCTAACAAACGGGCCACGCACCGCGCACAGTCTTTCCTTCCTCTTTCGTGTCCTATTCTAATCCCTTTCTTACACACACACTAGTACGCATTACTCTGCCACGTACGCCGTCGGGTGCTTATAGCTGGTCCCGATTGGGGCAGTGCCGCGCTGGTATTGGGAGATACCTGGTTGAGGAAAAAACCCCGGTAGCCGACCAAAAGATCGGCGGCGGAACTCACCATTCTGCTGAAGAAGACCACCGTCACCTCCCGAAGAAAAGGCATGCTCTATACTTTCGGTACTAATTACCTTACAATTGACGCGCCCGGAGTCACTAACAATCAATTATCAATCCATGTCACTGGTGTCTATTTAGCGGTTCAGGGATTGCCAAACTTTTTCATTCATCGACCCCTATGAAAACAATTGTGGCTCAAACGCCCCCACATCATTCTCCATAATATATCATACAAAATCATAACACAAAAAGTCTTAATACTTTCGTACACCAATATTTTGGTAACTATCTAGATTTTCAATAATCTCAGACGCTTTCTCCTCTGAGTAGCATCTAATCTTCAATGTGAAATTGTTACCAAATAGTGAGCGTTTTATAATTGGCCGTAATATTTCTCCTGTGCATAGCATGAAGGGAGTATTTTCTTCCGCGATAGAGTATCGTTGTGGATGTATAGTTATAATGTAATTTGTTTAGTTTTCCAAACATCCTAAGCAGTTGTGTAGTCGGAGGCCCCAGTGCAAAAAGTCAAAACGGGCTCCCAATCTGCTATAAACAGAAAGTACAAATTAGAAATCTAATTTGTATATTAATGATTATTAATGACTTGTGCAATGGAGAAAATCAGCATGAAGTGCAATTTGTTATTTTTGGTCAATATCCGTCCGGGGGTCCTTATTTAGGGCCTCTTACTTCCCGTGATCGATGCGTTACACATGCCTAGCTAAGCCTCTGATCCTAATGATAAACAACGAATACGGAAGAAGAGAAGAGAAGGGAATTTTAAAAAGTTTATTTGCCGCGAAATTCTAATTTTTAAATGGATTTGAAAATTTTGGAATTTTTTTAAAGGAATATGATGGTAATGAAATTTTCTTGCCGGGAGCACGAGAAAATTCTCAAACATTGCTTTAAATACCAGCTATTTTCTGGAATATTTTCGTTGTGCTCCATGTTTAAAAAAATAAAATACATATTTTTGTGCTATTTTGCGTGTTTATATAAGTATGTAATTACAGAAGTATTTTGCGTGTTTACAGAAGTATGTAATTACAATATTATTTGTTTTCTAGTGACAATATTTGCAATATTGAAAGGCTAATATCAATAAATAATTTTCTCAATAATATTTTGACCGTTAGATATAGCTGCGCCAGATAGCGAACGATTTTTTAAAGTGAGAATTTGGGGAGAATTTTATTTATTTATTTATTTATTTTACGTCAAAAAAGTTAAAAACTGCGTATGACGTGCTATGGGGAAAAGTGAATTGTGTGCACATTTTCAAAATTCTGTGATCCCTACACTAAGTCATATACTACTCTTTCTTCCATAATCAACAACTAATACAATGGCAACCGAAGTTGAACAAAGATGAGCCCGAAAAAAAGTGGATTTCAAAAAGGTTACTCTAACGGAAATTTCTAATTTTCCAGAGGTCACGGAAGAAGATTTGATTATTTTTTCTGAAGCATATTAATTAGCTCAAGCAATTTCATATATAGCAGAAATTATTACATAAAACATCGATTTACAATATCTAAAATTAAAACCAAGCATCCTCAAATTCGAAGTCCGATCACGAGATGTAAAAAGTAAAATGTAAATTCTTTGTGGAATATGAATCTGATTATTCAATCTTCAGAAATAAAACGATATTGTTGCTATTGTGCGATGTTGCTCGCACATTGCGTCATAATTTATTATTTGTCTTACAGTAGTTACAAAGCAAAAACTATAAGGCCAGCGAAATTTTTGAATTCAATTTTTGAATACGTCAAATTAAATCCTATAATAAATGAAGAGAACGATGAAGACTGATCCTTCTATATTTGTTATATTTATTGTTAAATACATGAGATTTTTGTTAAATATTTGAGATTTTTTAAAGTGTCATTGTATTATGGTGAATAAAATGTTTTCTAACATCTTTCTTTGTAATACCAATTATATATCCATTAAGTTGAAAAAAAAATTAAGATTAAAAGAACACCTTTTGGCTGCAGAGATGTGAGGGTGGTGGTACGGGAGGTAAGAAACCTTTCAAAATATTATTTTTATGTTACAGTATTAGTGTAACTGCCCATATGTCTTTTGGTTTAGGAAAACTTTTTACCATCTTATCCGCTGGCACTCTTCAAGCAATTACTAAAAAATATTTTCTCAAAAATTGTTTCAAATTTTTCTTTAATTTTTCCACAGACGAGGAGACGCTTAAAATAATGGTGTAAGTCTCATTTTCGTTAAAGCCTCCATATTTTAGAAAATTGCAAAAACTTACCATTTGGAAAATACAAAATGCAAGATAGGGATATTTGTCTGAGACAAAATCTCTTCTAGGAAATCAGTTTTTTAAGGAACGTCTTGAACATTTGTTTCAAAAATCTAGAAGTTTTCGCGAAATATCTACTTGAAATTAATGCAGACCAATGCAGGGATATGCAGGTCACGACAATGATGGGTTAAGATAAGGTGGTTTTATTTACTTAACGTTAGTGTTATGTTCTCTACGTTCAATAAATGGTGTATTCAACTTTATTAAAGTTGGGATATATATATATATATATATATATATATATATATATATATATATATATATATATATATATATATATATATGGTTTTATTTATTTATATGGTGTTAAGGTAATGATATTGTCGTTTGGAGTGTATTCATAATGGGATATATTGGATTTCCTTTAATTCTGGATGTGCAATGTATATGTGAAATTATCCGCGCTTGCTTGTATGAGGTGCTGAAAATCGAGCAGTTAAAAAAGCGAGAAAGTATGTGTTGTAGCTACAATAGCTTTAAATTAATACTAATACCATTATAGTTGTTTATGCGAAAACACTTCCCTGTTGTCTGTAATATTCAAGAGTATGTATACTTATTGACCACACAGCTTGGAATTTTTATATCTAACTTTGCAAATATGAACTGAAAAGCCCTTCCAGGTCTGGAAAGTTGATATATCCTGTAGTAATAGGTATCCCCGTCTATGAAGGCCAATTTTCCGTCCTTCCTGTTCTTCAGCACGACCTCGAAGTTTAGCTGTGATAATTTCGAAAGGCAGGTCCCTTGATGAGGCAGGTCGCCCGAGTTATCGGGCTCGTATCGTAGCCTCGTTTTGTTCTTGATGCTTCGACATTGCGCAGAATGGTCGAGTCAACACGGAAGACGCAACCCTGTGAGTGTAAAAGGAAATAACAAAAGAGCAGGGCTTTCGAATATTGAGTGTAATTGAATGACTAGCAAGTGCAACACTGCGTGCAATAATAGGGGCAATTGACGTAATGAAACAATTCAATGCATTCTACAGCGGGTTACAGTCTTATGTAACGGGGGGTGCTCACGAAACTAACCTTACATATTAAACTTACAATTTATACTTAATTCTAGACATATTTACTACATAATTTTACATATATACATATTTACACTGGGTAAACTTTAAAAACAAAAGAAAACAAATAAATCAATAAGAAGAAGAACAAATAACAAAACAAAAAACAACAACAAATTTTAACAAATACAAAAATAAATAAATTTAAAAAATACACTTACGTATATAACATAGGTTCTAAATCTAAATTCACTTTGAGCTAGGCTCTTGGATCCTACTAACTAATGATTTGGTCTTTAAAGTCTGCCAGATCGATTCGCGCTGACTCTTGCTGAGCACTACTAACTTTTGCCCACACACGCACACGTAGCTGATTTTCCGCGCACACGAACTGATTTTATTTTTTGTTGTTCACCAGCACGACTCACCACTTGGAAAGGTTGTTCCATCACAGGCATTGTGGGTGGCGTCTCTGTGGTCGGCGGTGCACCTCGGGGTGAGTTCTTGTTCACGGCGCCAGAGTCGGGGACGGGGGCGCGGTCGCCTCGTGACAGCTAGTGGGGGCGGGGAGTCGGTATTTGTATAATTGATCTTCACACTTCCCACTCCCAACCACTATAACTATCTAAAAAACTATCATTAAACCACTCCTCCTTTACGCCTGTCCAGCTTGGATCTCCGTGGCAGAAACAAACGTAAGCAAGCTCCAAATAGTCCAAAATCATTTTCTTACAACTATCACAGATGCTCCTTGGTTTGTCACAAATTCACAGCTTCACAAAGAATTCCAAATTGACTCCATACAACACCATATGGCATATATCTCAACCCAGTTCTATCACTCCATACCTCAAATTCCACACCTAGACAACTTCAGACTCCGGAAAACTCCTCATACAACCAGAATAAAAACTTGATATCTATACCAGACATTCCTATTTTCCAATATAGATTGCTTTTAGAGGTGTCTGGAGAAGATTTTCTCCCCCAAATTAGTTCGTAGTTTAATTTCAGGTAAAACAGATTGTAAGCCTTCACTACATATGTAAAGTGTATTAAATACTGAAGTATGTATGCTCTGTAAAAAAACTAATAAAAAAGTCGGTAAGGGCTTCTATTTCGCTCGCTGTTAAACAATTGTTGAGTGTAGGCAATCATTGTGCCACGAAAGCAACACATAACTCACCAGTCCCACGGATTGGTTCCCGGTGTAAAACACAGCGTTTAAATTCAACGTCCTCCAACTGGTAGTTGATGTGGACTAAACTAGTTTGCAGAAATGTTTCAGAGTTGACTTGCTTGTATCTGGTCAATTGCCTTCCTTGAGTAATTATCGATATTTTTTTTTCGATTATGATTCTCTACAATTTTTTCCAAAGAGCCCTTTTAATGTGAAGACAAAATCTTTGATCCGGCTCCTTGGCTCTCTTCCCAAATCCTGTGGTGAAATGCTTAATAATTGTAACTTTCGTCGTCATTAACTAAACACGTATTTAAACAACTTATTTCCAACAACAATAAATTTCCACCGTTCAAAAACTCGATACGAATAATGCCATGATGTTAAGATGTTGCAACATGTTATATTGCAAACTATGAAGGAAATTGAATTCCTTATGAGCATACGACTGTTGAATATTTTCCCCATATAAGGAATAAAGGCATAGTAATTTTCTTTACGACTTAATATTTTTGAAAATATGTCGCGTTTTAGTTGAATTTATTGAAGTTAGTTTCTTTTTAATTTTTAAATGATGTAACAAAGAATTATAGAACAACTTTGGAATGATTAGAATACTCGCACAGTGTCTAATCAAGGCTGATGTCTCAAAAGTTAAATGATCTAAAAAAAATTTTATACAATTTTCTGTATGTTCCTTAACTTATAAAAAAAGAAAGGAAAAAATCTAATATCTTCAGTGAGAAGGGTGTTGACTTTTACTTCTCGGTAAAGTTTCAACATCTATTCTTATTTTCAGGTCAAAGACACTGAGAAATAATTTTACTACATGTTTTTCTGTGTATTCCTGACGATTTTTTAACTACCAAATAACCGAGAACTGGTACTAGACTTTTTCGAATGATTTTGATGACTTGGATTATTATTTGGGATGGTTTATCTTCGTATTTCAGAACATCTAGTTTTAGTGTTTAAAATAATTGGGACATTTTGATTGATTATTACATATTTCCCCAAATTTGATAGGCTGACGTAACATTATCTTAAAATATTCAAAAATTTTCTGAGAACGTTCAATCAGGAAATGTAAGAGATGTTGCATGTTCTTAAGATAATTACAGTAGAAAATCGTATTATATTGAATATATCAAGCATTTTGTTCCCAACCGATAACTGTGAAACATTGTCTAATTTAGGAAGTGACTTTACCATCTTCCATTGAAATAAGTGTGTGTACCGTTCAGGTGAACAACTTTGAATTCCTGATGTATTAGCATTTTTGTTTTTTTATCATACTGCCGGATATAATTTTATTACCTTAATTTTGCAGTGGCTAAAGTAGTGAGAAAACTATTTTGGTGACGTAAATTGCACGTAGTACATATTATTAGCCTTTCTTTATAGTATGCCATTCAATAATTTACCATGTATTTTTACTGATCCAAGACAAACTTTCATGATATTAAAGATATTTATATCATTAAAATAGTTTTTCTCTGTTATATCTGTATACACAGAATGGTAATCATTTACCCTTACACCAATAGGGCTTTTATCCATTGACTTTAATGAATACTAAATATCGATGGATCATAAAGTGCAATAGATAAACAGAATGTATGAGCTCCTTATCGATTTGTTTAAATTGTAAAAGCAACTCTGTGTCTTCAGTTATTCACGATATTTTCGTGTTGGATGTATTAGTTGTGCCAATTTTGTAGTAAACAATTCCCAAG
Organism: Teleogryllus occipitalis; assembly: GCA_011170035.1. Lineage (NCBI taxonomy): Eukaryota > Metazoa > Arthropoda > Insecta > Orthoptera > Gryllidae > Teleogryllus > Teleogryllus occipitalis. The sequence goes on along the minus strand of BLKR01000220.1, from coordinate 132,804 downwards.
TATTGACATTGAACTTCAGCCTAAATTTTAAATTCGGAGCAAAAGTTTTAAAATATAAATTAACGAATTAAAAAATCAATAATTTGGGTATCGTAGAGTTTTACACATGAAATTCAGTTTTTATCACCTAATGTGAGTTCCTAGGAAGCGTAAAAAAAGACTATGTTCGCTGATTGCACTGACCCTGTATGCAATTACTCTCTTCTTCGCGTGTTCGTCGCCTGCAAATTGCTAACCCATAGCTCCGCAGAGTATGAATGAATGTTTCACACCTGGCGACAACCTCCAGGCGCTGCAAGTCGAAAGTGGTTATGGTCAGTTCTTTGTTTGTGGTAGCGACGCAAGACATCAAGCCGCTTCATTCGGCCTCATTTGAGCCCAGTGCAACATCAACGGCGGAATGGCCAGCGCTCCGCAGGGAGGTGTGCCGCTGATTCGGGAATTACAGAATTCTAATGGATGCACGAAGGACGACAAAATTGTGGTATTCTACCAGCTCTGCATTAATCAAGTAGGTGAATAAAAACACAGTTTAAGCAACTAGTCGTATTCTTTACAAGACTCTTACTGTTGGTGGAATTGTGCGGGCTTCTTGATATTTTTTGTCTAACTGTATTCTGAGTGTTGCGTCAAAATACAAATCTGTTGTTATTCATCATATTTCCGAGCCCTTGTGTTGAGCAGAAACGCTGAGCGTCCCGTTTCAAATTTGCACCTGTGACGTCTGCACCCGGAAGCAAATTCTCCCAAGTGGTTGGATTTGCCCAACGACAATTTGAAAGTCGTTGTTACTCTTTTTGTTTCGTTAGTAGCTGAATCACAATTTTTTTTAACTCTGGCATTTTTATTAAATATAAAGGATGTTAAGTATACTTATTTATTTATTTATTTATTTTACGTCAAAAAACAGTTAAAAACTGCGTATGACGTGCTATGGGGAAAAGTGAATTGTGTGCACATTTTCAAAATTCTGTGATCCCTACACTGTCATATACTATATAAATTTTGAATTTTGAAAGGGAGAAAAAAAACTCCCATGTAATAAAATGTATTTTCAAGGATAAATAAGCAATAAATTTTGAATTTTGAAAGGGAGAAAAAAACAAACAAAAAAACTCCCATGTACTAAAATCTATTTTCAAGGATAAATAAGCAATAAATTTTGGCTCTTATTACTTCCTGCCGCGACAACATGGAAACGATAATTTGAATAATTGTATTTCCCACTGAATTCTAGAAGACGTGCACAGAAAATGAAGTTACGTTTATGTCCAGAAGCAAAACAAGGGGCCATCTCAGCATTTGCTCAATGGATCAGGGAAACTGGACGAAAAACCTGATCGAGATGGGGGTCATTGACCCGGAAGCTGTGTTACAATAGTTGTTACAGGTTGTTTATACTCATTTATACAGTCCAAATGGTAATTAATGCATTATGTATCATTGTTAAAATTAATGTTACTTTTCTTGTGATGCTCAGTATAGTCTCTAATTGTATAGAAACAGTTATGCAGCAGAAATGATTTCACTTGGGATTTAAACTTTTCTATTGAATTTAATCGTTTAATGTCATCTGGCAAAGTGTTGTAAAATAATGTACATGTATTGTACGTGAATGTTTTGTAATGAGCTGTTGATACTGTCACCTGATGAATATGATTTCTACGTCGAGTGTTATAGTAATAGACTTCGGCATTTTCTGAAAATATATTCCCGCCCTATACTTACGGCAAAATCATTTAATGAAAATCATTATGAAGGTTTTTATGCAATATCAGCCGTTTATAGATCGTATTGTAACGTAAAACTCAGCACTGTAATAATAGGGTTTGGTTTAAAAAGTGATCATCGAGGTATTGCTGTTATTAATTGTAGTTAATTTAGAAAGCACAGTAGTTTAGAATCCACTACTTTGTTAGAAAATCGTTCCCCTCGTTCCTTGTATTTTGGACATTGACGCATTTTTGCCATTCTTCCTCCTGAACAGAAATCTATTCAATGACACTAGTATTATTATTTTCAACGATATGCAAAGTTTCTCACAAAAATAAGAAATATCTATGGGTGAATACGGACAAAGATTTTCAGAACGTTGCTCAGTACAGCAAACGACTTGGGGGTCGCAACAAACCTAGTTACAATTGCAGTTTGTCCATTATACTTTTCAGCACTTAAAAACTCCTTCAATATCTGCACGTATTTCCCCGCGACTGTGGAATAAAATGTTAGTGAGCTGACAACTTCATTGACATCTGTAGGTGTCTTTGTAGATAACCCGCGATACGTATTCGATCTCCATCCAGGGCGAAATGATTTTTCTGTGATTCCATAATCTTTAATGGAAGGTCGAATTATTGACCTAAGTTCAGCAGACAGTAGTATAAGTGTGCTAAAATAAATAAAATCAGTTAAAGAAGAACTAAAAAATTAGAATTAACAGAAACAAAGTTTCGACTGAATTTTCTTGATCATTCTCAGATGTTCTAAACATCGCCTCACTATTTAAGAACACACCTGAAAGGCGCATATATGTAAAACAAAATTCTGCGTGTTAATATTTGACTGATTTTTAACTGATTGATACTACTGCCTATTGAACTTTGGTCAATAATTGAACCTTCCATTCGGGACAGTTACAATTTCCAAAGAGAATGCCAAGAAGTTACGAAATAAAAAGTGTCCACAAAATTATTAATTTTTATTCAATTAAAGTTTGCATTACCTTCTTGACTATCCTCCTTCACACTTTATTGATTCATTACAAAACTGAATTTTGTATTTCGAAAACTATTACCCATTTTTCCATTGGTATAGTATATATCGGTATATTCGTACTGGTATCCGCGTACACAATATAGTACACAATGTATGTATGGTAAGAGTGAATCAGGGACCACATTTCTGCTCTGTGCAGCCCAATTGTTTGGTAAAAGAAGCATTAGAGTAAGTTCCGTGATTGATTGATTGAATTTGCCTTGTTTTACGTGGCGAGACTGAGGCCATGAGGCCTGCTCTTCCGTCTGAGCACGCAAATTTCGTTACACTCCTTTCGCCAATCATGGGTGAAAGAAGGTATTACTTGGGCGACGAAACAGGCGATTTGAATTTAGCTTAGAGACATCATTTAGGCTTGAGGATCTTTTACATACAGTAAATGTACTAACATGGGACAGCCGGCTTTACTTCCCCTCCGAAGGAAGGCGTACGAAGGATTTTTTCGCCCTTAAAAATCCACGGTTTCGATCGGGTTTGAACCCGCAAACTTGGGAATAGCAGTCCGATACGCTAACCACTACACCATCGCCGCCGCCCCTGAGTTGCCTTTACATACAGGGGTTTTATTCCCTTTGATATATTCAATTCTTCGTCGGTAAAATGTTAACCAAATACGTTGAAGAGCAATTACAAGATACCTGTTTCTTGAAGAATAATTTTCGATTGGGGTAGTCCGTCGTAAAATCACATTAACCCAAGATCCAGCTTTAATTGACCTTCACATTTAGGTATATTATGTTTTGAATCCACTCCGCTAAACCTGTGGCCAGTGAAGGGATATTGGCAAATCAGATACCCCAGTGTCAAACCCTGGCTTGCCTAATTGTTTGGTAGCCAGCCTTAAAAAACACATTAGCGCAAGTCGTGATGTGAGCTTTCCACTGGGCCAAAGGCTGTGCAGTGGGGAAGGTGACAGTGGAGGCAGTGACAGTGGAGATGACGGTGTCGATGGCTGTTGACGAACTGGAAGCGAGGAAGCGGAGGGGTGAGGTCGGGGACGAGACCTGAGGTGGGGATGTTTCAGGGGCAGAGGCTGTTAGCAGAGTCGGGGCGAGGTCTGTGGCGGGGTGGGGCCGGGCGTAGGAGCGGGGACGGGTGAGTTGGAAGAATCAGGGTACTGGGGACAAAGGATGAAATGACGGCGTTCCAGAGTACTGCCTACTTGCAGAGTCGGGGATGACGGTTGTGGAGGGGTGGGGCCGAGGAAAGGGGCTGGAGGGCTGGGGGCGGGGCGTTTCAGAGGCAATGGCTGTTGGCAGAGTCGCGGCGAGGGTGGTAAATGGGTGGAGCCGATGGCAAGGCCGGGAAATTTGAACCGAAATGGCCGGTGGAGCCGGAGATGAGGGCGGAAGGGGGAGTGAGGGTCCGAGGTCAAAGACTTGGAGAGATGGGGAGGCTGTGCCTGATGGCGGTGTCATGGACAGGCGCGTGCGAAGGAGATGGCGGTGGAGAAGTGGAGTCGGAGGCAGGGGCTGGTGCGGGAGAGTGAGAGAGGCAATGGCTGTTGTGGTCGTTGAGAGGGGCGAGGGCGGCGGAGGTGGCAGGGGCAGCAGCGATCAGGGGGGCTGGAGGGGGGCGGGGTGGGACGGGGAGTGAGAGAGGCAATGGCTGTTGTTGGGGTCGTGAGGAGGGGCTGGAGGGGGCGGGGCGGGCGCGGGGTGTTTGGCGGGCGCCGCTGCTGGCTGCCGCCGCTGTTGGCGAGGGCTGGCGCGGAGGTTCCGCGAGTGGGCAGGGCGCCCGGACGCGACCGGCGGGAACTGGTATCCGCGGCCTCAACACCCGAGTCGCTGCGCGCCTTCGAGTCCAAACAGGCGCCGTGTTTGCAAACGCGCCCGCCTCGCCCGCGATTTGCGCCGCGCCGCGACGCTGGCCCTCCGACTCCCGCTGTCCGTCGACGCTCCTCCTGCGTCCTTCGGCTGGAGCGCCGGCGCCACCGGACTAGTGATGGAAAATTTTACCAAAACATCCATACATTGATGTTGCAATACATGGCTAAAGGGTTTTCGATGTCGATGAAAACATTGACGAGAAAACATCGATGTTTTCATTATTGATTCTAATAAACATGCTATTTTCCTCTCCATTTTTAATTACAGTACGTCTACGCACCATATATATTAAAGATATGGAAATGATCAATCACAAAAATAAATAAAGTATATTTATTTCATGCCCAAAGTAACTTTTGGAAGCAATATTTTCCCATCCTCAGTGGGTCTCTAACAAAAAAGGAAAAATTGAGAGATTAACCTAACCTAAACATTTACAATAAAACAGGTTCATCTCTGTATTATATCCTGTTTTTATGTGGGATCCACGTTGCTTAGGAAGTAAGTTATTTTAATTTTTTAATTTTTTCAAATTTTATCATTGTATTATTTATTTTACTTCTTTCGTCAATTTTATTCTTTATATCATAGTTCTTCTTTATGTTAATCTCTCAAGTTTTCCTTTTTGTTAGAGACCCACTGAGGATGAAAAATATGTTCCCGAAAGTTACTTTGGCCATGAAATAAATATATTTTATTTATTTTTATTTATGTAGTTCATTATTCCCATATCTATAATGGACTACCGCAAGACTTGGCTACCACCACGGAATCGAAAGGTATATATTTTATTCTTTGGTTACCAGCATGTTTATAGTTTGTACAAATTATTATAGACTGTAAATAATAAAATTAACAGTAAAGAACATCGTGCTTTGTTATCGATGAAGTGTTTCACTGTCGATTCAGGCCTGCCTGGCGATAGCATACATTCATAACTAGAGCAGTACCCAAATTTCCTTAGGTTGCACAGGCGCAATGTGCAGCGTGATAATGAGGATGACGCAAAACAACGATATTGCTATTGATTGCTGCTATTCTACAACGTGGTTGAACCCTTTAATGTAAAAAAATTACTATTAAATATTTTTGCTACAATTAAAATTATTATTAAATGTTTTTGCAACAAAATATCGATGTGAAGAAAACATCGAAAGCAAAATAATGATGTTAATGTATCGATGTTTCGGTTTGAAAACATCAATGTTTCAAAAACATCGATGTTTTATGCCATCTCTACATCGGACCCGACGCCCAGATATGTGTGTTTTTGGGGTTTGCGGCTCAGAGGAAATGACCTGCTGAGGAGACTTCCAGAAGAAAGTGCTGCATGAACTCAGAAGAAAATACTACATAATCTACGATCCTTTGAAATCATTTTTTTGCGACCAAAACATGATTTCATTAGTCAGTGGATTGTGGATTATGCAGCATCACTTGATCCTGGAATAAAATCAAATGTCATGATGAAACATTTGTTTTACAATGCTGGGTTTTACGAAAGACTTCAATCCGCTCCTTTATCTTTTTTTTCATTTTCTTATAGTAGAAATAATGTTATATAATGACGAAAAATTGATGCCGAGATATTGCCGGAAGTACATGTTTTGGACGTTCCCTGATACTGAAAAACTGGTTAATCAAAGACATTTGTTTGTGTGTTCGTCGTTTGACTGTTCATCCATCTGTTAACAGTTAACCTCAGCGCTACATTTGTTCAGATGTGGATGAAAATGGATCGATCGATCTGACCCTATGAATTTGGTCGAATCTTTTACGTTTTGAGGTTCTTCGTATGAATCTCATCGAGTTTTTTCTCACAATTTTATCAAAAATGACTCAACAGTTTCCGGTGCTCTTATACATAGGGTATAATTAGACTTCATTTAAACATTTAAAATGTTGAATATTGCTAATTTTCAAAATTGTTCGAGCCTATTCTGCACCTTAATTGAAACTAGTATTTTCTATCTCAGTATTTTCTTCAATATTATGTCTTTAAATAATTTCATGAACATTTATATCAACGTACGTATTTATTGTAAAGTAGAATTTTCAAAAGCTTTGAATTTTCAAAAACTAAAACTACGTACTTGTTCACATCTTTGCGCTTTGTTTGGTGTAGAGAGTTCTCAAACGATGGCTGAAAAAGTAGTAGAATGCGCGAGACAATATTGAAATATTTCTTGACCGATATTTACAGTATGAGAAAGAATCTGCTGTTGTACTACAAATTTCTTCTACTGTTACTCGTGACTGAGGAGCCGATTACGCCTCGACCAGAAACAGGTTGTCCCCCTTGCCACTCCCATCATTCAATATCCATACAACACTTTCGCTGCATGACATAATGGCAATCCCTCATCAACCTCGCGCTTCTCCTCACCTGCTTACGCAATTTCTGCCGGTCCTCAGTTGGCTGATATTTAGACGCCCCATTGCTTACCTTTGGCCCACAAAATAAGACTCTCCAACTCCAAATGTCGTTTTTATGATTTATGGCTTTCCTAAGGGAATTATTCGTGTCATCACCACTATTGTTTAGTGAAACTATCGTATCCTTTTAAAATTATTTTCAATATTATACCTTGTCCGCTTTTTAGACTGTCATCAAAGAGACTAACTCTCACTGACTCTCTTATATCAACAATTCGGTTACAGCATTTTTACCTCTTATGTCCAGACATATTTATTCCTCATGTCGTTATCCCCACCGTCAGCATCCCTCACAGTTTCACCATCACACAAACACCACCTTCAATCGGCACCTTCATTGCCACCGGCCTCGCCCTCTCCACACGACCACCAGTACCACCCCTACTGTCGCTATCACCACAATCACACTGTACCACCACCATCGTAATCGACAAACGAACATCCTCCATCCCTACCATTACCATCACTACCACCGCCAACCACTAAACTAAAAACAACGCTATCATCCCCACCTGCACCACCACCACTACCACTAACACCATTGCAAACGACATCTCCATAGACATTGTCACCACAGACACCACATAAGGATCGTCACCATGGCAATCTTCCATTATCATCAACATTGTCACCACAGCCGCCACCGCACCTACAATAACCACCACCATCACCACCAACAAAATTGAATGATTGATTGATAGACTGATTGGTGCTTCCCCAGCTAGAGTACGAGATCCGGTGCCGACCTACAAGTCTACTTGCCGCTTTTTCCCCAAATAGATATCTCCCACTAGCAAGGCACCGCCCCAGCCAGGACAAGCTCCTCACTGGTCTCCCGTAAGGTATGGCAGTGTAATGCAAGTAAGTGTAAGTGTGTGCAATTGAGGGGTGAAGATAGAACAAGGATGAAAGAGGAAAGATCGCGCTCGTTCCGTGACCCCTTTCTTTACGTAACTTCCCCAGCATTCGCCTGGTACCGCTTACACAACGCAATAATGATCACTACCATCACTGCGTCTTCTATTGTCACTAACAACACGCATTTACAGCATCTTCACCATTACCATCGCCATCACTACCACACCGACTCTTCGTGTAAACAAATAAACTACAAAAGTTATCAATTATTTACATTGAAATTATTGAAAACATTGTTACAATTTTTTTCTTCAAAATGGTTAAATAGAATTAAAAATTGCAGAGCTCTCACAGTTAAATATCTCTTTTACAGAACAACAGAAAAATATGCTGCTGCAAGTTAAGATTAACAATGAAATCATTAGTTCGTAAAGTATTTGGAAAATAAATTATTATTCTGATAATGAAAGTGGAATAACAATGTGAAGTTCTCCTCAGTATAATGTGAGAAATAGGAAGCTCATATTATTCTAAGTGAAAGTGTATACCGTACACGATGAAGTAACTGATCTTATAACTCCAAGCGTTTTCTTGGGAAAATGAGAGGCGATATCTTTCGTGGTTTTATTATCTTATTCTGGTGAAGTGGATTAACCACTTTCCAGACGTTGCAGAGAATTTCACACAAGCTCCACCCTCGCCGCCCCTTCACACATCCCACATCCAAACACTCGTCGCATCCTCGGGCATCCGCGCACCCCGCCCCCAGCCTACACGTTGGCCGCTCGCGATGACCTTATATCCCGCAACCACATTTAATTTTAGATCACTTAGAGAAAATACACAATAACTGCGAATAAGCACACACAGAGAGAGGGAGAGAGAGAGAGAGAGAGAGAGAGAGAGAGAGAGAGAGAGAGAGAGAGAGAGAGAGAGATTCTTTCACATTTTTTTCAAGATAACAAAAAGTTAATTACAAATCGTATGCTATATCCAGATTGCATATGCTATTTCCAGATTATTACAAATAAGGAGGGTGTTCCCTCTTCATCCATCTAACAGTGCGGAATTGAATTCACTTTTTAGTTATTTGGAAGCCTATTATTATTATTATTATTATTATTATTATTATTATTATTATTATTATTATTATTATTATTATTATTATTATATAAATTAGTGTAGTAACGAAGGAGTTGTGGGATTGGTTAAAGGTGGACGAAATTTGTTCTTAGGAAGTCTGGAGGGGATTCTTGTTTATAGAGGGCCGGAAGTTTTGGCTAGATGAAAAATGTTCTGGGCTATAAAATTAGATAATTTTTAGTAGATCTTAACTGAGATTCTGGAAATATGTTGGGAGATTGTTGGGCAATTGAGGTCTTTATGAAGTTGGTTTTTGAAACATACGACGGAACATTTACAGCTATTCTCAAAACTCTATTTAGGAAGGTTTGTAGGTCTTTGATGGAAGAGCAAGCAGCGCCTCCCAAACGGGCAGTCATCTTTCGTGAGCATCGGGAGAATCTTTCCAGCTCGGGCCATCAACGGTGCGCGCCTGCGGTGCGGAGCGTGGCGTGGCGTGGCGTGGCGCGGCGCGGCGGGCGCGGGCCTTGGGCCGGCTGCCCCTGGCATTGCGCGCCGAGCGAGGCCACCGCGCCTGCGGCCACGCGCCTAGCGCACCACTCGCCATCCCGCCCCGCTCACGCTAGATAGCTTTTTGCCCGCCGCCCTCCACGTTCATGGCCCACCTCCACTGCCACGCCCCCACCACATTCTCTCACCCTCGCCCCACACCTGCCAACGTCCTCACCTTCGTTCACGACATCCCCTCGCCACCGCCCTCGCCACCGCCATCGCCCCCGCCCTCGTCACCGCCCTCGTCACCGCCCTCGCCACCGCCCTCGCCACCGCCCTCGCCACCGCCCTCGCCATCGCCCTCGCCACCGCCCTCGCCACCGCCCTCGCCACCGCCCTCGCCACCGCCCTCGCCGCCCTCACGCTCGCCATCGCCTCGCCATCGCTACCACCACCGCCCTCGCCACCGCCCTCGCCACTGCCCTGGCCACTGCCCTCGCCACCGCCCTCGCCACCGCCCTCGCCACCGCCATCGCCCCCGCCCTCGTCACCGCCCTCGTCACCGCCCTCGCCACCGCCCTCGCCACCGCCCTCGCCACTGCCTCTCGCCACCGCTCTCGTGACTAGTCTTGCCCTCTCTCCATCACGGCTTCACCCCGCCACCTGCCTCGCCCAAGCTCCACCCGCGCCGCCCCTTCACACATCCCTCATCCAGACACTCGTCGCATTCTCGGGCATCCGCGCACCCCTCCCCGCCTACACGTTTGCCGCTCGCGATGTCCTTATATCCCGCAACCACATTTAATTTTAGATCACTTAGAAAAAATACACAATAACTGCGAATAAGCACAGAGAGAGAGAGAGAGAGAGAGAGAGAGAGAGAGAGAGAGAGAGAGAGAGAGAGAGAGTCATGCATACGATTCTTTCACATTTTTTTCAAGATAACAAAAAGTTCATTACAAATAGTAATAGCTTCATAAATCTACAGAATTTTGTATCTGGAATATAAACCCTGAAGACAAGAAATCAAACAAAATAAAAGTTTTAATATATTTTTATTTCATTCATTTGGTATAACTTCATGATAATAATATAACTGCATTATGTAATAACTTGTAAACCAGTACATTGTAATTAGAATCATATATACATGTCTCCCCGTATTTTGGTAGGTAATGATCTATGGGTTTCCAAACCACATTCCGTGACGACAGGCCTTCAACATGTGAGCAGGTGTTTTGTTATGGAGAAAGACACGCCTTGCAACTTTCCAGCTCATTCATGCCATCACGTAGTCCTTCACGATTCGCACGAGAGAACTTGAACGAATTAGAAATGTAGGGACCTTCACTTCACATTCAGTTCGACAGTAGAAGAATCTCGACAACCTAGAAAACGTTGCCAAGAATTTCAACAGGATCTTGATCACCCCAAACGTTGCAATGACCCTTGTTTGCTAAACAGAATCAGGAACATAAGATATTTTGCTTTTCAATTCGTTTCCAATCTTTGATAATTTGCAGTGCACTTGATATTGGCATTTCTTTGGAATTTCATTATTTTATTTTTCCAGATATTTTGAACTATTCCTTCAGACATTATGTTTTGAATGCAGAATCAATATCCAGGATAATGAAACTAATCAAAAACACTATTCATAAGTAGTACAGAATGAAAAAGAAACAATTCCATGTCAGTTAGTAATATAATACAATAGAATATATTTTCTAGTAAAAGAGTATAAGAATGCCAATTATTTTACATCTGACCATGCCAAGAATTAGTTTCGCTTAGCTAAGTCAAAGATAGCTGTGAATTGATTGATTCATGTTTCCGGGCGCGTCAACTGCTCTGGTCATTAGTCCCGTTAGTGTAGTGCATGTTTTTTTCTCGGGAGATGGCGGTGATCTTCCCCCGCTGGATGGCGAGATCCGGCGCCGACCTACCGTCGGCTAGTGGGGTTTCCCCCTAACCAGGACTCTCCCACCAGCGGGGCACCGCCCCAGCCGGGACAATCTCTAAGCTCTCGACCGGTCTCCCGGGATACGTGATAGTGTAGTGCATGTTAGTGTAAGTGTATGTGTAAGGGGAGAGGATAGGACACGGAATGGGAAGAACAGATCGCGCGCGGTTCGTGGCCTGTTTGATAGAGTACTGCTCCGGCATTCGCCTGGTGTTGATCGGAGAAACCACGGAAAACTACCGATCAGAGCAGCCGGCCGCTAGAATTCTCTTCCAGACAACGACTGAATTCGACCTAGCTGAAAAGCTAGTCTCGAAAATCCTGCCGCCGTCAGGACTCGAACCTAGGACCTCCCGGGCAGAGGCGGTGCGATAGCTGTGAAGAGAGTCTCAATAATGAATCGATAGTTTTATCTCTGTTATTGAATCATAGAAAGTAGTCTGCTTTATAGCCCTGTCAAATCATCCATTATAACTCATCAATGCTTCATCTGGAAAATAAAAATATTATATCGTATGTCCACTATCTCTTCACATTAAATCAGCGTTATGAAAAAAATTGAATTGTTTCAATACCGAAAAATATTCACAAAACTACCTATAACTTGAGGATGATGAAAAGACTTCAACATTTTCATAAAATGTCACAATGACCTCGTTCTGAAGCATAAAACAGAGAATAAGGAAAACCCTCATACAGAGTGGTTGGCCTCTGGAAATCAACCAGCGCCAGTGTCTCAGGTCAAGTGGACGATGTGGAGTTGGTGTCATTCCCCTCTCTTGCCCAACAACAAGGTCCCACCAGAGCGGCTCATGCGACTTATCCGTAAACAAGATTCTTTCCGCGGTGCTTCAAGAGAAACCGAACAAATCAAGTTGACGCGAAATGTTCCATCAACTAGTACATGAATGTTCTGACCTGGCGCCTTATACTTAACATGTTTACTGTAAAGACGGTCATGGATGTGAACGACGAACTAAAAACACTCGCAGGAGAATATTCATGAAACTAGTTAGAACGCTGCTGATAATTTGGCCTTTCGACGTCGTATTCAGTCTTCAATTTCGAAAACATAACTATCTCACGAAAATAGTTAACATTGTCCTGAAAGTAAACGGGATACTGATATATCTGTTTTCCTCGACTAGTCACCTCGAACATATTTGCGTAAATACACGACCAGTCACACAGGATGTGACATGTATTGACGATTTATTATCCTTCGCTCGTTCCTATTTGTTACGGACGTTACTGTGGCTCATTGGTCATCGTAGTTGCGTGCTAACCCAATTTCATGCTCTGACAACCAGCCGATGAGACTTAACGGTTGACAAAGTGTGTTTCCGGAAGTGTTTCAACTCTCTTTTCGTCATCATCAGTCCACCTTCAACCTTATTCCTCGCCACGGCTCTTGCCATATCTCCTTCATTCGAAATAGAATGGTAATATTTATCCGTAATTGCGTTGTTAAAGCAGGATGATGACGGACGACGAAGATATGCGAAGGGGCAAAGGGTTGATGAGCGCCGTCCTGTCATTCTGTAGAAACAAAACTTTATTTTCGTTGACCTCAACTCATTTTGGTACTTGACCTGACACCAGCGACTTCGCGGTCCCGCGAGGCATTCGAAATTATAGAGAATTGATTTCATAAGGGGGTGTGGTAACAGCCCGTTTAGGATCATCCCGAAGAATGGACAGAACTGTAGACAAGATGAAGCAGGATCTCCTGCGAAGCTTCAGTTCATTGAAGCTTAAGTTGCTAAATTCAGACAATAATGCTCCCGGTAATTAAATTAATTTAAAGTAAACAAATTATAAATAAATAATAAAGTAATTAAATTAAAAACAAATAATATACTCATTAAATTATAATTAAATAATGAACTAAATTGTAAATAAATAATAAACTAAATTGTAAATAAATAATAAATTAATCAAAAATAAATAAATGATATTAATAAAAATGTACTTGCACTCCAATTTCATTGAGTACCGTTCATTACCTACATGACTGAGCTCCCGTACTCGCTCAGGAAGACCCCACTGCAAGTCACCACTTTCGTGTACCGCCCACTAGTCGCCCGCAAGCCAGCAGTCCACTCTTCTTCCGGGAGTTGGGATTCGTGTGCATTACGGGTTTTCTTAGAAGGTTGGTGCATATGTTGTAGTGCCCCTTCGAGAGCAGAAAACGAAAAGCAATTTATTATATTGTGGAAAATAACCGATGATACAACACTGCAAATCTAAGACTCCGAATATTGTCAGCAGTAATAGAAGCATTGATCGCTGAAAGTGAATTCCTGCACATTTAAATACAAGGCGAAAGTATTCAAAATGAAATTTCAAAAAAATAATTTGATTTACATGTAGACAAATACTGACAAATGCCGATGACTGGTTAATTTGACATTGTACAAGCTAAATAATGGTTTGCAAAAACCAAAATTAATTCAACTTAATATTCGAAGTAACATTCGGATAATTACGTAGAAATCAATGGACCATGGAATTGTAACAAAGCCTCTGCTCTCTAATGATATCATATGGTACTTTTCCAAAGCCAAGAAATACTTTTGAGACAAATACCGTTTAACATTACTATGTATTTATGTTTATGTAATGCACGATTTCATGTGTCCTCCCGGTTAACATGCTTTGTGGTATACAAGGTTTCATACTCAAGAATGTCGAGTGTGAATGTAATGTCGATAGTTGTGCCAAGAAATATTATTAATCTACACCAGCCGAACTGTGTATGTTATTATGACTGTAATGGTATGTAAATAGTAATTACGTGATGACAGCAATTTATATAAACCACATGGAAATTGAATGGTGATGTAGAGCTGGAGACCCGGAAAAACAAGGTTCGATGGTATTGATGATAAAGAATATTAAAGATAATTGTATATGACAGAGAGAGAGAGAGAGAGAGGGAGAGAGAGACAGAGTGTACACATACTTGAGATATGCTTTAATTCCAATGATGATTAAAGGATAAGTACCACAAGTCAAAATTTGGCACTCTGCGGGAGGTCGGTTTTACCCAATGTGGAACCACAATTCAATGTGGAACCCTATATTCCCCTCTAAAAGACATTGCTTTGCTCTATTTACTAGCGAAGCAGTTAAATATCGTTATGAAATGTAAAAGGTTACTTTTTGAAATGTAAAAGGTTACTTCTCAACATATTTCCTCAAAAATCATTTCCCAGACGTATCACTAACGATTCATAGTGAAGATGACAATGATTTTGACAACTTCGACAAAAAATAAGTCTAAACATATGAAGGAGAACTAGATACCCAGTAGCGAGGGTCGCCCGGAAGAAGACAATAAATAGGCAGTAGGGCTCTGTCATTGCTTCGCGGAACGCAGAACGTAGATTGCGACGCGGAGTTGGGCGGCCTTGAAAGACGCGTGACAACGGAGGCGGATTAAACCAGAAATCGTACGCGCTTTCTATGGGGAAGTCAAGAGACAGTTTTCTGTGGTCTCCGGAGACTTTCGCAACTGATTACTACCGGCCCTCGTCAACAAACAACCATGTGCCACCGTTGTGTGATGACCAGCGGGCTCAAGTAGAAGTTATTGAACAGGAACAGATAGAACAAATATTGGAGACCAAAGGTCATTATTCTACTTTCTTTGCTCTGCTTCGTTTCTCTAATTGATTTATCCAATATTTTGTACCATGATGGAGAGAAAGAATGACCTCAGTTTTGAACGTAACCATATCGCTCGACTTCATCGCGATCTTATTTGTGTCGAGATCTCTTCCTGGAACATTTGGACAGCCGGCAGTCCCTGAATGTGGGATTATAACACACAGCATATTTGTATTCTTTACTAAACAGAATACTTTGTTATATGTTGCATATTTTTTCTTACTATGCATTAGTACCTTATTTACTTAGTTAACCCTCAAGCGGCCGCGATGGTTGACTGAGACAACCCTCGCCATTTCCTATTTCAATAATCCAATCGCTCATTGTTGCGCAACTGAAACTTTGAGTATCTTTTAAACTGTATTATTAACATTCTCCAGTATACGTTACAAGAGCGTATAATCATTGAATTTGTAGATAAATTAAATTATTTTCATCGCTGCGTACTTTGATTGACGGAATACACCGGTAATGTAAGTATAAGTTTCGTTCTTTCCCGTGTTTAAAAAAACATACATGCACATATAACAATATTTAAAAATACTAACCAATCGACATTAAAACGCTTTTGCTGTCGTTTACACCAGAAAGCCACAAATATTAAGATGAAGATCCACACAAAATAAAAAGCGGATATACAATCTACAAAAGAAAAGATAATAACGTTAAAACCATTAGATGCCTCAAGAGCCAGGTTTTTTGCTACAAAATGCATTCTTCCATTGTTTGTCTAACTTGTCTATACGTTTCGACGATATTATCAAGTTGAAACGCGTTTTTTATTCCATTCCCCAACGTTTGCAATGGTCCGCTCGTATTTTTTAAATAATAAATAGAAAACATAACTAAACCATGTCGCTAATATTTTACCGAAATTGTATATTTAGGGAATCGATGCCTTTTCAATAATTATTTAAGAAATTTATTCATGGAAGTCGATGGTTGTCTGAGTCAACCATGCGACCGGCTCTGTTCCGCAAAGAGACGCGACTGCTCGAGGGTGAGTAAGAAATTCGTTCACCTTACATTAGTATAGCTTACGGTTGGTGGAAAAAACCTTTGGTGTCAACTTACTTCAATGGCTCAGGCTTGTAGCAGCCATCGTTTCACATTGCATCACCACTGTTGCTCACATATCGACCCAAGGTCTGCAGGTTAGACCCTACGTAAGGCAGCTGTGTTGGTCAGCGTGAAAGGTAGAGGCAAACCACCCCATTTTTCATCAAACCATCCACAACACAATTATTTAGGAACCCGGTCACTTTGTAGGATTTCCTACGGAATGTGCTACGGACTAACGGACTAAACGGATGGCAGGATTTTCGACACTAGCTAAATAGCAAGTCACTTTCTAGAGAACACTAGCAGCCGGCTGCTCTCATCGTAATTTTCTGTGGTTTCTCCGATCAATACCAGGTGAATTCCGGAGCAGTACCCTAACAAAGGGGCGTGGACCGCGCACGATCTTTCTTTCCTTTTCCACACACACACACACACACACACACACACACACACACACACACACACACACACACTTACATCCACAACACTACCACACTCGTCGGAAGACTTGTCGAGAACTGATCACTGTCCCGCTGAACAGGAACCCGCAGGAGGCAGTCACCAGGATGAGATAAACTGCAAGCCAACGTTGAGGTTGGCGCCGGATCTCACCATTCAGCAGTGAAATAACACCGCCACATTCCGTGATAAAAATATACATATTTCCAAGACTAATGAGTCATTGACCACAGCGATTGACGCTCCCGGAAACATGAAAAAAACAATCAAGCTTGAAGAGAAAAATAAATCAATTATGGCAGTCATCATAAAGGATGAGTGACGACGAAATGTGAGCGATTGTGTGGGGGGAATGGTTTTCAGTGCAAATTAATATTGTTTGCAAAGCGAATTACACCACAACCGTCGATCCCACAGCATTTCACACCGGGAGCGGTAGCTCAGTGCATCAACTGATGACACTGCAGCGCCTCTAACCGGGAGGTCCTAGATTCAAGTCCTGACGGCTGCAGGATTTCCGACACTAGCTTTTCAGCTAGGTCGAATTCACTCGCTGTCTGGAGGAGAATTCTAGCGACCGGCTGCTCTAATCGGTCGTTTTCCATGGTTTCTCCGATCAACACCAGGCGAATGCCGGAGCAGTACCCTAACAAACGGGCCACGGACCGCGCGCGCTCTTTCCTTCCTCTTCCTTGTCCTATATTCTCCCCTTACACACACACAAACTTACACTAACATGCACTACACTACCACAGATGCCGGGAGACCGGTCGGGAGCTTAGAGCTTGTTCCGGCTGGGCCGGTGCCCCGCTGGTGGGAGAGTTCTGGTTAGGGGGAAACCCCACTAGCCCACGGTAGGTCGGCACCGAATCTCGCCATACAGCGGGGGAAATATCAGCGCCATCTCCCGAGAAAAACATGCACTACACTAACGAGACTAATGACCAAAGCAGTTGACACACCCGGAAACACGAAAAAATCAATCAATCAATCACAGCATTCGCCTCCGCGTGCCTGGATGCTGCTTCAAGTTCTAGCGGTCCCGGAAGCGTGCAGGCTATGAGGGAACTTCAAATGGATTTTCACAGCTCCAACTTTAACATTACGCAAAGCGTCACCTGTAAGAAAAGAATGCCGATTGAGTCACACAATTCGGTCTTCAGTGAAGGTCAATGAAGGACTCAACATTGTCATCGACATTCACAATACTGACCAAATACTCCTACATATTGATTGATGTGATTGTGTTCTAATATACTGTAATCTGTGGATAGAAAATTAAAAGAGAAATGAGATACGAGAAAATTCGAGTTATTCAGATTCCCCATCCGCATGTTGATTTTGTGGCAATGCATATTGCGCCAGTATGGGAATTTTCTTTCATGCTGACTGACTCTTAAAACTCACGTCCTTCAGTATGTTTACAAGAAAATGATACAAGGGTATATATGGCAGGTCAAAAATTGTTTTGTTTAATGGAGGTTCCACATTATTTAATTAACTACAAACAGTTCCTGGAATCAATCATGATTAAGAACGCGTTTGTAAAACGCATATAAAACACATGTAAATTGCATTTGTTAACAATTCCTCGAGGGTGATTTTCCCATAAGGGAGTACATAATAACAAACAAGTAAGGTACTCGTGTGTAGCTGTAAATATTATTAATAAAAAATAAAAATTGTACGTTTCATTTATTTTCAGATAGAACTATTCTGGAAAACAGATTAACTTATATGAATCCATAATTTTGAATACACTCGGTGGTTACCGCAGAAATCTTGTGGAAATCCGTATGAATGGGTAAAGAGAAGTTAACTTTCACAATTAAAAACTATGGTGGAAGATTACTTTACCCATCCACTATTTTGAAAAACATTTGAGCAATAAACGAAGCCTATTGACCCTCTGCCTGTTTTGTTTTAGTTGTGAAATTACTTCCAGTCCAGAACATAAATACAACTTATTTGTGGATTCTGTAGAGAACATAGATATCACCAAATGGAGAAGGTGAGGCATTTTTAGAATAAAAAAAAATCAGAAGTGAGAGAGATTTGGTTTGGATTACAAATTACGAATATACAGGGGTTCGCGCAAAAATGCTTAAACTGGGGGCTGATTTAAAGGCTGAACAGGCGATGTAAAACGCATTTGTTAACAATTGTTGTAAATATGCGCCAAGTCTCAGATACCGCGTGATTCTTTAGCTCGCAACATGCGGCCTAAATCCCTTTAATCTGCATTCATTAATCAAGCAATGAACCCATAATAGGCTTAACAGGTTTTCAATAGAATAAAAATAGCAGAAGTTGGATAATTTGAGAGGTAGTCAGTAGAGATTCGAAGTAGGAAATTCTTTTCTTATAAACATTTAAAATGTTTCCAAGAAATTTGGGCCATCAAGGGAAGCGATCTGTTATTATGAGTGGTGGTTCAGAATCGTTTCTCAGTATTTTCTAACACTTCAGCGTTGTATGTCAGTGCAACGAGCTAATTATAATAACTTATAATGTTAATAAGCAATTCACAATGCAGGCAAGGTGTGGAAGTGTAAAGTTACATTTGTTATTCAAAAACAAAAGCCAGGCCATCGCGGCAACGTTCTCAAACACGTTGCAAAACGGGAACGAAACTCATCACAAATTTTCCTGTATGCAAACGCTACTACACATTCAAGTTTCACATTAAAAACATATAAAAGTTTAATTTAATAAACAATAATCTTGATTAATTAAATATGAACTACGTAATAGATTCTATTGTAATATCTAGTGCATCTAGTGTAAGTCACACACACTATCAATTTGCTACATTGAACGCAAAGTTGACATAAAGCTGGATTTTTTGTTGTGGTTGTGTAACGTTATAATATGTACCTTTAGACTGTGACCCAGTGAGCTCATGTATAAATTAAAAACTACAGGTGGGTTAAGGTAAGCATGTAGTAATATAATGCAATTAGAACAAATCCCATTATTGAAAAAATACATACAGAGTACAAGGTTCGGTTATGAAGCTGCATGTACTTGCAGATCCGAGTAATTTTGTCTGCAAACAATTTATCAGAAGGAAGTCGCTATGTCTTAAAATCACGGTGGAAATGTTGGTTACTAACAAAAAAGCGAAACTTCATCACATTCTACTCAAAGAGTTTTATATATATATATATATATATATATATATATATATATATATATATATATATATATAGTTATACTGGTAGCTTAGTGATTAGGGTCCTCGCTGTACATCGCTGGAGTCTAGGGTCAACTCTCGGATGATCCATGTGGAATTTTCGGAGGACAAAGCGATTTCGCGAATGGATTGCTGCAAGATCTCTCGTTTCCTCTACCTCTAATTTCTAATTTAACCATTACTTCGTCATCACATATATATATATATATATATATATATATATATATATGATATATATATGATATATAATGTGAATGATCGTACCGCTGCTCGTGCCTACTTGTGCCCTACTTGTTTGGGGGATATTTTGGTTCATTGATTGGTGTTTACGGGCACGTCGACTGCTAAGATGAGTAGTTTCGTAAGTTTAGTGCATGTTTTATCGCGGTAGGTGGCGGTGATCTTCCCCCACTGGATGGCAATCTCCATGTCGGTGTGTGGGGGTTTCCCCAAATGGGTATCTCTTATTTGCACCGCGGAGCACTACTCCTGCGAAAAACAAACTGTGCGCTTCTCAAATGTTTGGTTGTTTATTTTATGTATATTTAAGAGTGTGTGTAAGAGGTGAGGATAGGTCAAGGGAGAGATCAACATTGTACGTGGCATCTTTGTTAGGGATCCGCTCCGGCATTCGCCTGGTGTTGATCGGTGAAACCATTGAAAACTACCTTTCAGAGTAGCTTGTCCCTAGATTTCTCCTCCAGACAACAACTGAATTCGACCTAGCCATCAGCAAGTATCGAAAACCCTTCCACCGTCGGGTCTCGAACCCTAGGACCTCCCGGCGAGAGGTACTGTAATGACATCAATTGAAGGGCTTCTCAGAACAACTACATTAGCCCAAAAATCCATTTTGTGGGAAATGAGAAAAAAAACACCTTCCAAACTCAGCTTCCCAGTTCACCTATTTCTCTTCACTCGATTTCTTTGGGACTAATGCACTTAGGTCGAATCGATATTATCCACTGATGCATAAAAGTTCACGCTAGAAGGGGGCATCTTTAACTCCGTTTTCTCAATTTTGGACTAATAATGTTTTTTTCCGTGAAACCCTTCAAGTGATTCCCTGAGCTACCTCGTGGTTGTTTGTTGGTTGGTTGCTTTTTTCGTGTTTCCGGGCGCGTCAACTGCTTTGGTCATTAGTCCTGTTAGTGTAGTGCATGTTTTTCTCGGGAGATGGCGCTGATATTTCCCCCGCTGGATGGCGAGATCCGGCGCCGACCTACCGTCGGCTAGTGGGGTTTCCCCCTAACCAGGACTCTCCCACCAGCGGGGCGGGCTGGGGCGGTGGCCCCAGCCGGGACAAGCTCTAAGCTCCCGACCGGTCTCCCGGAATATGTGGTAGTGTAGTGCATGTTAGTGTGTGTGTGTAAGGAGGAGAGAATAGGACAAGGAAGAGGAAGAACAGATCGCGCGCAGTCCGTGGCCCGCTTGTTAGTGTACTGCTCCGGCATTCGCCTGGTGTTGATCGGAGAAACCACGGAAAACTACCGATGAGAGCAGCCGGCCGCTAGAATTCTCCTCCAGACAGCGACTGAATTCGACCTAGCTGAAGAGCTAGTGTCGAAAATCCTGCCACTGTCGGGACTCGAACCTAGGACCTCCCGGTCAGAGGCGCTGCAGTGACATCAGTTGATCACTGAGCCCGGTCCGTGGTTGTTGTTGTTTAACATTTGGAACTTGTTGATGTTAGCCGCTACAGCATATCGCACAGGAAAGCTAATTCAGCCGGCGCCGCGCCGCCTCCCGATGCGGTGATTGTGGCGGCGGCGGCGGCGGCGGCGGAGGCAGCGCGCCGGGTTGCATATTGCGTTATCGCGTGCGAGGCGTTAGCGATATCGCGACCGCGTCACCCACTTCTCACACTCGCACGCTACGCCTTTCCTGTCTTTCCCGGTCTTGGCGTAAGCTGTGTTGACATAATCGTCCGTATTATCACTCCCACCACCTCTGTTATCAGGAATGCGGTTTTCAATTTTCCTCTCAGTTTCCTTCGCCCACGTTTGTTTTCTTTCAAATTGATAAGCGGTTTTCTTCGATTTGATATGATATTTAATATTATACACATCTATTTGTGTGTTTAAAGTCATGAATATTGATGGAGTCTGATACGATACGTCCTAAAAGCAGGTAGCCTCTCGTCGATTATGTGAGCTGTGCGATAAGGCAAAAAAGTTTATGTGAGAAATTTGCAAATCTTTATCTTCGAAATGGTAATCTAAGTTCGTAATATTCATGTCCTGCTAAATGTGTAAGTTATCTCTTTTCAATTATCCAATGTGCAATACGAATAATATATTTTTATACATAAAAGGACGGAAACGACTCGTGCAGTTTCATCGAATTTCGTATACAAGAACAAGTAATCAGCCACATTGTTGAGTACAATATGATTCTCTCGTATTCTCTTCCAATTCGCCGTTCTTATTAATTCCCAATAAATGAAACCGGTAGCGGTAGCTCAGTGCATCAACTGATGTCACTGCAGCGCTTCTAACCGGGAGGTCCTAGGTTCGAGTCCTGACGGCGGCAGGATTTTCGACACTAGCTTTTCAGCTAGGTCGAATTCAGCTGCTGTCTGGAGGAGAATTCTAGCGGCTGCTCTGATTGGTAGTTTTTCGTGGTTTCTCCGATCAACACCAGACGAATGCCGGAGCAGTACCCTACCAAACGGGCCACGGACCGCGCGCGATCTGTCCTTCCTCTCCCCTTACACACACATTTACACTAACATGCACTACACTACCACATATTCCGGGAGACTGGTCGGGAACTTAGAGCTTGTCCCGACTGGGGCGGTGACCCGTTGGTGGGGGAGTCCTGGTTAGGGGGAAACCCCACTAGCCGACGGTACGTCGGCGCCGGATCTCGCCATCCAGCGGAGGAAGATCACCGCCATCTCCCGAGAAAAAACATACACTACACTAACGGGACTAATGACCAAAGTAGTAGTTGACGCGCCCGGAAACACGAAAAAATCAATCAATCAATCAAAACCAATAAATGAAGAAATCTCTATTTAACCCTTTCAGGTGATTAATTTTGAAAAAATCCTTCCTGAGTGATTACTTACATCTTATCACAGTGGAACCCCACTTTTCGACCACCACTTCAACGCGACCACTCCTCTTCCCGACCATTTTTGTCGGGACGGAATGTTTTTCCCGTAAGAAACAATGATTTTAAATCCCCTTTATGCCGACCCCCCGTTCTCGACCATTCCTTCACTAAATCACACTTTTTCCTCATTAAGGCGACCATGTTCATCCAAGTTCCGAGAAATATTTTTCAATGACTTACGTCGTTCTCTTCTAACTGGAAATTGCTGCATTGATGGCTTCTGGCGATGGTCCACGCGGTTTCTCACGTGTTAGGATGTATCGCCGATGTCATTTGTCCGCTTGGGTGTGCTGTTCTTAGAATGGCATTGGAGGTAGGTTCGACGTTTTTTCCTTCAGTTTGCTGTACAATCTACTACTGAAAGTGCTTTCGTTCTGTAGTGTTGCTGATGATTGTGTAGGGAGTGCAATAGGGATGTCTGTTTTCCCTACAATTTTAATTTCATCCTGAAAAATAACAAATATCAATCGCAAAAAGAAACTCAGTCCTTTCTCTCGAGACTCGCTTATCAGTGATAAAGAAAAGCAAAAACAGGAAGTCGCAACTAAACAGTTCAGTTCTGGTAAAAGATACAGACAATCGGGAGCGGTACTACCAATCGGGAGCGGTACTTGAAAAATTGGGAAGAAAACATTAATAAGGACTCTAAGAAGAGAAGTTGGCAGATTTATTAAGCATAAAGAGTAGTATTTTAAAATGGATTAATTGCGCTCTTTCAAAGGGTCTTCCTATAAGTGGGCCAATGATACAAGAAAAAGTTATTCGAATTCCATCAGGCTTTCGAGTCGAAAACTTTAGTACTAGTGAATGGTTGGTCAGATTTCGTATTCGTCACATTGTTTTTTGAAGTATTAGTGGCGAAAATTGTGAAGTCAACGAAAATACGACCAGTTTCGGAATATCGCGAATTTCCAATATCAGCAACGATAGGCGCAATGCGATATCTACAACACTGATGAAACAGGCCTTTTATTTAAAGCAATGCCGGACAGAAAGTTTGCAATGAAAGGAGTCAAATGCAAGGGTAGTAAATAGAAGAGCAGAGACTAACAAATGCGTTAAGCGTCAATATGTGCGTGGAAAAAGAGCAACCTATTTTTGTCCACACATTGCGTTTACAATACTTCAAACACAACGACACTACGTTTAGAAACATATTTTGGTACGCTAACAAAAGCCAGTGAAGCTAAATCAGCGCGTACGTTCTCACCCGTACTTTCACGCAACATTACGCGAAACGTGCTCAAATTTTCGAAAAGTTGTACGTGACGTTATTTCAAAATCTATCTTTAAAGAACAGATTTCATTAAGAGAAAAAAATCTCTATCTCCATAACATTGTAGAGTTGTAGGAAGACACCGAAAAAAAATTTTTAAGTATCGCAATATTCGAAAAATCAGAGTCTTCAACGAATATTAGACTTGCGCCATTCTCTTAATCATCTCTCACAGTATCCAACAACAAAAATTAATCGTAAACAATGGAGTCATTTTTTGGAAATTTTGAAAATGTCCCAGGGTCTTCACGTACCTCTCTGTCCCAAATTAAAATATCAGTTTCAAACTCAAGGGGCCGCGTCATCAGCCAGATCGATTTGGCAATTTCAATTGTGGAGAAAATCAGCTGAACGACTTAGCCGCTAGCGTTGTTCACAGACGGACAGACGGATGGAGAGACGGACGTTTTGCCGTCATTCGATTTTTTAGTATCAAGAACCCACAAAACACGGATTCTGTCTACCCCACGTGACAGTCTATTTTTTTCTTAATTTAGCAACTGGACACTTTTTCGTTACCAGAGACCTGTAATGACAGTTTTCTGCCGAAAATTTGCTGCTTTTCGTGCAGCATTACGTAACGTTCTATCTTCTCCGTAGCGAGAAAGTAAAGGCATGGATGACGAGTGAAAGTTTTCGTTCATGGCTGGACAAACTGAACAGGAAAATGCAACATGCAAACAGGAAAATGCAAATTTTACTGATGGTCGATAATGCTCCATGTCATTGCAATGAAAACCCTTCCAATGTAGAAATAAAATTATTTTTGCAAAATACAGCATCTTGTTTGCAACCCCATCTTCAGGGAGTAATTTGTATGTTCAATATCTTGTATAGGAAAACAGTATTGAGATCATTAGTTGTTAGAATGGAGGATTTCACAATTCACGGATGAGAAAAATCTACTACACTCTCAGATGCTGTGGGGGTGAGTGAAAAGTGCTCCGAAGGAAGTGAAACCTGAAAGAATCAGAAATTGTTTTATAAACTGCGTATTTCGAAGCGCTGATTTGTCTTAAGAAACAGAGCATGAAAGCATTGTAGAAATTATCGAAAATTTGGCTAAAATTATAAGTATTGATGTTGACGTTGATAATATAGACGAGCGGTTCGACTGTTTTACTGATAATGAAACTTGGTATGACGTGGTTTCACAACAGCCTCATCATGTTGGTGTTCCAGCGTCCCTAATAACGTTTTTCCATCACTTTTATATCGTGATGGAAACGATCACTTTGTTTTTCACTTTCCTAAATTGTCCGGAAAGAATTATTAATGTATGTTTAAAAAGTGAACCTTGATGCTAATTACATCCCAATTTTTTGAAAGAATCAAGCATATTGACAACAATTGATTGATACTTTAGGTCTTTTTTGTTACCTATGAACTTATTTACAAACATGTTTAAATGCAATCCACGCTTATTTTTCATTTACTGTCATATGTAGTTAAAACTAGGGATCAAACATCATTTTTCTAATACGAGGTCAAACGAAGATAGCCTCTTAATTTTCAGACAATTGAGGAAATTTTCACAAAGCTATTTGAAACACTTCCCTACCACAAAGGTCTCCCGTACACATGAATTGAAGTTCCAGCTGCTAACTAGTTCTTTTCCTTGAGTCTGGAGCAGTTCATCTTTCTCTTTTGTTAAGCCCATGACAACAAATTTTGTAAAACGATATTTAGATTATAGACGACAGATAACCATGATTCTTTTGCATTTTGTGTTGGTAGTGGACATTGTGTATCACTACGTTTTCCATAGTACAAATTGTATTACTGGAGTATTTAGAAGTTTTAAATATTTTATTTCTTCTCTTTTTAGTAATTCTTTATACCCTTATTGATTCTATGTAGTAAAGATCACATAAATTCTCACCCATAGCCGATTGTTATGCCCTAAACCTTTACGTTTAAATAGAAATATAAACATTTAGTAAATTTTCTATTTTAGTGTACTTACTACATTTTAATAATAACTGCAATAATTTATTTTCATCCCTATTGGCTTTGAATTGTTTTGAACTGTTGATTAGCTATATGTATTTTTTTCTTTCATTTTTTGTCATGTAGGGTGAATCGCCGGGCTGATGCCACCGCGGTAATATATTGTTGGACTTGGGATTACGCTACTGATAAAAATGAAATCGTCACCTTAGCGCCCAAGAGTGGTATACTGAAGGTATGGCGTAAAAAGTAGTATCCTATAAATTGACATGTATCAGATAGGTATATATTTTCTCAATACATTCAGAAGAAAAATTAGACACCGTGGGTCGAGACAAAAAAATAGAGTTCAAGAAATAATGCACCCTCTTCGCTCACAAAATATAAACGTTTTTCTACATCTGTACAAAAATTATAATATTTGAAACTATTGGTGGCACAGACTTCCACGTACTAGTTTCTAATCTTTCGTCAGGGTTAGCTTTTCAGTTTTGCCCCCTCCTCCTTCCCATCTGTTACGTATCCGCGTGTAAAAGATATTTGTTCACACTTTCTCAATTTTTAGGTTTTCTAGAGCAGAAAAGGACTTGTGATGGCACATACCTTCGCGCATTATTTGTAACATTACAATTTTCGGAAATTCAGAAAATGAGATCTGCGCCATTTTAAGTGTCCTTTCTTGGATTTGAGGGGAAAAAATAAAGAAAAAATTTGGAGTAGTTTTTTAGCAAAATGATATAGTATGAAATATAAAATAAAATAAATAAATACAATATAATAAATACAATATAAACAAAATAATATAATATAAAATAATATAATATAACATAATATAATATAAAATAATATAATATAAAATAATATAATATATAATGAAATAAATAGCGTTTATTTCAAGCAAAAAGATCGCAAAAATAACTTTTTTCAGACAATTGAACGTGACCTTCTTTGAAGAACTAATGATTTAGAACATATTACAGGAAAAAATGAGGTGGCTTACCAAATTGTCCAGTTTGCTTCATGTGTCAAATTTCATATATCCGCAACCCTGGCATTTAAAGATCCATGGATAGTATAGTATCGATGAGAGGGGTAGAAATCGACAATTAGCTTACTGTTAACTTTTAAAAAATATATGTTAATAGAAATTTACCCAATATCTTATCTTTTAAAGTAATGTTTTCTTTCATAACTAGCAAAATAATCAAGGGTTTAGTTTTTTATATTTTGACACAAAATATTCAAAATTGGCTATTATATGTTCTTCATATGACTTAGTCCAATTCTCTTCATCTCTTTGTAAAATTTCCTGTTAAGTTCAGGATATTTTCTTACATTATTGAGTTTTACTGTGTGATAACTCGTCTAGTGTAAAGAATCATGTGATAATCATAGTTCACAAATTTTAAAATTTTTTGAGGCACACGCATCGACAGGGAAAAATATTCAACACAAAGGGGAAGTATCTTCATTAATCACAAACATTTAACTATTATCGACTGAAAATGAACGCAAAATATAGCCTGATCATTCACCGTGAGCTGCCAACGTTGTTCACATTCATTTCTGTACCACCTACCCCTTAGCGGTTTCTCTTTAGGAAATACGTATAAACGCTGAGGTGGGCACGAGACCCATTTCAGTTTTTTCTTTCGCAACTAAATAACAGCACACGAACCCATTTCAGTAGGAAATCGATTCCAACCAATACAGTTAAAATACGATCACTACACAAGTAATATAAAACGACTACAAAATACCATACTGTATCATTCTTTCAAAATTAAACACTTGAACAACTTCATTCGCTAAACTTAGTCTCTGCATCTTGATTTTCGATAGCTGTTACGTTCATATATTTCGTTGTTCATATACTACGTTTATCTCGTCGAAATAAACTTGTTTATTGAACATTCTTTCCAAGGAAACCCATTTCAACGCAGATCACCTGCCATTTCTTGAGGGCGCAAAGGCACAAATGCATATTTTTCTTAATATTTACACACGTTTGAAAAAATTTACAAAATAAAGTATTTAGAGAGCGTTACACTTAACGCGATGATCTACTTTTCGTTTCCATATAATCAATATTTTTATATCAATAGCATTTTTCTTTTTAAATTTTCAAACCCCAAATATCTTGGTCGAAATCATTCTGAATATCGTAGAAAACTTTACACGTTTTCAATATGTTGTGGCAAGAGGACATTCCCATTTCTTGGGATATTTTACTACAGTAGTAGTAATGGTAGTAATACTTAGACCCGCGCGATCCCCCTATGGGGATAGTTGGATGCCAGTGTGTTAATTATGAGGTGATATGATGAAAGATGATCGTGGCATTTTGGAACCATCCTAGCCTTCGCCTGTATGATAGAGGGAAACCACGAAAACCCCGGTCAGGATAACCGGCTCGGGGATCAAATATGGGCCTCCTGACTGCAAAGTCAGCGCGTTACACTTCGGTAAGATAAGTGTGGGGGAAATTGAAAAGCAAGCCGAGACTCAAGAAAAGAGGAAACTAACTTGTTCTAGAAAGCCTACCAGTTCTGTAGTACCATTTGTTTTAAACGTTTCTCTAAATGGCAGTAAAGTGGCAAGTAACTTCGAACGTAAGTTAAATATATTGAACAAAGAACAAATTCTAAGGAGAAGTAATTTGTAAAACCGTCATAAGACCGTGGACAAAATCTCTCTAGATAAATTACTGATCAAATTTTAATTTGAAAATATCATCTGAGAAATCCGAAAATAAGATCGCGGACATTGGGAGAGGACAAACAAACTAAATTCAAAACAAGTTGTAAAAATAAGACATCCTTTTGATATTGTTATACTTATTATACTTTATAATGGTAAATCAATATTCTGAGTATATTAATTGGTATAATTTCATATTCTCTGACTTAAATATTTATAATCTTGTAAGAGTATAACTGAATGCATTCTCGTCACGAGACAAATTCTTGAGGCCATGGTGATGGTGGTAGTGGTAGTGTGTGAATGTATGTGTGCGCATTTGAGGAAGAGAGAGGGAGAGAGAAAGAAAGAAAGGAAGGAAGAACCATTGAGAGAGTAATTTAATTGTGAACCACGTCACGCCCCTTATCACGATTTCGCGCCTCATTTAGATTACGTATTCATTTGGCGAATTTATCACGGTCGTCATGATGCAGCACTATTTCATTAGAAGGATGACCAAAATCAAGGTCCCTTCCAAAAATTGCAGGCAGTACGCTTTGTGACCGTGAGTGTGCATTTGCAAAATCCATATCCGCGTGAACGGAAAGTTTTAACGCTTAACAAAACTCAGTCTAACTAAGTAAGCGTTGGAACTCAGGCGAATGGAATAATATTTTTTCCTTCGTGGAACTTTTTTCAGCATTCAGAGAATGCCAATTTCGGCTATCCGATCCTCCTCGGGACACATATATTTTTATAGAATATCGAATCGAAAAAGTCATTTTGACTTGTTTATTACTACTTCTATGTAAAACTCCAATCAAGCCAAGGCCTAATGATGGAGGTAAACCTTAACCTCCGAAACGTTGCCAAAAATTATGTATTCGATGTATGTTTCAATAAGAAATAAAATTGTATCTTTTGGACTGTCTCTAAACAAAAATTTGAAACTTTTCTGTATTCAATCACATATATTTTTACACCAGACACACATGCGGGCTTCACAATCTATGGTCAGCGGGCTCACAAGACCTTCCGCGACAACACACATACGTAAAAGACAGGGGACAAACAACCATGCCCACGGCGGGAATAGAACCCGCGAACCCTCGGATGAGTCGGCACCCGCTCTCGCCACCACGGCCATGCAGGTCGGCGAATGGAATAATATTTGAAGACGATATTTTTGACGAGGTGACAAGTGTGTTCACGTTTCTCCTTGACTTTGCCTTGCGGAATATGTTATCGCCGAGATACGTGAAACAGTAGCACCGCGAAGAGCCGCACGTGGCCGGGGAATGTGCGGGGGCGGCGGGAGGCCCTGGCTTTGAGAAGCCCTGGCCTTGGGAGACAGCGGCTCGAAGCGGTACGAACCTCCGTGGAAGGCTGCCTACCTGCCCCTTGCTTGGGCATGTTCGTGAACCCACCGGTGAATGCCCGCCCGCGAGCCCCCACCATTCCACCCCCACGGCAGCATCGCTGCCACCACCCCCACCACCCCCGTCCCCACTTAGCCGCATCTCTCGCTTCCCCTCCTCCTCTTCGTCTACGTCCACGCGGTCTGGAACTTGCAGCCATTAGCATGACGGCGTCCTTCAGCGATGCCTGTTTCGAACGTATTTTTTTGTTGCTGCAATTTCAACGCAGCAGGTTTTCCCGGGGTGTCTCTCCTGTGACTACAGAGCACCATAATTTGCTCTCTTTTAATCATAATCACCGTCATTTATTTATTCATTCATTAATCAACTGGAGAAAAATATAAGTAGCATGAAAAGAAGCAGACTAAATAACCTGGCCGCATCCCGAAACCTTGAGGAAGGGGAATTAAAGGCAATGCGAACGAAAGGATCGCCAAATATGATGATAAATGAGGAAGATAGATCGAAAAGAGAATGAAGAGAACCAATAGAAAAAAACTGGGGAAAAATCGTGTAAATCTCGTTTTGTCATGATTAGGTTCGGTTAAGATATTCTACGAGTCCTTCTCCGTTCTGAAGTGACATCCAGGGAGCCTTGCTTTGTACTGCCGTTGAATTCCGGGAGACTGCGTGAATTACTGCCGGGTTGCAATGAGCATTCCTCAATGAGCGTTCAAGGGAAACTGGTTGAACTAGGAGAATATTTTATTAAAAAACGTGTATAGATGTTGCCCTTGCTGCATCTCAGGTTAGGGTTCAAAAAGTTTACCTTGGTTTGTCATTGATTATTGTAAAATATTGATGCCTTTGAACACTTCCCACATTTTTAGGTAGATGACCAATCACTTTCAGTATTGTCGGACAGTATAACTGCTCGTCGCCAATACTAAGCAATTGCGTGAACGAATTTCATTTTGTTCTCATATTTCTATGCCGCAGTCACTTTGAATGGGTTGTGCATACACCGACCACATTAGTATCACTTAGTCTAGAAGTGTTTTGTTCATGTTAGCACTTCTCCGGCGATTTGTCAAGAAAGAAGGAAACGAAAAACATACGTCACTCTTATCCAGATCCCAACACCCATTGCACATTATCCCGACCGAAAGATCATTCTCTTCCTGTCACTTCAAAAGGGAAAGGACATATTTTATACATTTCTTAAATATGTCCCAAACTCTTTTTCAGTTTCACATATTTCTACTCTGTTCCCTTTTCCTTCAAGTTTGCCTTTCGACTGTATTTATGCGTTCTATTACCATTGAATGTCAGATCAGTTACGTAAAATAAGTGTCAGTGTGTGGAATATTTCGGAGCTGATGAAAATTAGTAAGGAAATCATCATGCTGGGGAAAATGGTTTCTTGGCAATGAATTCGACAGTGATAAACGACCTATAATTCTTTGTAATACCGAATATGAATCCTTATTATGATATGATGGGCATTTTCATTGTAAGCATTTGTTGTATAATACCAAAAGATGAATGAAGAGAGAGAATGAATTTAGTCAACTACTAACATGGGTGTAAGTTAATATGTGGTTATACATTTCTTCTTTTAGCGATCCAGATTTAAACTATGTGGTAGTCCAATTAGCAGGCACAGGATTATACATCCCATCACTAATTTATCTTTGACTCTAATGTGGCGTACTAGCTTCCCGTGCTGGGATTCTCCGTCGGGACAAACATAGTTGTAGCTTTCCTGTAAAATCGTCTCAGTTTTTGGAGCTGAATGTCGAAGAACGTTTTCAAAATTCTCCATCCTATGAAAACCCAATCCAAACGTTGTGATGTAATAAAAATATTGTCTGTTAATCTGATCGAATGTGTAGGTATTAAATTATTGAAATAGGTATAAATAATAGCAATTATCCAGTTTGTTATACATACTTTATTTTTTACCCCTTTCTTTATGAATTTTTGCCTTCATAGTTGTTGTCGATGTTGATGTTGTCGAATCTTGCTTTAGGATTAAAGTTAGAAAAAGGTTTTTTTTATTTGTGGTTTTGTTATTCACATTATTCGTAATTAAGTGTATTGTCTGTTTCCTGCTCAATCCATTTTTTCTTGTTTGTTCCACATTCTCCTTCTCATTCCATTTTTTTAGTTTTTTCATAGTCATTTTTTCAGTTTTCTGTTGTTTTCTATAACGTATTCCAATCTCACTTTCAGTTTCAGTCTATTCTGTTCCACTTACTTCTCCTTTACTATTGCCTTTAAATGATTTGTAGAATGTCTGCATCATATTATCATTGATTGACAGTTCAGTTGCGTAAAACATACCACCATGTACATGCTTGGAATATTAAAATAAGCGGGAGTGTTATTTAATTTGAACAGTCATAAGAAAACATGTATAGCCAGGTTTATGTCTAATCAACAGTTTGTTCCATCTCTTACCATGTAGTCCAAATTTTCACTGTCGATGTGCGTACGTGCGGATTAGCAGGTTGTGTAATTTGCACATTGGAATAGAGAACTTCAGTTCTTTCTTCCTGTCGAGTAAGACAAAAACATTTCAATCCTCTGTACAAGAATTTCAACCTCATGTTTCTAAACAATATAGAGCTTCTTGCTCCATACAAGACTAAAACATATTAATTAAACACAGGATTTGCTATGTAATGCTTGGCAAATTTTATTCTCAGCTTATTTTTTGAGCTCGTTTAGTGCAACATTGTTCAGTCCCATTTGACAAACAAATTACATTTCACCTCATATGATTTCATAAAAATTATGTATTGTAAATCAGCACTCGACAATTAATATACATACCGATAAAACTTTTTAATTAAAAAATCTCATCAAATAAACGTTGTTTCATCTGGAGTAATTACATCACCGAAACGGAAATTACAACTCGGTAAAAACCGACTGAGTTGCCTGGATTGCTCATTACCTGTTGCCACAACAGCAACTCTGACCGGGAAGTTCTAGGATTTGAGTTCCGATGACGGTAGAGATGGCTTTTCTGCACTACCTAGATACCGACTCCAAAATCTACGGCTGCGGTGTCTGGAGGACAATTTTAGCGGCTGGCTGCTCTGATCAATAGTTCTCCACGATTTCTCCGGCCAGTACCAGGTGAATCTTAGAGCAGTACCCTGTAGATGGACAAGGGACCGCTCGTGATCTTTCCTTCTTTTTCCTTGCCCTGTCCTCTCCCTTACTCATACACACACTAACTTTTCGGGAGACCAGGCCTACTTGTCACTGCAGCCCATCTGACCGGGAGGTCTTAGGTTCGAGCCCCGACGGTGGCAGAATTTTCGGCACTAGCTTGTCCGTTAGGTCGAATTCAGCCGCTGTCTGGAGGAGAATTCTAGCGACCGACTGCTCTGATCAATAATTTTCCGTGGTTTCTCCGATCAACACCAAGCGAATGCCGGAACAGTACCCTACCAAACGGGCCACGGACCGCGCGCGATCTTTCCCACCTCTTCCCTGTCCTATCCTCTCCCCTTACACACACACTTACACTAACATGCACTGCACTACCACATATTCCGGGAGACCGGTCGGGAGCTTAGAGCTACTCCCGGCTGGGGCGGTGCCCCGCTGGTGGGAGATATCTGGTTGGGATAAACCCCGCTAGCCTGCGGTAGGTCGGCGCCGGATATCGCGGAGGGAGAACACTGCCACCTCCCTATAAAACATGTACTACGCTTACGGGACGAAATGCTCTACCAGTCGATGCACCCGAAATCACTAACAATTAATCAACCTACCCTACTACCTGTCAGTCAGGTATCAGTCAAAAGTTTAGACCTTGTCCCTATGGGGAATATTAAAAAAATATCAAAATCAAGTTTTTCTCAAAAACCTCTTCAATTTTTTTCTGTTTAACGTTTTAATGCTAAATGCACTGTATCAGATGACGTCAGTTTCATTTTACTGTGTTCTTTTTGTTTTTCAAAAATTACAAAAATGTAATATTTACCAGATCTAACCCTTCTGTAATAGAAGAAATAAAAGAGGTCATCTTCGTCAACATACTATTTTTATTAAGACTTTCCGGCTTTCAACGACTTTATTTTTTGATTGTTGTTGTTATTATTATTATTATTATTATTATTTATTCTTTGCAATATCTGGATGTATATTTCTTCATTTATATTTATAATCTGAAATTTGAACTGCTATTATCTGTATGAATCCCCCCCCTGTCGCATTTAATTGTTTGCAATTTTATCTGCTATATGTTCCGTATCTTTTGCAATAATATAATGTGTCCTTCTTTATTGGTATTTTATAATGTTTTATTTGAACTGCTACTAATGTTGCATTTCAATTTTCGCAATTTTATCTGCTATCTGTAACTAAAATTTGAATGTATCTATTAACTGTCATTTAATTTTCTAACTTATTTTGTATTTTATTTGTAATTTTGTTATATTTCTCTGTACCTTGTAGAACTGACGATGACGATAATGCCGTCGAAAGCCGACTATCTTAATAAAAATATTATGTTGACGAAGATGACCTCTTTTATTTCTTCTCATAAGAACGTCAACAACACATCAGAATTCCCACAATTCCTTCTATAATATTCTTAAAGTCATATCTATTCTACTTTTAGGGGTCCGAAAACTTGAATAACGCGAAGAAATGACAATTAGGCGCCAATAGAAGGCAGCCGAGAAGACGCTGGGACAGAACCGAAGAGAGAAGCCAGACTCAAGAATAAGGCGAGTAGTGCGAGAAAGTCTGTGATTTGTAGCAGTACTAGTTTAAATTTGTCTGTTCTCTGGGGCACATTTCTTTCCGTATCCTGCAAAGGAGAAGTGTTTGTTATTTTTTCCGCAATTCTGCTGGTAGTTTTGTAATCTTTAGTCTTTTTATCATATGAGATTTATTATTTTATTTGCTAATGTCTTCTTTAAATGTAATCTATCCAAAGTTGGAGGTAGTTTCACAGTTTTGAATATTATTTCTGTATTTACACACATCATAATGTCTAAAGGACATGTCCTTGTTCGCAGGTTTGTTGAATAATTTTCACACTCCATATCCATTGTGTCGACTCCTGACTTGGTGGCATTGTAGAAGGAAATGATCTCAGGTTAATTGTTTGTCATATCTGTATATTTGGAATGGTGCATTGATGACCCAGTATCATCGCTTTAGAACTCTTTGGGACATGCGACAATGGTGTGATAGCTTAGTGAATCCGTCCACTGAAGAACCAACACCTCTGATTTTATTAGAAAGAAACTCTTTAGGGATTCTCTTAATTTTTTGTATAGTACGTATATGCGGAGTAATATACGTAGTACAGAGAAAGTAATGTAATGCTGAAAAAATCTAGCCGATAGGAAGATTCCCGAGCAACTAAATGTGCTGGTGAATGTCAAACTCAAGGCCATTTTGTCTTGGTGTACAAAGTTACATTTTATTTAATTAGAATTATTCAGTTATCTTGTAACATATTTTTCGTTAGTATCAATTTTCTACTGAAAATTAATGTTTTTGGAGCAAATTATGGACTGTACAAACTATACTGTTACCAACTGTACTCGTATTAGCATTATCCCGTATTTGGCTGGTTTATTCGCCGTATGTGAAACCGAAACCTTCCTCCGAAGATATCGGATAACAGCTTTGTTTACACAAACATGTGCTCCATTATTGTGCAGTTTCTGATTAGTTTTCTGATAGTTTGATACCAGTTTGTTGAAAATGAAATTGCTGTAGCTGAATCTTCTTTTTCTCTTTCTTTCCGCGTAAATGAGTCATCAAATCTCCAAGCCAATAAAAGGACTCGACATCTTTTCAATGGAATAACTCTTCGAAAAATTGGGTGTCCATAAGAGTCTGTAGAGAACAGTGACTGGAGATTTTCTCGCCCAGATTGCGCATATCACCAACCCTATAAATGCATCCATTTCATTATAATAATTGTCTTTGTCAGATGGATTTTCAGTACTTTTTAGTTTTCCTTTCATTAATTCTAACTTTGTATGCCTAATTATTTCCGTAACAATTTCATGAACGAAAAATAGTCTCCACCTTTCATTAGACCTATAATTCTCATTCACCTTTCAGTGACGACAATTTCACTTTTATACTGTAAGTTTCCCTCATGTAACTCTTTAGTTCCTATGAAATCCACGAGAAACACTTTTTTCCATTGACCAACTGATCTGTTGAGTCAGAAACCGAACACACATCACATTCACTTGCTACACTATCATTTAATCAATTTCTGAATCTGAGTTATGACTATAACATGATAGATTGTCATCCTCTGTTACATATAAATCTTCTGAACCAAGATCTTCATCAATAACATCTTGTTGTAAGACTCACTGGATCAACAGCTGACCTCGGCGAGACATATTTATATACTTGTTATCTTTCGACATTTTCAACGAAACTGAAATAATAAACAAATAAACATAACGTAATCTTGATTTTTTAAGAGAATGAAATATTATTTGTAGCACAGTAGAAAACATCTTATTTATTGCAATATCCCAGAGGTAGTACGTACAATATACTTCCGTTTACAGTAATATATGTCTATTTATTTATATATTTATTCATTTAACGTCAAAAACAATTAAAAAATGTGTATGACGTGCTGTGGGGAGAAGTGTATTTGGGACACGTTTTTGTAATTCTGAGATCCCTACCCTAAGCCATAAGCTGTAGTCTGATACTTTATTAGTAAATTTACAACAATGATTATGAATAATTACAAAATGATACTATCACATCGAAGAGCGACTTTTAAATGATACATAGCTCGGTGTTGGATATTGCGACGTAACTAGTATATCCAATACAACAAAAAATAATATATTTGCTTAAATATTTGTTTGTAATTATTTTATACGTGAATCTCCGCACGTACAGATATTTTACAGCTTTATGTTAAAGATAAACGTATTGCCATTAGCAGGTGTAGCATTATTGCACCCTCCTGATTTAATTCAACAGTTTATTATGTTTAAATTATCATATTTCAAATTATTTTTTCATTCCAGCTCATTTGGAAAATTTTAGAATCTTCAGTTGTTTGTATTGACTGAGCTTCAGCAAAGATACAGTTTTTATAGCAGCAACCAGTACATTCGAAACCAATTCCCAGGTCGCTATGTTTGCAATGTGGAAAGAAAGAGCTTTATATCAGTTGCACATATCATTAAAATTTTTACTTTTTTCCTTACTTAAAGTTGCTTTTAAACTACTAGGGTCATATGGCGAACACTGTATGTAACATTGGAGGTAACTGTATCGGTATACGGACACACACAAACATCCAGACCCCGGGCGGGATTCGAACCCGCGACCCTTTAGACAAGAGGCAGCTACGGCTCTTTAGCCTCAGCGACCTGGGCTGTCCAGGTTGACCTTTTATGTCCTTCAGATTATCTTTCGTCAAACTTCACGCAATTGTAATAATAATGTATTATCAGGATACAAGTGTTCAATTCACGCAAGACCTTCTATTGGCTACAAACATCATCAGTCTCTCAGTTTCCCCCTATATGAATAGTCAAATGTCTATATTCAACCGAAACTTGTATTATTATGCACGTACGTTTTCTTGAGCTCTCATTTCGCTAAATGCAAGAGGAGTGATGTTGTTTTTCGACGGCAGAACTACTGAATGAAATATTTAGTTCGTTTTTCGATACAAAATAGTGTCGCTTAAACTATGATTGTCTATATTATGTGGGTAGAGATTCCGGGACTCAAGAAATCTTGCGCGTATACAAAATGCATTAAATACTTACGAAGTGCATAAAATGTAAGATATGTATCATAATATTTTATGAAAATACACAATAGTCTTTCAGTTTCTGAATAATCTTTTCGAATAGTTTTCATACTATCATTCCTCCAATGTGTAGTAAAGAGTTGTCTATAAAACATATTTCTAAAAATTATTATTTAGGCTTTTACAACACGTACACGTACAAGAGTCACGATCAATTTACAATTTCTTATGAATAAATTCGTTTTTTCTATTACAATTATGCATAAGTCCTAGCAATCCTGTACCAGTGCCTAAAAGATAGATTGGTATACTGGAAGAAGTAAAAATTTGATTCTATTTTTCTTAATAGTGGTGATAGTGATAGTGGTTTTGTTATGTTGATGATGGTGGTAGTAATCGTGGAATGCAGGTAGGTTAGTGACACTGATATTGATGGAAGTGGTGGTAGGGAGAATAAAAAATCTGTATTTTAGTTCAGTTCAGGGTATCCAACTCTTCCTGATCCCGTATACTATGAGTATTACAAATCCTTACTTTCTGGTCTCTTGTGTTATAACCAGTCGACTTCCCCAATTTGTACCCATTATTTTCTTTATACGGAATATCTATCTTGCTCTTTCAGGTCCTCTTTTACCGTAAATAATGCCTAACATTAGTCCATTTCGAGTACACCATGTTTCATGATGCACACATTTATTATGAGTTTATGGTCTCTAAAAATAAGACTACAGAAAATTGAATTTAAGGGCTTGTAAATAGCATGAAAGGTTTAGGAGAGCATTTAAAGATAGGTAAGTCACAATGTCAACATGTAAATAGGATAAATCTTCTTGTTCGAAGCAGCATTACCTCGTGGAGATCAGTATGCATATTCAGCAACTTAATTCAATATTTTAATGCTTTCCTACGCTGACAACATCAAATAAGTGCGAAATCTTGGAGTAGCGAATTATTGTTAATATTTCTTTGTCAATACTAGTTTTATATGATCATAATAAATTGAAACAAAAGTGGGGAAAACATGTTTATTATTTGTATCATTCAAAATGTCAAAATATCAATTGGAAGCGGACTTAACATTATGACTTTTACGTAAAAAGAACGTGATCTGACTCAAACTATATTGTGATATTCTACAAAGTACTCCCACAAAGTGCCAAAATAGTAAGTTACGTAGCAAGTGCGCGAATCACATCGCGTACGTGTTGCTTAAATTATTTTTTAACACGTCGTGAGCAAAACGCTTTCTGATCTCCTTTGTAAAATTACGTGTGCAGAAGCACCACCTCCTAGAGTTATAGTCAATTTATTAGAGTCAATATCATATCTATATTGCATGTAAATAATGAACAAAGACGTTGTCAAGTCGAAAGACAATTGCGAAACGTGACAAATATTTCGCACACTTCGCAATTATTCGCATTCGCTTCGCACGCTGTTATTTAGAATGAAAAATAGATTATTCGAACGCGGAAAAAGAGAACAAGAAACGGTTTCGCGCACAGCGTGTTTAAGAATTGTTTATACACATTACAATGTTACCGGATTGTTTTTTTGGGGGGGCCTATTCAAAGAAGATAAAGACTTTTACTTTGCTTTCTTACCATCAAATTCTATAAACGAAGATATCAGTTCCCTTTCTTTATTCGTCAAACTATCCTTACAGGAAACAAACCGCCGTTGTGCAGTACTCCTTTACTTCTCAATATTGTGCAGAATTATATTTTCGATTGTGAAAGGAATCGTAACATGCATTCGTTTATGTTATTAATAGTATTATCTTCTTTCTTCGAGTGTGTGAACATTCTACGTGTGTGTCGTAAGGGTGTGATTGCTCAGCATTTCCATTTTTTTCATCTAAAGGTTGCAAGAAAACGAGCCAATCAAGAACTTACAGCCAATGAAGGCCATGTCTATTCGAGAGCGTTGGCGTACGTCACATAATCGGGAATGAACCTGATTTATCGTGTTGTGGGTGAGAATGGGATACACCTTTGAACGAGTACGTATTCAATAACGCAGTTACAGATTATTGGAGATTCGTTCGTTAAAGAGAATGAAACAAATTAATTTTTTGAATGTTTATTTAGTAAGATGAACTTCCAAACTCAGTACAATTCCATTATATGACTATTATATTTCAATTAAATATTCCTATAAATTCAGAATTTGACATTGTATACGAATCTATGTATCTACGAATCTATACGAATCTATGACAATGTATACGAATCCATTTCTACGAATTGAAGATGATTATCGAAAATGCTAGTTTGTAAATAATTTTGTGGTTTTTAGCCTTTGTTGATTTCTAATTTAGTAGAATAGAAGAGTGAAGGGTTTTCAAAAGCTTTTATTTTGAAGATTTTTTAATAAACATCCTATTACGTTTGTTCGATATAGACAGTGAAAAAGAAAAGAGAGTTCAGAATAAATATTGCAAAGTTCTAAGGCATGTAGCGGATCAAATATAATCGCTTTTGACAGTGAACATATGATGAGAAATCTCGCATAGCAAAGCTCCTTATTGGTAAGCAATTCATCTTGCGCTTGTGTTGGTTACACTGAGGCCTACCCTCAAGGGCAACATGCCACCTGCAGAGTTCGGGTACCTTCCATACACCAGTGCAGAATTGTACCTCTTCTACACGCTCTGTATTGTTTGTAACATTGATTACAGATCATTCTGTGTACTGAGGTTGTGGTTTCGAATCCCGTAAAAGACATAGTCGTTTTCATCACGATTGTGTTCGTAGCGTGGTGACCTTTACAGAGTCCTTTATGTCGCATCCACAGCTGTCAATTATCCCTCATTATTTCTAATATATGGTGTAATAGAGTTCACGGACTAACAGGCTACATCAAGCAGTCTTCAGGGATATCGATACTAATCTCGGTAGGAATTAACGGGAGGAGCTTCTAGACGTAAAGAGTTCTCGAAATATGAATGAAGGTTCAGGAAGGGCCCCTGATGTCCTGGGAGTCTCTCCAAAATATGAAAGTTAGTCGGTCTGAGAATTAATTAGACCAAATGGTAGTACGATC
The DNA here is from genome assembly GCA_011170035.1 of Teleogryllus occipitalis. Taxonomy (NCBI): domain Eukaryota; kingdom Metazoa; phylum Arthropoda; class Insecta; order Orthoptera; family Gryllidae; genus Teleogryllus; species Teleogryllus occipitalis. The sequence goes on along the minus strand of BLKR01000220.1, from coordinate 91,759 downwards.
TAAAATATTTAATAATAAGAAAATATTTAGTCGGCAATACTTTAGAGGATAGTAGAAAATGCTTGTGGGTGTTCACGTAAGGTATACGCTCTCTATGGTACATAAAAAAACCATAAAAAATTCGTCACAATATAATAACAATAACTATATGAAAAGGAGAAAAAGTAATGAACATATAAATTCATTTTTAACGAAATATTATACAGTAGAAAGTGTCGCTTCTCAATGTTTTTCGTAATTTCCTCGGCTTCTAATAATCATGTCCATCTGTGCGAGCTTCGAGATGTCAAAACAATTTCAATTTCAATAGATTGAAATCCTTTCTAGCCCCCTCCCCCTCCCCAGGAATTGTTAAGATAACTAAGTTTGGGATGATCTAGGAGCCTTTGCTTTTTCTTTGTCTTAATTTATATTTTTATTTTCATTTTTCTCTTATTGATTTCACTGAACTAATATATTAACTGGGTGTGAGAAGTCACCAAAAACAGTATATTTTCTTACAATCAATGCTACTGTCTATGATCTGTCTCATACGATGAAGTTGTAGGCTTCCGATACGATGTTTTTTTAAATTTTATTCTCGGAAGACCGCTCTGACCTTGAAAAACTTGTTGTTTACACGCTCTTTGCTCAGTTCACATTTAATTTCAATTTCACTGGTACTGGCACTCTTAAAAAACACAATTTCATTCATACATACAGTTACAGTGAGGAGGAATTAAAAGGAATCACAATTTCGTTTTATATATGTCTACTTATAATTCTTTCGAACCTTACATGCAGTAATGGCCTCACATTACGTGAAGAAATCGTATGTTCAGATCGACACTTGTGATAATTTTGAGTAAGATTTAGCAAATCCATGAAAAAATTAATTTAATAATTAATAATTCCGTAAATTTTACCTCGATCAACAAATCCTGTAAAAATTGAATCAGCAATATTAGTAAATTTTCTAAATGCCACAATTAAACTTTTTTACTAACTGAAATAAATAATATAAACTTTTCAATACCCGTGATTAAGGAGCTTGCAAATACAAGAAAACAACGAAGCAATTGAAAGAACAGTACACTTTCAATAATTAGAAACATCACTACATTCATGACCATCAACTAACAAAAGTAGGTAATTAACAAAATGTATGACTTCATGATAAAATAAATCAAATCCTTTTTGTCATCGTATAGGCGTCTTGCGCCATTAATGAATTATCCCCCAATTATGTGGCTATACTCCAGTTCATGATGGCAGTAAAGATTAGAGGATGCAATTAACTGTGGTGCAGTATCGCCTCTTCTGTGGAATGTTTGCGCTGGCCCCACAGTGTAAATGTGATCATTCTGCCGAGATCGATGTTGAAATTTGAGTGTAACTCTTATAGTTTCTTTGTACCTCTGAAAGCTGACTTCAAATTCCAGGCTAAAGACAGTTTAGTGATCATTCACGATTCACGGAACTGACGTACGTCAGTGATCAGATATTCTTATATGTTGTAACTATCATTAGAGAGAAACATTTTTTGGCAATTTTCCGTGAATTCCAATTATATGATTTGAAAAGGTAAAGTTTAATTCCGTGATATTCTGGAAAGAGTTGCATCACATTGGCATATAGACACATCGGAGTTCAGTCAAGTAGAAGACATTGTTTTTTATTAGTATGTTGACAATGTCCATACCCGTCCCATAAGATAGGAGAATTCCACAGTTCTAAGGCAATGCAGGTATATTAATTAATAATTAATACACTGAGATATACAAAATTTCTCTACACTAATATATGGCAAAGATCTTAGCGTCCGGCTTGCTGGGTCAATGGGTCACGATATATTATAATCCTTATTACCTTTATAATGGATTATAGGATCCGCAGACTATACAGCGCAGCTGGGAATCTGAAATAGAATGATTCTATTCCTAGTTCATTATTGTTTGGATTGACTAAATGAAAGATCACTTTCTTTTCTAAAGAACAAAATTTAACAAAGTTTATTGTTACCTTTTTAGCAAACAATTTAGTGAATTTAATAAAATGATTTGATGTTATGCCTTTGATCAAGATATCTTTGAATTTACAGTTTTATACCGCGGTTAACTTATCTATTCTTCGTTGATGTCCCTCGTAGACTTCTCAGTCGAAATATCTTGCGAGCTTGCCGTAGTCCAAAGTCCCAAGAAATCCTCTTCTGCCCCTATCCAAGCTGGTCTCAAACTATCAAAATTATCAGTCCCGATTACGTCCTATGACATAGTCCCGAAATCTATTACTCGATTACCACTCCCGACAAAGTCCCAATTTATGCATCAATATTACTTCCACATGCAATATCTGCAATATCATTTACTGTCTTTAAAATTTCACGATCTGATAACCCGATTCTGACTATCTGTATTATACTCGTTCCCTCTCACGAACCTACGATCAGTTCAGAAACGCGATGCCGGTCAGAATGAAATCTTCCTGCATGATTCACCCTCGAAGACTTCGTATTAAACTACCTTCCTCTTTTTTCATAACATTTGACCGTCCTTCTCTCACCCAGCCAATCCATACGTTCGTTATATTTTGGTGTAGCTGACCTTTCGATCGTCTAAACTTCTTCGCCCAATCCCAAATTTTCTACTTTCGGCATCCAGCCACCTCTTAATGCATTTACAAAAAACAAAAACTACATTGTTTATTCACGGTCGTTGCTAAGCCCTTGCTCTTGTGATATTTCCTAATGCATGTTCCACCCTATAGTCTACAAATAAATGTTAGTTTATTTTCATGTGACATATCGGTATGTCACAACACAATAAACAATTATTATGAATGATTTCCTACAACTCACGTTAATAATTTCAAGATAAATATTGAATAAAGTGAATTTGGAAACATTCTAGATGGATCAAAAGCTAACAACTGCGGATTTGAAAGGGAGGAATTAGTACATTGGATACCGTTATCGCCAATGTGGAAGAAATAATTTTCTCTACTCCCAATTACGTCCCTGGTGTATCAAGGGACATTCACATTACTGTTCTCCATGAAAATTAATGAAGCGCAAAAAATAATTTAGTAATGTTAAACAATAGACACTCTCTCTCGAAAAGTATACGTTTATGATCTACATTAAAACTTTTTCTCATTCTTCTTCACTTCAAGGAGTAGGCACGCGTGCCTGTTCCATCTTCACAATATTCTTCCTTTCTCCTTCCTTTCATTATTATTATTATTATTATTATTATTATTATTATTATTATTATTATTATTATTATTATTATTACTATTATTATTATCATTATCATCATCAACATCATCATCATCATCATCATCATTGTTGTCACATTTTCTTAGGTCTTCCTACATCTCTTTTGCCAGTGGTTCGGTAGAGCAGTGCCTAATGTGGGATTCTATTCGCGTTCACTCTTCGTATGTGTTGTCTCCAAGAATGTTTATAATTGTCTAGTGCTTCATTTACGTTATAATTTCCCAGACCGTTTCGGAGACCTTCATTTGCTATCAGATAATATTTGGTGCAGGCGTTAACTTTCCTGAGGAATCTCCTTTCAGCTGCTTGGATTTTGCTTTTGTCTCTCTAATTATCCACAATTCACTGCCATACAAAAGAACAGGGACAGCCATTGTCTTGTAAAATGTGATATTTTTATCTTTTCTTTTTTTATTATGGAGTGTTCTATTTATTATTCGGCATACTGATTGATATCTATTGATTTTATTTTCAATGTTTACTACATCATAACTTATTTCACATCCAAGATAGGTAAAATGAGAAACTTGTTCTACAGTATTATCATCGATAACACTAAGCAACAAAAAAAACTTTTTCTTTGATGCCTGCAGTTTTACATTTGATTATAGGTATTTCAGGACCACTGATTCAAAAAATGCTGACTACTTGGCTGCTTTTTTCTTGGTCAAAGTAGCTACATAAACTATCGTTGCTTTATATTTCTGTTACACGGCAGAGCCAAAAGAGCATTTCTTCTAGAATTATTAGCATATAACAGCACATTTATTCAGCATGTAACAACACATTTAAAAAAGTATTTCTACTTAGTTGTATTCAGGTCTGATGTCATGTTTCCACTTCTGTATCAGAACATTTATGTATATATTAAGTAATGTTGGAGACAAGCTACATCCCTTTTTTAGGCCACGGTTCACAATAGTTTTGTCCGTTTATTTTCCCCTCTTTATAAAAATGTTTAGCCCTTCATACATACTTTTTAGAACTACCCTAGTTTAGGGTAACCATTATTGATCATTATGCTCTATAATTTATTTCTGTCGACAGTGTAAAATGCTTTTTTGCAATCAATGAAAGCTAGATTAGTTTCATGATTGACTTCTCGCCTTCAGTGGAGTAAAACGTTTCCCAAAGGGTAACTTTTAATCATTGTTAATCATAATTTTACGCAAACTTGCATTACATTAGTTAAGCTAGACTACTTCGTTGGACGTAAATAAGCGTTTAAAGAAAGTGGCAAAATCGTTCCCCGATTTAGACAACTAATTTTTGAAATCTGATGAACTTTTACTCGGCATTTATGACCTATTGAGTCAACTTCCATGAGACTTTTTCCACAGCTGAGTTCAAATTCAATTATCTCATGAAAGCTCTATGGCCTTCAACAATCAGCTTATTCTACCATGTGGGGGAAATGATTGGGTACCGCTAATGCGACATGACACGCATAAATCATCTTTTTAATTTTATTCTTTCCAGTATTAGCGAACGTGTCATATCTGTGAACAGTCAATAACTATTGAAATGGGTCAATTACGTTTTGTTTAATAAAATGACTAAGAAGCATTAGGATAAATCAGCAAAAAATAATTTTCTACTTATTGTTTCCTCTGTCAGCTGCTTATATAAATGGGGTACTAGTAGTTGTGTCACGCGTTTTTTCTGATGTCATTCCCGTCACATTCAAGAATTGCTGCACGTATTGAAAAACAAAGTTGAAGTTTCTAAGTTGCTGGTAATTTCTCATACGTCATATCAAATTAAAATCTAGGCAAGAAATAAATGTAATATAATTTTACCCTCCTCTAATGTATTTGTCCGAATCTGGCTAATTCCCGGGGAATTAGATAACATCAAAAAAGACATCAGACTGCTACTAGAAATCTTCTAAGGCTAGTAAGAGAAAAGATGTATAGTTTAGAATTCCATTGTGCCACCATAAATTTTAATTTACCGGATACCACGTAACCTAACGTTGTCGACGAGGTCCCGACATTCGGTCTTTGCGTTTCACACAAAACAACTCTGAGTCTGTGCAACGCATAAGCATTTTCAATGATTTTTTTGTTGAAGGGGGGGGGCAAAATAATTCTGAGGAACCTACAAAACGTCTCACACTCTGACTCGCCGGCTAAACTAAACCTTACTTAAGCCAGCGCCCAATGGGTAACGTCAACATTAGCCGGATGAAAGTCGAAATGATCGCCTTTCATGCAGCTTTATCCAAATCGTTTGACGAATATACCTTTATGCAAATCGTCTGACTAATGTGTGAATATACCGGCTACACCTAAAGTCAGCCACATTTCCGACACAAACCGTAATATATACAGTGCGGAGTATCGAGATTTTGCCATATGACTATCTTATTCCTCCAAGAGTAGAGCCTGTGGTGAGCTTCTGAGCAAGAAAGAACTTCCCACGGTCACGCGTTGCCGATAATGAAGTCACTGAGTTAAGATACGAAATTCTGTCCCCTTCAGGTACGACGATAACAGTGTTTTTATGGCCTAGGTCGCCCTGTTTCCGAGTTGCGCACGACAGAACAGAGTTACGTACGCCTGCTGGCTTCTTCAAAGGATAATCTACAAAATTCTACAATTTTCGACTGAAATGCGATTGATACACCTAGGGGTAATTATCTTCTCAGTAATAATACATTTCCGGGGTTTTGTGTACAATGCGTCGTATACATCGTACAAAACCATTATCTTTCTTTGGTGTATATTGTATGTATAAAAAACAATATAAATGTACTTGTTGAATTCATTTATTTCATTTTAAGTCTGATTCCTAAAATCAAAGAATGATCAGTAAATAAAAATAAATAATACTTGCTTTTATTATTGCAAGAAATAGTAGTTTATGTGCAGGTTGGTACAATTATTAGTAAAATAATTTAGTAGAAAAAGGAATACATTTGACTGTCAAAAATAAAAGGAAACATTATTTACCAATATTTGCTTTGGGCTAAATTATCAAACGGAAAGCCGATTTTGTTAATAGTACAGAGGCTCCTAGGATTCTAGACGTGGCCCTGGATGCGATTGGTGATCAACTGGTGATTGTGAAGCGTCATCTACACCAAACTGCATCTGAACATTCTGCGGGCTAATTCAGTTTCCCCCGAGACGTGGAATCCTACTGCCCCCCTTCCCGACCCACCTCGCGAAGCACGTGCCGGCCGACAGCCGCCACCGCCACGTGACCGCCGCAATCGACAACCGCGAGCGCTGCGCCCACCACGACCCTTCAACGCCCAACTGCCCAAGCTACAAGAGCCAAAACCCTTTCTAATACACTGGGAGAAGTTTAGAGAAATCTGCGTACCAATAGACACATTTCCCTCACAAGAAAATGTGTGACTTGGTACTCGCATTACAGCGCTGCGCCCACCACGACCCTTCAACGCCCAACTGCCCAAGCTACAAGAGCCAAAACCCTTTCTAATACACTGGGAGAAGTTTAGAGAAATCTGCGTACCAATAGACACATTTCCCTCACAAGAAAATGTGTGGCTTGGTACTCACATTACAGTTCCTGTACAAAACAATTCGTGATTGAAGCGATGATTACGGTTCATTATCCTGGTACGTAATGGTCCGTAATCGGTACCTCGGAAATACAGTGCACTATGTCACATTTACCTAGTTTCACGGGGGAGAAGGAGTAGCAAGATATTTTTTGTTCTACGTGAAAGTAAACCTAATGTTGTTTTGACTGCTGACTTAGTAATTGTCACTTGAACTTTGTTCATTTGAATTTGTTGGTGTATTGGTCTTAGCTCGCAATACTTCAAGGGTGAACAAAGAAATTGACACATGTGTAAAGATACCCCGGTTTCAACAAATATGGTGATAGGTCGTATAGATTTAATAAAAATGTTTACCTGGCTTCCCGTCACCAAAATGTATATTCAGAAATGAGTTCTTGAATGTGACAATTAGAGCACAATCGACTACCTCTTCCAACGACCTTTCAACAAAGTCTTCTCGCTCGGGGCCTACCACGTGTCATGTGGGCCTTGAGTGTTAATTGGCTGCGCTACTGGGAGATGCGCAACGTTATAACGTTTCTCCTTGTACCGCGTCTCCGCCCACCTGGGCGCGCCGGCCGGCGGCCACCGGCACGCTAATTGGGCTTCTGGGAAGCTTCTGGGCCTCCGCCGGCCCGATCGTCGGGGAGGGCATCGCTTCCGGCTTGGGCCCTGGCTGACCTCAGCGCTTCCGCGCGCGGTGGCGGCGGCGGTGGCGGCAGCGGCGCTGACCACCCGACCGCCGAGCGCCCGCCACCGCCGCCGCGCCGCCGCCGATCGGATTCCGCGTCACCGCGCCAAGGCGAACGTGCGCACCTTCGCCGCCTCCGCCGCCACCGCCGCCGCCGCCGGTGTCTGGTGCGCGCCGGCCCGCGCCGCGCCGAACCCGACCGAGTCGGTTCGCGGCGGTAGCGCTGACGGCGGCGGCGGCGGTGGCGCGCGCAGTGGCAGCGGGCGACTGCGCGCGGTCACAACTGCCCGCGCGACCTTTTGTTGATTGATTAATTGATTTTATTGATTGATTGCATCATTGATTGATTGATTGGGGTTACCGGGCACGCAATACCGTGCGTGTCAGTGGGCGACTGCGCGCGGTCACAACTGCCTGCGCGACCTTTTGTTGATTGGTTAATTGATTTTATTGATTGGATGATTGATTGATTGATGGATTGATTGTTTGATTTATTGATTGATTGATTGGTGTTACAGGGCACGCAATACCGTGCACGTCAGTGGGCGACTGCGCGCGGTCACAACTGCTTGCGCGACCTTTTGTTGATTGGTTAATTGATTTGATTGATTGGTTGGATGATTGATTAGTGTTACCGAGCACGCAATACCGTGCGTGTCGTGCACGCTATAGCAAGGAACGCGGAAGTGTCCCCCGGTTATAACTTGACATCCGGTGCCAACCTACACGTCTTGCAGGGTTTTCTTTCCAAACATCTTCCTGCAAGTGGGGTACCGCCATAGCCGGCACATGATCTAGTAAGCGTCCCGGCATTGATTGATTGATTTGTGTTACCGGGCACGTCAACTGCTATGGTTATTAGCCCCCTACGTGTTGCGTACGGGTGGTGGATGTGTTTCTCCTCCGCGGCGAGGACTTACACATCTTGCAGGATTTTCCTTTCAAATATCTTCTCTCAGCAAGGGACCGCCCCACGCAGAATATGATCTAAGCGTCCTATTGGGCTCTCGACCCTTGGATTCATTGATGGATTGACTGTTTGGTGTTACTGGACGACTGCCGTGGTCATTAGTTCCGTACATGACGTGAATGCTATATCGCTATATCAAAGGAGGTGGCGGTGCCCCCTCCCCCCGCGCTGGAACGTGAGAGCCAGTACCGATCTACACGTCCAGCAAGGTTTTCCTTCCAAATATCTTTCCCCAGCTGGGGTGGTGCCCCAGCCGTGATATGATCTAAGCGCCCGACTGGTCTCCCGACTTGTGTTGTGTTGCTTAAGTAAGTCTTAAGTATGTGTTTTAAAGGGAAAAGATGAGATCAAGAAAAAGAAAAGGAAGATCTCGCATGGTCCGAAGATACGGTTTTGCTTCGGCATTTAGCTAGTATTAATCGGCAAAATCACAGAATGGTACCGATAAGAAAAACGATAGAATTCTCTTCCAGACCGTGTATGAACGCAGTTATTTAGGTAGGGTCGAAACTTCCGCAACCGACCGTTTTGAATCCTGGTACATCTCAGTCACTGCAGTGGCCAACGTTGTTCCCTTGAGCTAACTCAGCCACGCGAAATTTCGATGGTGCCTTGTATGTATTCCTACTTAACGTCTAGATCTTTTCGGAGCTCCTAGAATCCTCTTCCCGACTGAGTCTAGAGGTGCGACCACCAGGCGCACTCCTCTCTCCCCATCCATCACACCGATGTGGCTCGCGAGCCCATTTCGGTCATGTACACACACTTTCAGGAATAAGCGAAGCAGGTGGCGCACACGGGTCTAATTTACGTTCGCATCAAATTCATGGTAAGGGAAATGAATTGAGGTATTTGAGGTTCTGGCAATGTACTCCAAACAACAAATATAGTGTCAATCCGGTGGAGGAGATCGCTAAGGCAGTAGTGTCGCAGCGATCTCGGACCGAAGGGTCGCGGGTTCGAGTTCTGCCTCGGGGATGGTTGTACTTGTGTTCGTCCTTTCACCCCTTACCATCACCATATCGTTTCATCTTCACATTTACCATAACGGGGACTCCAATAGTGGTCGCTAATGATCTAGATGTTGATGTGACCTTAAATAACAAAGAAAAGTGCTGAGGGATTAGGGATTCCGGCTTACCCATACGTAAAGAGTCCTTCCCTCATATGCATGCTCCTCCGCCTCTCCTCTCCACCAGGAATAATAGGATGAGGTAGGAAAGCGAATACATGAAAGATGGGAAAGTCAATCATCCCACAACCCAATGGTGAAAACGCCCGTGCCCACATAGAAACTGCGATTTCGCGTACCACCGTCTCTTCGGTATTACTAGCTTACTTATTGCAGCCGTTTGAGTTAGTTATTTTGGATCTTATAATTTGTCCAGTCCTGTCATCAAATAGTTTTACATGAATACCGGAATAATTTAGGGGGGTGATCAACGATTATCATATTGAAATTATTCTCATTAACTTCATGTTCGCCAACAGGTGCTGGACGCTTCCATATATTCTCTAGTAGTGTTAGCTGTTGTATTCCTTATTATTTTTGTCATTCGCGAAATGGAAAATGTTCGCATGAAATCAGTTTAATTGTTATGCTAGAACTCAAGAAATGTGCACAGGTAAACCTCTATTTACAGACATATTTTTATATGGAATATTCTCTGATTAAAAGTACGTGTAAGATCTAATTAAAAATGCGTGCTTAATTAACGGTGTGATACATGTGAACACCTTTGATAGTCGGTGATTGAGGACTGTCCTTTGACGTAAATTGTAATTTCTCTAGTAGTGAATTCATTTTAATATTGAAACATGCATTTAGCCTAGATTTGTATCAATTCTTACAGTCTTATTGTTATAGAGGAATAAACAAATCTCTCGTAGGAAACGATCCCCACCCTCTAAGTACAATCACTGAACTGACACTGCCGAGGCAAAATCGGCGTACGTTCAGCTCATTTGGCTAGCGTAAGAATAAAATCCGTGAAGCGTCGACGTCTTCCGCGACGCTCTGCTACTTTTTAATCTGTCCTAAACATCGATAACTGGCCTGGACTGACCATTTCCTTAACATTTCTTCAGGAACTAATCCATTCCGTACGGCGCGACATCGTAAAATTAAACTAGAGCGCTGCGGGATCGATGAACTCAAGAATAAGTCTAGAACGAAGTATAGATTGTAAGTTTAGTATATAAGGTTAGTTTAGTAAGCAACTACCCCTCCTGTAAAACGTTATAAATTGTTGTAAATTGATCATTTTATTTGCAATAAAACACGTTGGGATTCAAGCATTGCACAGACTCAAGGTTGTTGTATGTTAATTGTGCAGACCAAAGGTCGAACTTTTATTGCCAACTTAGACGAGCGTGGCGACGACATAAAAGTGTTAGCCTTACGCTTAGAAGAATGTTATGGTATTCCCTTTGAAGACGCAGCTCGATATATTAGTAACGATTTTTCCATTTGGAGATACGTTGAGCGATAAGATACATTTTTTGCTCTGGTAGAACGTTCAGTGTTCTCTCTTTGCTTGACTCTCGCGACAGACTTTTTTCGCCTTTGTTCCATGCGCTTTGATAAGCTCGTTTCCTGTTTGTTGTTCTATCCTTGTCTTTCATATCCTTTCCTTGAAGTGATGTTAAAGAAATGCAGTACTCCAGATAAGAGGAGAAGGCCTTATAAAATGAGTGACTGTAATGTACAAGGTGGTACTTTGATCGACTTATGAAGGACAGCTCTTTCTTAGAAGAAAAAACTTCTTGAAATTCTAGAATCTTGAAAGGAATAAATATTTGCAGACGGGCACGAGTGGGTTATGGGCCCTTTGTGATACTTTCTTCTCAATGGATGTTTTATAGAGGGGTTGCATGGGGTCATCATATTAATTGGTTTTGTCATGGTTTGTCTTGGCTTTTGTAATTAACTCCCTCTCTCTCTCCCTCTTTCTCTCTCTCCTTCTTTCTCTCCCTCTTTCTCTCCCTCTTTCTCTCTTGTTTGGAAGCGGAGTGGAACTATTTGTTCCTGGTGCATTGGTCCGGTTATATCGCTATCTTCATGTCCTTAATGCCCTAGTTTAGACACTCGGAGGTCTTATGAAGAGAGTAGTACTAACGTGTATGCTGTGCTACTTTGATCAAATTATGATGTAGGGCGGATCTTTTGAATCCTTTGAAGATATTATGAGTAATGAAAAAGGAGGACTGGGAGGGCTGAGTCGACCTATTCTAGTACGTTGATTGGAACCCAACGAGGAAATGAAGCATGCCGGAAGGGTACGATCTGTTTGATACAGCGAAGAGTGGTAAAAGTGATTCATGAAATGCGAACCTACACTCTACTCTTCCTCATTAGAAGAATAATATTAGATCCGTTCTACATTCAGCCTTAGGAATATAAATGGGTTGAAAAAGGAGAGATTCCATGCGGATCATCGTCTGATGTGTAAGCACTACACTTGCAATTAATATGAGAAAACGAATGAAGTAATCAAGAAACATCGTCTTTCTTTAGAAATCTTATCCAAGCACAATAATATTGAGTCAACTGTATTCGGTAAAAATTTTCAATGCCCATATCGGCACAAATATGCACGAGATACGCACTACTTCAATCGTCATAATCTAATTTACGAGTAACTTTCCAGTTGCTATGAGGATGCAATGTTCACTAAAAATGTAGTCCGTATTTTAATCAAACTCTGCACATTTAAGGTGATTCAGGTGAATCACCTTAAATGTGCAGGGTTTTTAATTAAAATGCGGACTACATTTTTAGTGAACATGTCAAGAGTTCAAATACTTCAAAATTTTCAAATTGAAACACAGAGAAAACGGGAATTTACTTGGGATAACATTTTTAACTTCCTCCCTAAAACAATCTAATGGCTTTTTAAAAGTCATTTTTAAAGAATCAATTATTTCTAGAAACGAGAAATTTCAGGTGTAAATTGAACAATACAATCATCTAACTTTCCTCATTGTTAAAAAGGGGATATTCGTCCACATTTTCGTGGTCCGAAAAGTAAATCCTGGGTAAATGTTTTCTTCTTCTGATAATAAATGTCATAATTTTATTACAATTTTACTGTTTTTGACTTAATGAGTAAAATACACAACTGAGCTACTCTTTATAATGTTTCATTTCATGTATTTTACAATTTTTTGTGATAAACTTTGTAGCAATTCTAATGAAACCCCTAGATTAAGACAGTACTTCTGGTTGTTCCTCCATCTACGATATTTCGAGTGGTAATATACTTTTGTGTGACAATTAAATTACGTATTAAAGTACCCGAAATTTAGGGTCCACAGTAGTCTTCTGTTTGTGAATTTTTATTACTAGACCCTTTCTATCACAGAAACATAACACAATTTGTTTCTTTAGGATACACTGTTCATAATTGCTTTGACATAAAACGAAAAATTACTTCACCATCAGAAACTGTTTGCCACCCACATACACTCACTTACACACACACACATATACACACATAAGTGGAAAGTGTGCCCAAGTGGATTTGATGGGAATATTAAAGTAGTCAAAATCACAAATGTATAATTGCTAGAAGAGATGTTTTCCGCCCAAGTAAATGAAATTATTGTAACCAATTAGTATATCTACGAGTATTATATACAAGTGAATGAATGTTTCCTTACATGAGTCACCAACATTTTCATACTAGTAGGGTGATAGCTCCTAAAATAAACATGAATACTTTTGACCGTCCAAGAAAAAAAGAAGAAAAAAGTCTAGTTGCAATTCAAGATTTTACCCCGAAGTATTTTTTTAGTATGTACTCCCAATCCCCACTCCAACTGGGCGGAATTGTTGCCGGGTGATGTGGGTTGGGGTCGAGAGGGACCGGTTGGAGCGGGCGGAGTGAGCGGAACCGTAAGAGGCGAGCGGAGCGAGTAGGACGGAAGGAGAGCGAGGAGCAGATTCCGCGGAAGGACCGAGAGAAGCAGAAATCACGAAAGAAGCTGGGGAGCTAGAGGGGAGGAAGAAGCTAAAGGAGAGAGACGAACGGGCGAAGCGGAAGGACGAGGCGGAGCGAAAAAGCAGGTCGAACAAAAGGATTGGATGTATGTGTTGAAGAAGCTTGATGACCAGGAGGATCAGACAGAGGGTAATTGTCTGGATGGGCGGGGAGGAGAAGTGGACAGGACAGTCATCGGAGACCAGATGGGTTTGCTTCAGAGACAAACGAAACGTGGTGCGCAGGCGAGGCTGCTTAATAGATCGGAATAAAAAATACCCGCGCTACGCCGTGATTGATTGGTGATTCAGGGCGCGTCAACTGCTTAGATCCTTAGTCCCGTAAGTGCAGTGCATGTTGTAACTCGAGAGGTGGCGGTGATCTTCCCCTCTTGGATGGTAATACCCGGCGCCGATGTACCGTAGCTGGTGGAGTTTTCTCAACCAGGTATCTCCCACCAGCGGGACACCACCCCAGCCGGGACACGTTCTAAGTCCCCGACTGGTCTCCCGGCACGCGTGGTAGTGTAGTACATGTTAGTGTAAGTGCGTGTGTGCGTGTGTGTAAGGGGTGAGGATAGGACAAGGAAGAGGAAGGAAAGATCGCGCGCTGTCTGTGGCATGTTTTTTAGGGTCGGCGTTCGCCTGGTGCTGATCAGGAAAAAACACGGAAAACTACCGATGAGAGCAAGCTAGAATTCTCCTCCAAACAGTGACAGAACTTGACCTGGCTATCTAGCTAGTGCCGAAAACCCAGTCACCATCGGGACTCGAAACTACGACCTCCCGGTCAGAGGCACTTCAGTGTCATCAGTAAATGCCCTGAGCCACCTCTCAGATAATCAGCAAGTTCTTTATAGAATAGTTCCAACATTTTCATAACATAAATGGTATTTTATTGGAGGGTCTACGATCTCTTAAGGAAAATAATAGGGTAAAATCTATGAACTTGGTCACGATGCGCGTCCAATCTTTCCTTTCAGACTAGAAACTTAAAATTGATGTAAATGAACTGGGACTTGATTGAGGGGCCCATGAGTAAGCGTTGAGCTAAAAGTAGCTTACCGAAGCATTATCACTTTCTTATCAATTAAAATGTGATAAATAAGAAAGCCACTTGTACCTGAATCGTACCTCTCCAGTTTTTAAAATTCGAACAGACCTTTATTCCAGTGATCTTAAAGTGAATATTTTTTCTCGTGAACTACAAAGCATTTCTTTCGTTCTGGCTTTCATCACTACTAGACTTAAATACACCAAGGGATACAAGGATGTACCCCTTGAAAATATTAAAGGTGAACTCAAATGAGACACGGTAACTCATAATAGCAGTAATATGAGTTACGTGAATCAAGGAAGGTCGTAGATCATAATACCTATACCGAAAAACAAATTTAGTAATGTGCAAAAACTAAAGAAAAAATGTAATGTGATGAAGTAAATAACGAAGATAAAAAAAAGAGTTGTTGAATCAAGTTTTGGTAGATTACTGCGGAGAAGATAAATTAAAACAGGATGTGTTATATCCTGTAAATAATACAATTCTCGCCACATGTAGTTTCGTAAAAACAGTCGGTTACGCATTAAAATATTCGCAACCAACTGTTGCTACTGGTGATTCTGTCTCTACTGATATTGATTATATAATTTATCTAAAGTGATGTATTACCTTAATTCAAGGTTATACCAACAACGATTCAACAACAACAACAACAACAACAACAACAATAATAATAATAATAATAATAATAATAATAATAATAATATAATGATATAATAATAATAATAATAATAATAATAATAATAATAATAATAATAATAATAATAATAATAATAATAATAACGTTCGATTCATAAAAAAACTTGAACTCGGTGTGGCAAAATGTCGCTCGAGTGATATCTCCCAGGCGGAGAGATCCATGAAATCTTTAAATGGTGGAGAAATTGAGATACAAACACATTATCGTTGAAGTTATCCGCAAATAGAATGTTCAAACCAATAATGTAACTCTGTGGTCAATTTAAAGGGGAATTTATCTAAGATTTCAAGCTCGAGTAAGAATGTTTCTTCAAAGGTATTGTATTTAACGGAACAGGAAGCTTATTCTGACAGGAAGTAGATTTGTATAACCTGGGTCCCTGCTTATGTTACTTCAACATGAAGGTGCTTTCAATCAGAATAATAAAAAGAAGAATCGTTGTAAATACTACTCTTTTGTCCGGGGATGTCCGGGGACGATTACGTTATTTTCATGTTTAAAACCAAAAAAGGAAAAATATCGCATTTATTTCAGTGCAGGCATGGAACATATTGATATTACAGGATTTACGGTATAAAAAATAAGCTACCGGTATTGTTATTTTGTGACGAATAAATAATTTACTTCGATACTTCGGAGGTAAAGTACACTATGTTACATTGATCTAATTTTACAGATAAGTTTAATATGTTTTAATAATAATAATTTTTCTCCTCTGAATGAAAATTAACATATTTTCATGATGAATATTGCGTACGATGAATAATTATGTCTTTAGGACATAGTTCACCATATATGCAGGTTGGAGTAATGAAATTGAAACAAGTATAAAAAGTGTCTCTTGGATATAGATGAAATGTATACACTTGTATCGAAACATGGAACACAGAGATGGGCACGAGTGTAACTTTTCTGTCAGTTACTGTTTCCTTTGAATCTTGTGCACCACTTTCATCGACGATTATTTTATTATACTTCGATTTAAACATAGCTGTACTTCAAGATCACGAGCTGGAAGGAGAACACTGTCATCCAATCGGGAGCTTCGTTAGAACTTAAATTTTTGGTATTGGAGCTCCCGATTAGATAACAATGTCACCCTCTCCTTCCAACTCGTGACCTTGAAATGCAACTATGTTTAAATCAAAGATGCTTAATTGTATATGCAGCAGGTTGCTTTACACGTCTACTGCCACAATAATCAAGAAAATGACGAACCTTCTGGCCCAGCCCTTTTTAATTGTCTGTAGTATAGAGATGGGATCTTTACCAGATATCAGGTCATGAGAATAAACACTCGATTCACCTAGGTGCATGCCAAAATTATATTCTAGTGTTTCAGACGAATATGTTAAGCTCCCTTTACGTAACCCTGATTTGAGAAGCAAACGCTTCTCTTCACGGCTATTGAAATTTATCATGACTGAGAACCAACTGTTGATGCTCAAAGCCAATGAGCATCATGTTATGCTTCTCACTGCAGCCAACAGGTTAACCCTTCAGGCGTGAATTTAAATTTGCTGCCCATCTTCGCCGCCGTCAGCTGCTACAGCGTGACTTTTAAATTTACCGAAGTTACAATTCAGTTTTCGTCTATGTTAAAATTATATATCTTCTAAACTATTAAAGGAAATTTTCAGAAAAAAATGTGATATCTAGATGAAAGTGTGTTCTTTCATTTAGTTTATTAATAAAATCACAAATAATATGCACATGATACTCAAAAATAAACAAATCATATCTTTCCGAGAGCGGTGTACCTCAAAGCAAATAACAATAGAAAAAGGGTGTCCAACACAAGCTTTGCAACAATATGATGTTTATTTTCTATTATTGTTGTTATAACACACTACTCATTTCTTTAGACAAACGTCTGGTTTTAGTACCCGAATTTACATCTGAATAATTTATTTAGTCAATCGTCATTTTAGTACTACCACAGAAAATTATACGCCAGCAACCACAATATCGTTCTTAAAAAATCTACAGCTGATGTGAACACATGAAGAAGCTAAGATACCACATTGAACTGCTAGCTTGCGATCACTTCGCAAAATATGTTGAGTAACCCTGACGATGTATTCAAAGCATGAACAGCATATTCCGTCGTACACGCTACAGAGTGATCCCATGAAGGACGCCATAAGCCGTCGTACAAGCCTGAGGGGTCAATTGTACGAGATGCGTGACTTTTCTTGTGGTTAGGCGGAAGAGCAGGCCCTATGGCCTGAGCCTCGCCATTAATAAAGACATTATTATTATTATTATTATTATTATTATTATTATTATTATTATTATTATTATTATTATTATTATTACGTTATTACTTTTCTTGCGCGCCGTCGAAGTGGAACGGAGTTGCCGCCCACTGTGCGCGGGCTGCGCCGGCGGAGGCGGAACCGCGGTGACCGCTGGGTCTCCGGTCTTCCTACCCGGCCGGCCGGCCGGCCGCACCGCTTGCGCCGCGCTACGCGGGAGCCTTCGCCGGGGTCTGCGCAAGGTTCCCGTGAAACCTTGCCCCCTAAAGCACCGCGCCGAGCCGCGCCGCAGCAACGCCAACAGGAATACGCTTCAGGAAAATTCCAGACTCACGCGTGGGCCAGGGACGGGCTGGGTATTCTCGAAGCCTCGTCTTCCACCTAAAATCTCCCTCTTCCGTGGGTATCTAGGTACTCCGAATGATAAACTGGCAAAGGGAAGGGAGGGGATGAATTTATGCAAGACATGGTCCAGGAAAATTGAAAACTCACACATGGGCCAGGGACGGACTGGGTATTCTCGAAGCCTCGACTTCCACCTAAAACCTTCCTCTTCCGAGGGTATCTAAGTACTCCGAAGGATAAACTGGCAAAGGGAAGGGAGGGGATGTGTTTATGCAAGACATGGTCCAGGAAAATTGAAAACTCATACATGGGCCAGGGACGGACTGGGTATTCTCGAAGCCTGGACTTCCATCTGAAGCCTCTCTATTCCGTGGACATCTATGTACTCTGCAGAGTCTAGTAAAAGGAAGGGAAGGGATGATTTTTATGCAAGAGATGGTCCAGAGAAATTGCAAACTCACACGTGGGTCAGGGACGGGCTGGGTATTCTGGTAGCCTGGACTTCCGTGGAGGCCTTAGTGCTCTGAAGGCCCTGGCAAAGCGAAGGAATAGTTTTGTATAAGAGGTTACCCAAGAAATTTCTAAACCCACGTATGGGCCAAGGACGGACGGGGTATTCTCGAAGCCTGGTCTTTCGTGGACGTCTTAGTGTCCTGAAGAGCCTGGCAAAGGGAAAGGATGCGTTTTGTCCAAGAGGTCGCCCAGGAAATTTCCAAACTCAAGTATGGTTCAGGAACCTACGGAATTCTCGAAGACTGCACTTCCGAAACTATTCGGTGATGCCCTGTTCGGAACCGAAACTATTCGGTTGTGCCCTGAAGAACTTGGCAAAAGAAATAAATGAATAATTTTATGTCACAGTAAACTAAGAAAAAGTTTATACTTACGTTCGGACTAGGTACTGGTGGATGATTCTCGAAACCCGAATTTCTGTAAGTATTCCGCGGAGCTCTGAGCATTCCGAAGGAAAGAGATGACTCAGGAAAATCCCAGACTCGCTCATAGGCCAGAGACTGATGGGGTATTATCGAAGCCTACACTTCCATGGTGACCCTAATGCCCCGTAAGTGTCTGATAAATGGAACGGATGATTTTATGCAAAAGAGGGTCCAGAAAAATTTCACTCACGTATGGGCTAGGGGCTGGAAAGCGATTCTCAAAGCATGAACTTTAGTAACTCTCCCCAGGAACTCTTAGTTCCAACGCCTAACCAAGGTAAGGGGATCTTGTGCAAGCGATGGCACAGGAAAATTATATTCTCCTTCATGGATGAAGGGCTTGAAGGTTATATTACAAATGTGGACTTCCGAATTTACCCCTTGGAGCCCATTATTTTACAACAGAAGTGGCAAAGGGAAAAAAAAGATTCTGCGCAAGAGATGTCAGGGTCGAAGGGCTTCGTGGGAGAGTGGACATGACTTTATGAAACGGATACAATTAGCTAACGAACTATAACCATGCAAACTACGAATATTTTCATTCGTTACTTCACAGACACTAATAATTACATTGGCTGTGTAATTATTATACAGACAATAATTACATCCGACGGAAAAACCTAGAACAAGGAAATCTGCCAAACCAAGATATATACATCAACGATAATTAGAGATATGTAACTATGAATCCTACGTAACTGATTCGTATCGGGATCGACTCAGGGGTAAATGACGCGTTTTTGCCATATGCCATATGCATATTTCTGCGTATGAAGGGCTTGAGGAATGTAAAAGATCGAGGAAGTAAAAAAATAAATTACATTAACTACAACGAGCCTTCCGCTATACGTAAATGTAAATATCTCGATTTTGGTGAAAGTGTGGCTTATGTCTTCTTGGTATACATGAAGTAGTATAAAAACTTCAAGATGTACTAATATCAATATTGTGTCATTACAAACAGCGTGAGGTTTGCTTTGTCTGATGTGGCTTATCGTAGCCACCAAAAGCGTATCGTTACCAAAAGCCCTTCACATTATGCGCATCGTTTTCCCTTCAGTAAAAGTTTTACATTTCAAGGCGTATCGTACTGATTTGAAAATCATCTAAACATCAAATTTCTTTAAAATATATTGCTTGTCGAAGTTAAGACTCTTCAATAATTATCATGCACTCATTTCTACGAGCTGTTCAGTTCTATGCAGTGATCCCAACTGATAACAATTGGGATTATTTGTGTATGTTAAAATTATAATCAATCCGCTACAATGTAATCAGAGTAACATGAATCTATGTGAAAGCAAAACATTCCTAATATAATTTTTTGATATTTCCGATAGAAATGAAAATAAAAAACATAGGTACTCAAAATAATTTAACGAAACAAAATGTACAAATATACAAGGTTATAATACGAATATAAACGAAATACTAATAGCTCTTTTGAGTTATTTTACTTATTCAAAATCCTATAACTAGCTGTGACAATCTGGCTTGATATGATGGAAGTAGCAAAAAGCCAGTCAACTTCTGAACTTCATAGAGTTAATAAAACTAATAGAATGCACTAACTGATAATGAGTACTCAGTAAACAATTAAAAAATGGACGCAATTATGGCGACGTATGTGATTCTGTGTTTTTTTACTAGGAATACACCGCTTTCAACACAGAATCACATGTATATGGTGGTCAACCTTTCGTGCAGCACAGTTTGCCAAACAACCTCCCATGTGTAACGACAAGAAACATTTCCGGATCATTAGTAGTATATCTAGCAAAAATTACATGTCATTCTGTAGTCAGAAGAAGCGGAAGCGTTTAGCCAGTCAATCTGCTCTCTTCGTTTATAATGGTCTTAAAGTGATTACGAAAAATAAAGGTCACCTATTGGAACTCTTCACGGCCTCGAGTGTCAAATGAGAGGAAAATTACAAGCCACAAAATATGGTCAATTGGAGTCCTAACCCTTTTATTTTGACTTTCTCTTTGTAATACGAGAACTGCTTAGACTGCTCGGGCTTGATACTCGACAATGTCGCAGCAATACTTTCTCATTATAAACGAAAATAGTGGATGAAGAGAGGTGTAACTGCACTAGTAGTATGTTTAAGTAAACGAGGGGCGTTAAGAGCGATGACGTCATATTCGCTCTGAACTTGGCGCACGTTCTGAGCAATTAAATTTGTTCAAATAATTGTCACGCCGACCGGGATCCGAACCCTGGTCTCCTGTTACTCTAACCACTAAGCTACCGAGACGGCCAACTCTTTGGACAGAGTCTTAGGCCTTCTATACAGCCAGTTGTCACCATCCTGTCCAAGACGGTGACAGGGTGATGATAATATGTTCTGGACAATATTAATTTTAGTGAGCCTTGCCATGCATATTAAGTGCATACATATTCAACGAAGTTGATAAAACAATGCCAACCTCTCGTACTTCCTAGTAAATGTGGAGATACATCAGATATAATATAAAATTTATAAATCTCGGAAGATGGAAAGCCAATTACTCCTCATTCAAAAGAGATTTGGTTGCTGGCTTTTCAGAACGGGTGAATACAACTGACGTTCATATTTTTTTTCACATTTGTACCTAAAATACACTAAATATGTTTTACATTTATACATTTGATTCATTCATGATAAATATGTTGTGTAATTCCATTACTCAATGTGTGTCAAACCAACATTCTTGTGGCTGTACGTATTCATGTTGAAGTCGTTGCATGTGAAAGACAATACAAATATTTCACATTTCCATTATAATTAAGATAATATTCCCAAATTTAAGTAATTGTACTTCAATTAGTATCTCTAAGCAAAAGAAGTAATTTTGTTCATAAATATACTAAATTGATATTTTACTTAATCTGCGATGTGCGTTATTTTGTGTCCATAGTGTCCAAACACGACATTTACCTCTTTCCAGAGTTCTGATAGATGGATTTTGAATGTATTTTGGATGGATGGATAGATAGATGGAAGTTTTCATTACACACATGTAATTATTATAGTGAATTTCAACAATTGTTTGTGGAATTAAAGAGTATATATCATTTACTAAACAAACTTTTTTCTCAAGTTCTCTTGTGCAAGTTGCGGGTAGGGTGCGACTAAAGGGAGTTTTTGTCAACAATACTATAAAAGCAAATCTGCAGGCCGTCCGCTGATGTAAATAATTTTCTATTAAACTGGAACGAAATTTTCTGGTTTTCCTGTTGCTAATTATTATTTTATTCATAATTAAATTGTGCGTAGTAAAAGAGTGTGGTACGGGTTCTGAAACTCAAGAAAACGTGTGCAGATGAGTCTTCAACCACATATGTCGTACAGGTTTTAGAGTTTTTATGGTAAAAAAATCAATTAAGTAATAGAAGATGAGAAGAATTAAAACATTAATATTTCTTTTCGAATATCACATATTTTTAAATATTGTATAAATAAGCTGTGACACATACTTTGCAACATTATAGAAGAATAGATCAACTTCTCAGTCATCCGTATCGTTCACAAACGTCTTGTGAAACACAGCGGAAGGGCTATCAACAGTCACGACTATTACCTCAGAAGCAGACTTCTTTCTTAAAAGAGCTAGTAAAGTTGTTTATTTCAACGTCTTACACAATGATCGTTTGTAACACGTTCTCGTTAATGAACCGGGGAAGAGTCTTCAGGATGATTCTTCCTTTGAGTAATAAAAATTGGAAATTTCATGTATAAAAATTGATTATTTTCATGAATCATATGATGTGATATATTTTATATGGTATTCTCTCATGATAGAATCATGATCGTAAGAATCAGTATCTCTGGAAGACTATGTATAATGTGAATTACATGTCAAGTCTCTCTTACAATCTTACGAAACTTCTATCTTGTACTTAAAAATGATCTTGATCTCATTTCAATATAAGGTGAACGAGCTGGAAGCTATAGTAGCTGAGTCACGTCTATTCTATAGCTCACGCCTTAGGGATCAGCCCGTGTGTTGAGCTCAACTAGTATTGTAGTTTTTCAAATTTCTTTGAGCCTCTAGTTTATTTTTTTCATTTGCATTGAGTGCTGCGATCTATAGACAATGTCAACACAGTCAATATATAAATAATTTCGTATTCCTAGTGGTTTCAAAAGCAAGTCATTTCTCTGCACATGAAGAGTTTACAAGTTACTGAATGAAAATAGAGCTTTACCACCATGGACTTGTTTATTATATATGGAATCCATTAAAAAATATGTTAGGAATGAAGCAAATGAAAATAATTTTCTTATACCCTTGTTGGCTTCCACATTTTTAAACCCATTTTTTTAGATATATATTTCTCGGGAGGTTCAGTAACAAATCATCTGCAGCATATTGCATATTCTTAATTAATAGTACATGAAAGTTGAGAGAAGTTTTTCCCTATCTTTGAATTCGAAAAACTACACTTAATTTTTGCATCTTTTTTTCGTGAGGAAGGCATTATTGTGATAATTATTACGATCGCACTTGTACTATGATGCCTTAACATTTAGGGTTAATGTACTACTTTGGATTCTTTTTATATCGCACAACATCGCGATTTCGATAAAATATTCGGCAAAACATCTGGATTCGGCGACTACAAAGGCAGGAAAGTGAAGAGCTGGAATCCGATCTTTGAAACTCCTTGACCATCGTCATAATGAAGGGTTTGCGTCACACTGCTTGCGTAGCGAAACGCAACTAACGAAAACATCTTTATCGGTGTTCGGATGAATCGAGACGAAACCTGTGCTCGGCGGAGGCATCCGAACGAACCAGGTATCTTCGGTGTGTGCACGTTCAGGCGATGGTCAGATAATGACCCCGATAACGCGACGGTAGTTAATGGCCTCAAGATATCGGCTTTCCCGTACTTGTTCACAAATGAGCTTGAATTAGTCGAACGCCGGCGCCAGATACGTACTCAAACTCTTTTCTTCGCAGAGAATGCTGATTTCCAAGAAGGCGTTTAACATGCGCATTGGACCCAAAGGCGTTTTCTGGAAGTAAATTTGTGACCATGCGTTCCTTCTTTTCCTTGGTGTGATTGGCTGACTGGGAGAAGTGGCTCAGTGCATCACCTGATGTCACTAGAGAGCATCTCAACGGGAGGTCCTATGTTCCAGTCCCGACGGTGGCAGGATTTTCGACACTAGCCTGTCAGCTAGGTCGAATTCAGTCGCTGTCTGGAGGAGAATTCTAGCGGCCGGCTGCTCTGATCGGTAGTTTTCCGTGGTTTCTCCGATCAACACCACGCGAATACCGGAGCAGTACCCTAACAAATGGGCCACGGAACGCTCGCGATCTTTCCTTCCTCTTTCTTGTCCAATTCTCATCCCTTACACACACACACTAACATGCACTACTCTACCACATATGACGGGAGATCGGTCGGGAGCCTAGAGCTTGTCCCTGCTGGGGCGGTGCACTGGTGGGAGGAGATACCTGATTGTGGGAAATCCTGCTGGCCCTACCGAGGGCGTCGGATCGCCATCCAGCAGGGGAAGATCACCCCCACCTCCCTATGAAAAAACATGCACTACACGTACAGGACTAATGACCAAAGTAATTGACGCACCCGGAATCACAACCAATCACGACCTGCGTCGACCGTGGAAGTGTTGGTAGCTTCATCCAAGTACCTAAGGGGCATTCGATCCGCATATATGAACCGCTCGTATAATATTCTCTCGGATAATAGGCTAAATAAGGCCAGTTGTTTTGAAGTCTTCGCGGTGATAAATGTGTTCCGCTTTATCAACACCTAAACATCTCTATTCTTTACCAAGTAGTTCAGAGTTTTTACTTTCAAGCACAGCGTGAAAGACGATAGCAAAGCAAGACACTTTTCTTTAATGGTATCATTCATAACTATTATTTAATGTATTAGTGCTTCCTCCACCCTAGCTTCAAATCACAATCGTCCAAGCGGTTAGAACATCTGTCACTTGTGGTGTGAACTGATTGTTGTTGCATGTTCGTGAGTTGGTGTTCCTCTGCGAAATTGAATGCCCATCTCTGGTGTCAAGTTTTATTGCACTGACCACATGTGTCAATGTCCAACGTATCGGCCGCGGAATGCTCATTGTAAATGTAACACAATTTTCTTTTCTCTTCATAATACGACTGTGGAGAATCTAGGTCTTGTGTTTGCAGCAGCAGTCTTTAATTTTTTATCCTTCCTGAATGTCTCTGAGACTGCCATTCAATTACTGGGCTGTCTTAAGCTCTACCGCCTTTTCCTGAAAAACCGCGTCATCAATTTTCTTTTCGTTAATGAGAGGTATTCTCGTATTCCCCTTCTCTAAAAATAACTTAGGCACTCTTCTAAACTACTACTTAGACCATAAGAGATAATTAAGTTTTGCCAAAGTTTATTATAAGTTATTGTTACACTTTAGGTTCGGCGTCCTTAACAAAATTCGTTAACTACGTGAAGTCACGAAGATTAAGTAAATTCGAGACATAGCGGGTTCCTAGTTGGGTGACCGACTAGGAACCCCGGGATCTAACGGTGTTGAGGCCAATTGCCCTTTACGTGTCATAAAATGGCTAAATTCAAATACAAAAATTGTAACTCTAAAGTTTAGATAAGTCCTCCATTTTCTGCTTATTGCCTGGATCTGTGCCTCTCCAGGGGAAGAGACTCCTATAAAATTAACTACTCAATACATCGCTAAATTTGAATGCTAATATGTTAAGCAGTGTTAAACCTAATCCTATTCTAGATACTCACTACCCTCATGGTTAAAACGAACAATTTAAGGAAACTGATTAATCATTCCGATGGTTGATTTTCATTGAGACAGCTCCCCTTACAGCCATGTCTTCTCCCCTTACAGTTAACTCTCCTGGCAGCCACCCCTTCCCATGAAATTCTCAAAATAATCTATAAACTAAAAAATAAATATTTGACAGGTTAAGATGAATTTACAGATTGTTTGTCAGAGATCTATGTGCCTGTCATTATACAACCATTAACTCCCATATTTAATGCATCTTTATGCACCAGGACTATTCCTGATATTTTCAAAACAGATGAGATGAAGTCGCTCTTCAAAAGACAGGCAAGAGAAATTAAATTCAAAATGAAGGGCCAATAATGGCATTACATTAAGGCGCATTACAAAATGAAGAGATCTCCACGCTTTCCCTACAACAAAATTAACGTGACTTTTCCAGCTTAATTTACTATATATGAAAATAATACGCCCTCGACGATTTGAAATAGAAGAACCGGTCTTTTTCGGGTGATATGAATATTCTTTGCAATAAAGACACCGTAAATAGTATTATAACAGATGTTTCAAATTGATTCCGTAATAACAAATTAATACTAAACGAAGAAAAAACAGTTTAAATGCATTTTTTCATTTCTAATAAACAATTGCACACACTATTGAAAATGAACGATGTGCAATTGACAAATGTAACACAATTTTTAGACCTCTCAATTTAGTCAAACCTCAACATTTAAATAAAATGAACCCAAAATTTAACACGGTTCATTATGCTATGCGTTCAGAATTCTTTCAAATTCAGTCAGACTTTGTACAGCTCCTTGTGTACATTTCGCGAATGTTCATTCCCGCCTGAAATATGTCATAATATTCTGGAGGAACACATCCTACAGCTTCCAGAATTTTAGATTACTAAAACGAATTGTATGAATAATAAGCCCACACACGTAGTTCTTGCAAGCTCTCTTTATTAAGCTAGGACTCCTACCATTACCATTAAACCGTTGATTTACGAATCAGTGTTTTTGTAAAAAATGACCAAAAAATGACCGTAAAAATGACGGCAACATATTTTCAGCAAATACCGATGTCTATAACAATAACACTCGACGTAGTAATCATATTCATCGGATGTCAATATCAACAGCTCACTACAGAAAATTCACATTCAATACATGTACTACATTATTTTATAACACATTTCCAGATGACATTTAACGATTAAAATCGATACAAAAGTTGGAGATCCAAGTAAAATCCTTTTTGTTGCATAACTGTTTCTATACAATTAGAGACTATACCGAGCATCAAAAAGGAAATTATTACTAATTTTAACAATGATATTTAATGTATTATTTACCATTTGTACTGTACAACTCTAAACAATCAGTAACTATTGTACACGTAACCTATTGTATCTCAGCTTGTGAGTCTATGACCCCCATCTCGATCAGGGTTTTCGTCCAGTTTATTTAATCCCTTGATCCAATACTGAGATGAATCCTTGTCTTGCTTCTGAACATAAATGTAACTTCATTATCTGTGCACGTCGTCTAGAGTTCTGTGGAAAATATAGTTTTTCAAATTATTGTTTTCCATGTTGTCATGGCAGAAGTATATTCTTTCGCCAAGGACATGATGAGGGAGAAGAACCCAAATCTATATCTCATTTGCCTTTGAAAATAGTTTTTATTACACTGGAGCAAAGTTTTCTTATCAATTCGCAAACGTTAAATTCCATCTGTATTCAGAATTCAACTAGTATATGGGTTAGGGTTAGGGATCACAGAATTTAAGGCAACGTGCACAGTGATTACGTCTCCCCATTGTACATCATATACAGTTTTTAACTGTCTTTGACGTTAAATAAATAAATAAATTATATACCTTATAAACATGATTCCTTCCTCATGATATACCTTACTAACATGATTCTATATTTTGTTCATATTTTCGGTATTACATATCTTTATCTATTTCAGGAATACCCCAGAGTGATAAGAATATCATAAGTTTTTTTTAACGTGAATATTAAATTATTGTCGGGTTATTTTTAGTTAATTGATACGAATGATAACATCTTAACACAGTGCTACATTTCGCCAATTCACTCTTTATCAATAATGCAATCAAATCATGTTCACACATTTGTTTAAAATGCACTTCCCCGACAGGTATCAGTAGATAACAATCGTTGGAAACGTGATTTCTTGAATGCTCTGGAGCTTCTTATTTTTTATACTAAATTCATTATGGATCAAAATTCTGATTGGCATATTACTTGCAACTTAAAATTAGGATGAATTCTTGAGCGATTGCTTTACATCAAGCTTTATACTTTCTATTTATTTTGCGTCTTGTTGTTTAGATTCATATATTTTCTTGAAACCTACGACTTATTTTCTCGTCCTTAGACCAAACTCTTCTCCCAAGTATATGATCAGAGTGTCTTACACAAGCACATTCTTTAGAAAGTAGAATGTAGATTATGTGATGGTAGAAGGCTGGAAGCGGTAATGATGGTGGTTAAAAGCATGTCGTCGACTTAAAAAATGTAAGATGTCCTAACATTCTGTTAAAGACAAATGATAATTGCCGAGATGTGTCAGTACAATCAAACAAATAAATTATTCTTAGCTAGTGCAAGGGGGGAATTGCATTCATTATCATTACGGTATAGTTTTATTACATGTTATTACTTGATTCGACCAGCGTAAATTTACATACAAACCTCATATCTTACATTTGTCTCGTTAAAACAGCGCAAGAGCGTCCCAAGTTCAAAAAAACAAATTTTACGACATTTCTTCAACAATGTTCATAAAATTGTCAAACAGTGGGGCGTACCTAATGTTTTTATTCCTCTAACTTATTCGGCATGCTTTGTTAGAGATTCGTTGTGAATTTATGCTCTGCACACGCCCTTTCTTAACGACACTAAAGTTTTAGATGTTGCTCCAGAAAGATTCCTGTTTTTTTTTAATTTAGTCGAAATATAGTTATGTAAGATCTAGAATATGGGAACGATATGAATTCAGTCTTCTTTTTCATTCTTCACTATTTCTATGTTCAAACTATTTATGTTCTACATAAATTACATAAAAGATAGTGTCATAAAAAATTCTTCAACTCCTCAGACTATTCTCTGTGTAAGCAAACCAGAGAAATTTTGGCTGAATGCGGATGAAAAATTGTTTAATGCCTACATATTATGTAAAACAAATGCCAACATTGAGCAGTTTTATAATGCTTAGAAACATGCTTATTCTATAGTACATTCCATGCTCTACAGATCGAAAGAAGCTATGTAAAATTTTAATAATATCATGATATATATTACCATTTTTACATTTTTCATATTTCTCATTTTAAAAAATTAGCAACTAAAATTCTTTTGTTATACATATTCTTATATTAATATTCTAAAAATATTTATTGTGGTAAAACCGTTTATAGAAATAACATTAATTCTTTCCAGAAATGAAAATAGGCAGACGAGAATGCGCAGTGTATGAAGATTCAAGATGGTGTGTCGACAAATTACAGAAAGAATCTAGCTGAAGACTTCAAGCGTTTTGTGACCTCTCCTTAAATCTTAAAACTGCAGAAATAATGCCATTTGATATATTTTTGTAACAAAGAAATGATAAATCGATTATGAAGAAGTTTGTACCATTTTTTATATTTTTATTATTCCTTTATATTATTTTATTTGCATTAATAATGTATTGACTTTTTCTATTATTTCTTAATTAAAGTTTGGCTTGAGTTACTCATCACGGAACCAATAAAGATAGAATGAACATAAGATATTATTATTTAATCATGGACAGTTCACTGGTACATAAAAAGAAATCACACATATCAAAACATGAAAAATAATAATAAATAATATAGTTTAACTGTATGTTAATAAACAATATTAATAGTCATAATAGAAACAATAAACTAATGGCCATTTATGTGTATAATTGAAGGTAATCTTACAAGAACCAAACTAGTCCAAATTCGATATTTTTCAGAGGGCACCAAAAAATTCATAATGTAGTATGAGTGCATGGCACTGAATTTACGAGCTTTCCCAATCTTATATCTTTCAAAGTGTCACTTGCCGAAAGGAAATTTCCCAGCAGATAGCGCCAGTTGTAGGAAACAACTTGGTGAAATATCTCGAAATTTGGTATTTTGGACTTGTTTGGTTCTTGGAAGAAACCCCTCAATTTAGAAAAACTGAAGTATTAGTACAGGGGGAACATGAGATTCTTAAAGCACCCTGGAAATATTGAAAGGGACCCCTAACCTAACGTAATAAAACGTTTCATTTCCATAAATTCTCAAATACCCTAATCCTTAATTTTCCATTTTAAAACGGACACTACTGGTTGATTGATTGATTATTTGTTCGGGTCGCGTCAACTTCTAAAGTCATTAGTCTCGTAAGTGTAGTGAATGTTTTATCGCGGATGTGGCGGTGATCTCCTGCTGGATGGCAAGATCCGATGCCGCCCTTCACGTCGGCTAGAGAGTTTTCCACAACCAGGTATCTACCACCAGCAGGGTACCGCGTCAGTCGGGACAAGCTCTACGCTCCCGACAGGCATGGTAGTGTAGGGCATGCAAGTGTAGCAAGTGTGTTGTAAATAAGCTGTGAGGATAGGACAAGGAAGAGGAAAGAAAGATCGCACGCAGTCCATGGCCATTTTTGTTTGAGTTCTGCTCCGGCATTCGCCTGGTGTTGATCGGAGAAACCACTGAGAACTATCGATCAGAGAAGAAGCGGCTGGTGTCGAAAACACTGCCACCGTCGGGACTCGATCCCTAGGGCATCCCGGTCAAAGGCACTGCATTGTAATCAATTGATGCCCTGAGCCACCTAAGCTGGTTACTTTGGGAAATTGTTATCAATTTGGGGTGGATCTGTCAAATACATCAGGCAACCATGTAAATGGTTCATATTTTTATAGTTATAATTTCGTTTTCCTAGTATGTTTTATTAACTTTCTCATACTAGTAAAATATGTTGCATGTGTATAAAACAATTCAGAGGAAAAAATATCCCAGAAATGTAGTTACCCTCTCTAGTTTTAGGCTGCGCAGGTCTGTGACAGATAACCAAAGATTAATGATTTTATGGCCTAATTACTTCCCACAAATTTCCTGACCAATAAGCAAAAAATGAGTAAAACAGGTAACTGGAGTCTGGCGGTGGTACTGTCATTAACTTTGAGTGATTCTAGTGAATACATTAAGGCCTTCGAAATGACACCCGTTACCAAAGGAACTACGGGAACAGTCTTCGTCTCCTGGATATTTCTTCAAGATTTGGTCAGTTCTTTGTACTTCAACTTTTACTGACGTAAGATTCCTGGTATCCTCAACTCAACCCATACATTCTACAATTCCATACATTCTTTTTGTTCTTGTCCCAGAGTTGTTATTTTTATATTATTATTATTATTAGTGTATCGAGCTATTTAATATCTCTAATAATAATTACCTATTTATATGAGAAGCAAGTTAATATTAGAACTAAATCTCTATTCTCATAATTTTGGATCTGAAGAGCGTAAATATTTGTTTCTGATAGCATACAGTTAATACATTAATTTTTTCAACAATTTTTAATACATCATTTTCTTATAATAATCACTTTTAAAAGTGTTTATCTGTTTTGCCCCTTTTAAATAAAAAATAACGTTAAATGGTTCTAAATAGATTTAAAAAGTTGTGTAATATATCATTAGTATTTGAAACATCATACTATATTCTTTATTGAGATCTTTTAAAAAATCATGTGCTTCGTGATTTTACCTTTCACTGCTCTACTGAACTGAACTTTGTTACAAACTCTGCATATCCATCCGCGATATGCACGGATTGAACCGGTACAAACCGTCTGCATCTCACGGCAATGACGTGACTATCTACATCTCTATATTAACATCAATCTGGGAATTTTCATCAAGATTACCCGACATCTTATCATCGTTTCTACTCAACAGATGGTTATTTTTGACGAATGCGAATCTCTCAATACTTGCAACTGAAAATCCTTCCTGAAAATAATACTATGTTTCCCCCTCAAAATTACAATCAAACGAAGAAATCACGTGAGAAACTTTCATGTCACCTGCTGATGAACTATAAATTGATGTGAGATGTTATCATGAGAAACGATGCCACTCTAATAATAGGTGATAATTAATACTTAAATGCACATTCCTGGGAAATGACAAGAGGGACAAACCTGTTGCTGAAGCATAAACATAAAAATTGTACAATATAACTCAATACTATTTAATCGAATTCCGTCACGTCACAGAGATTTGAATACGCAAAGAATTCAACAAAATTTTGGGAATATTGATTATATATTCTCATTACATTTCATGTTAGATAAATAAATGATAATTGCTTATTTTGTTTTCGTAAAACTTTATTTTCCAGTCCCTCTTTAAGGCCAATTCTTTCAGCTTTGTTTCCACTATAAGGATGTCCGTTGAGCAGGAACAAAGGAGAGTATTTGTTCAAATCCGGGAGCGCATTGACGCATCCAGCCAGGATTTGTGAAAGAAACACCACGCGACAATCCAAGGGAGTACGGATATGACTAACAAAAACTAGTTCAAACTGGCTTTTGCTGTTCTCTGTAGTTGCGTGATGTTTTGAAAGGTTGCTTGTTTCCAGGTAGATAACTCTCAGAACACATCTACGTAATCTTAGAAAAATATGAAAAAACATTTTTTTCATTTATTTTAGTCTCTTTTGTTACACTTTCTGTTCGTGAATTTCTTGCGAAAATTTATCTGGTTTATTTCATAATGGTTCCTTTGAAAAAAGTATCCATTGCTACACTTTTGTCGTTTTGTTTCTTGTTTTCACTTTTTATTGCTAGTCATGAATGAAAGTTCAATCAATGTTATGGATAAGAAAAATAATTAATATAAGTAATAACCTAAAGTTAATAGATTTTATTAAATATTAATAATAATTGTTAGAATTAAGCTTGTGCTCAGGAAAAAGGAAGAAAACAAATTATGCACAAGGTCTTCCAGCTACTAAACAACAACCGCCATATAAGGGAAGGACACAAACATAAGACGCTAAAAAACAAAAGGATAAAGGGATAATAGTGGTATTTATAAACCGGGTTAAAATAAACGGAAATATTTTAAACGTATAAAGATTTATCCACAAGAGATTAAAAACAATGCAGAAATGATGAGGGAAAATATGATAAAGATAGCCCTGAAGGTGAGAGACGAGGTGTCAAAAAACAATTACGTGTATCGGAGGCAAGCAAACAACGCGGCTTTCCAAGCGCTCGCCTTGGCGAGTGGGCGGCGGTGGTGGGGGGCCACGCGCCGCGGGAGGGGGCCGCGGGGGGCCCCGCGCCACGCGCGCTGCAAAGCGCCGCTCCGGGCGGGCGGCGGGCGTTTGGCAGGCGGGCGGGCGGTTCCGGCGTTCTCCGGAAGCTCCTCTG
This sequence comes from Teleogryllus occipitalis, assembly GCA_011170035.1. Classification (NCBI taxonomy): domain Eukaryota; kingdom Metazoa; phylum Arthropoda; class Insecta; order Orthoptera; family Gryllidae; genus Teleogryllus; species Teleogryllus occipitalis. The sequence continues at coordinate 58,794 of BLKR01000220.1, read as the reverse complement.
GGCCCCGCCCGCGACCTTACCACTTGGCGGGCGCGACCTTCGGGGGGGCAGCGCAGTCGGGCGGGAGGCATCGGAGACCGCGACGCGGGGCCACGCGGCGAACGCGGCGAGCGCGGCGCGCGCCCTGGCGGCGGCGGCCGAGGAGGAGGAGGTGGAGGAGGGGGGAGGGTCGCCGACGAGACTACCCCTGGAGCGCGGACCCGCGGGAGCCAGACCACGCGGCGCAGCCGACCGATCGCAACAGCAGCAGCAGCGGCGACTGCCAACACCAGAACCTCCTGCACGCATCCTCTGCGCCGAGATACTCGTTCCACGCGGACATCACAGCGCCGGTCTGCATCCCTCACAGGTGAGTGTGACCCCGGTGCGGCCGGCCTGGGCCTGCCCTCGAACGGCTCTGGCCCTTGGACACGAGCGTTGTAATAATGCGCCCAGGCGGTGGGCGTTTGGACAGTGATTTCGGAATTGTTTTGAAGTGCTGGAATAAGTGGAACGTGTCTCGTCAGTAGACATTTACCACACAACTACAACACATAAGAAATTTTACTCTACTACATGCCCTAAGGTAGGCATGGCCAACATAAGGACCGGGATAGTGAATTTGTGCGACCCGCGATTAACATTCCTAAATTTAGTGTACAAAATTACTTGCAATTATTTATAAACAAATTACGTGATACAATTTTGTTTACTGCAAGGCATCTTTTTCTGCATTTAATATTCTTTAATTTTAATATTTTGTCCGGCCTGTGAAATGTTTCTTTTTAATCTGGTTTTGGAGCCAAAATGGTTGGCCACGCCTGACTTAAGGAATGATGATCATTGTATAATATGTGACTGAATAAATGGGATTAATTTTCGTTGGATTCCATTGATTTGGAACGCTACTGACAAATAACCATTCGTGTTTAATTTCATATTCGGATTTTCCTTAGTAGTTACTTCAGTTTCTTATTTTCTCCAATTGCAACTTACAACGTATAATTTTATTCAACGACTTACACTTACCAACTGGTCACTTAAATACAGTTTACTTTTTGCTCATTTTCTTCTTTCTCATTAGTTTTCTCTTGAGATCCCTATTCAGACTATTAATTTAAATTCTTTTCTTTCTACATTGCGAAGTTGTTGTTATGTAAACGATATGAGTTCTATAACATATTTTATCTTACATTGCGCTTGCTCACTTACGGTTAGTGCGATGTAAATATGAACAATGAACATTGTTAGTCATCACCTTCATTGTTCTATGCTAGAAACCACAAAAGACACTACTTCAATACTAAGCATTAATCTTTCTGGAAAGTCTTTGAAAGGGCCGTTTGTCATACTTGCGGAAAAACAGGTTTTCTGAGTGACGAAACAATTTGTTACACTTGACTGGTCTTGGGCAACTCAAAACAAATATACGTTACGCGTAAATATATTATACAAATTCGTAATAAATAGCATCGCCATACGGAAATAAGTTGATAGACATTTCAGACGTCTCAAGTTGACTCAAATTAGAGATAAATTATTTAAGTGTAATAAGAGTGTGTGTGTATATATTCGTGGGAGATAAATTCTAATTTATTCTTTTATCAATATTATTTAATATTCGGTGGTATACGATAATAAACGGTAATAAAACCATAATCCGTGATTTCCTTAGAAATATAAATAAAGTGAACTAGCACGCCTAGAAAGTAAACAGTGACCAATATAAAAGCACACCGGGAACGAGATCTGTACTGTGGCTTCATTTTGTTGAGACGCGGTTCTTACAACCGGACGTAAGCGATCCGTGGAAAAGAAATAGAGCACCGGTCTGCTATTGGCCGCGAGAGCCTCACCTCGCCAGTGCACCGCGCTCAGGCCGCCTTCGTTCACCAGACAGCCTTCTCTTCCGCAGCGCGCACAAAGAATCCGCCGCGAGCGCAACGTGCGTTTCCGTGCGTCTTGAGAAGTCGAAGTGACAGGTTGCGGAAAAATCCCTTCCGGGCGGCCTTCCTCTGCGGTAGCGGGCGTCGCGACGCCGCGAGCCCAGGCGTCGCCGCCGCCGCCGCCGTCGCATCACCGCCTCCACCGCTGCCATCGCCACCACGGCCTCTTTCGTCACCACGGCCTCTTCCATCACCACGGCCTCTTCCGTCACCACGGCCTCTTCCGTCACCACGGCCTCTTCCGTCACCACGGCCTCTTCCGTCACCACGGCCTCTTCCATCACCATGGCCTCTTCCGTCACCATGGTCTCTTCCACCACCACGGCCTCTTCCGTCACTACGGCCTCTTCCATCACCATGGCCTCTCCCGTCACCACGGCATCTTCCATCACCACGGCCTCTGTCATCACCGCTGCCACCACCACCACCGCTTCCCCCATCGCCAGCATCTCCACCACCGTCCTCTAGTGTTGTGGTCGGCGCCTCACGGTCGCCCTCGGCGCGGCGCGGAGCAGCCCGCCTCCTCCGCTTCCGGCTCGCCTCCGGGCGGAAGTGCGCGCTGCAACTCCGGCAACGCCCGGCGCCGCGACACGACCACGCCGCGTCCTTTCCAGCACGCGGCGCCGCGGTCGCCCAGTTCGCGTGGGTGTTGCCGCGACGGGGAGATGGTGGGTCGGTGCACCGTTTGGAGGTCGAATGTTTGATCCTATCCTTCGTCGCGGCCGAGATTGGATGCAGGGGCGAAGAACGGTGTATGTTTTAGATAGTGGAAAAACACTTCTGCGGTATCTTTCGGAAGAAAGTAATTACGGGTCAGTGTCATTAAATCATGGAATGTTGGTATTGAGTGTATGTTTCGGGACGTACACTTCAACACTACAGACTCGTAATCCTAATAATTCCATTTGGTAGAAAATTTGATTTGAAAACATTGGTATCCACGTTGAAAATACGCTTCTTTTGTCACTACTATACTATATTCATAATGCAGTAGTATGCCTACTACTTAATATGAATATTTTCATGTTCTCTATGCCCATGAATGTACAACTATGATGAATATCAAGAAAGTTTCAGTCCTTAATCTAACTATACCCATTTTAAGGAATGTTTTCGTAATATTTTACCCATCAAAAATAATGTGAAGACAATCCTCAATCGCTTGTAAATCTATCACTGAAAATGTCCCTTCAATCTGCACTTCTCGCTCATTGGGAAGGAAAGAAATTCAAAGTAAGAGTCTGTTGCTGCTTTATTTTAGGCAGCTGTGTTGTTATCAATTTGGTCTTGAAATGTTCCCATACATAAATTTAAAACTGCAATTTAGTTTTACTTTATTTCCATCTCCCTCATTAGACAACATTTTATTAATCTTGACATTTTCTCTGAAAATTTTCTTGATGTTTTCCTGCCGTCACGTCTGTTTCTTGTATTTTTTGATTCCAAGTATTTTGTTCTCCTACCTGGCTTCTTGGGTTGTATTTGGCTCAAAACAAAGTCCCTTTATTTGCAATCAAATTTGCCGAAGCTTCCAAAAGGGGTTCGCGTTATCGGTGAAAGCACAAGTAGCTTGGAAATACCTTGGCAATGAATGAGAATTTCAATTGCGATGAGATTGCTGATTGCATCGGGTGATATGACGTCGAAGGTGACGCGCCGCGGCCGCCCTTGGTTAAAAAACAAACTTATCAGGTGACCGACCAGCTGGATCAGGAAAAAACCTGCGCTGGTCGGCAGCATCCGGACGATTCGCGTCCCGCGAAGACAAAGCGGAGGAGATAGAGCGATGGACAGATACGGCAGCAGATGAATGGCGATTGCGGAACGGCCGCCGAAGATGAGATGGCGTCAGAGCATATCGCTTGCTTTGAACTGAATGATTCTCAATTTTCATTAAAGATTATGTAATTGTTAACGATAATTAATTTTCTATTTTGTATTTTTTCAAGTTAATAGTTTTGACGGACCTTGTTTGCTAATTGGATGATTTCTTGAAACAAAGACGAGAGTTCTCCAGGAAGTCAATAGCTCAAATCTTTAGCTTGATAAAAATACTTTTCAATTATTACAGAATAAACCATTGATGTGCATGTTTTTCTTCAGTATCAATAAATACTTGAATTCACAACTGCTGTAAAAATAACTTCGGCATTGAAAAATATAATTTTCGATCGTGTCAATACAGATATCATATTTAATGTCAATAATGAAGCAATTTAAATAATCCATTTTTTATGAGAATGTATGACCCGCTGGACTCGTATTCTTCGACTTGTCACGAGTTCCAAAGACTATGAAAATTTTCAAAATGTCAGGGGAGCTAAGCCACCGAAACAATGGCTTACCGAAATTATTCTTGGTTTTATTTTTACTGGGCTCTCTGGAGGAAAGCAAAGTTTTCAGAAGTATAAAGACCTGGAAGAAACGTCTTTTGGATTGCCAGTTCAATAATCACACAAACGACTGTGGCCTTGCGTGATAACGCATACCAACAGCACGTGGATCATGTGAAGAACTACTAATTTCTCCTTAATTGATCATCTAAAATCTCATCGTTAAGTGGGTTTCTTGTTTACTCTATTGCTGTATTACATGAATGAAAGAGTGATTCAAGATTGTTGTGACAAATAACGAGATGATTTTGCAAAGCTTTTGGTCACTATATTATCCACCTTTTGCTCCCTCATTCATTCGTGCATGCATTCTCGTAATAGCGTAACTTTATTCATCAGTAGTAATTTTACTTGACACGTATTCCAATACTCGAATTTGAATTTTGTACGAGAAAACTACAGAAGGAAAATTTGATTACGCGTGTTCATAATTTCAGTACACAAATTGATTAACCTCTGAAAAGTAGATACATAACAAATTATTTTAACATTACTACTTTTAAACTTCTATTATATTTCTAATGCTGTACATATGCTTAATCAAAAAATTACCTTTAAAGAAAACTAGCAGTAAGGATACGGATTTTTTGAATGCATTAACAAACATTTCGATAACCAGGACAACCTGCAAAAGCTTTCGAGAGAGAGGGGTAAAAAAAAAGCCACAACAAACCAAGTAGCTCCACCCGTTGAATTTTCCGGTGGAAGAGGTCGTGTAGGAGGAGTCCACGCGACCTTAGAAACAAGTTTGTTTGCATCGTGTGGAGAAGGTGGAGTCGCAGCCAGCCAGCCACCAGCTGATCGCGCGGCCACAAGGTCAATGCTACACGGCCAACGGAACCCACCTCGCAGTCTTTCGCTTTCGAGTCACGCAGCCACCAATGTTGAGTCTTCCTCGTCGAACGCTCGGGCGCCGAGCGGGCGTGAAGGATTATACATGCAATTACGCCACGGCCGAGTAGTAAAAGAATCGACGAGGAAAGTGGTGCTCGAGCTTGGAAAGGAACGGTGAACGACAGAGAGGTTACACTTGTATTTTTCCCTCTGAGGAAAAGGTGTAATACTGGGTGAACGTTTACTGTTTGCTTAAGGAAAGAGACACACCTCAAAAGTTGTAATTTTTAAGGAGAAAAATTTAACCTGGGCGATCCCAAGACAATGTTTTTACTCTTAAGTACCGGCTCTCAGGTGGAGCTATTAAGTATCAAAAAAATAAGCTGTTTTAACATAATCTTCAGTTAATTCAAGAATGTCGATTTTTGGTACTTTACTGTTTCAAATTGATAAGATTCTAGCAGTCATTTTTTGGGAAAAAATGATGTATTGACTTGATAGAACTCTCGTTCACAACTAAAACATATTAAGACGCGTCAGGCTTGTAAAAAAAAAAAAGCTTTCTGTGAAGAAAATGAAATAGCATTCTGCCTTCTATTATTGACCATCTCCAACTTTCAAAGCACTCTTGTATAATATTATACCTTAACGACGGACAGAACTTCATCATTCCGAGGCCATGATATGTCATTTTCATGGGCACCGATGACATGCTTAAGTCATCGGTGAGTGACGCGGAAAACGTAAACTAGCTGCTTGGAGGCGAAGCACCTTGCATAGAAACACCGACTGATAATAGGTTCGAGTTGAATCTTTGCAGCTGCACACCTGAAGAGATATGTTTGAAGTATCTTTTGTCGGCGGCAACTTATTCCATTGCAGAATATCTGTGATTCATGCAAGTGCGTGCGTAAGAATGCATGCTTACTCAAGAAATTTTTGTCGGAATATCACAGGTGAAGCATCCTCTGATACATACTTTCATATCCTGACTGAGGAAAGGAGTTCGACATATCACCTCTGATGTTTCATGACTCATTTCGAAAGAGTTTCGTTCTCTTTCTTCACAATTCGGCCATAAAGATAGACGGCACCCATACAATGAATACACATGTAAACATTAATTAAAAAATAATAAAATATTGGCGATTATTTTGAAAAAGTTATCTAATTGTTGTCAAAAGTGAGAAAGATATTTCGAATGAGACGGTGTCGGTGATATAAAACACGTGAATTGTAAGAGAAGTTAAAAATTGCGGCAGGGGAGGGGAAGGAGAGGAAGAGAATGAAAGGAAAAGAGCCAAAAGCCGTAAATTGTTGCAAAACAGAAATCGAGGTCACGATGTAGACGGTGATATAGAAAAAGACGGATCGAAACCACTCTATCGACGGGAAGCACCCGAGCCGACACGTGAGGCACGAGACGCGTCCGTATTGGACGGGTGCGCGGGCGTGCACCGCTGGCCGTTAAGGCCGGTGGGAGGCGAATGTCGCGGTCACGGCCCGCGGGAGAGAGGGAGGGGGCCAGGGCGAAGCGAGCGCCCGCACAGATAAGCCGACTGGCGGGGACAGCGGCAGCGGCGTCGCGCCGAACAGGTAGGTTGCCGCGTCCGTAGCGGCGATCTCCCATCTCAGTCGGGGGCGGGCGCAGAGAGAAACAGCAGCCGAGCAGCCTTTGCTTCATTCGCACGCACGCGCACACAGACGCCCATACACCGTCTCCGCGCTGCCAGTTTCTCAATTTTACCTTTTTGGTGGGGGAGGGAAGAGTAAGTTACACCAATGTAGATAACAGATTTTCGATTACAAGTTTGCATCCGCACATCTAATTCTTTTTCTTTGTATTTTGCGAAAATTTTCATTTAGCGTGAAGTAGTAGTCTATTTCCTTTCCATCTTTTCTACTGTTCCCTTTCGTCGGTAATATTTTTCTAGCTGTATGATTTTTATTAAACCCTAATTTTTATGACACATTCAATATATTGTTTTACTCTCCTTTTTACTCATTAGCCGTGTTTGTTTTTGCATTACTTAAGTTCATTAGTTGTGGTAATACATTCCTTTACAATGTCTTGAATGGAATTTTCATTGCACAAATTGTAGCAAAAAACTAATATCATTAAATTGTTCACGTTATGCTTGAGCTGCAGCCTTGGCCTTCATAGAAAGCAATTAAACATTGACTCGCGTGTGTCGTATTTATATTTTTTTTCAAAGCGTGAGTTTGCGGTGTTTCGTTAAAAACACAAATGAGACCTACATTATTCAGTAATCTTATTATCTGGAGGAAAAGTACTGCAATTTTAAAAAATACGAGGCAGTTATATTGAGATTGTCTTTGAATAGTATTAAAATTGATTAGATGAGTATTGAATTTGAAAAGCTTTAACTTAAGAAATGATGGTTTGTGAAAATGCAGCCTAACCGTATCTAGCCAGATAGTGGTCTGTGTGTCTGATTTTTACTCAATCAATTGATTGTACTGCTTGTTTCATTTCCAAGCTGAAGTACTGACACATTCTCTTTTTGTCACAATTGAAATGTTGAAAAATATTTTACATGGTATGTCATGTTATGCTCTTTGGTGAAGGGAAGGATTAAGAAAAAGTAGTAACTAGGATTAGTGTTTGTATGTAGGTTGAAGCAAAAAATTCTTCAACTTCAACTTGACTCGTAGTGTCTCAGAAATATAATTCATAGTAAAACAACGCCAAACTGTGACTGACAAGTCTAATAAAGCTAGATGATAGGTAGAAAATCGCATGTTAATAAATTACTCTGACACGCCATTTCCATTTGTCTTGTAGAAGAGAGCGGGTTATCGATTTGATCAGGGACCATGAAGGTTACCCAATTATCAACTTCCAAGCATTCACGTTATTGGTACGTAACAAACGTACAAGGTTTCTTTTCTGTGTTTTACTATTATCTTCAGTGTTGTCTTCGTATAATCACCCATAAAATGCACGAATGGAAGGACGCATTGCTTTGAATGCGAAATGTTATTTGAGAAAGTTAATATATTAAAGTACAACAACCCAGAAACATGTAACTTACTATAATTATGGCACCGAATCAATTGTATTAATCTCATTAATGACTTATATAATTTTACTTTCTGAAAATTCACTGTATTCATTTGTCGCCGGACGCTCATCTTGGCTACATTCTTCGTTCGATGTCTTTGGAACCACGCGTTCTCTCTCATTACGTCTCCCGCAGAAATTTGCGAGTGTGCCACGGGCAGGCGGGCGTTCGGCGCATTCCGCCTTTACAGCCGCGCCGTAAACGCCCCGCTCGCCCAGGGCGAAGGGGCGGCTGAGCGCGCTCTTCCTGGTGGCGACGGGCGACGGTGGGTGCTGCCACCGCCGCCGCTGCCGGGTCGCGAACCGGGCGTCGCCCCGCGGAAGCGATCCGCCCGGCCGTAGCCCCCGGAGGCTCGGTCCAGGATGCGCGCCAGCGGCGGATAACGACGGCTCCCTTCCGCATGAAAACTCTCGCAGTACGAGCATTAGTGGGCATTGTTGTGTCCTGGCTGCAGTAATGGGCACTGGTCCTTATCGGTTGGCTTAACTCGCATTAGCATATTTTTGAATGCCCTAATGGACCCCACATTGGCTGCAATAGTGAACATTGGCGTTCACTGGCTGCAATAGCGAGCATTGGTGTTCACTGGCTGCAATAGCGAGCATTGGTGTTCACTGGCTGCAATAGCGAGCATTGGTGTTCACTAGCTGGAATAGCGACCATTGGCGTTCACTGGCGGCAATAGCGAGTATTGGCACATACTGGCAGCTAAATTGGTTCATTAGCGGCCAACGCTTTTCTCTCATCAGCTCTGCAACAACTGGCAAAAAGTATGACCAATTCAAAAGGTTGTACGTTCCAAAGAGGTGTATAGACTCGCACGGGGTCGGCTGGCAAACCCGGCTGGTCGGCGTTGTCGGCTGGCTGTCGGCTGGCATGGGCTCTCCCTCATAGTTGTTCTGTTTTTGAAAACGCATCGTATGAGTATCGTAAAAGTAGCTTTTAAATTTGAGCTCGTGATAAGTGCTCCGTGATCCTAATTTACCTCACTCTGGCAAATCACCCTGAATATTCGAAGAATTGCATCCCAGACCTCCATATCTTTGGTCTATCAATCACTCCTAGTCACTTGTTTTTGGAGACGGATTGTGAAAAATTGATATAATATTGTGTCAAAATGCATATGTTGAAAGAAGAGAATATGATGTAAAACGAGTTTTGCTGTTCACGTAATGTATAAAGGAAAACCTTCATAAGGCAAATATACGTCCCTGATACGGAAATTCATTTTAAAAAGCGTGAAAGAGATGTGCTTTTTCTATATTTTCCTACTTCCGACTGTTTTTCTGTTTCCCTTGATGTCATTTCCGCTAAAAAAATTAGTTTTGAAATAATCAAGGGACGTATGAATTAAGGTTCGCTAAACTTGAACTTTTATTTGTACACTGTTTACATTCCATTAGATTGTTTAAATTTAGACCAAAACAACCAAAAATGAGGTAGGCGAAAAATATTAGGGGTGCTGCTACTTCCATTTTTCCAGTGAAGTCAAATATTCCCTTGAAATACATATTATTATATATTGAATGGATTTTGAATGCATGCTATTTTATTTATTGAAATAAGTTCATTGACCCAAAATAATTTTCTCAATTTCTTTACATAAACGAATGACTACTCTATTTTTCTTCGTAAGTAACATAAGGGTCATCGACGAATTACTACTTTTCTCGGACCAGGATGGAAAAGTAACCGGAAGGAGGACATCCGTACGTTCAGAATATGCAAAAAGGCAGCTGTACAGCATTTCAAGGTTCTGGTCAATCCTTTTTGATGATTACGTAAAAGTGGAAATACTCTGTTATTATTACACAAGACTATTCTTTTGCTTCAGCCGGATATCCGCAAATTTCAATGTCATGTTATTCCCCTGATGGTAAAATTATAGACAAGGGTCAACATTTCATTACTGTTGTGGAGAAGATTGTCACATCGTTTAACTGACAACCTATGGATTTGAAGTGCATTGAAGCGCATGAAGTAATTACTGTTTTTGTCGATCTGAATATTAGATTAAAAAAAATTATTTACTTGAATGTCGATAACAAATAATAAAACGACGAATATCCTTTCGACACTTTTGAACAATGATAAGCACGATATTAACCAGTTTATCAATCGTACCTAATTTTCTATTACATTTTAATTGCCTGTCTTTGGCCTTTAGAAGTCTCTACTGATATCACAGCTTTATTACACGAAATAGAAAAAATAATAGTTTACGTGAGTTCTTTCCTGAGTTTGCACATGTCAACAATTATTATCAGATCAACGGATGATAAGTGTTGATGTTCCTCATTGCTTAAGCGCATTTACTTTTTATAGCGGTGTTTTTGATAAAGGTGAAAAAATGGCAAGTTTGATTATGCGTTCCAAGATAATGTAAGCAAATTGCCCGCGGCTATCGCATGTGGAAATTACGTTTCGTAAGGGAAATAAAAATGCACCTAAGCCGTTTGCCATCCTGATCATGCAATAATGCGATGATGTAGTACATGCTGTTAGATCATCCGCGATTGAAATTGCAAACATGAATATAAAAAAAACTTAATCGGTTCCTCTTATTTGTTAAATTCGCTTTATAGAATATGTTTCAATAGGCCAATAATCTTCACGATAGTGATTTTACAAATAACGGAAACTTTATGAAAAGTAAATATCAAAATGTGGAGTGTGATCTCCATTTAAAAGTTTCTGCTTGGCGTGAAAGTAATATGTAGAGGGAATCAATCGGATATGTCTAGTAAAAGAAATAAAAATAATTTGACGAAGATAAAATAAGAATAATTAAAACGCTTATTAACTTTCACTATATTTCTTTTCATGAATTAAATATTATCTTTACAATGTTTCAGCGTATATGAAAAGTTTTTTGTCAATATTATGTATTTGAGGGGGATATACCTCCTTTATCGCCCCTTAAGGGGAAAACCTCGCAAGCTGGCGTGTAGGTTGGCGCCGAAACTCATGATCCAGTAGGAGAGGATCTCGCATCTCGTGATGTAACAGGCACTTCACATACGGGACTAACGCACGTAACTGTTGACGCGCTCGGAAACTGATCAATCAGTAAATAATACCGGGAGCGGTAGCTCAGTGCATCAACTGATGTCACTGCAGCGCCTCTGACCGGGAGGTCCTAGGTTCCCACTCCCCACGGCGGCAGGATTTTCGACACTAGCTTTCCAGCTAGGTCGAATTACGTCGCTGTCTGGATGAGAATTTTAGCGGCTGGCTGCTCTGATCGGTAGTTTTCCGTGGTTTCTCCTATCAACACCAGGCGAATGCCGGAGCAGTACCCTACCAAACGGGCCACGGACCGTGCGCGATCGGTCCTTCCCCTTCCTTGTCCTATCCTCTCCCCTTACTCACACACACACACACACACACACACACACACACACACACACACACTTACACTAACGTGCCCTACACTACCACGTTTTCCGGGAGATCAGTCCGGAGCTCAGAGCTTGTCCCGAATGGGGCGGTTCCCCGCTGGTGGGAGAGTCCTGGTTAGGGGGAAACCCCACTAGCGGACGGTAGGTCGGCGCCGGATCTCGCCATCCAGCGGGGGAAAATCACCGCCATCTCCCGAGAAAAAAACATGCACTACTCTAACGGGACTAATGACCAGAGCAGTTGACGCGCCCGGAAACACGAAAAAATCAATCAATTAGTAAATAAATAATAAATATGCTTCCTTTGGATGAATGGTCTGTAAAAAGACAGACTTCCGCTGTCTTAGCAGCCTGTTCCCTTGTCCGCATGGGGGCTAGACGGGCAGGGCAGGGAGTGGTGACATTCGGTTGTCGCGACTGCGACGGAGACGCCAAAGTACCGCGCAAGCCGGCGGCGGCGGCGGCGGCGGCCTGCGGCAGTTTACAACGCCCGCCTGCGCCAGCCCCAGCACGCGATGTCTGCATCGCGACGCGACCCTGCGGCACGCCGAGCCCCGCCTCTGTCTGCACTTGCCGGACGCAGCCTCAGACGTTGACCTCGGCACGGAATGTTCACATTAGAAGCGATCCCATAACCATCTTGTTGCTTTGGAATGCTACACTTGAAACATACGCGCGACGAGTATTCGTTGAGTATTTTTAGTCAGAGAATGCAGTTTTTTTTGGGTAATTTATGAGGGCATTGAAAATTTCCGATCAATCCTTAAATTGTGAAGTGGCGACGGAATGATTCTGATAAATTTCCAATACACAAGTGGAATTTAATACGAATCTTCCGCAAATAAAATTATCTTCAATAGAGTTTCAAAAAGCAACAAACAAGTTATATTAATGAAACTCGCACTTTTACTGATGTACGCGCTGATTCACTGGTGTACGGAGAAGTGGTGTACGAGAGAAGGGGTAGAAAACATTTGATAGAAAAGTCGATAATTTTTTAAAACACTTGCGCCAAATCTAGATGCATTGTTCAATGTTATTGATGTTAATGTCATGAGTGTAAAATTCATTTTAATTCTACATTATTATCACACTTCATAATAATGTGTGAGTGAGTTCTACGAAAACATAATAAAAGTATCATTTTCAAAAAATGTAACACAAATCATTTAAAATATTAACTGGCATGGCACATAAAAGCAACATACATTCATGCACTATTTTACTGCATCATCCAAAGAACCAGTAATTTCATTTGAATGACTTCAGCCCGGCAGTCGAATGACGGCGTGGAAGCAAATGGTTTCGCAAATCGTTGGCTCATTTATGATCTTAATATGTTTGTCCAGAAGAATTCAATCCCACAAAAAAGTAACAGAGCGTGGCTTCTGTGTGTGCAGTTCCCTGCCGCGGCGACGGAGCCCAGAAGAGTGCCCCCCGAGTGGAGGTTGGCGATCGCGAAGCCCAGAGCCCGGTGCGATGGCGGCGGCGACGATGGCGGCGGCAGCGGCCGCGGCGACGGAGGCGCTGGCGGCGGCGGCGGTGGACGAGTGCCACCCGGACGGCACCTTCGGCTGGCCCGACTACCTGCTGCTGGCCGTGATGCTGGTGGCGTCCACCACCATCGGCCTGGTGTTCGGGCTGCGCGGCCCCAAGCAGGCGACGGCCGAGGACTTCCTGCTGGGCGGCTCCTCCATGGGCGTGGGGCCCGTCGCGCTCTCGCTCGCCACCAGGTGCGCCTCGCCTCCTGCTTTCTTTTTCATTCTCTTCTCACTTCTTTTTCTTCTTCCTCTTCCTCCTCCTCCTCGCTTCTTTTTCTTCCTCTTCCTCCTCCTCACTTCTTTTTCTTCTTCCTCTTCTCAATTATTTTTAGACCTCTGTCCCTCACCCCTTCTGATAATCCTGCCCAATGTTTTATCATATTCTCCTCGGCTCTCCATTTTTTCCCTCTTTTTCCACTTTAGATCTTATATTTCGATTTTTCTTCATTCTTGTATGATTTTACTCCTTCGTTTTTATCGTCAGATCTCAAAAAATGGACACAAAAGTGAAAGGCAAAACGTTGTACTCTATAAATCGACTTTTTTTAAATTATCAATATGAAATATAAAGTAGTAAAAATATACTGTTTTCTAAATCGATTTCTTCACGTAATTCGATGGCAATTCTTGAGAGGTCACTTTCCCTGAGTATCGACGATATGTTCTTTTTGTTTCTCTGTCATGTTTATACCCATTCTCTTTCCTTTCTAACTACTCAATGGGCACTTCATGGTTTTGATTATCAAACTGTTCACAGTAATAGATCTTCGGGGATTCCAGAAAAAAGAGTTCGAGAGTCCTTTAAAGTGCGGGATCTAGGAACACAGACCAGTTACAAAAGGAAATATTTTCCTTGGGTCCTATTTTAATCCTTCAGTTGTGGAAAAAAATTAATACAACGAAATGTTTGAGGGAAAAGTTCGACTTCAAACTTCGTGGGCCTGAAATTTCTTGACTGCAAGTTACTATAATGCAGTCGCATTATATTGCTGTCTTAGACCTTCATGTAACCAGAGCACAAACTTATCTGTTCGCAATTCAGACAAGTTGTCCTCGTTCAAGAAAACGGGATAAGAATGCAATTACGAACGAGCGAATGAGTGCAGATAACAGACAATAGCCCCTAGAGTCATGTAAAACATTTTAAAGGCATAACGACGACCAGTCTTTCGCGCTCATTATTCGAAGTTCAATAAATTTTCGCAAGTCGTCCCCGACGGATTGAGGTCGAGGAGGCCGCGGGCATCGGACGTCACAAACTGGAGTGGCGCGAAACAAATGCGCATGCGCCGTCGCCGAATGCGGACGGATCCAGAAACCATTTCAGAGGAGAGGGTGGGAGGATTTCAGCTCGGAGTTCCCCACACCACTCATAAATAGTTTTCGATTATTTTAAATTTCTAAATTGAAAAAATAATTAAATGTATAATCGTTGTGAGAATTCTCCTTGTGAGTGAGTATTGATTCTGAACACGCCCATTACTTTGGTAATTAGGACATGCTTTCCAGCGAGGGAGGAAACTTGAGTTACGGTGCCGACCTACATGTCGGCTTGAGGCATTTTCCCTCTCCAGGAAGTTCCTCGGTAGAGACAAGATCTAAACCAGGGATGCCCAATTTGCAAGGCCTCAAGGGCCACAACTAAAACCTTTTTGTATGGTTCCGAGCCATATTTACAGTTCTTGGGTGAAGGAGGGAAGGAACGTATGTTCCTATGTTGTGCTTGTTAGGCCGCAACATGCACAACACTGGGAAACACACTGGCATGATTTTGAACTTCAAAATTTACTAAAAAAAGTCTTCAATCTAAATTTAACCTATTTTTATATTAAGGGAGTTTTGCCCCCGACAAGGCGCGAGCGCTAGGCGCGAGTTGTTCTCGCCCGATACGGATGCAACGTACTCGTACTTTCACTGATGACAAAACAATTCGCGGGCTACAATAAATTGCATCGCGGGCCCCCAATTGGACAACCCTGCTCTAAGCTCCCTACATGTGTGCCACTGTAATCCGTGTGTGTGTATGCAAGGGAAGAAGCGGGGACCAGGATGAGGAAGGAAAAATCGCGGGTGGTTCGTGGCCCGATGGGTTAGCGAAAGACAATCGCCTGATATTGATCGGAGAAACTATGGGAAACTACCGATCAGAGGAACCGGGTTCTATAATTCTCCTCCAGACAGTGGTTGAATTCCAGCCATGTAGCTAGTGTCGAAAAGCCGCCATTGTGGAAACTAGAACCGTAAGACGTCCCTGTCAACGATGCTGCAGAGGAAACTGTTGCGGATGAATTATCGCAGGCGGTCTCCTTAAAATAGTGCAATATATTCATGGCAGTTATTCTGAATAAATTTACTAAAATTTCCAAACAATGTGTTCTGGGAAGGGGTCCCATGACCCCCTTGAGCCCCCAGGACCGCCGCACAACCCCTCGCAGCCCCCCGACCTCGTGCCCGTCGCAGCCGAATGCGTCCAAGGCTTCGGCCGGCGCGCGGCTGCACGCAGAATGCAACCTGCGGTTGGCGGCCCATGCGCCTGCAATTTGCCGGATCCCGCGAGCGGACTTCCAGCTAGCACAAATGCCCGGTCATTAACCTGACAGCCAAAAACCGCGTTGCTGCAATTCCCTCTCGCAATTCCACGAACAGCTGTACTCGTTTCGAGTTGTTGCCTCGCATGGGATTAGGTGGTCGAGAACATGAGGAGACACGTCCGGCATGGGTCCGGTCACAAAATAACAACTTCTCGTCGATTGAACGAAGGGCAATTAAAAAAATCTAATGCTATAAGTTCTATGTACGATTAAATTCAACATAGCAAATAGAAACTGAAAAATACATTTTTACATAAATAAAAATTAATAAATTTATTTTAGAAAAACGAAATTTTTTTTTCAATAATCTAAAATTTAACTGATTCACAAAAAAAATTAAGTACACTAAATTTTAAAGTTTCGCAACTTGCCTTTCTTATTTATTAAAACATTTTATTAGGTAGTTTTTATTACGTTTTATTGGATCAAGTCTTTTGCATATGTATTACGTAGAGGAGTCCCTCAAGGCCCAAAAATCCGGCCCCGCCCGAAACCGCGCATAAATTCGTAGAAGCCGCGTCATGCGCGCCGCCGCGTCATAAACGGCTCCAGGCGTTGCGAGGGGGGGGGTAGATGAGAAGGGGAAGGGGGACCGGCCCGACCTGCGCGCGCGCACTCGCCTTGTCCCGCGCGCGCGCGCGCTTCGCCGCCATAAAGCGCCGTTAATGCGCCGCGCGGCAACGCACCGCGGGCGACGGAGACGCGTGTCCGTCCACTCTCCCCCTCTCCCTGCCTCCTTCGCTGCCCACGGTCTAATGGAAGGAGCCTCTGTCTGATAGCCTTCGACGGCGTTGGGCAACAACCACTAGACTCGCTCGTTCCGTCAGCCCCCCACGGCGGTAAAACTTGCGTCCTGTCATTTGGAGTAACCTCAAAATCTTAATCGAAGGCAGAAAGTCTTTTAAGGTGTGGGCTGAAGAGGTTTCTTTCCTTCCAGTGACGGAAAGCTGAATGTTTTATTTGTTTGTTTGTTTTTTATTCATTTAAAAAAGAATATGCAATTAACATAGTGGAACAAAAATATTTTTTAACTGCTGAAATTTTGTGCTGTTTTTTTTCTGGATTCCACGTGTTGGTCAAGAAAACTCAAAACGTTCGGTATGGGACCAAACAATACAGTGACGGCTTACGAATGTCCTAAGAGTAGTTTGCAAAAGTACAGACTTCTGAAAACAGGGGAAATTTAGAACCCTTTGCAATATTTCGTATGCGTTTTAAAAGTGAAATATTGTGCAAATATCAATGTAGCGTCAGAGTTTAAAGGAAATAAAGTCGCTAAGGCGGACCTTCCCCGCCAGCTCCACAGTACGGTGGACGATCCACAAGAATGTGAGACACGCACGGAAACGAACGACACTCCGCCTAAATGACGCCCCTCCCCTCTCCCCGTGACAAGAGGCCATTTACTTAGGGGAAATTGAGAAGAATTAACTCCCGACCCAGGATAGTGTGTTAAGTGTATCATTTTGCTTTATCAGCCTCGGAGGTAATAGCTTCCAGCTTGAGAGACACCCTATCCAGCTTCCTAGATCGAAAGACCAGAGGTTGAGGCAGGTTCGGATTAATGTGTCGGGGCCATAAACGTAACGAAACATTGGTCCACCTAGTAATATTGAAACATTAAGAATATGGAATCAAAATTGAGATCCTAATTTAAACTTTGCAATTTAAACATTTAACATTAAAATATTTCTACGCATTATGACCTAATATAAAATTGTCTTTAAAATATTAATAGTTGCCCTTATCCAGCGGGAGGAACATGAGTCCTAGGCAGAGATTTTGTTTATGAAATAATGGGTTGAGGCGACCTATTAAATGTCTGACACACGCATGTCCAAGGAGTAGTAGTTTTGGGCTGGTGACTAGCAATTGGCAGTTGCTCACCGTCCATCTCTACCCCCCGACGCGTCAAAAACTCTGACAAATGGGGGAAGCATGTTGAATCCGGAGCGATTCAACGACACACACGCTGCCCACCACCACCACGCCATCCGCCCGCGTGCGAAAAGGCCGCCCGCCGCCCGGGACCGCTGAGCGGCGCATGCGCACGCCGCGCGAAAGGCTTGCGCGGCCGGTCGGGCGCTTTCCCCGCGTTCGCGCTGCCCGCCTCGCGCCTCGGGCGCCCGCGACCTGCTTCGGCCAACCTCGCTCGCCCGCGCGGCCGGCGCCGCCAGCGCCGCGCGCGGCAGCCCGCCGAACACCGGCGACGCGCGTGCACGGCAGGCGCCGCGAGAAGGGGGCGGGGCGGGGCGGGAGGGGAAGCGGGTGCGTGTGCGCGAAGCAGCAGGTGCGTGTTGGGTGAGTCAGCGGTCGGCGGCGCTCGCCCAGAGAGCGCGCGCGGCCGCCGACCCGCCGCCGCGCAGGCGCAGAGCGCTGCGCGGGGAGTGGCGGAGGCGAGGCGGGGCGGGGCGGGGAGCCCGCAGCGGGACGCCAAGGGCGACCGGCTGTCTGCGCCGCTCGCTTCCCGGATGCGTCACGAGCGTGATAAGCGGAGCCGCGGACGGGCGCCAACTTCAAACGACGCGGCGGTGGCGACGCTGCGCGGCTTATCACGCGGGGAAACTGGGAAAACACGGTACACGTGGTGCGGGCGCGAAGTCTGAACAAATCCTGTGACGTTAGGTTTTTTCTTATCAGACAGCGGGAGGTGATGATAGCCAAAGAGGCTCGTATAGCAGTGGGTATCCCCTAAAATGTTGGTAAATAGCTCGTCTCTTAAAACCTATTCAATTTAGAATTCGGCGTTAACATAAGTTTTACCTGTCATCCGACATTATTTCAAAATCTTAACATCCAAAATCCTCTGTAAAATAGTCCTATGAAGTTTCTCAACTCCTCAATGTTAGACATCCTTTAAAACCTCTCTGCTTCATTACGGAAGATGCTTCAAAAAAGTTGGCCGCTAATGGCATAGCCGCCGACCGGAACCGTGGCTGACCGAGCGCGTGCTGGTGTTCCAGCTTCATCACGGCCATTGAGCTGCTGGGCAACCCGGCCGAGGTGTACGCGCACGGCACGCAGTTCTGGCTGATCTGCGTGCCGTTCGTGATCGTGGCGCCGGCCGCCGCGTACCTGTACATCCCGGTCTTCCACAAGCTGCACCTCACGTCGGCCTTCGAGTACCTGCAGCTGCGCTTCGCCCAGCCCGCGCGCACCCTGGCCGCCGCCATGTACGTGCTGCAGATGACGCTGTACACGTCGGTGGCCGTCTACTCGCCCGCCCTCGCCCTCAGCCACGGTGAGCCACGATAAATGAACCAATCGGCGAATGAAATGTAAACAACACGGACTCGCCCGGTATTTTTCTCGGGGGGGGGGGGGGACAGGATCTAGTCGATTTGATGTTGTCTCATAAAGAACTTCATTTATGCTGAATATTAGATGTATTTCGATTTGACACAGCGTTGCCAATATTAACTTAACAATTGACATATTTAATGTTTTTTAATTTAGAATATTTGTAGAATCAATATTTTTGAATAAATATCATTGGCTTTTGATGGGGGGGTCTCAAGCCTCATAAGCTCGCCCCCCTCCCTTGGGTGCGCCACTAGTATAAAGGAAACAAAAACAATAAAGGATACAATAATATAATTAAAAGGATCAAATAGTACATGGAAACTATTTTTAAAGCTCTTAAAGTTAAATTTATTTTAAAGAGTAATTCTTCTTTCTTAAAGTGCCTCAATGACAGATCTTGTCAAATAATATTAACTTAATTTATAGTATAGCGAAACCAACCGGAAACGTTAATAATTCCAGCAACCTGACAATCTCAAAGCTATTTCTATCTTATCTTGGAGTTCGTATATTTTAAGTTGTTGTTCTTCACAGAGAGAAAAAAATATTTACATAATTTTCGAAAAGCAAATGTTTCTCGAAAGAGTAGGCTGGGAGTATTCCGGAAACTATTCATTCGCTAATTTGTAAAACAGTTTTCGGTCAAGTTTCAAACGACTATTTCTTTATTACGTTTTCTTAAGAAAACTCTGTTCAGAAACGTCAAAAAATTAATATTGATATTTATTGTATTTTCAGTGACTGGACTTAATGTGTACATTGCCGTAACGTGCGTGTACATCGTCGTCATCGTATATGCATCTCAGGTAAGAGAAAAAGAAGAAAAGATGTTTCTGAATTTATTTTCCACCTCTCTTAAGTTTTCTCTACCATGTACTGAGTTTACAACAGAATCGAAACTATAGAAAATATCTTAATTTTCATCCGAAACAAAAAAAACTTCAAAGCATTTAAATGTCCAGAAAACATATTACTTTCTAGACTAGGAATGTCTGAAAGGGGGAAAAAATCTGATATTTCACGGAAAAATTTAAATAAAAATCTAAATTAAAATGAAATGGTTAGAAATCATTAATTGATAACATTTTAACATTCCTAAATAAAAGATTGTAGAATTGTACCTTCATTTATTGAATCAATTTAACCCTTTTCCCCAGAGTTAATTGGCTAAATATACCTTTTAAAGTCTTGTTTACTAACTAACTAACTTGTAACTAAGACGAGCGGCAGGTGAGACGAACTTCTTGTTCCCGCAGGGTGGCATGAAGGCGGTGATGATGACGGACATGTTCCAAGCGATAGTGCTGGCAGCCTCCATCCTCGCCGTGCTGGGCATCGGCCTGGTCCTCGAGGGCGGCATCTCGAAAGTGTGGGACCTCAGCGCCCAGACAGACCGTCTCGAATTCTTCAAGTGAGTTTCTTGCACCCGCATTCTGTTCTCCAACGTTCGACCCGTGTAGGCACGTAAAGAAGTTTTGCAAGATCCTAGACCATGTTCCATTAGCAGAAAATCTAAGAATCGCCTTCTTTCAACGTTTTTTCTTTGATTCATTTCAAATGTGAATTTTAAGCAAAATCATATATTTTATCTTCAAATTTACTGGTGTTTTTCACTTATAATAATTAAAATAAGTAACTTCGTGTAGCGTGATATTACGTATCGAATCTTTTAGCATCTTGTCTGTGTTCACAAACAGGATTTCTTAAGTTGGGAAGTATGCCAAGGCACAAACGCAACCCGTTAAGCACGTTGGTATTGCAGGTTGCATAGGTGAGGCGTATACTGATTTGTCTGCTTCCGGTAATGAACGGACCTTGAAGGATTAAAAAAAAAAAACTTAAAAAAACGACAAAATAATAATTAGCTTTTTAAAATAGTTTTAATACTCTCTAAAATAAGTAATTATGAATTTCTTTTGCAGTATGGATCCCAACCCAACAGTGCGTCACAGCTTCTGGTCAGTAGTGGTAGGAGGGTCATTCTACTGGGCAACCATGTTCTGTGCCAACCAGGCGTCCATTCAGAAATGCCTCTCCGTAGAGACCATGAAACAGGCTCGAACGTGAGTATTTTCAGATATTCTTCTTAGCAAAGTGCTGATCTCGACTGAAAATTCACTGCATTGAATAAAGTGGAAAGATAAAATCAATAGCTTTTAATACTTGAATGGAAGTTTTTCTTATAAGGAAATATTTTAGACTTATTATTAATAATTAGTCTTCAACCATCACATATCGTGAATAGTTTATAGTTTGCATCACTCAGAAATTGAAACAAACCATCAATTCGCTTTGTTAATGTAGTTATATTTACTCGTAGATCTCGTAAGGGTGAGTTAAAGATCTAAGTAACAGTAAATTATTTCCTTTTACCTGAATATCATATTTCTCACTGACTAGTACTTCCAAAGATTGATAAATAATTAATCAAATGTTTCTATTTTCAGTGCCATTTGGGCTAGCTGTATCTGCTTGATTGTGGTCTTCTCCATAAATTTTATAACTGGAATGATTGTCTATGCTGGTTATCATGGCTGTGATCCTTTGAAAACTAATGTAAGTATTTTTCATTGTTTTGAGGGGGATAAACGAACGTAGGTTTTAAATTGGTGTGAAAATGAGCGAAAGTCACGAACTGCATGAAACAATAAACTATCCTATTTGCGGAGGATACGTTATATTTCAGGAAGTTGAAGTAGTTCGTCTGTAAAGCTATTGAATTGTATAAAGAATGATGCAAACATTGAATTTTTCAATTTTGGTGAATCAAAGCGATTATATACGTTACTTGCACTATGTAAAACATTATCTTCACGTCAATATCGTTGGTATTATTATTATTATTATTATTATTATTATTATTATTATTATTATTATTATTATTATTGGATTGAATATAATACATTCACATTTTGGTGAATAGAGTTTGCATGCTTTCGCTGTCCATGATAATTAAACCGCACAAGAGTCTGTAAGTAGTGCGAGGCCAAAGGCGAGTGTTGTGTGACGGGTGTTCGCTTGCGCAGACCATCTCGGAGACCGACGAGCTGCTGCCGCTGTACGTGCTGGAGTTCCTGAGCCACCTGCCGGGCATTCCGGGTCTCTTCGTCGCCGGCATCTTCGCCGCCTCGCTCGGGTGAGTCTCCGCCCTTTTGCCTCCTCCTAGAGCAAAGTACGAAGACGAGTCTCCTCACTCAATTAGACGTGGGTGTTACTGGTGGCGAGACACCGCCCCTTCCAAAAGTTTCACAAATTTTCGGTAGTTTTATTTTAATTTCATTTTGTAATATTAACGTAAATGATGCATTGACCAGACTAGTATATCTTACAATCTGTAAGCTTTTAAGCAGATTCTTGATAGCACTGCCAATAATAGCAGATCTTTAGCTCCCTTTGAAATCCGAATTCGTATTTACGGATTAGTATATGACAAATAAGATTGAATAATATCATTTTTCATATATATCAAGATTTGCCGGACCTTCTCAATCTTGACGAGTTAGCAATATTGCTAAGCGATGGCATTAAATTACAGGTAAATAAATAGTTTAATTTTATAGTGAAAGATTAATTGTATCCATTCTTTCGATATAATTTTAACTAGATTTCGCATTTCTCCCCGATTTTGAGCATCCATGTTACGGAATGTGAGTACGTAGAAGAGCTAACAATGATAGATTCGAAAAGGTTTCTTTGTGTAAATTGCTGCCTAAAAACACGTATCTGGCATATTTTTAGAGCTACGAAATAATCATTGTAAGGGCTTATAATGCATTGTTTTAGAGTTATTAACGATAGTAAAGTATATTGCAGAATCATCTATGTTGTGGGTTTTATGATCTGCCATCCCCTTACGGTATTATCTGCAAATTTATATATATATATTTTTTTTTCATCTTAAAACTTTTCAATGCAGAACTCGGGGGAGGGAAATTTCCTCCCCATCGGTAGCATACATTCGGGGAGTGAATGATTTCTTACAAACGGTAATCTTTGCTTCGCTTATTGTATACAGAAGTGTTTGTTAACCGTCGTGCGCGTGTGTGTGCAGGACGGTGGCGGCAGCGTTGAACTCGTTGACGGCGGTGACCATCAAGGACTTCATCACGGGCGCCATGGGCAAGACCCTGCCGCCCGAGCGCGGCGCGGCGCTGGGCAAGTGGCTGTCGCTGGGCTTCGGCCTGTTCTCCTTCGCCCTCGTCTTCCTCGTCGAGCGCCTCGGCAGCGTCCTGCAGGTGCGTCGGCCGTGCTCACTACACTTTAAAACCCGTTGTTTTTATATTAAGAGGATGAAGTGACGGGAGTTTTGCACAAACAAATGAAGGATGAAAGTGTAAAATTGAAATTATAGAAAACTAATTTTTTGGTTTTTGTTTAATTACTATTTGGAAGATTATAAAATGTATTCTGGAGTGAACGAATATATCAGGAACTGGATTTGTCCAATATGAATAAATAAATGTCACCTTGAGTTAATTAAATAAATGAATGATTTTTTTGCCTGATCGAGATATCGAGGTTATATATATAACAAGAAACGACTATTTCGCTCTTGGTTATAAAAAAATTAATTTTATTCAATCGTATAAAAATGATTATATTCCGAATCATTATTTGTTTAGTCTCTACTCTTCACGGTTTTCGAAACTAAGCACTATCGTTGTTCGGAATTTAGTGCGAAAATGTATTTTTCATGGTGACGTAACGTTTTTCAGGTGTCTTAATAAAAAGACTAACTTCACGCCCACGTAGGGGTACGTAAAATTCCTCATGTTTATGCAATCCTAGAATAATCGTTAAAAGTTGAATTAAAAATTATACATTAAGGGAAAAATGCATTTACAAAAGATAAATTGAAAATATATTGCTTTTTTATCCACTAGAACCATGAAAATCATGATTTGTTTAGTTGTTCTCGGCAACATTACCCACGGTTTTATTCTCTAATGAACTAAAAATTAATCCAAGGTTGACAATTTTATTTCACCTCTAATAAAATTTCCGTAATTGCGTGGGTCGATTTGGTAATGTCACATTGACAAGTCTCAAAACAAAGATTAATGCCATTTCAGGATGCTTGTAAGGTTTTGAGATTTGGTTTAACTAGAACTTCAAAATCGTCCTTATGTTCCTTCAGACTTTATTAATGCCCTCGATTAAATCTACTTTACCAGTTTCTCTACGCCGCGCCGCGCAGACTCCATAATTCTCGCTGAAAATGTGTTCGTTCCCTTACCCAATTTACCATTAGATACTTCAAATATGTTATGAACGGGATGAACATGCTAAACGTCACTACTAATATTGAATCTTCTTCCACAGATCGCGCTTAGCTTCAATGGCATGGTCGGCGGTGTCACACTGGGAATGTTCTCTCTTGGAATGTTCTTCCCATGGGCCAACACCAAGGTAAATAGAGCTTTTCAAGCAGTCTTTAAAAACACATTTGACCAAGTCGTTCTCATACAATCAAATGTAAAGAAAAAAACAGTATTGTAAATTCAGCTCCACAAATGGAGTTCATTATTATCTCTGTGCAAACATTAAATTATATATGAATGGAAGAGACATTTATCTGGTCTTATTATCTGGACAATATTTTTAAATTCCTTTGTCTTTTACATCAGCGACGATACCGAAAATTTATGAAACAAGTATTAGTATTTAGGAGACAAATATGCAAACTGTAGTGCAATCCTGATGGTAAGTGAATGCACAGAGAGTAATTTTCACACAATCGATTAGTTTCAATGCTATTATTTGTACCTTAATGCTGTTTTAATCTCTCTTCCTAAGAACCTCTTTTGTCTCGGTGGTAATATCATGTGTTTGTGTGTGTGTGTGCAGGGAGTGATGGTTGGTGCTATAACGGGAGTGGCTGTGGTGACGTGGATCTGCGTGGGCGCCCAAGTAGCCATGGTGAGCGGACACATCGTCGAAGAGATGAAGGAAACCTCAATCGACTCGTGTGAATGCGTCCTGAACATCACCTTGCCCGTGGATCCAACGCCCGGAGAGTAAGTTTGAGTCAAGAGTATTCAGTATTTTGTTGATAATGTTTGGGGTATCTTCACGTTAGGATGAGACTGGGAGGAAACAATGGCATCGGTTTTGATCTTTCAAAATTTGAAAAATAAACCCTAATTATTTGAGAGGTCATTTTACCACAGCATTATTTTAAACACAATTATGTATGTATGTAGAATTAGTACCTATGTTAAAAATTATTCACAATTTTTTTTTACATCGCAAAATATCGAGTATCGCATACATATCGAAAGTTTGTTTCCAATATTAATTTGCCAGGAGGAAATCTTAATACCAGCAGAAACAGTAATCATTCAAAGGAGAATGGACTGTTCACGGGAAGGGTTTCATTACTCCAGTACCGAGCTAAGAGGCGACATTAACCGCACGTACTAGAATGTCAATCTTCGCGGAGATATACGGGAATATGTTCAGCCAGGATTTTTAAGAAATGATCGCAAAAAAGGAAACACACGAGGTCAATACAAATCTAAGTACTACTTGTGCCTCTGAGTAAAAAATAATAAAAGTACAAAATGACACGGAGAAGCTAAAAATTGAATGACGTGTTAGTCCGACGTAGTGAACTCTCATTTAGTGAGAAATACTAACTTCTTAGCTCATGCACCTTTCTTTAAAGCCAGATAAGCCCAATTTTTCTGGATTTTAATATTATCTTAATGGAAAAAAATTGAATAGAAATACTAAGTCAGTCGGCAACCTCTCCGCTTTTGCAAATCAATTTAAGAATCTGTTTTTTTCAAAATAGTAAATAAAAGTTAGATGAAAAGGTTTTCTTATTTTTTTTATTAAATAACTCATAACTGAAAAATAATATAATAGTAACAACAACAATGCCCCATTTAGTCTTGTGCTTTTGATTACCTTATTGTAGTGTCATGTACAATTTGTTTCTTCTCTCCTGTACACTTTTCTTTTTAAACTTACGATATTCTTAAAGTTCTATTTGTAAAGAAATGTGATATTTCCTAACAGCGCGTTCTCTCTTGCCTGCAGGGGTGACACAGTGATGGCGCTGTACCGACTGTCGTATCTGTGGTACGGCGCTGTGGGCTGTTGCCTCACCGTGCTGGTAGGGCTTCTGGTGAGCGCCATCACGGGCACGCAGCGACCCGGCGAGCTCGACCCCACTCTCATCTCGCCGCCCGTGTGGACGCTGCTGCACGCGCTGCCTAGCGGGTTGCGGCGCAAACTCAGCGTGCCGGCGAAAGAGGTGCGTGAATGCCTCGTTCAATTGTTTTCAGTTTCAAGCGGAGAACGAAATGTGCCAGAAGGCATTAAGAGATGTTATTCGTCTCTTGTCAGGGTGACTACACTTTTTCTGGAACAAATTTCCCTAATTTTTTTCGGTCCACTTTTCTCTTATAAAACGTACAATGCAGTTCGAAATAAAATACAAATTTCGTCGGCTCTCATTACGCCGTAAAAACGAAAATTAACATTTGCTCTATAAAAATAAGCGTGTACAGGAGGGCTCTGACCTCTTCGCAAATTTTGAAAAAGGGCCGAAACCTTATGTATTTAAACTTGAGTTAAATCTTTGATAAAAAATACTATAGAACGTGAAAAATATTTAAATTTTCTAAACTATTTTAAAAAATTAGAACGTATACATTATGTAACGAGTAAAACAACTAGTCAAATCTGCACGCACATTCACACCCTGACAGATTGCGAATTCGGATTAGATACCCCATAAAAATCCATCTAACTAAATTCGGTCGAAAACTGCTAAAACGGAAAAAAATGCGGCCAAGATAGGATAAATCCCTATTACAGCCGCCCAAAACTAAATTTTAAAAAATTAATTGCAAATAAAATATCACAAGTAAATAAAATTTAATAGAAAAGGGATTCCAGAAATGTCAATGCAACCCCTCTTCTTGGTTTAAGCTGCGGACATCCAGGTCTACAAATAAAATAACCAGACTTCTTCGTACTTGATAGTTTCTTAATATCTGTAGACTGGGTTAGCTTTTTGGGTTTGCCCCACTCTTCCCGATTGCCATCTCTCGACGCCTAAAATATAATTTTCGCGTTTTCTCGATTTTTCGATTCTCTAATAGAAGGATTGAAATATGAGTTTCAAGAACATCGTAGAAAAGTAAACTGGTTGTGTGGTAATTTTCATTTAAATATTTGGAGCGGTTATCGAGAAAATGTCATTTGAGCGTTTCTAAAAATGCTCAATTCTGGGTTCCATTTTCACGGAAAACTTTTGAAATTTCGAGAACTTCATAGGAAATAATTTGAAACATTTGTGCTAACAAATATTACCTAGGACAAAAACCATAATGAACATATATATATTTTTTTAGCATATGTCAAGTTATTAATAATTCTTGAAAAATTAAAATACTTCAAACTTGCCTTTGTCATGTTAGAGCCCTTCTTGGGAAAATCTTGTTTTTTCATACAAAACTAGTTTTTATGTTTAAAATTATGTAAAAATTAGTTTTGAAAAATCATACATCACCTTATTTAAAGATGCGATTTGAAGAATGGACTTTATTAAGGAAAAAAATATCAATACTGTAGTTGTAGGAGGACATCCAAAAAAATTGAACTTTTGCAATTTTAAAAAATTAGGGAATTCAATGAAAATGTGACGTGCACCATTTTATACATGCGTTTTGTTTTATTGAATAAAAAACAAATTAAAGGACGTTCAAATTTTCTAAAAAATGGCTGCTAGTTTTTTGTTGAATTTGGAACTAGAAGGAAACATGACACAAAGGGAATATCGAATTTGGTGAAAGAAAAATAGTTTAGCTGTAACCATTGTTGACTGACGAACAAAAGTTTTGCAGTATCCATCACCAATTTTTTAATATCCATCACAAAACATGGATTCTCACTAGACAACATGATAGAGGAAGTTATTTATTACATTCAGGAAAAAGAAATTGCCACCCACAAAACTAATTTTCATCAAAATTCACTGATTTTGCTGCAGCATTAAAATAATTTCTTTAAAATACGTAGGTAGTATGTGAGAAAGTGAAAGTGTACCAATTTAATTTCAGTTTTAATATTTTGTTTTATAATCTCAAAAATATTCCCTAATTCTAAAGATTTTAGAAGGATTCTGTTATTTCTTCCTAAAAATGGAATTTCCAGACGTTTTTTCTCCAATTTTCAAATAGAACTCACCCTGCCTGTAGATTTATTAAGTAGTCAACCTCCATATAATTAGGTCTCTTATCTTCAGACCAGTTTATATTT
The DNA here is from genome assembly GCA_011170035.1 of Teleogryllus occipitalis. Taxonomy (NCBI): domain Eukaryota; kingdom Metazoa; phylum Arthropoda; class Insecta; order Orthoptera; family Gryllidae; genus Teleogryllus; species Teleogryllus occipitalis. The sequence goes on along the minus strand of BLKR01000220.1, from coordinate 30,447 downwards.
CCTTTGCTTTGGTACAAATTTAAAAAAACTCTTTGTTGCGTAAATTTTTTTTCTTCTTGAAGTAAAGTAAAAATAAAAGCTTGCTTTACAAAAGTCAAAGCATACGGTATATTGTAGACCACCTAGATAAACTGGTTAGATTTTCTTAAATATATATAATTCTTCTTATACATCACCTCTATACACCTGTTCTATATCTACACAAATTCTATTATTTAAAGCAAGTTTCAGTTGTAATTTGCAATAGTACAGCCTAATTAGCAACCACTAATTTGAAAGACATTTAGATTATATTACACTAAAATTTGAAGCAATTTCATTCCAAAATTTATATTTCTTTACTCCCTTTTGTAGATGCAAGAAGAAGAAAGTAATGCAGTCACTAAATACATCGCTGAAAATCCTCCAGATGATCTCAATACTAATTATTTAGCTTTTTATTAAGATGTAATAAAACATTTCTTGTAATATGTTTAAAAAAATATACAATAATCAAAGGTCTTAGAAACATAGAACACTTTTTAATCGAATTCAAAAAATATGCATTTTCATTCTAAAATAAAAAAAATTTGAAAAACGCTTTATTCATTCTAATGAGGTTTTTTTTTCTACTCAAGGGAGTAAGTCCTTCATTAAATCTAAAAACTGTAATGAACTCTTTGCTTTCAAGTAGATAAACGCCTCTGAATTGAGGGCTTTTATCATTTTGGGGTCTAAAACAAAATATTACAGATAATTTTAGTGGGAAGAACCTGTTGCTTTAGTTTTCAGTCATTAAAACAGATCAGGTTTGTTGTGCCCATTTATTCAGAAATTGACGGCATTTTTTTAATCCTGATCATATAAGTTTCCAAACCTTCCGGAAAAGAAGTAATGGGAAATTGCTTCTTAACTGATCTTATTACATAAACATGAAAAAACACCTAACCATTACCTTCCAATCAAAACCACTTACATATTTTAAGTTTGTCACCCCCCACCCCCAAATGTAACGTGCAACTCCAAATTTGAGCAGTACACACAAGTATATTTTTCATACAGTGACTAAATATTAAAATATTTTTTTTATTTTTTAGAGCAAGGATGGCAAAGAAAATCTGGCAAATAACTTCAAGTTGTCAAGTCAAGATGTCTATGTGATTGGGCTGGATAATCCTGCTCTCGCAAAAGATGAAGATACAGTGGCAACAGAAGAAGTGACACGAAGTGATGACCTGCAGCGAGGCAGATAAACACTTGCTCATTCTTCGGGGAGGAATTTAATTCTCCAACTTTGACATGTTTAAGCTTCAGAGAAGTTTGATCTTATCAGTATTTCCTAGAATTTTGTCTAGATGTACTTTTTATTTATGTTTTAAGTTATTTAGTGACAGTGAATGTGATTGTTGTACAGTTAGCTTGTGCCATATGTTTTGTTAAACATAAATCTCTCTGTATATTCTCAAAGACTACTACAAATATTGAGACTTTAAAGTATGTGGGGAAAAATGTTTTCCTATATTTTCTAGATGGATTTCTAACTCGCAACAATTGAAAATACCATGTATATAGGTAGAGTGAAGATTTGTACAAACAATGTATATAAAACCAGTCATGTTATTACAACTAGCAAACTATTTAATCTCTCACACTGTAAATCACTATGTATTCCAAGAATATTTTACTTTCACATTATAGACAAATGTGGCATTTATTAGGATGACTGTTCTGAAGTGAACAGTTCAAGAGATAAAATGGTTTGCAAAAATTAGTTTTAAGATTTAGTACGACTGATATTCTGTCTCAAAGTGTGTATAATGAGTGTACATAAGTTATAAATTTTATTGAAGATAATCTCAAATGTAAAATTAACAAAGAAAAATAAATACTATATTAATTTAACATGATCTACATTTATAATCACAAACATTCTCTAATTTTATGAAAAAACAGAAAATAATTTACAATGGAATCACTACCACAAGAATAAAAATTATAATTTAATTTACATACAATGATAATATTTAACAAGACAAATATTCACACAAATAAAAAAAGTAATTTTCAACACAAACTTTAGGAGAAAATGACCAGTTATTATTGCTAGAGATTTTAAATTGAACAATGTTAAAGCCTTCACCAATTTCACTCTTCTATGAGGAACTACATCACACCAAAAAATAAATCACTTTCATGTAACTATTAAAACATGATTAATTTTCTTTCAAAAAACAAAACCGCAAAGATTCATGGAACATCTGTTAGAGTCCAAGCCATTCGCCTTTTGTAAGTGGAAAATCCATTGTAATTTCGAATTTTTCCAATAGCACTAAGAGAAGGTTCAGATGCAGATGTGTATTCACCCACAAACTTTGGTTGATAGAAATCAGATAGTTTAGGCTCCTCATCTTTTGGCAATTTCCAAGTAGTTGTTCGTTCTTCAGCTGCCCCAAGAAGCATCTCCTCATTGACATTCAAGTTTACAAGATCTTTGAATATCTGTTCCTCAGGATAAAAATTGAGCTTGCTTGATGCCTGCAATCAATAGTCAAACACATACACAGAATAATTGAATTTAAACACACACACATTTACTGCCAATTACTTAATTTTAAAAAAGGTCCTTTATGAAATATAATATATAAATAATGCCATGTTTGCTTCCATATATTTAAGTGAACAATATTCTACTCTTCAGTCAACATATCAAAAATGTTGTGTTGTTTTTTTGACAACTGACAACAATAGAAAATTAACTTAAATGCTTCCATCATTTCTCAATTAGTTCTCCTAGAATCTTTTATTCACTTCATTATATTTTATATATCTCATAGTTCAACCTTTTAGCACATTTGATAACTTCTAATTTTAAAAAAGGGGAGAGAATATTGGAAAAGGGCAACAACCACTTCTTATACTAGTTATTTTTACCCAAATGTGCTCATGAACATTCTGAAGTTAAAAACACTCCATTAGAATAACAATTAATTTTAACCAAGAAGGATTTCTCATGAAAAATGTAAGAAATGCACAACCTGTCTCTTAGAAAATTCATCTATCATAAATTTTAATTTCATCTCATTGGATGACTCAATGCCACTCACCTTTCCTTCCAGAATTTGTTTTACTGCAGCTGGAACCGGTGCACATTTCATACTTTTGGGTTCTTTCCTTTCTTGAAATTCCTTTGCAATGCATAAAGCACTAAACAATTCAGGCACTGCATATCTAGCTTTATACGCACTTCCTGGATCTGAACTGGATTCAATGCTTTCTGACACATGAACTTCTTCAGGAATTTTTGTAACCACTTTACTGGAAGGCAACTCCAACTCAGTATGACGAACAAAGACTTTTTTCACAGTTGTGTTCTTCTTCAAAGAGTTTGGCTTTTCTTGAATAATGCACCGAGAAGTAGTAGCATTCTCTAATGTCGCTGGCTGTTCATTTTGAGTAATAGTACTTACTGCAGCATCAACATTTTCATTCGGCAATTCAAATGTGACGCGCTTTGGCGGTGAGCGGGGCTTAGAGCACATTTTATCAACTAAATAATAAAATTTGAACAGCTTATAAACATTAACATTGATGTCTGCATGAACCTCATAAATAACTGAAACACAATTTTCGTATTTTTGGCATTTGATACAGACAGTACACCATTAATCTTGTGAGCTGTAGAAGACGAACTTCAAGTCTGCTTCTACTGCCACAAAAAAGTCCAGTGTAACAACGTGAAAGTCCACAACGAAACTCGGCGGACACTTAAATCCTACGCCAACCAAGAAATGTCAGTCGGCATCACAGAGTAACCACCATTAAAAGACTTCACATGTTTATTCTTGGATGGTCTTCAATTGTTTCTCATTATTGTTGATCTAAGAGAAACTTAATTTTCGCAACTTCATTGATATAAATGTTTGATGAGTTTGAGCACCCTCAAACGTTAAAGAACCATCGATCTTTTGCTCATGCGCAGTTCTAATTTCGAATCACTTTAGTGCATCGGCGCATGCGCAGAAGATGGATAGTGCTGCCCGTATGGCGTGCACAAACTTCTCTACTATCAAGAAGCAAGTGTAGCGCAAATCTGGTGACGGGTGATTGCATCACGATGATCATGAAAGTGATCGTAAAAGAGATGAGAACGGACTATGCAAGACTATTGATTTTCTATTTATTATACTTTAGTTTTCTTAACGTGGCATCTCAAGGTCACGCGCGGAAGAGGGAGAGGGAAGATAGATTTTGGGGAGCTGTAACGTCATTACAGTTCCGACTTCCCAACGGTTTCCTATTGGAGTTTGCCTTCTCTCTCTCTCTCTCTCTATCCCGCGCGTGACTTAAAGATGCCACGTTAAAAAATCCAAGTATATTTTTCTTACAGCTTGCTTCGCTTTAACGTCAACTTTTCATTTTTTTATTGATCTGAAGTGCTTACTAATAAGTGGTCATGATGCTAGAGAGTGTGATCAGTCTGTTAATAAATCTGTCGGGTCGAATTCATGTTACATGATTTACAAGCGATTCTATCAAAGAGTATGTTCATGTCCAACACATACGGCTGGTATGTATCGGCCGTGACATATCTGGCTTAAAGGTTTTCGGCGCGAGTGAGCCTACTGATAATTTATTTATTCATTTAGTCAAAAACTGTATGTGAGGTATGGGGGAGAAAATCATATCAAATACTGTATGAATCATATTTCATATGTTAGGCATTTATTATTCTCAATGTCAATAGTCATTACTAGGGAACGGATTTTCATGTAAATACATATTTTTACAGGGACAAGACACCTGCATTCACTAATCTTTTTTAGACTTAACACGACATTCTGAACGAATTGGAACTATTTTTATTTTACATATTTTGGAATAATTACATATTTTTACATATTTTATCTATTATTACATATTTCGTTACATTTTAATATTTTCATAGGTCGAAAATGAACATTTCACATGTGATGTTCGAAATATATGTTACTTGAAAACTAACTTAAGTTACTGAAATACTTAAAAAACATGCAATGCGCTTGTATTAACGCAGGACAATCGCTATGAATTGTCAAACTTACTCCCGCCGCCCCCAGTCGGCCTACAGCGTAGTCGGGATCAAAGATGAGGGGATGTAGTATGTGAAGCAGAAGGAACTTCCACCATGTACTTACTCGTGTTTCATTGACCCCATGCGTAACTCGATAAAAAATTCCAGGTCATTGTCTTGTCCCTTTTCTGGAGTTGGGGGGGGCGTATGCTTCCTTTCCCCCCCCACACACACACACACACTTCTATCACAGGCTACACAGGATTCACTTGAGCGCCGATCCCTCCTAAACAACATTGAATGCAATACAAAAGTATTATATGTTTCGGATGAAATTAGCGATTAATTGCTTCTGTAGATGTAAAACTTTTATTCAGCCTCTCTGAATCCATGTAAAGCTCTAATCGGCAATGTACTCTGCTCGGAAAACGCCTGAAGAATGAAATAGTAAACATTATAACGAATTTTTATTTCACATATTTCCCATTTTTTCTTACATATTTTTGAAAAAATAAGTACATATTTATGTACATATTTTGCTTTTTTATTACAATAAAGTCCGTTCCCTAGTCATTACTGATAAAGTTGTTTTTACTAATAGTGATATTTCACTTCTGTAGTTTTGCCAAATCAGATCTACATTGTTCCTAATTTTCTGAAAATATGTTTGATGTTTGCGAAGTGTTACAGAATTCAAGAATGAATGGCATTGTGATTGCCCACTTAAATTAATTCACTGCTCAAATTTTGAGTAGATCTAGAATGAGATGAGAAGCAGTGTGTTTATAATTCATGCATCTTATATTATTTTTACTCCAACCTGTACAAGCCCATTTCTTGGTAGAGATATTCTCTAGTGTTGTATTTAATCATAATTATAAGACAATGTTTTTAAAAATAAAAGTAAGAAAAAAAAATCAAATGCTACTAGTGAGAAGTCTAATATTGTGAAGTATGTGTTTAAGTTATGAATGAAACGTCTTCACGAATAACCAATAAATAATCTTTTGAAATAAAACAAAGAAGATTAATTTTTATGTTTCAGTTGCCTTCAGATTTGTAATTGGTGAATGCTGGTGTAAAAGGGGGTAAGTCAAGTTTGTTAATGACAAAATTGAAATGTCACTCATCCCCCTATACACAATTATAGTAACATAATGCAGTCCTGGCATATTCATTTCGGACAAAAACTTGACTTATCCCCTTTTACACACACACGCCAATTAAAATTGTGAATAAGTGAAGAAATTGTTGGATTATGAAGTATTTAATAGTAAAAATACTGATCAATTTTGTCAACCTCACCATCCTCAAGTATACTTTAGGTTCTTTGAACCCCTCACCATTATTAAAAAATGTCTAAATTTCCCAACTTAATTTTACTTTCTTGGAGGCTACATATGTAGTTGAGAGAGATAGAGAATGTAATGCTGCAGCAAATAATGAATATTTTTGGTATTATCAGATCCCTCTATAAATCATTCATTATTTCCAGTAATTTTTCCTCCCTCCATATTTCAATAGTTCCATGTTTATATTCTCTAGCCCTGGGCATTTTGTTTCTTGCTGTTTTTAATACCTTTTTTTAGCTCCTCCATTCTGATGTGTGGGTGTGGTGTTCTAGGTGTACTTTCTGTTTGGTTCAGTATTATTCCTTCATATTTTCTTGAGCCCTCACTTTGCTAGTTGCCAGAGTGGGGAGTTTGGTTATTTTCTCAAAAGGAATTTTATATCAAATTTGTAGTTTGTTTTTCAATGCAAAATATTGTCTATTACACGGGAGGGAACATTTTTGGTTATCAGATATTGTCTAGAATGCTCATTGCTATCATTTATTCTTAATTTAACTAATGCTCACAAAGGACGGTACGTATTCTGGGGCTCAGGAAAATATGCGTGTATATTTATCTTCGTGTTGTCTTGTGTCTGTTTCTTATTCCTCCTCTTCTTGGTTGTACCATAGAGTAAAGAATTATATTACCTCTTTAGTGTATGGTCATACCATAACTTCTTGTAGTGCTTTATCCATTCACTTTGTGGGATGATATTAGAGTCAAGTGTCTCTTTTTGAGAATTTTGAAGCCTTTTCTTTGTGCACCTGTTACATCTCTATCACCTTGGTGAATTTTTTCCCAGTCTGCTATTCTGGTGGTTGTTGTTATTCACCTTACTTGTGCCCTTAGTCTCTTGTATTCTATATAACTTTCAGTGTTTCTTGTTTGTAGGTGTATTTTATAAGTTTTTTTCTTTTCTAGTATTCATTTTTTCATTTCTTCATTCCAGGAGTGTTGCCATTTTTTTCTTTTTTTGTGTATAACTCAAAGCTTCTTCCCCTGCTAATTTTATTACCTATTTCAAGTTTCCCCATTTACCTTTTAGGTTTACACTTAATTCTTTTTGTTCTAGGTTTATAAATTTATTTTCTATTCTTTCCTTATATAGAGCTCTTATACTTTATTCATCCAATAGTTGTCTGAAATGCTAGTTGATCATGAAATGCTTCTTCAGTATTTCTTTTGCTTTTGTTTGGATTTTTAAGTGGTGAATTAGCTTGCTTTCTAATAGATGATGATCACCATAGATTTCATATCTCCTGTATACTCTTTCTTGTATCTTTCATTCTTAGTCTTGGATCTTGTTGGGTGATTATATTGTCAATAATTGATTTGGTCCCTCTTCCTTCCCATATGTATTTGTAGCTGTTCTTATGTGTGAACAAACTTGTTATTATCAGGACATTGTATATGCTAACAGGGCTTTTCCTTTCTGATTTATTTTCACTTTGCCTTCAGGGCCTGGGATCATGGATATGACGGAAATATGAAAACAGTTGAATAATGCTGTGTTCTCTTGGAGGGAAAACAAACTGAGTCAAGTTAACATCTACTAATTAGTTAATAACTAAATCTCAATCATTAAAATTAGGTAAAAAAATAACATTTGTATGCACCATGGGCGTTAACTGGTTTTAATCATCAAGGTGCACCAAAAAGCCCAAGGACCTTTGGTCTGAGATCTTCAAAACCCTTAGAACGCCTCTGGTGCTATTATTACTATTATGCTGATATGTAGCAACTGGGCAAGGGTTTTGCAAAGCTAGGTTAGGCTAAAGAGATTAGAAAACTGAACTAGTGCGAGAAAGTCTATGCCTTTTTGTAGCAACACTGTTTCTATTAAGGTTAGATTAGAGTAGGGTTGCCATTCATTCTCAAAAAGCGGGATAAGTTCTGAATATTGCCATATATCCCACTGTCCTGCCATATTTTTCTTTTGTTTCAAATGTCCAGAATTTTTATACTCTGTTACAATTCCACACAGTTCTACAAAAAATTAGTTTTTGGGACTTGTGTACTACATTACAGAACGCAAGCAGCTAATGCATTTGTTAAGCATATAGTTATTTTTGTCATTTTACAGTGCAATCAGAGAGCTAAAAAATGATAAAAGAAAAGTATGTGTGTTTTGAATCCAAGTGCATCTGTCTCTCACAATGCGTTAGTGCAAGAGATTCTGGTATGCAAAGGCGAAAAGAGCTCGATCAATAACACATCTAATATCAACCAAAGTTATGCTTTATTTCAATACCCTGAAATACATTACAAATTTTATCAATTTTGTCATTCATTACATTCTTCAGGAAACATTAAGGAAATTACCTGGATAATCTGGAAAAGTCAGGGAAATATGTACTAGAAAAAGTGTGGTCACCCTGTTGTTCTTGAAAGTGTGCAATGTCATTTATCTAGATCTATTTATTTGTTTACTTGATACACTACTATATTACTATACTATTTCCTTGTTATACGATTTACTTATATAAGATGGTAATTACCAACTTCAACCTGATCAGGGACATCACAATCAACATATTTTATTAGTGAAAGTAAGTTTATTTAGTTATTTTGTGCCGGAAAATTTGTATTTTAAACTGCTTAAATATAAAAAAATCATAAAATATTTTAGTTAAAAAAATGTCAGAGATTTTTCTTCAGGAAAAAATACATTTCGTTGCAAACTATTCACATGATTTTCAGGAGTGGAAGATTCTTGAAAATATTATTTTTTACAATTGAGAGTATAATTGTGTTATTACATGTAGTAGTATCCTCTCAATTTTTATTTTTAGTTTGTTGCGTCCTTAATCATCTTACATATCGATGCAATGCGTCTCTTTGACTCTGGTCAAGTGATGAGTGCAGAGTAATCCTCCATTAATATATGTAATTTATCAGCAGCCTCTGTATTCCAGAGGGTGCTGTATTTATATATGTCTAGTCAGTTTGTCAACAGGTAGCATCTCCACGTATGCGCCTCTTATTTCTCTCTCCCTCTCTCTTTTTTAAATTCCTTATGTTTTATTGGTATTTAGTAAACATCTTATAATTGTATTATAAAATAATACAAGAGCTTAAGAATTTCCTCTAACTAAAGTAAATTTGAAGGCAACCAAACAAAAATATATTGTCAAAGTAGATTATTGACTGCAGCCAGATGTCATCATAACCACTGTCAATTTACTAAATACTCCAATCAGCTAGCTACCACTCAAGTTTCTCAATTGTAAGCACTTCCTCATTCTACAAAATGAAAGCAAAACTCAAGTATACCAATTGTTCATAATTGTGCCAGTAAGTGTTATTGTAATTCAGATTTGTTTGAACTCCTAGCTGATTTGTGTAGCATTTTAAATAAGATTTTGAGGTTAATATTACAATTTGATTTGATAGTCTTTGAACTCCGTACTGATGTATTAATGGTCAATTAATGAAAGGTGCTAAACTGTATTAGTATTAATTGTTTCATATTCAAATGAATATCCAGAATATTATTGTTTTGATTTGAAAGATCTTTAAAATTAGCCCAGGGAGGGGAGAGAGAATTTTTTGATCAAATTGCAAATAACAAAAGCATGTTATTCTATTATCTTTGCAAGTATAAACGTAATTTGTAATATTTTGTATGTTTTCAGAGACATCCAAAACCTTTAGAAACAATTTCCAATCAAAATTGTTAGAATTGGAAAAATTTTGCCTTAAAATCTGAGAAGAAACACAACATCCATTTGAAATCATACCGTATTTCAGTATTTTATTATCAGCACACCAGTAATCACCCTTCTACAGGTTTAGTGATCGCTCTAATCCCATCTACACCTGTACTGAACATCCTGCACGACCATACACAACAATGTTTTATTTTGAAATTATTTGAACTGAGCAATATTTTTGCATGATAGTATTTGTTTTCAGATTGGAATGCCCGTTTTTAATTTTATAGTTAGTACATATAAACATTAATGTTTCACATTAAAGCTACTTTGTGTTTCAGTTTTCTTTCATCTCCCCACCAGCAAATATGGTAACATTGTTTTGCATCTTTGCACACACATTTAAGGTATGTTAAGGGTTGAATCAATGATGGACATCGGAAAAAAGATTAATCCTCTTCTTCTTTCTTTTGTGAATCGGTAATCTTTAAGACCATCTATACCCACTGAGGCCCAATCATATTTTCCTGGGGGTAAATACACATGACTCTTTTGGGGGTATCAACATTTTCTTGCTGAATCCATTTTGACACCCCAAGATTGTTTGCCCTGGGGGATGAGGTATGAAATGCTGATGATGAAGGACAAATGGACAACCACAAACATTCAGGCACACACAAACATACATGCCCCAGGCGGGATTCGAACCCACGATCCTTCAGACACAAGGTAGCTATAGCTCTTCAGACCTTAGCGACTTCAGCTATCAGGGCCGGCAGATTAATCCAAATTTAATTATTATGATCAATTTAAAATATTTATAAAAGGTCTTTTTGTAGGGATAACTATAGAATAATTAATAGTGACATTACTTTGTGCACTTCAAATACATTACAACATGGTACTGCCTTACAACATAGAATAGTTGGTCTAATAATAAGAGTTCAGATTCTTATGAAAATACAAACATTTTTTGTCTTGCCATGTACAATCCTCTTCAATTGTGAGCTTTGTGAATCATTGCAATTCAAAAACAATAGTCAATTTTTTCAATACATATTTTGCTGATTATGTGCAAAGAACGTCTTAATGATTTTACCAATTTTCATTAAATCTGTTCAAAAAATATTTGATGAATTTTCTAAAATGGTTTTTATTTGATTTATCAGTATTTTATTACCAGCTTATTATTAAATTCAGATAGTCACATGTGAAGATGCATTAAGTCAAGCATTTATTTAAATTTATTTTTTCATAAATACGAGTATATTTTGACATTGGATATTATATCCTCCAATCCCCTTATCTCATGATTTCTTGTAATTTCTTACTCAGATGATAGACCATGAATTAGCGAATCAAATTGATTGTCATAAGTTTTTAGGAATATTCATAAATGAAAAACTAATGTAAAACAATCACGCTTTGTAATAAAATAAACTCTTAATATATTCCTCTTGAGATACTTTTCCAGATACTTGTAAACAGATACACTTCGTTCAATCTATTATGGCATATTCTACTTATAACTTCAATAAGGTATTGAAATACGGGGAGGTATAACATAAAAAAAGATGGATAGATAAATAGTCCTGCAAAAGAAATATATCAGAAGCATTTTCAAACCAAATCCAAGACAGTCCTGTAAAGATTTATCAAATACGAGCTACTGATCCTTAGAGCACTATTTTCTTATAAAGTATTACTACTTCTGTGAAATAATCAGAGTCAATCTTTTGTGAGTAATAACGAGATGTACAATTATCATACCTGAGGACATAAGGACTATCAGGATATACACTAGAAAGTTTTCAACTAAGAAAGATCTATTCTGCGTGGTTGCACAGTTTTTTTAATATCTCTTAGTTGCCATAAAATCAGGTGATAATAAATATTTCAATGCATTGCTTAAATGTCACCTTATAATGTCCATATAAGATATCTGAATTGCTTTAATTTTTATGAAATTATTAACCACGTACAAACTGCAGGAGTGACCACTCTTTGAACCAGTCATTCGGTTCAATAAGGCAATCTATGTAATTAAATAAATAGTGTATTAATATTTTGTGATATTTTAAGCACTAACATTTATTATTAACATCTAATGTATTCAAGTTATTGTAAGTCAATTAAATTACTGTAAGAATATGGAATTCCTCAATCTAATTGTATGTTATTTGCCACTATCACAATCTGGTAGTTTATTAATGTAATGAATTGTTAATGAGATTTTTCAGTTGTTTAAAATAATGTAAATAATTTTGATGTTTATTGTAAGCACAAACACGTTTCATTAATCAAGTAATTTATCAAATAAACTATTTGAATTATTACTGTAAGTTGATGTAATTGAATTTAATTTTTATAATTTAAATTAATTAAATGTTTATTGTAATTATTGTGTTTATGTTTATTGTAACATGTAATTAATAAAGTTAATGTAAACTTATTAAATTATTACTGTAGGTTATTGTAATTAAAAACATGTATTCTTACTGTAATTTAAATTAAATATTAGACAGACTTGGCTTGATACTTTTTGTTAGTCTGTAAGCAATAAAATATTATAATATCCCATTTTATATCTTTAGTATATATTCTTATCCTTTACATTTATCTATATTTATTTTTGTGCTGTTTCATACTAGAACATTTTTCCGACCTCTAATAATAATATATCTTCTTATTTTGCATGCATGTCTTCAAAGAACAATTCCACCATATCATGATAACTTAATTCATCATTAGAATTCTTGCAATAAATAAATATTTTAATAATTAATACAGCTATGAAATAAAAAAAAATATGACAAATAATATTGTCACAACTATTAATCAACGTGGCTGAATGGTTTGTGAGGTTTTTAGCTTGCATGATTTTGTATGCATAATACCAAGTTGCGTTTTATTGTTATCATTGCTATCAATAATTGTCCCAAATTCCCTATCTTACTTAATTATCCCATATTTAACCATGGTGCTTTTTATACTGTGTCACAAGAGATCTGGCCATTTTCAATTCTTTTTATAAATTGCTTGACTCTACCACATTGTTAGTTTTTTTAACCATATTGTTTGCATTATTATTCTTTATTCTATTTTTGTTAAAACATTGGTCATTAAACAAAAGCAGAAATTAGAGAACATCAGGAATCTTTATTCTGATACATTGACATTTTAGTGGTGCTAAAGTAATTCAGGGTATATCCCTTTCAAATGTCAAAAAGGGTAATAATGATGAACTGATACCATATGCATATCAATTACTAACTTTAGGCTAATATGCCTCATGCTACCTTAGATATAAATGTATACTAATACTACAGTTTGTTAATTTGAATTAGTAATGGTAACAGCAGTATTGGAATTTACTCAATACAGAGATTTCTAAATAGAAATATGAAGAAAAAAATGTCCAATATACGAATGAAAATCTGCCCTTCTTTCTATTACCTAATTTTACTCCTTTTCCAATTAAGGTCTAATTCTTTAAACTAATATTTTTATTATATTTTCATTTTTAATTTCTTTCCATTAATTTATAAATTTGCTGGAATTTGTGGGATTGAAAAATATCTTCAACACAAGTCTTCTGATTTCACTATTAATTGCTTCAATAACATGTACTTCAAATAGATAAAAAAGAAAAGTCTAAATAGTTTTTCAAATATCAAAAAATGTAATCTGGTAAAATTGAAGTTGCCAGTTCAAAGGAATGAACATTTCTGAATAATGCAGTGTCAAAACAAAAAGGCACTTATTTTTTCATTGGATTTATGGTTAATATTGTTGGTTAAAATGCTCTTTTTAGTGTTTCTTACTTTTTTAGCACCCAGTTTCCTCTTATTCTTCTGCTGAACACTAACATTGGTTTCTTCACAGGCTCCACTTAATTTCCTGGTATTTGAATTCTCACATTTTACATTTTCTGCTTTTAGACGTTTTATTATGATCTTCGGGAAATCGAGACGAATGTGTAACTTATCAGAAACAGTAGCAATATCTTTTGATGTCATTGCAGATGTAACCTCATCTTTTCTTTCTCTTCCGAAAACATTCATTTCATCTGTTTTCAAAACCGATTGTGTCGTCTTTGAAGTGCAGCTAACAATGTATTCCGGCTTTTCCTTTTTGCGACGTTTCTTGCGCTTCCTCTTCGGAACTGAAGACTTATTATTTTCATCTAATTCTTCCATTTCGTTTGCATTTTCTCCGATTCCTACTTCTAGCAGTTTTTCACACTCATCTTTAGAAAACGAAACTGCAGATTGTTCCTTTCTCCTTCCCGAGTTCGCGTCGAAATCGTTCTGCACTAAGGAATGATCCTTAGCACCTACGTCTGGAGAATCATCGCGTATACTTCCATTTTCATCATTTAGCTCTGTGATATCAACGTCGTCACTATCGAGATCATTTAGCACATGCGGAAGAGTTAATTCATCTGGTGACGGAACTGGATACTGGGAAATATGAATTGTTGAAACACTTTTGGTTTTGCTTTTGTACTTCTCTAATTCAGAAACATTTATGTTCAAATCTTGAAGCACAAGATTAATGTCATTTAACGATGGTTCCGTGCGGCCTGAGAATTCAGTATATCTGTACATTTTGATCGATATATCTTTCATAAATCTATGCAACGCATCTGTCATCACCTCCAGCGGACGATTTCGAATTTTCAGCCATCCAACATCGCGCGTTAACTTTGCAGCGATGACTTTTAATACAATTTTGTTAAACATGTCAACCATGATGAGACTTCCCTGACCACAAGTACTTTATCGGTTTAACAACACACCGCACTGGACCTGACACACTTGAATTCTCCACACCGGACACTCCTGAGTGAACGCGACGGCTTTCAAGAGTTTGCAAGCCATATTTTCTTGTACAACACACCAAGTTTCTGCGACTGCGCATTTGATATTTAAACTTTTCAAAAATGATTTATATTCCAGATCATAGACATAAACTTTCCCCAATTAAGCAATAATATTATTTGCGAATGTCATAAAATAAAATGTTCTATTTTAAAATATTTCAAATAGGACAGCAAATTTAAACAGACAAACACATGCAAGTTTGTGAGTAGGCCCTACCTTCGAGTTCATTTCGAAAATGCTTTATGTAATCGAGGTCGTAAAAGAAAGTCATTTTTATGTTCTTTCTTTTTGAAATTAACATAATTGGAATTTAAGTGTAACCCGTCAATAATGACGAGACGAAATTGAATTCACATTACAATATTTGTATTTCTTAAAAACAAAATGCAGTGCGAGTTGTTTTTGTATAATTTGACAAATTCCTTTCTTAAAAAATGTTTTTCTGTGAAATTGCACAGATCAACGGTCTCATTCACAATTTTTTAAACGTGGAGAGGGTTACCTAAAGTTGAACATGAAAAAAAACAACTAAAAACACATTCGCCGAAAGATTGGTCTAGTGAGTTAGTGAAATCGAAGACATTTACAGGGCCTTTGAATGACCTTTGTAAAGTTGGCACGAGAAATCTCTGGTCCTGATTGAGGTAGACAATTTAGCAATTACTAACTCCTATCACGAATATTATTGATTTCATCAGATTCAGAGTGAGTTCTTAAATCCTTTATAATTGCAAATATTTGTAGTAAGAACTATTTTAATAACTAAATTATAAAGGAGAAATTATTCAATGGTGAACAGACTGAAAAATTATAATGTGAATTGGATACCAAGAAAATATCATAGAGATACAGGCCGAAAACCTCTGCAGAGAAAGGAACCAGTTTTGAATAGATACTCCAAAATAATTGTCAGATATTTTAGAAATAAATTAAAAATTCTCCTAACACTGAAGTAAAACAATTCACATGGCTTACCTAGCAAGCGGCGTCGAGGAGTCTCGCAAGGTTTCTTTGTCCGATTTAAATGTAGAGACTTGACAGTTCATCAGCTGGATTCGGTTATCAATCGCGAACATCGTTACGACTTTATACTGCCGTTTTTACATTGCAGCCTCTGAAGAAAATCAGCTGTTACTGTATCATCCAATAGAAAGGTTGAACGCCACCATAGTGACATCACTGTAGTGAAAAAGTAAAAATCGCAGTATAAGTTTAGGTATCAAAGCTCCCAATTGAATAACCGCCTCAGATAATTGTGTCCCTACGGATATTAACTGTTCAATACTTGATATATTTATAATTATATTAATATTACAGTAAGTGGAATTGGCTACTTAAAAATATCTTCTGGGTATGAAATTTACATTTTTTCTCGAGTTCGACAAATTTCATTATTATTCTAAACATAAAGTAATGTTTCAATAGAGAAATTTATTAAACTTAATTTTAATTAATTTACATTAATTGCTTACTTATTATACTTTGGGTTAATTCAATATTCAATTCAGTCAGGTCAATATTCAATTCAGTTATAACCTTGCCGATGACACTTCATCAGCTGTTACGGTTTCATCCAATCGAGAGCCAAAATGTCATCACGGTGACGTCACGGTGGTGACGTTTAAGCTCCCGATTAGACGAAATCATAACAGCTGTCATTAGCCAGATTATAGAAATCCAAGTATAGTGTTCTGAATTTTTGAAATTACATTTCCGTTATGCGATGAAGCTGCACCCTCAGTTTGTTGGAGCACTGCCTCTGCTTTCTCCCGTACTGTTTACGCAATTTAGCTAAAATTATTGTAATACTACGGAAAACAGTAATTTTTCGACAGAAAAACTATTACTGTCGTACCCTGGTAACGAAAATGTGGATAGATCTTGTTCCTGTAGGACCTGTTTGGCGTTGCTTAGGGAATGTGTGTGTGGTTGTTCTATCGTTTGGAATTATATACAGTATTGTATTCACATGGTTTTCATAAGACTGTAAATGTATCTTCAATTCAGTTGTGCCGGTTATCAGTAAAGTACTTCTCTAACACATTGTGTAGTTTGAATCCATGATTTGGGAGTCGTTTGTACCGAAAATTCGATTGACAGCAAAACGTCTGTCCGTCTGTGATCAATGCGGCCCTGCCGCAAGATGTCGCACGATCGCGACCGTATCAAGCATTGCTGTAGATCAAGCGACTCTAGCGGTACGTCCGAGAAAGACGCGAAAAGCCGTGCCATATTCCATCTTGGTGATACTACCCTCAGATGCCTCGTTAGAAAAAACCAAGTGTACTCGGGCGGCAGATACGTGGTCGTGTGTTCGTTCTTGCGTCAGATCACAACAGTAACAAGAAATAAATCTCAATACGATCACACAACAATAGACACAAAACCGCACACATTATGCATAACCGGAGTTGACAGATTGGGCGAAATTTCGCTTTTTGAGCTGAAAAACGGCTCTCTCTCTCTCGGGACAAAAATTCGCGGAATACCACCCAATGGGCGGAAATGCATCAAAACATGTGCGGTTTTGGGCGGGGTTTCAGATTACCAAATTAAGAAAAAAACACGACGTTGACAGTGGGTTTGTTTTTTTTAGTTTTTTACTTTAAACATGATTTTTCAGTAATCGTTTGTTAATTCGTTCAAATTTACTTACAGAAGTGAATAATGTTAGTTTTTAGACATCTATTGTTCTAAAAGACAGAGGTCTTTGTCGGTCACCCAGTGTTGCCAGTTTAGGGTTTCCCCCTAAAATTAGTTTTTTTTCGTCTTTGGTGGGTATTCTGTGGGGAAATTTTTTTAGTTTTTTTATGGTTAAAAAATTAGTTCTTATTATAAATAAGTAATATTAATTGAGTATTCACCTATCGAATTAAGCGAAGAGTAACTAATAATATTAGTGTGTAAGTATAATTAACAATTTCCCTCATTTAAATTTCTGCGATTATGTAGTACCACATACTGCCACAGAACAGTAGAGGGCGACACACTTATGAGAAACAACGAATTGAACGAATCACAAGTAAAATATGCACTGTGATACTGTGAATAAGGATTTATATTTAAGGAAGGTTTTTACCCGACATCATTCGCATTTTGATTGTGCATTATTTTAATTATTTGAATGATCGTGTTATTGAGTTAAAAAATGGCAAAGGACTCAAAGAAGAAAAAGTACGTCCAGAAATACAAAAAAGAATGGGAGCTTGAGAAACAGTTCAAAGGTAAAGAGATTTTTTGAACTCATGTTTATTTAGATATTCTAGATTCTATAATATTTTCTCTAGAATGTAGAGAAAATATTCTTAATTTCCGAGTATGCCATAAATCTTAAAATAATGATCATTAATTGTAGTATATCAATAGAATTTTTAAAAATGACTCTCTATTATTAATAAAAGATTAAATTTTAATACTAAAATTATTCTCTCTCTCTTTATATATATATATATATATATATATATATATATATATATATATATATAATTCTTATTTTGTCGACTTATTATATAAATTAAGCAAGTCAATTATTGTCATAATTGATAATTAATTATTCTTCTTCTTAACGACGTATTAGTATAATTCTTACATTTAATTTAGTATATTAATTTCATATATTTTATTTTATTGAATGGTTGACATGTGTATCTGGACAAAGTAATTTAGCATTTTGTAAATGCTGTACAACGGAACTTGAAAGCCATGGACAAACTCAGAAACATGCGAAAAAAGCAGCAGAGTATGGAACTGTTGCTCAAACGACGAAGATAACGACGCAGTTTGCGAAACAGTCCATAGACGATAGACGCAAAATTGCGGAGCTGAAGATCGCCGCATTCGTAGCAGAACATTGCCCGGTTTCAACAGTGGATCACATGGGCCAGGTTATCAAGTCTTTGGATGACAATTCAGACGTGCTACAAAAAATCAAATTGCATCGGACAAAGTGTTTGTCCATGTTGATTAATGTGATTTCGCCAAGCATGTTTCAAGATTTGATAGATGATATTGGCCACTCATATTATTCGATGATAATTGACGATACGACGACGATTGATACCAAAAAAAGTTATGGGCATCATGATTCGTTACTTCAGCAAGAAGCAACCTAAAATTGTTACATTTTACAGACTCGTCGAGCTTGAAGCTGGGGAGACGTAAACGATTTATAATGCTTTCAAAAGAGTTTTAGAGGACGATGGTTTGAAGATTCATAAACTGATTGAAATTGGTGTTGACGGGGCAGTGTCATGGTAGGATCTCGGAACTCATTTGCAACAAGAGGACGTTGCTCATGCAGTTATTGTCAAGTGTGTTTGTAATTCCTTGCACCTTGCTGCCGAACATGACTTTTCGGTATTGCCAACAAGTCTAGAATTTTTGATTCGCGAGACTCATAGTTGGTTTTCCAACAGCACGAAGAGGCAATTGGCTTATAAAGAGATTTACATTTTAATTGCAAATGGGAATCCTTGTAAGACTGCCAAGTTGATTGGGACAAGATGGCTCGCGCGAATTGAAGCGATTCAAACGATCCTGAATCAGTGGGATTCATTGAAACTTCATTTTGAATTTGCTTCGGATAAAGATAGGAGCTACACAGCAAAACAGCTGTACTTGATGTACAGTGACGTACAAAACAAGATGTACTTGACGTACGTGTGTTACATTTTAAAGAAAGTCACTGATGTCAACAGACTATTTCAGTTGAACCAAGTCGATCCACTGAAACTGTTTGAAGATTTGCATGAGTTGATTTTCTTTTTGATGCAGCAAGTCGTTGTGCCTTATCAATTAGCCAAAGTGCGGAGGTCGACGATCAATGCATTTGATTTCACGTCATTTTTAATACACCCATCTTGCGTCGATTTTGGATGAGTTTAATGCCCTGTTACTGAACGAAAACCCGGATATGATACGTGTAAAAGACCGATGCATTGCATTTTTTAATTAGCCTGTGCAGAGAAATACAAACAGATTGCCTAATAACTTGGATGTATTGGAGTCTGTAAAGAAGTTCTCTCCAAGCTCTGCATCGAAATTTTGTAAATTAGATATAAAGGACATTGTATTACAGTTTTCGGCGATTTGTAACGATATCGATGAAACTATCAGTGAATAGAATTTACTATCGAACGTCGATAATTTGCGTACTGATTCTACAGAATTATTGTGGCTTGAAATCAGCGAACTGAAAAATTTCTGCGGAAATTGTAAATTTAAAAATATTTCGGAACTCGTTTTTGCTTTTTCGAGTATACCGTTTTCGAACGCAGTCGTAGAAAGTCTTTTTTCGATTTTAAACATTATTAAAGATAAATTGCGAAACAAAATGTCTAACAACAGCAGACTGCATTTTGCGCATTCGATTGGGATTGGTTGGTGGTTGCCAAAATTTTGTTCCGACAGCATCCAGGCTTAAATTATTCAACAGTGAAAATATGTACGAGTCTAAAGACATTGATGAAAAAGTTGTTGACGTAATGTCAGGAATACAAGTATAAAGCTTCGGTGGTATTTTGTACAATTGATTTAAATTGATTTATAGTTGTTAATCAAGTTGAAATGTTTAAAATATGTTCGATAATAATAAGTATTCCTATAAATAAGTTATGTGAAAAATGTATATTATTTAATATACTCGTAATTTCTATACAGTTTATACTTAATTATTGATTCCCTTATGAAATTCATATTAAGAAATATATATATATATATATATATATATATATATATATATATATATATATATATCCTAAAGCCACCCCTTGTGTGGCAGTCGTCGGAAAGAATACTCTTTCGAGCTTTGAATATCTCAGGGGGCAGGATCTTTAAGGTATGAGAAAGACACACCCAGACACAGAATTAGGTAAAACAGTAATATACGAGTAATATACAGTAATATATTCGCATATTCTTAAAATATTGCACAAATCAACCCTTTTACACAGTCACAAAATAAGAGAACAAAAAAAATACCCAATTGCTGGCTGCGCGCTTGAACGCGTGCAAACCACTGATGGTAAGACCTCTTAGAGAAATTTCCAAAAGAAATATTTGCTTATGGTTTCACTCTTCACCTAGCTAGCGATAATTTTCCTTATAACACCCGTGCACGGAGTTCTTGCTTGGCCAATACTAGTGAGTGAAATTTAATTATTTTTTTTACACTTCCTGAATTAATTTACCAGCACACATTAT
This sequence comes from Teleogryllus occipitalis, assembly GCA_011170035.1. Classification (NCBI taxonomy): domain Eukaryota; kingdom Metazoa; phylum Arthropoda; class Insecta; order Orthoptera; family Gryllidae; genus Teleogryllus; species Teleogryllus occipitalis. The sequence goes on along the minus strand of BLKR01000220.1, from coordinate 9,344 downwards.
TACAGGTATTACTGCTATTCACGTACGAGATTTCCTCGTCAATTACATACAAAATGAGGAACACAAATTAATTATATTTAATACAGCTTCGGAATGAAATGTACTACCGGCGTATGAGGTTATGAAATACTTCGCCGTTACTCAATTTTCAGGCGAACATGCAAATTTTAGTATTCTGGTTCCTGGTGCCAACACTACCTTTCTAGTTCCTGTCTCCCACCTCAGTTTTATGCAAATTTGGAAATTCAGCCGTGCCGCCACTCGCGTTCCTGCAACGTAGCCCGCTTCAATGCCGCTCCAAAGGCCACTCGGTCTCCTTTGCGCCTGCCACCAGATCCAGGGACCAGTCTTCTCGCACCCACCACCAGATCCACATACCAGTCTTCTTAACGCCCACCACCAGATCAACGGTCCAGTCTTCTTAACGCCCACCACCAGATCCACGGTCCAGACTTCTTAACGCCCACCACCAGATCCACGTCTCGTCTACCTTCGCCCGCCTTCTTGCGACACGAGTACGCGTATTGCCCAGTCTCTCCGCGTGTGCTAATTAGCGTGTCACCTCACTAATGCTTTACAAAAACTCTCACAGTTCCGTAACCACAGTCACTATTCTGATTCGTTCTAAATTTCACAGTTCTTACTTCAATCTCCTATAATGTTCTCCTTACACCACGTAGCCTCGCTAGTCTATCATTTCCCACTTCCTAACACCTCCAGAACTACCGCTTCTCTCCATCAACTATTCCGCTACCTTACTCGACTTCTTACCTCGGCGTCTCACACAAGAAGGGTCCTTTTCCTCGCTGCTCCGCCGTTTAAAAGTTGCAGTGACGTCACGGTACAACCCTACTGCGTTGCCCATATTGCGGAAGTGCACCGCCGCCGCGCTTCAGGCCGCAACTAACAGGTAGCGCCTTTTCCGATCAGTAACCGACGTTCTGTTATACCTTCGCTCTCCACGTCTCCGCCGACGCTGCGTGGGCGTTGTGGGGTTTGTGGCGATGCCCCAAACGTCACAATATATATTTAGGGCGTTCGGAAATGATTTGGACTGACCGTGTTGCTCTGACGCAAATACTATTTGAAAAGCGCGCTTATGCTGTGGCGAAAAGCCCTTCTTAGTGCTATATTTTACCACTAGATGGATCTGTCATCTTCACTCACTGAGAAACGCTGACTCATTTTGCTAACGGACTCCAGTAAGCACGCGGACATGGAAGGCGACGCTCGTGGTCAGAAGTGGACAACTTGGTTCTTGTGGAAAGAGGGTGTCAGAGTGACTGAAATTTATCGCCGACTCGCCGATGTTTGTGGCGAAAAAGCTCCGGCACGAAGCACTGTCTTTCACTGGGTGCAGAATTTCGAAAGTGGACATGAATGTGTGGAGAAAGGCGTGAGCAGCGGCCGGCCAGCGACATCGCGTACATCAGCTGCAATCGAAACAGTTTCGAAGTTGATTATGGCAGATCGACGGATAACATTTACAAAGTTGCAAAATGAAACGGGTCTTGGACGAGCAACTCTTCATGAAATCATCCATGAAGATTTGAAAATGCGTAAAATTTGTGCTCGGTGGGTGCCTCACCAACTCACAGAAATGCAGAAAAAGCAACGAGTGGACTTGTGCCGAGAACTGATGCGCATTTACAACACGAACAGAGAAAATTTCTTCAAAAGACTGGTGACTGGGGATGAATCTTGGTTCCTGTTTGAGACCCCGGAGAAAAAACGGCAATCAATGGAATGGAAACACACTGCAAGTCCTCCATCCAAAAAGCCTCGTCCGAGTCTTACTCCCAAAAAACAAATGGCTACAGTTTTCTGGGATGAAGAGGGAATTGTGCTACTGGATTGGCTTCCTACTAACGAAACAGTGAATAGTGATACCTACTGCGAAACTCTACGAAAACTGCGACGCAGTATTCAGCAGAGGCGGCAGGGAAAGTGGGCTCTCAAAGTGCTTCTTCAACACGACAATGCGAGGCCGCATACGAGCCGCAAGACAACAGACGCATTGGCAACAATGGGATTTACGAAGCTTCCCCATCCCACACATTCACCTGATTTGGCCCCTTCGGACTATGCACTGTTCGACAAAATGAAGGACGCATTGCGTGGCCGGCGAATGTCATCCACCGAAGAACTCCAAGACGCTGTCCGCGACTGGTGTCGCTCTACTCCGAAAGAATGGTTTTATACAGCCATAAGGAAACTTCCCGAGAAATGGGAAAGGTGCATCGAATTAGGAGGAGATTACTTGTAATTTACCTGTGTAAACCTGGGCAGTACAATAAATGGTATGAAATTTAGAGCGTTTGTCCAAATCATTTCCGAACGCCCCAATATATATATATATATATATATATATATATATATATATATATATATATATATATATATATATATATACGAAGCGTATTCGAAAAGTAAGTACCGTTTCATTCCAGCGCCGTCGCAGCGCTGTGGTAGGCGCCCCGCGCATGCGCACTAGTCTACTTGTTCACTGACCTTCAATTGTCGCCATTTTGGTTGCTCTATGTTGTGTTTTCAGTTTGCTGTGCACATTCAAAATGTTTAAGACAATTAGTTCTCCCGCTGACTGTGAGATTCGTGCCGTGATTAAATTTTTGAACGCGAGGAATATTAAACCGGCCGAAATTTATCCTCAAGTGACAGAAGTTTACGGTGAATACGCGATAAGTGATGGAATGGTGAGAAAGCGGGTAAGAATGTTTAATGCAGGTCGAACAAATGTCCACGCCGAACCTCGGAGTGGTCGGCTTTCTGTTGTCACCGATGATTTGGTAAGGAAAGTTGATGAAGCAATTCATGAGAACAGACACTTCACAATGACAACTCTTTCAGAGGCATTTCCACAAATTTCACGTACTGTTTTGTTCGAAATTGTGTCAGACCGCTTGAATTATCGCAAACTGTGTTCCCGATGGGTACCAAAAATTCTCACTGATGTTCACAAAACAAAGCGACTTGGTAGTGCTCTGACATTTCTCACGCGGTACAGTGATGAGGGAGAAAACTTTTTAAACCAAATTGTGACAGGTGATGAAACTTGGATGTGTCATTTCACACCAGAATCGAAACAACAATCGATGGAGTGGAGACACACTCATTCTCCGAAAAAACAAAAGTTCAAAGTGACAATGTCATCACAAAAAATCATGTGCACTGTCTTCTGGAATAGGAAAGGCGTTTTGCTTACTGAATTTCTTCCCAGAGGTGAAACCATTAATTCGGCACGATATTGTGAAACTTTAACAAAACTAAGGCGTGCCATTCAAAACAAACGAAGAGGAATGATCAGTAAAGGAATTGTGTTGCTCCATGATAATGCTCGGCCCCATACTGCTGGTGTCACTGGTGAATCGTTAATTCGACAGTTTCATTGGGAGCAGTTCGATCACCCGCCGTACAGCCCGAACTTGGCGCCATCCGACAATCACTTGTTCCTGCACATGAAGCGCGAGCTTGGTGGCAAGCGCTTTGGATCTGACGATGACACGAAAAATGCTGTGGAGTCGTGGTTATCGAAACTGGCGGAAAGTTTCTTTAAAGATGGTATACAAAAACTGGTCACCCACTATGACAAGTGTTTGATCATTGGCGGAAACTATGTTGAAAAATAGTTTAAGACATGTATTTTCATGTAAAAATAAAATTGGATTCGAAAAAATTGTTTTACTATTTTTTTTTCAAAACGGTACTTACTTTCCGAATACGCCTCACGCCCGAATATATATATATATATATATATATATATATATATATATATATATATATATATATATATATATTGTGACGGAACACACACGCCGTGGACTGGCCTCCGGCGCGCCGCACACAATGCAACCTGGTCTTTGATCAGGGGTCGTTAGCCCTGAGGGTGTGAAGCACCGCTCGGGCGTTACCAGCGCCGTGCGGCAGCCTACTGTCGCTCCGACGCCAGGCCTGTCAGGTTGTTCGTTCGTCTTGCCTGTGAGAGGCAAATAAGGGGTAGCTTGCAATGGATAGAATACAGGGCGGATCGAATTCTAATGAAACACTTGGATGGCTCTGGTAAAATTAGGCATGTATTCTTAAACTTTTTCCAGAGGCACATACACTTACACACTAGATTATAATAAACAAATTGCAATCCTATTTCTATTATAATTATAATCCTAAGTTTGGATTAACGTTCTTGCTCCATCTTGTGCAAATAAACAATAACCTCCCTACCTTAAATACTCAAAAATCATATCTTGCCCGCTAATTACAATACTCGGGCAATTTAATTGTTTATGCAAACCTACTGATCTTGGCACTAAAATGTTCTTTCAGTCTGTTCGTTCCATTATGTTGGATCGAACTGAATTCCCGTGTTAGGCGTTCGGCAAGAATACTTCCTAGTTATACCTTTTTAATCACACCTTTGGAAATATTACGACCTCGCGGTCTGAATGTCGCACGGGTACTCACGCTTCGGCGATTGGGGAACACGTAACCTGGACCTCGGCCAACGCAGTGACCGACCTCGGCTGCTTATCGCTGCGAACGGCTGCTCGCGCCGCGGTGACGCTCGGCCTCGCCCAGCTCGCTGCGCTATACGCTCGCCGGTCCGCGCTGCTCCTTGGCTCGCTTGATGCTGCCTCCGTTCGCCCGTGAAGTAGTACAATTTTCTCCGGTCGTCCCGTAGAACGGCCGTGCCTCTACGCCCGTCTTCCGTTCCCAACAAACTTGCTTCTTCGGCTGTGTTGCACCAGGAATGTCGCCTCAGCCTTCCGCTTTGGCGATGCGGCGTAGTTGCGACGTAATGATCGTATACTCGACCCTTCGGCGATCTCTATCAGACTGTTCGGCGGTTTGTTTCAGAATGTTCTGCGATTTCTATCAAACTCTCCGGCGGCCTTTCTCCGACTGTCCGGTTTCCCGGGAACCCCTTCCCCCCCTCGGAGACTGTTCCCTCGTTTTTCTATCAACGGGCCAATCGCAGGATTTAATTTTCCAGCGCTTATCGCCCCGAGAAATCATTGGCGACCACTCGTTACGTCCGACTTCAGCCGCGGCTGACGTCAGACGATGACGTACCAACGCGCCACATTCGAAGTGGTAAACACCCGCGATTTATCTTGGGCGTTTTTGCCTGGGGTTCTGCTTCCTCGCTGGGGCGCATATCAGAGCTCGTCTCAATATATATATATATATATATATAGCGGAAGTAAAGAAAGTTAGGACAGTTCGCTACTGCAGGATGCAGAGATATGACGCGACTTACTTGCGTCCCAAAAATCTGTCTTTAAGGTGGAGGCAAGCGACCGGAGAGGGTGTGCGTAGCGCGAGACGGAATTGTGGAGCAGTGCTGAGTAGTCGGTCTTCGGTGGGATGTAGCTCTCCAGTACAAATATGAGAGAAGGTAAATGGATTGATAATCTATGTACTTGAGTTGATTGTGGAACATTTAATTCGTGAGATGTTATGTGGTGTTCGAGGTGCGTTGCAGACGGAAGGGAGGGGTGCGAGCACATGTAATTGGATGGGAGAGTGGGAATATATACGTGAACTGGAGTATTAAGTAATTAATGTTGGTGCAAAACCAAGCATTTAATTCACGGTTGTATAGTTGAATTTTGAGCGGTGGTGATGTGAGGTTAGAGAATCAAGTCTCCTTAAAGCTGATATGCGATACTCCCAATTCGTAATTGTGAAAGTATTGTAGGTGTAAGTCCTGACATTTCCAGTAGCAAGTAACTTTTTCTGACTGCACTTTTGCCAGATGTGTAATATTCTTTTAAATACAAAATGTTCTGTTGCATTATCTAAGTTGAAGACTTAAAAGGCAGATCATCATACGAAGAATATTTCGAATACCCGGAAGGTAAGCTCAGATATTTGACATATCTGGTAATAACTATGCAAAATGCCACGCCTCACCGTTGTTACTATTCTATCTAATATCTAATATTCTAAAATATAATATTATATTACCTAATATTATATCTCGTTGGGAGCTCAACACGTCAGCTTCGCCCGGAGACGAAATATACTTAATTTCTAAATTGTCGGAGGTTCCCTTTTCAAGATAAACGATTTATAATAAACGTGAAATTTGAAGATCTGAACGATCTGTACCAAAATTGTTACAAAACGATACAAATTTTAGTCGATAATTTCAATGATCACGTTGCACAATAATAATAATAATAATAATAATAATAATAATAAACTAGTTGGGCCCGTGTGAACATTCCGCACTTTGTAAACCATTGTTTTAAAAGTGAAAATAGCTTCTTACTGATTCCCAAATTCAGGCCAAAACTTGAACTGCACGTTGAAGCACCGAAGACCAATAATGACGGGCCTGTTAACGTGTCAATTTAATTTTACCTCGATTTCTAGTTTCTGCTCGTTTCTGACACCGTGCTACGGAGTAGGGAACACCAAAAGAGAATAGTCATCAGAATTCGTCACTCCACTTGGCCCCCGAACATTTCCCTACGTGCTCACCGATATACTTCGCATGTTCTATCTCATGTCTGTAGCATGTTCACTAGCTTATTCGCAGCGTGTTCCCTCCAGCACGCCCGAATCGGTCGGAATGTGTTTGACACTTTAGAATCTTCAGAATGCGTTCTGGTCGGCCCCAAACGCGGTGCTAGACGCCGCGATCTGCCAGATCGTGGCTGCCAGAGTCGGTCCAGTATTCCGTAATAGTTGTCGATAATGACAATCAAATCACGACTGCAATCTTGACTGCTCACTGCTCCTATCCCTTTGCACTGCGTCATCCGACAAGGGTGCTCTCTCAATGGATTCCTTTTCAAAATTCTGATTGCCCCCGTCCTCCTCGAAGTCGAAGCGACTTATGTTGCCCTACGCCGACTTCCACTCTTTGCCACGCCTCCAGCGAACCTGCAGCTGCTGCTCGACAGCGCTCGCTAACTCCTTACATCTCTGAGCCTCCGCCTTAAACAGTACAAATACCTTCCGTCCAAAACCGTCCAAATACAAAAATCCTCTACAATACGTCGGCAGGTGTAGGAGTTAGCGTTTCACGCTGTGGATTCCATAATCCCCGACATGGAGGCCGACGAGAGCGCACGCTACCTAGGACGTCCCGTTATATTTAGCCTGGTAGAAACCTGGGCCAGGCTGCAGGAGCAGGTCCACATCCTCGACAATGTAGCCGCGTCACATAAGTATGACCACCAGAAGCTTGACGCACTGTGTCAGTTTTTTTACAACCTGTCACGGTGTTTCCACTCCGCATGGGCCGGTTCACACTGTATGCACGGTCCGAATGACCTTGCGGTTTGTGCGAGAGCCCGGCCCACCCGTCTGCGCCTTGGCGGTTTTCTTAAACGCCGCCAGGGACGAGGGAGGTGTCGGACTGCTGAGAGCGACAACGGAAGCAGACATCTGGGCAGTGGCCAGCGCATATAAGGTACTGACCAGACGCGACATGGTGGTATAGGAGCGTGCGATGACCGACCTGGTTGAAGAGGCTTCACGAGAGTGAGCCGGCACAGGTGATATATACCGCTACGTAAATGGAGCCAAAAACGCCCGTACTGCCCTGCACTCCTCTTCTTTACACGGGCCCGGCTAGCGACAAGACGCCTTCAACTGCGGTGCCGCGCGCTTGAAACGGAGGATGACCTCGGCCTCCTGTCATTGAGCTCCCGAGGGAGGCGCCCGTACACTCCTCGCAGCGCCGCAGACGGCGGACTACAATTCGGTTTTTATAACATGGCGCGTGAGGGCCTGTCCTCGTAATGCAATATGGCACAACGTTTTGCGTCTTTCTCGGTCGTGTCGCTAGATGTCACATGATCGTCAACATATCAAGTAGTGCTGCAGATAAAGCGACATCAAGCGTCACGACAGAGAAAGACGCAACAAGTCGTGCCATATTCCATCATGAAGACAGATCTTCACGCACCATGTTATAAAAACCGAAGTATATTGTTGATCAGTCCCATGCCACTAGATAGGCCTGGGCCTGTTCTTATTTGAATTGTATTTGAATTTGAATTCCGCCATGTGGGACCCTCCGTGGGCCAATAGCGTCGAAGGGCGCAAAGGCGCGGTGTGCGAAATCTACAGGCCGGACCCTGCAATTATGAACATGCTTTGTGTGTAAACGAAACGGTTTCATCTGAACGTTTTTGCCAGAGCGTTTGTGTGTTTTAGCGTTTGTGTGTTTCTGTGTTTGTGTGTTTCTCGAAATGCCCCAATTTAGGCGTTGTTGGGTACCCAATTGCCGATACAACCAAAATAGGAGTGAACAGCAATTCTTTAAGTTTCCAAGAGATCCTGAAAGGTAAGCGATATGAAATGCTTAGCATGGTTCTATAACAATTTTTTCATGTACTATTTAGTGACATAGTAAATTAACTATGTCACTAAATAATACATGAAATTAATTTAAATAATGTAATTATATGTGAGGATATTGTAAACACAATTATTATGAACATCCAATGTATTGAAGTCATGAAAGCACTGGTTGCTTTAATAATCATGTAATTGATAAGTTATAATAGCTATATTAACATTAAGGTGATTTTGTTATAACTATAATAGCTCAATAATACATTACTAATTTTATTACAGGTGTATGAAATGGTTAAAGGCAATTGGGGACCCGACTTTGGCATCTAGCCCTTGCGAAATTCTCATAAGGTTGAGATATGCATGTATGGAGCACTTCACGCCGGAAATGTTCACTGCAGCAGGCAGACTAGCACATAATGCGGAGCCCATAATTTTTGCTGATGTGCGTCCTGAGTTGCCGGAGGGAGCACTCAGGTCGCTTTTAGAAGGATTACCACAAGAAAGGCGTAGGTTTTTTTAAGCAAGTAGAAGGTGTAATAAGAAAACTTTCTTTTTTAATTTAATTAAACATCCTTATTTCTTTTGCAGGCTCTGCTCTACCTGCTCTGCATGTAGTGGACAACATTTCTCCCGAGTTCCCCGAATGTTCTGGTGAGTGCCCTTTTTAATTGAAGATGTTTGCCCTGTGTTTTGTGTGTCAATAATACCATGTCTCTTTGTATTGCAGATCCTTCTACATGTTCATGAAGAACATGTGAAGGGGTGCAATGTTCTGGTGAGTACCTTTTTAATTGAAGATAAATGTTTGCCCTGTGTTTTGTGTGTCAATAATACCATGTCTCTTTGTATTGCAGATCCTTCTACACCTGGCGGAGAGTTCATGAAGAACATGAGGAAGGGGACATTTTGCATGTCCTCCCCACATGTTCTGGTGAGTGAAAATGCCTTTTTAATTGAAGATAAATGTTTGCCCTGTGTTTTTGTGTGTCTAATAATACCACATTGCTCAA